>JAMXBB010000006.1:81527253-81751885 GCA_024138015.1 Lumnitzera littorea | reverse complement strand
ACAGAGAGTACTTTTGACTAAATGTAGAGTTGAATATGTAATTTTTATATTAGTCTGACTTTAGACATGTTTCAAACGCTATATCTGTAAACTTTTATACACATAAATTATGTGTTATGTTTTCTATATTATTATTTGTCATGAAATGCTATTGCTTAAGCTTACGCACTCTTGATAGTTAGTAGTAGTTGTAGCCTTGTGTATCGTATAAAAGGGTAGTCGATTGTAAGGGAACTCAATCTACAATCCTTTGTACAGTATATGGCGACTGCCACGACTAGCCCCCTCGGGTCGCGACAAAAATAAAAGAATCCATCTTATTGAGAATAAATGTTATTCTAGTTGATCCGATGAACCCTTAGAAAACGGACCCTAGCTACTCTCAATCGTGAAGGTAAGTAATCCATATTTTAGGAGATTTGTTTATTCATCCAAAATCCTAGGCTATCCTCGAAAGAAGCCCTTGCTTTTTAAGTGTCGTTGTTTCCATCGGATTTGGAAATTTAGTCATTTTCAGTCGCAAAATCAAGTAATTCGACTTTTTATGGTCTAACGTCTTTCAACAAGTTCCTTAGAATCCTTAAATTACGAACCTCGGATATTTTGATAGTAAAACCAAGTTATCCATCTTGTTAGGAACGTAGGTCATCTGATGTGAGCATTCGTTATTCTAGAAAGAAGCATACGCTATTTGGGAGCCACGGTGCACTTTGGGATTGGAGCTTTGCATTTTCTAAATCGTTAAATCAGGTAATCCTTTGTCTGCGTAGTTAGGATTCTTCTAAAACTTTTTATGAATAAGATGACGGATCTTGACATTCTCAAAAATGAATCCGAATAATCCTTGTATTTTGGAGTTTTCATTATGCTACGGTTCCGAAATCTGGTTATGCTTGATACTCAAATCGAAGAATGCATCTTATTGAGAACAAATTTTATTCCAGATGTTCTGATGAACCCTCAGAAAACAGACCCTAGCTACTTTCAATCATAAGGGCAAGTACTCCTTATTTTAGGAGATTTTTTTATTCATCCAGAATCCTTGGCTATTCTCGAAAGAAGCTCTTGCTTTTTAAGCATTGTTATTTCCTTCGGATTTAGAAATTTAGTCATCTTCAGTCGCAAAATCAAGTAATTCAACTTTTTATGGTTTAATGTTTTTCAATAAGTACCTTAGAATCCTTAAATTACGAACCTCGGCTATCTCAATAATAAAAGCAAGCTATCCATCTTATTGGGAACGTAGGTCATCCGATGTAAGCATTCACTATTCTAAAAAGAAGCATATGTTATTTGGGAGCCACGGTGCTCATGGGGATAGGAACTTTGCATTTTCTAAATCGTTAAATCAAGTAATCCTTTGTCTGCGTAGTTAGGATTCTTCTAAAACTTTTTTTGAATAAGATGATGGATCTTGACATTCTCAAAGAAGAAACTGAGTGATCCTTGTTTTTAGGAGTTTTGGTTAGGCTTCAGTTTCGAAATCTGATTGTGAATGATTCTGAAATCAAAGAATCCATCTTATGGGGAACAAATGTTATTCCGAATGTTCTGATGAACCCTCAGAAAATGGACCCTGGCTATGCTCAATCGTGAAGGTAAGTAATCCTCATTTTATGGGATTTGTTTATTCATCCAGAATCCTCAGCTATTCTCAAAAGAAGCGGTTCCTTTTTAAGTGTCGTTATTTCCTTCGGATTTGGAAATTTAGTCATTCTTAGTCACAAAATCAAGTAAGTCGACTTTTAATGGTCTAATGTTTTTCAATAAGTTCATTAGATTCCTTAAATTACGAACCACAGCTATCTTGATAATAAAACCAATTTGTCCATCTTGTTGGGAACGTAGGTCATTCGACGTGAGCATTCGTTATTCTAGAAAGAAGCATATGCTATTTAGTAGGCGCGGTGCTCTTGGGGACAGGAACTTTGCATTTTCCAAATCGTTAAATTAGGTAATCTGTTGTCTGTGTAGCAAGGATTTTTCTAAAACTTTTTCTGAACAAGATGACGGATCTTGACATTCTCAGAGAAGAAACCGAGTGATCATTGTTTTTAGGAGTTTTCGTTGTCCTTTGCTTTTAAAGTCTATTTAAACTTGATCCTAAAATGAAAGAATCCATCTTACTAAGAACAAATGTTATTCCAGATGTTCCAATGAACCTTTAGAAAACGGACCCTGGCTATACTCAATCACAAAGGCAAGTAATCCTTGTTATAGGAGGTTTGTTTATTCATCTAGAATCCTCGTCTATTCTCGAAAGAGGCACTTTCTTTTTAAGCATCGTTGTTTCCTTCAGATTTGAAAATTTAGTCATCCTGAGTCGCAAAATCATGTAATTTGACTTTTTATGGTGTAATGTTTTTCAACAAGTTCATTAGAGTCCTTAAATTATGAACCTCGGCTATCACAATAGTAAAACCGTGTTGTCCATCTTGTTGGGAACTTAGGTGTAGCAACCCTAGGAGGGGCCTAGTAGTATTGCCTAAAATTTCCATATCATGTGCGCACCCATGATAAGAAAATCGCCTTGCAGGTCAGATATTGCAAGACTCTAAATAGTTATTTGCTAGAGTCTTCAATTTTAGTTCATTGACTCATTATATAATATAAATAATTATGGATATCCATTTTTCCACAGTTCCTCAGAACCGTAGAGAATCGGTATCCCCTACCAAAATAGTGAAATAAAATAGACAATTCAAAAAAAATTCTAAACCTACTAAAGATACTAAACTTAATTAAGATATTAGTCATTTTTCGGAGCATTCCAAATTAACTACACAAGCTTTTCATCATACTGATTCAATAGTAGCACTCTGCACTCGATTCCAATCCCATTCCCAACTATCGATCAACCTGCAAGGAAAAGAACTGTTGGGGTGTAAGCTTATGCTTAGTGAGATAAATACCCTCATCAATACCGCATGGCAAAATTTATTAGATGCACAATCATATGAATGCATGAACAATCAGTATGCCAAACAACACATGCAGTAGCCTAGGAACTGCATACGACTCAGAATTATGCCCCCTGTAGTCGGGGTTTAGAGATAATTAACCAACCCAAATCAAAATCCAAGTTCTAGACCTTGGGTTTTATTTCATTAGCACTATTGTGCTTAAGTCAAAACAAAACTAAGTATATATCTACATATATATACTTTCACTACCGAATAATAAATCATATTTTCAAAATCCCAAGTCTAGTGGTGTGGTGGCCTCCGCGATCGACAAACACATGCCGTAAGCAAAAGCCACAAGACTCGGCTCCTCGCCGACGGTTGGCATCTCCCGGCGCCTAGTAAACCCATCAACTTAGAACAGAGACTTAATATATATGATGACATAGCTAGTGTCCAATCCTACAGGAAATTCGTATTCTTGTGAGTCCCTTCCCATCTTCTGCGTGAACCGGTAGTCGGTGTTATCCGTATGCAATATGGGGTATGCATGATTCATTTTGATTTCTTAATCGTATAGGTGATTAACTAGATTTTTAGGGTGATCAGACAATTTCATTCCATATAATTCACATGTATATATAATGTAAACAATTCCCATTATTATATATAATTATTAAGTCATTGCATTTATCCACAAATTCATACACGTGCATTTCCCATATCCGACAAGCATCCAAATATATATATATAAGTTTAGGTGCATCTATTCTACAAGCAAAATCAAGTAAAAAGTCATCAGGAATTTACTCACTCAACCATGCGGATCAATCAAAGTAATCCAGGATAGGTTGTCTCCCCAAAGCCGGGTCCCCTGGACATCGCAAATACGATACTATAAAGATTTGAAATAAAACCTAGAAAACTAAGCTAAAATCCTTAAGTTATACTTTTGACTTGGTTTTATAATTTTTTTTTCCCGGTTTTACTTAAAAGTTCAATCGCTTATAACTTTCTCATTTTAGATCTAATTTTTTATGATCTTACAGTCAATCTTCATCACTTTCGAGTGTACTTTAATGTGGTGAGGTTAGACTTTTGAAACGATGCATGCAAATCTATCCATGGGTCAGAACAGTAGTGATCCTCATGTTTTGGAGTGCTTTTAGGCCTTGTTTGGTAAATGAGCTTTTTGATTACTTAAGAAATCCTTTGGGCTTGGTCTTAAGATTTTATCTTAAGCTCAAAATACTCCTTGAGATCAGATTTAAAAATTTGATTTATACTTTTAAGGCTAACAACCACTTCACGGGCCCTTTAGTGGGCTTAAGTTGTCAAACGGGCTTGTTTTTAGTTCAAACTAAAGTTAGTGACTTTGTTGGGCTTATGGAGTCTTAGGTGGATTTATTATGGGCTTCAAAACAACCTCTCTTAATGTTTTAAAGTGCTGGTCAGAATTTTATTGAAGGCCGAACTTAGAGTTTTAGGCTTGTTCTGAGAGTTTTAGGCTTGGTTTTAAGTTTTAGGCTTTAAATACTTACCATACTTACTTTGGTTGATCTTTTCACTTTGTTCATTTACTTTTATCATATTTTTAAGCATCTTTTTCCCACGTTCCAGATCTGGTCGTGACGATTCCAAGGGGTTCTCGCTTGGTTTTTCGACTTGTTTCATCATTTCCTTAAGTTTAGGTGTTAGATCATGCACTTAAACTACTTATATCCAAATCTTAACTTAACTTTTCTTCTGTAAGATGATTCTTTAACTCATGCTTCACACAAAGAAATAGGAGATCTTACACCTATTACAACTTCCATATCATAGCTCATGTCATACAAAGTTGATTTCTTCATAGAAGCTTCATGTAATGGATCTTCCTTTACCTAAGGCTAGGTTTGAGCATCTTTAACTTAATAGAAATGGAAATAACATCTAAATGGCTCACATGTACTCCACGTCCAGCATGATGTCTCCTCATTCATGTACACATTTCATGATTTTCATAACTTAAAATCTTCCATTCTAAGTGTTAAACATATATCTTTACATAACACCAACTTAGCATGCTCATAATTCAACTTTCATGTAAGGGGTACACAAGCATACTTCTTAAGGTGGTCTAGCTATTTTATCATCTTATGATCATGCTAATATCTTCATGAAAACATGGTCCCCTAACATGTAACACTAAACCACTAACACAAAGAAACGACTTACTCGTCCTAAAAGCGTAGAAACGGTGGTTGTGCAACCAAGTACCCTCTTATGTTCCTTGTTTTTCCTCCTTCTTCTTGCAAGCTCTTTTGGAACTAAAGTCTTGATCTTTGAAGTGGGGCTTTGAGGATATTTTAAAGTTTCTAAAAGTGGTTTTTGAAGTTGACAAATAGAGGGCACAAAATAAAGCTTGGTGCCGTGAGTATGGAAGCAAAAATGGTGGTGGCAATGTTGGGAATTTGTAGAGTTAGATTTCCTCTTTTGATTTGTGTTTAAAATGAGAGAAAAGGAAGTGAAAATGAGAGTGAAAGAAGAAGAGAGTGGCAGATTTTGAATGAGAAAAGAAGTGTGTGCAAGAAGCTTTAATTGATTGTCTTGTAGTTTACACAAAAGTCAACAATTGTAACTATTGATGATATAAGCATTAAGGGGTGAATAGTGATGTGTAAGAGAAAGTGATTGATAGTTGAAAGACAAGAGCATTGTAAACCCTACTTTTAGTGGGCCTAAGACTTTATTAAGAGTACTTTCCGAACGTTCCCAAAGACCAACTAAACCAAAAACTTAAGTTTATATTTAGAAACGAATTAAATTTTTCCAATTCAAAAGCCAATTGTCTATAAAACCCAAGCTTGAAGAACTGCAAGCTCTAAAGTCATTTAAAACCCTAAACCTTAAAATAATTAAGGAATTTTAACCCTAAGTAATTAATCGATAATTTAATTTGAATAATTTCATTCAACTTTAGAAAATTTCATAATTTTATAAAAATCAAATCATAAATTACAAAACAATGCAAGATGAAAACCCTAAAACAATTTCCTATAAGGCCATGCCCTTATCTTCATATATAAGTTTTACACATAAATAAGTAAACCAACCAATCACCTTAGATAACTTATCAATTGAGAGTTAGAATCATTTATCAATTGATAATTTATCAAAATCTAGTGATAATACATTTTCCTTATCACCCCTTTACTTATACTATATATGGACAATTTCTCACAAGATTTCACATGCTTAACTTCATTAAATGAGACAAGACCATTCCATAACCCCAAAGGACATTAAATGGCAGATTTAAACAAGGAGGAAAGAGGGGTCATACTCTTGTCTTTCAACCATCAATCACTTTCTCTTACACATCACTATTTACCCCTTAATACTTACATCATCAATAGTTGCAATTGTTGACTTTTATATAAGCTACACGATAATCAATTAAAGCTTCTTGTACACACTTCTTTCCTTATTCAAAATCTGCCACTCTCTCCCTCTTTCACTCCCATTTTCACTTCCTTTTCTCTCACTTTAAACACAAATCAAAAGAAGAAATCAAACTCCACAAATTCCTAACATTATCGCTACCATTTTTGCTTCCATACTCACGGCAATTTCTCTTCTTATTCTTATGTCATTTTCTTTCACCATCTAAGATCTTTTAGAACCATTAGAACCTTCCACAAACCCCATTCCAAGAGACCAAAAATATTTGAGTTCCAAAAGGTGGTAAAAAGGAGGAAGCAAAGTTAAGAGCTTAAGTGGAACCTTAGTACACAACCACCAAACTTTGCTTTAAGGACGAGTAAGTGTTTCTTGTGATATGTGGATTAGTATTTATGTTAGGAGACTTGGATTTCTTGAAGATATGAGTAAGGTTTAAGTTATTATAGCACCAAAAAAAAAAAGAAAATCGTTTTAAGAAACAAACCATGAAACCCCCACATGAAGTTGAAACATGAGCATGTAAAGTTAATGCTTTATAAAGACATTTGTTTAATGCTTTGAATGGAAGATTTTAAGTTAAGAAAATCTTGAAATGAGAACCTTAATGGAGGATGAGCATGCTGGACGTGAGGGTTCCATAGTCATTTGGATGTTGATTTTGTTTTCATTAAGTTAAACATGCTCAAATCTAGACTTAAGTTAAAGAAAAATACATCACATGAGGTTTTATGAAGAAACCAACCTTGTATGACATGAGCTATGATATGAGAGTTGTATTAAATATAAGATCTTCTATTTCTTTGTGTGGAACATAAGTTAAAGAATCATCTTGTGGAAGAAAAGTTAAGTTAAGATTTGGACACAAGTAGTCTAAGTGCATAATCTACCACCTAAACTTAAGGAAATGGTGAAACAAGTTGAAAAACTAAGTAAGGATCCCTTGGAATCATCATGAACAGATCTGGAACGTGGGAAAAAGAAGCTTAAAAATATGATAAAAGTGAATAAACAAAGTGAAAAGATTAACCAAAGCAAGTATGGTAAGCATACAAAGCTTAAAACTCAAAACCAAGCCTAAAACTCTCAAAACAAACTTAGAACTCTAAGTTGGGCCTTCAATAAAATTCTGATCAGCACCTTAGAACATCAAGAGAGGATGTCTTGAAGCCCATAAGAAATCCACCTAAGGCTCCATAAGCCCACCAAAGTCACTAACTTTAGTTTGAACCAAAAACAAGCCCATTTGACAACTTAAGCCCACTAAAGGGCCCATGAAGTGGTTGTTAGCCTTAGGAATATAAATCAAAGTTATAAATCTGATCTCAAGGAGTATTTTAAGCTTAGGATAAAATCTTAAGACTAAGCCCAAAGGATTTCTCAAGTTATCAAAAAGCCCATTTACCAAATAAGGCCCAAAAGCACTCCAACACATAAGGAACGCTACTGTTCTGACCCATGGATAGGATTGTATGCCTCATTTCAAAAAAATAACCTCACCACGTTAAAGTACACTCAAAAACGATAAAGATTGACTATAAGATCATAAAACTCGGATTTAAAACGAAAAAGTTATACGCGATTGAACTTTAGGTAAAAACCGAGAAAAATTATGAAAAATAGTCAAGAATATAACTTAAGGAAAATTTACTTAGTTTCTTAAATTTGTTTCAATTCCTTATAAAAATTATTTCAATGACCAAGGGACACTGTTTACGGAGACGACTTGCCTCCAAATTACTTTGATTGACCCATATGCAGAGTAAGTAAATTCCCGATGACTCTTTACTGGATTGTGCTTGTTGAATAGATGCACCTAAACTTATATATATAAATTTGGATGCCAGTGGGATATGGGAGATGCATGTGTATGAAATTGTGGATGAATGTGATGACTTGTTAATTATATTTAATAAGGGGAATTGTTTGCATTGTATATACATGTGAATTGTATGGAATGAAATTGTCTGATTATCCTAAAAATCGAGATAATCACTTATCTGATTAAGAAATCAAAATGAATCATGCATACCCTATATAGCATACGAATAACACCGACTGCCGCTTCACGCAGAAGATGGGAGGGGACTCACAAGAATACAAGTTTCCTGCAAGATTGGGCACTAGTTATGTCATCATATATATTGAGTCTCTATCTTAAGTTGATGGGCTTACTAAACGCCGAGAGATGCCAACCGTCGATGAGGGGCCGAGTCTTGTGGCTTCTGCTTAGGGCATGTATTTGTGGACTACGGGGGCCACTACACCGCTAGACTTGGGATTTTAAAAGATATGATTTGATTTTGGTAAAGGAAGTATACATTTATATAGAGAGAGAGAGAGAGTTTTGTTTTGGCATGAGCACGATAGTGCAAATGAAATAAAACCCAAGGTCTAGAACCTGAATTTTGGTTTGGGTCGGTTAATTATCTCTAAACCCTAACTTCAGGGGGTGTAATTCTGAGTCGTATGCAGTTCCTAGGTCACTACAAGCGTTGTTTGGCATATTAATTATTCATGCATTCATATGATTGTACATATAATAAACTTCTGCTATGTGGTACTGACGAGGGTATTTATCTCACTAAGCTAAGCTTACACCCCAACAGTTCTTTTCCTTGCAGGTTGATCGATAGTTGGGAATGGGATAGGAATCAAGTGTAGAGTGTTACCATTGAATCGGTATGATGAAAAGCTTATGTAGTTAATTCGGAATGCTTCGAAAAACAACCAATGTCTCAATTAAGTTTAGTATCTTTAGTAAGTTTAGAATTTTCTAGAATTGTCTATCTTATTTCACTATTTTGGTAAGGGATACCGATTTTCTACAGTTCTGAGAAAGTAGAAAAATGGATATCCATAATTATTTATATTATATAATGAGTCAATGAACTAAAATTAAAGACTCTAGCAAATAACTATTTAGAGTCTTATAATCTTTAACTTGCAAGGCGATTTTCTTATCATGGGTACACACGTGATATGGAAATTTTAGACAATACTACTAGGCCCCTCCTAGGGTCGCTACAAGCATGGCCCCCCTTTCTTCCTTGTTTTAATCTACCATTTAAAGTCCTTTTGGGTCATGGAATGGTCATGTCTCATTTAATGAAGTTAAGCATGTGAAATCTTATGAAAAATTATCCATATGTAGTATAAGTGAAGGGGTGATAAGGAAAATGTCTTATTACTAGATTTTGATAAGTTATCAATTGATAAATGATTCTAACTCTCAATTGATAAGTTATCTAAAGTGATTGGTTGATCTACTTATTGAAGTGTAAGGCTTAGACATGAAGATAAGGGCATGGTCTTATAGAAAATTGTTTTTAGGCTTTCATCTTGCATTGTTTTGTAATTTATGATTTAATTTTTATAAAATTGTGAAATTTTCTAAAGTTGAATGAAATTATTCAAATTAAATAATCGATTAATTACTTAGGGTTAAAATTGCTTAATGGTTTTAAGGTTTAGGGTTTTAAATGACTTTAGAGCTTGTAGTTCTTTAAGCTTGGGTTTTATTGATAATTGGTTTTTGAATTGGAAAATTTTAATTCGTTTCTAAATATAAGCTTAAGTTTTTAGTTTAGTTGATCATTGGGAACGTTCAGATAGTACTTTTAATTGAATCATGGGCCCACTAAAAATAGGGTTTATATTTATCAATTGATAAGTTATTTAGGATGATTAGTTGGTTTACTTATTCATGTGTACAAATCTTATGTATGAAGATAAGGAGATTGTCTAATATGAAATTCTTTTGGAGTTTGTCTCTTAAATTGATTTATAAGTTATGATTTAATTTTTATAAAATTATGAAAATTTATAGAATTGATTAAAATTATTCAAATTAAATTCTTAATTAGCTGCTTAGGGGTATAAGTCCTTAATTGTTTTAGGGTTTTGGGTTTAGACTCTATGGTTCTTGTATTTGAGTTTTATCAATAATAGTGTTTCGAATTGGAAAAATTAAATTCGTTTTTAAATGTAAACTTAAATTCCTAGCTTAGTTTATCCTTGGGATCATTTGGGAAGTATTCATAGTTGAATCACAAGTCCGCTAAAAGTAAGATTTACAATTTATCCATATATAACATGGCTTATAAGTGAAAATAAGGGAATTGTCTTATATGAAATTCTTTTAGGGTTTGGTTCTCAAATTAATCTGTAGGTTGTGATTTGTTTCTTAAGGAATTTTAGATTTTCTTAGAGTTGAAAAAAATTTATTCAAATTATATTTTTAATTATTTATTTAGGGCTATAAGTCCCTGATTATCCTAAGGTTTAGGGTTCGAGTGAGTTTAGATATGTTTTAGAGTTCGAGTGAGATTATGTATCTTTTAAGGTTTTTCACCAACTCGGGAATAATTTACTTACACTTAGGAGCTTAAGAATCAATTGGCTTAATTATTTAGGAACACCGCTTTATTATGCAACATATATATATATATATATATCATATGATAGATTAAGAAAAGGAAATTGCTTAATAATATATTTATATATATATATATATATATATATATAGATACACATATTGTGGGGCTACTTATGTCAGCAAGTAAAATAAATTTTTGTAAATTTATTAATTTATTCCTTTAACTAGCTTAGTTTTATTGTTTATTATTACTTGAAATAATCCTTGATTCGTTTGTTATCAGTT
This sequence comes from Lumnitzera littorea, assembly GCA_024138015.1. Lineage (NCBI taxonomy): Eukaryota > Viridiplantae > Streptophyta > Magnoliopsida > Myrtales > Combretaceae > Lumnitzera > Lumnitzera littorea. Next base: position 81,740,878 of record JAMXBB010000006.1, on the reverse strand, counting down.
TTATATGATTTCCCAAAACTATTGATAATTTTATTGATTTATGGCTTTTCAAGCATTAAGATAATTTTATAGAGTTTTAAAAATTTTTATGATTTGATATTTACGGTTTCTATTAAGTTTAGGTTTTCCTTTTTTTTAAAAGTACATGCATATAGAGGTTAGGGTTTTCTTGCATGATTAAGGTTTCCAAATTGTATCATTGGGTCTTTCAAGTTCGTTTTAAGTTCTAAGTTCAAAATTTTAGTTGGTTTTCATTTTATATAGTTTTGTTGACTTAAGGAAATGTCTACGACATTCAAGTCAAACACTATGTTCAGAAGGTTAAATTTACGGAGTCTATAGTAAGTCATCTGACGTGAGCATTCATTATTCTAGAAAGAAGCATATGTTATTTAGGAGCCGCGGTGCTCTTGGGGATAGGAACATTACATTTTCCAAATCGTTAAATCAGGTATTTGTTATCTCTGTAGCAAAGATTCTACTTAAACTTTTTAAGAATAAGATGACGGATCTTGACATAACCAAGTGATCCTTGTTTTTAGGAGTTTTCATTATGCTTTGGTTTCGAAATCTGGTTAAGCATGATCCTAAAATCAAAGAATTCATCTTATTGAGAACAAATGTTATTCCAGATGTTCCGTTGAACCCTCAGAAAATGGGTCTTAGCTACTCTGAATCGCGAAGGCAATTAATCCTTACTATAGGAGTTTTGTTTATTCATCCAGAATCCTCGGTTATTCTTGAAACAAGTTCTTGCTTTTTAAGCGTCGTTGTTTCCTTCGGATTTGGAAATTTAGTCATCTTCAGTCGCAAAATCAAGTAATTCGACTTTTTATGGTCTAATGTTTTTCAACAAGTTCATTAGAATCCTTAAATCACAAACCTTGGGTATCTCTATAGTAAAACCTTGTTGTCCATCTTCTAGGGAAAGTAGGTCATCCGACATGAGCATTCGTTATTCTAGAAAGAAGCATACGCGATTTGGGAGCCGTGGTACACTTTGGGATTGGAGCTTTGCATTTTCTAAATCCTTAAATCAGTTAATCCTTTGTCAGCATAGTTAGGATTCTTCTAAAACTTTTTATGAATAAGATGATGGATCTTGACATTCTCAAAAATGAAATCGAGTAATCCTTGTTTTTAGGAGTTTTCATTATGCTACAATTCCGAAATTTGGTTATGCTTGATACTCAAATCGAGGAATGCATCTTATTGAGAACAAATGTTATTCCAGATATTCCGATGAACCCTCAGAAAACGAACCCTGACTACTCCCAATTGTGAGGGCAAGTTATTTTAGGAGATTTGTTTATTCATCTAGAATCCTTGGCTATTCTCAAAAGAAGCTCTTGCTTTTTAAGCGTTGTTGTTTCCTTCAAATTTGGAAATTTAATCATCTTCAGTCGCAAAATCAAGTAATTCTACTTTTTATGGTCTAATGTTTTTGAACAAGTTCCTTAGAATCCTTAAATTACGAACCTCAACTATCTCGATAGCAAAACCAAGTTGTCCATCTTGTTGAGAACGTAGGTCATCTAACGTGAGCATTCGTTATTTCAAAAAGAAGCATATGCTATTTAGGAGTCGCGGTGCTCTTGGAGATTGGTACTTTGCATTTTCTAAATTGTTAAATCAGGTAATCCTTTGTATGCATTAGTAGGATTCTTCTAAAACATTTTATGAATAAGATGACAGATTTTCACATTCTCAAATAAGAAATCGAGTAATCCTTGTTTTAAGGAGTATTCGTTATGCTTCGATTTCGAAATCTGGTTATGCTTGATATTGAAATCAAAGAATCTATCTTATTAAGAACAAATTTTATTGCAGATGTTCCGATGAACCCTCAGAAAGTAGAGCCTGGCTACTTCAATCGTGAAGGCAAGTAATCCTTATTTTAGGAGATTTGGTTATTCATTTAGAATCCTAGGCTATCCTCGAAAGAAGCCCTTACGTTTTAAGCATCGTTGTTTCATCGAATTTGGAAATTTAGTCATCCTCAGTCGCAAAATCAAGTAATTCGACTTTTTATGGTCTAATGTTTTTCAACAAGTTCCTTAAAATCCTTAAATTACGAACCTCAGCTATCACGATAGTAAAACCATGTTATCCATCTTGTTGGGAACGTAGGTCATCCGACGTGAGCATTCTTTATTTTAGAAATAAGCATATGCTATTTGGGAGCCACATTGCTCTTAGGGATAGTAACTTTGCATTTTACAAATCGTTAAATTTGGTAATCCATTATCTGTGTAGCTAGGATTCTTCTAAAACTTTTTATGAATATGGTGATCAATCTCGACATTCTCAAACATGAAACCAAAAAATCCTTGTCATTATGAGTTTTTGTTATACTTCGGTTTGGAAATCTGGTTATGCTTGATCCTGAAATCAAATTATTCATAATATTGAGAACAAATATTATTCCAAATGTTCCAATGAATCCTCATAAAATAGACCCTAGTTACTTTGAATCGTGAAGGCAAGTAATCCTTATTTTAGGAGATTTGTTTATTCATCCAGAGTCCTTGGCTATCCTCAAAAGAAGCCCTTGCTTTTTAAGCGTCATTGTTTCCGTTGGATTTAGAAATTTAGTCGTCCTTAGTCACAAAATCAAGTAATTCGACTTTTTACGGTTTAATGTTTTTCAACAAGTTCATTAGAATCCTTAAATTATGAACCTTGGCTATCTCGATATTAAAACCAAGTTATCCATCTTGTTAGGAATGTAGGTCATCTGATGTAAGTATTCGTTATTCTAGAATGAAGCATATGCTATTTGGGAGTCGTGGTGCTCTTGGGACTTTACATTTTCTAAATCGTTAAATCAAGTAATCCTTTGTCTTTGTAGCTGGGATTCTTCTAAAACTTTTTATGAATATGATGACCGATCTTGACATTCTCAAACATGAAACCAAGAAATCCTTATCATTATGAGTTTTCGTTATGCTTCGGTTTCGAAATCTGGTTATGCTTGATACTGAAATCAAAGAATCTATCTTATTGAGAACAAATTTTATTGCAGATGTTCCGATGAATCCTCAGAAAACGGACCCTAGCTACTCTGAATCGTGAACGTAAGTAATCCTTATTTTAAGAGATTTGTTTATTCATCCAGAATCATCGGCTATCCTCGAAAGAAGCCCGTGCGTTTGAAGCGTCGTTGTTTCCATCGGATTTGGAAATTTAGTCATCCTCAGTTACAAAATGAAGTAATTCGACTTTTTGTGGTCTAATGTTTTTCAACAAGTTCCTTAGAATCCTTAAATTACAAACCTCGGCTATTACGATAGTAAAACCATGTTGTACATCTTATTGGGAACGTAGTCATCCGACGTGAGCATTCGTTATTCTAGAAATAAGCATATGCTATTTGAGAGCCGCGGTGCTCTTTGGGATAGGAACTTTGCATTTTCCAAATCGTTAAATCTGGTAATCCGTTGTTTCCGTAACTAAGATTCTTCTAAAACTTTTTATGAATAAGATGATGGATCTTAACTTTCTCAAACTTGAAACAAAGTAATCCTTGTTTTTAGGAGTTTCTGTTATGCTTCAGTTTCGAATTCTAGTTATGCTTGATCCTAAAAGCAAAGAATCCATCACATTGAGAACAAATGTTATTCCGGATGTTCTGAGGAACCCTCAGAAAACGGACCCTGGCTACTCTCAATCGTGAAGGCAAGTAATCCTTATTTGAGTAGATTTGTTTATTCATCCAGAATCCTCGGCTATCCTCGAAAGAAGCCCTTACATTTTGAGCATCGTTGTTTCCTTCGGATTTGAAAATTTAGTCATCCTCAGTCGCAAAATCATGTAATTCGACTTTTTATGGTCTAATGTTTTTCAACAAGTTCATTAGAGTCCTTAAATTACGAACCTCGGCTATCACAATAGTAAAACCATGTTGTCCATCTTGTTAAGAACATAGGTCATCCAACGTGAGCATTCGTTGTTATAGAAATAAGCATATGCTATTTGGGAGTCACGATGCTCTTAAGGATAGGAACTTTGCATTTTCTAAATCGTTAAATTAGGTAATCCGTTGTCTGCATAGCTAGGATATTTCTAAAACTTTTTATGAATAAGATGATGAATCTTGACATTCTCAAAGAAGAAATCGAGTGATCATTGATTTTAGGAGTTTTCGTCATGCTTTTATTTCGAAATCTGGTTATGCTTGATACTGAAATCAAAGAATCCATCTTATTGAGAACAAATTTTCTTGCAGATGTTTCGATGAACCCTCAGAAAACGGACCCTAGCTACTCTCAATCGTGAAGGCAAGTAATCCTTATTTTAGGAGATTTGTTTATTCATCCATAATCCTCGACAATCCTCGAAAGAAGCCCTTGCATTTTAAGCATCGTTGTTTCCTTCGGATTTGAAAATTTAGTCATCCTGAATCGCAAAAACATGTAATTCGACTTTTTATGGTCTAATGTTTTTCAACAAGTTCATTAAAGTCCTTTAATTACGAACCTCGGCTATCACGATAGTAAAACCATGTTGTCCATCTTGTTGGGAACGTATGTAGCGACCTTAGGAGGGGCCTAGTAGTAATGCCTAAAATTTCCATATCATGTGTGCACCCATGATAAGAAAATCGCCTTGCAAGTCAGAGATTGTAAGACTCTAAATAGTTATTTGCTAGAGTCTTCAATTTTAGTTCATTAACTCATTATATAATATAAATAATTATGGATATCCATTTTTCTATAGTTCCTCAGAACCGCAGAAAATTGGTATCCCCTACCAAAATAGTGAAATAAGATAGACAATTCTAGAAAATTTTAAACTTACTAAAGATAGTAAACTTAATTGAGACATTGATCGTTTTTCGGAGCATTCCGAATCAACTATACAAGCTTTTCATCATACTGATTCAATGGTAGCACTTTACACTCGATTCCTATATCATTCCCAGCTATCGATCAACCTGCAAGGAAAAGAACTATTGGGGTGTAAGCTTATGCTTAGTGAGATAATTACCCTCATCAATACTGCATGGCAAAATTTATTAGATGTACAATCATATGAATGCATGAACAATCGATATGCCAAATAACGCATGTAGTGACCTAGGAACTACATATGACTAAAAATTACACCTCCTGAAGTCGGGGTTTGGAGATAATTAACCGACCCAAACCAAAATCCGAGTTCTAAACCTTGGGTTTTATTTCATTTATACTATTGTGCGCAAACCAAAACAAAACTATATATATATATATATATATACGTGTGTGTGTGTGTATGTGTATACTTTCTTTACCGAATAACAAATCATATTTTTAAAATTCCAAGTCTAGCGGTGTGGTAGCCTCCACAATCCACAAACACACGCCCTAAGCAGAAGCCACAAGACTTGGCTCATCACCGACGGTTAGTGTCTCCCAACACCTAATAAGCCCATCAACTTAGGACAAAGACTCAATATATATGATAACATAGCTAGTGCCTAACCTTGCAGGAAACTCGTATTCTTGTGAGTCCCTTCCCATCTTCTGCGTGAACCGGCAGTCAGTGTTATACATGATTCATTTTGTTTTCTTAATCGTATAAGTGATTAACTAGATTTTCAGGGTGATCAAACAATTTCATTCCATACAATTCACATGTATATATAATGCAAACAATTCCCATTATTATATATAATTATCAAGTCATCGCATTCATCCAAAAATTCATATACATGCATTTCCCATATCCCACAAGTATCCAAATTTTTATATATAAGTTTAGGTGCATCTATTTTACAAGCAAAATCAAGTAAAGAGTTATCGGGAATTTACTCACTCAACCATGCGGATCAATCAAAATAATTTTAGGATAGGTCGTCTCCCCAAAGCCGGGTCCCTTGGACATCGCAAATACGATGCTATAAGGATTTGAAGTAAAACCTAGAAAACTAAGCTAAAACCCTTTAAGTTATACTTTTGGCTAGGTTTCATAATTTTTCCCAGTTTTACTTAAAAGTTCAATCGCATATAACTTTTTCGTTTTAAATCCGATTTTTATGATCTTATAGTCAATCTTCATCATTTTTTAGTGTACTTTAATGTGGTAAGGTTAGATTTTCTAAATGAGGTATACAATTCTGTCCATGGGTCAGACCAGTAGCGATCCTCATGTTTTGGAGTGCTTTTGGGCCTTGTTTGGTAAATGGGTTTTTTGATTACTTAAGAAATCCTTTGGGCTTGGTCTTAAGATTTTATCCTAAGCTCAAAATACTCCTTGAGATCAGATTTACGAATTTGATTTATACTTCTAAGGCTAACAACCACTTCACGGGCCCTTTAGTGGGCTTAAGTTGTCAAACGGGCTTGTTTTTAGTTCAAACTAAAGTTAGTGACTTTGTTGGGCTTATGGAGTCTTAGGTGGATTTATTATGGGCTTCAAAACAACCTCTCTTAATGTTTTAAAGTGCTGGTCAGAATTTTATTGAATGCCCAACTTAGAGTTTTAGGTTTGTTCTGAGAGTTTTAGGCTTGGTTTTGAGTTTTAGGCTTTGTTTGCTTACTATACTTGCTTTGGTTAATCTTTTCACTTTATTCATTCACTTTTATCATATTTTTATGCTTCTTTTTCCCATGTTCCAGATCTGTTCGTGATGGTTCCAAGGGGTCCTCACTTGGTTTTTCAACTTGGTTCATCATTTCCTTAAGTTTAGGTGGTAGATTATGCACTTAACTACTTGTGTCCAAATCTTAACTTAGCTTTTCTTCCACAAGATGATTCTTTAACTCATGTTCCACATAAAGAAATAGAAGATCTTACATTTAATACAACTTCCATATCATAGCTCATATCATATAAAGTTGGTTTCTTCATAAATCTTCATGTGATGGAATTTTCCTTAACTTAAGTCTAGATTTGAGCTTGTTTAACTTAATGAAAATAAATTCAACATCCAAATGACTATGGAACCCTCACGTCCAGCATATTCATCCTCCATTCAAGCTTTTGTTTCAAGACTTTCTCAACTTAAAATCTTCCATTCAAAGTCTTAAAGAAGTCTCTTTACAAAATAACAACTTTACATGCTCATATTTCAACTTCATGTAAGGGTTTCATGAATTTGTTTCTTAAAACTATTTTTGGTGTTATAACAACTTAAACCTTACTTATATCTTCAAGAAATCAAAGTCTCCTAACATAAATACTAGTCCACATATCACAAGAAATACTTACTCGTCCTTAAAGCAAAATATGGTGGTTGTGCACAAAGGTTTCACTTAAGCTCTTAACTTTGCTTCCTCTTTTGCAACCTTTTGGAACCCGAATCTTTTGGTCTCTTGGAATGGGGTTTGTGGAAGGTTCTAATGGTTCTAAAAGATCTTAGATGATGAAAGAAAATGATACAAGAATAAGAAGAGAAATTGCCGTGAGTATGGAAGCAAAAATGGTGGCGGCAATGTTGGGAATTTATGGAGTTTGATTTCTTCTTTTGATTTGTGTTTAAAGTGAGAGCAAAGGAGGTGAAAATGGGAGTGAAAGAGGGAGAGAGTGGCAGATTTTGAATGAGGAAAGAAGTGTGTGTAAGAAGCTTTAATTGATTATCTTGTAGCTTACACAAAAGTCAACAATTACAACTATTGATGAAGTAAGCATTAAGGGGTGAATAATGATGTATAAGAGAAAGTGATTGATGGTTGAAAGACAAGAGCATGGCCCCCCTTTCTCCCTTGTCCAAATCTTCCATTTAAAGTCTTTTAGGGCTATGGAGTGGTTTTGTCTCATTTATTAAAATTAAGCTTATGAAATCTTGTGAAAAATTGTCCATATATAGTATAAGTGAAGAGGTGGTAAGGAAATGGTCTTATCACTAGATTTTGATAAGTTATCAATTGATAAATGATTCCAACTCTTAATTAATAAGTTATCTAAGGTGATTAGTTGGTCTACTTATTTATGTGTAAAGCTTATATATGAAGATAAGGGCATGGCCTTATAGGAAATTGTTTTAGGGTTTTCATCTCGCATTGTTTTGTAATTTATGATTTGATTTTTATAAAATTGTGAAATTTTCTAAAGTTAAATGAAAGTATTCAAATTAAATTGTCGATTAAATTACTTAGGGTTAAAATTCCTTAATTGTTTTAAGGTTTAGGGTTTTAAATGACTTTAGAGCTTACAGTTCTTCAAGCATAGGTTTTATCAACAATTGGCTTTTGAATTGGAAAAATTTAATTCGTTTCTAAATATAAACTTAAGTTTTTGGTTTAGTTGATCTTTGAGAACGTTCAAAATTTACTCGTACTCAAATCCTATGCCCACTAAAAGTAAGGTTTACAACGTAGGTCATCCGATGTAAGCATTCATTATTTTAGAAATAAGTATATGCTATTTGGGAGCCACAGTGCTCTTGGGGATAGGAACTTTGCAATTTCTAAATCGTTAAATCAGGTAATTCTTTGTATGCATTGCTAGGATTCTTCTAAAACTTTTTATGAATAAGATGTCAGATATTCACATTCTCAAACATGAAATCGAGTAGTCCATGTTTTAAGGAGTATTCATTATGCTTCGGTGTCGAAATCTGGTTATGCTTGATATTGAAATCAAAGAATCCATCTTATCGAGAACAAATTTTATTGTAGATGTTTCAATGAACCCTCAGAAAATGGACCCTAGCTACTCTCAATCGTGACGATAAGTAATTCTTATTTTAGGTGATATGTTTATTCATCCAGAATCCTTGGTTATCCTCGGAAGAAGCCCGTATGTTTTAAGCGTCGTTGTTTCCATTAGATTTGGAAATTTCGTCATCCTCAGTCGTTAAATCAAGTAATTCTACTTTTATGGCCTAATATTTTTCAACAAGTTTCTTAGAATCCTTAAATTACGAACCTCGGCTATCCCGGTAGTAAAACCATGTTGTCCATCTTGTTAGGAACGTAGGTCATCTGACGTGAGCATTTGTTATTCTAGAAATATGCATATGCTATTTGGGAGACGCGTTGCTCTTGGGGATAGGAACTTTGCATTTTCTAACTAGTTCAATCAGGTAATCATTTGTTTACGTAGCTAGGATTCTTCTAAAACTTTTTATGAATAAGATGACAGTTCTTAACATTCTAAAAAATGTAATCGAGTAATCCGTGTTTTTTGGGATTTTTCGTTCTGCTTCAGTTTCGAAATCTGGTTATGTAAACCCCTAAAATTATCAACCTAGCTTTTGTAATAGACTTAACCATGTTAGACAATTTAGGAGTCGATAAGGCTAATGAAAGTGAAAACCCTAAAAGAAATACTTAATCGCGTAACAAACTTTTCTACTTTAAATGTTTCTAAATGCTAAAGATTTTATTCAAAAGTGATAGAAACCCTAAAAATGATTATCTTAAAGACATATGTGCAGTAATCCAACATGATATACCCTAAAATCCTAATTGATAATATAATGCTCATATTTTGCCAAATTATTGGTAAAAGGTTAGAGATGATCCTCATTCATGCTTATAAGATTCGAATCCTTAAGTAATCCATTAGAAACTAAGATAATGAGTCATAGATTATATTTACTTCTTAAGTAAGTGATTAAGATAGTCTCACTTAAAGTTAGGGTAATATTGAAGATTAGGTTTATGTAGTGAACTTTAATACTCAAATTAGTACTTTTTGCATTTGTTATCCAAAGTAGTTTATCAAATGAGATATATAAGCTATAAAGACCTAAAGTAAGACTTTATCAACTATGTTTACTAATCAATTCATCAAATATCTCATTTCTCCTCATTTCCTTCATTTTTTCCCTAATTTCCCTTAATTATTACATTATGTGCACAAAATTGCACATACTTAAGGAATGTTGACTAAGATAATGCATGTTGACCAAAGTCAAAGGGTTGACCAAGTCAACATATGTTGACTAAAGTCAACACTTTGAAAAGTCAACAAAATACACTTAAGAGATAAAGAAAATATCTCTTCCTTAATGATGGCTTTTCTTTTCTTTCTTTTTGATTTTTTTTCTCCTCCTTTTCTCTTCAATTGCAGTCCACAATTTCTCCCCTCTAGACCCCACCATTTTCTTACTTTCATTATGAAAACAAGACAAAAGAAACAAACTAAAACCCCTCATTTCATGCCGTGAGCTTTCCCTTTCCTCTTTCACTTTCATTCCTTTGCTTTTGTCTCCATAACTTCAACACAATTAAAGGTATGTCTTTAAGTTGTTTTATGTTACTTTATGTTATTCATTAGTTAGTTAATTAGGTAGATTAGATAAGTAGTTAGGTGTTTAGTGAAGTCTTGAAAAAGAGGAAACAAAGTTTCCATCTTTAAGTGTAGAAAGTGAAGGATCATGAAGGAAATGGAAGAAATACATGTGTATGTACTCTTAGGTATGTGTACATAAAGAAATACCAAAGGAATACAAGTATGTGAACCTTTATATATAAGTAATTATCATGTACATAACCTAACTTGAGACCATATCTAACTATATATGTATATACTATACTAACTACATACATAGAAATACAAAAGGATGAAATTGAGAGGATTTTCTTAAGAGAAAATTTGGCATACGAATTTTTAGTATAAAAATACGTATCCAACCGTATAGGTATATGAGTAGGTATACATGTATAAATACGGTATAAATATATGTAGATGTATAAGTATATGTATGTATAAGGCATATGTACATAAGTATAAAGTAAGGAACAAATGTACATAAGACATGTACATATGACATAAGCATAAGGTAATGCTTATGTAATCAAATGATGAGGTGAGTGATGACATAAGCACATGATGACATAAGCCATGACATAAGCAAGTGATGACATAAAGAAAAGATGATGTAAGCGATGACATAAGCATAGGTTTAGAAAATGAGAAAAATAAGAAAAATGTAGGTAATTAGATACTAAAATCAGTAAATCTTAATATACCTTCTAAATTAGATTATACCTAATTCAGTACATGAATTAGTAATAACAAAGTAAATCCCTTAATTATAAGAATTTAAGGAATAAAAGCTATAAATATAAGTAATAGCAATACTTAAGTGTTATAGTTAAAAATTTCTATAAATTTAGTTCATAATGTAAAATATGGGGTCTTAACATCCAAAACAGACATTACCATGTGAATATACGTCCGAAAACGATAAAAAACGACTATAACTTCATAAATATCAGAAATAAAACGAAAAAGTTATATACGATTAATAATAAAGTCTAACCGGGTAAAAGTTAATAGTAGTATAAGTAGAATTAGGTAATTAATATTTAGAATTATTAGTTAATTCGAGTACTTACTAGCCTTATCAAATCGTAATGATTAGGTGACCCTGAGGTGCGTGAGGACCTCCCGATCGACTACTACGATTAGGACGAATCACCATGGCCGAGTGAGTATTTACCCAATGACTCCATGCTTGTTTTGTGATTGTAGATAGTGGACTTGAATACTATTGTCAATTGATTATTGTGTGGGGTTTGGGAAATGCCTGTGTATGCTGTTATGTTTTGAGTTGTGAACTTATCTTAAGTATTGATAATGCTATGTTTGTTGCATGGTAGAATAGGAAATGATTGTGTGTATAATTGGATGGTCATAGCATAATTTGAACTTAATTATACTTGGCCTATAAAAAAAAATTGGGACATGCATTAACATGCATAGCATGGATACTATTCCGGCCGTCACTTCACACGGAGGTAAAGAGAGGCCATTCGGGGGTTGATATTATTCATTTATTTGGTTCTGTACGGTGCACTCGTACAAAATGACCTTACCTTGGCCCGCGGGAACACTAGGCGTTGGAGGCGCCAACCACCTGGCTAAGGGCCAAGTCTAGAGGCTTTCATTTAGGGATGAGTGTAGACTGCGGGGGCCCATTCACAATTATACTAGAATTTGGGTTTTTCTGAAAATAAAAGAATTATTTGATATAAGTACGGGACGTGGAGTTCCGTAGTAAAGTAAGTTATAGTATAATACCCGGATCTGATTGGTGCCGTGTATACTCCAACCCTGACTTCGGAGGGCATTAAATCTGAGTTATGTATATGAACTAGTTAATTATACGTATTGTTTGGCATTCTGGTTTATCATTCATTCATATGCGTGAATATAATGTACTTATAACTTGCTTGTGGTGTGGCTGAGGGTTTTGCTCACTAAGCTTAAGCTTACACCTCTTTAGACTTTTGTTGCAGGATAGCCTGTTCATAGAGACATGACGAGGGATGCCATTGGTTAGCCTAGGGACTTGGGCAAGAGCGAGCTGTCCTGTGTAATGAGAGAGAATAGTTTATGTAGACTCTTACTCATGTATTATTGTTTATCTTATTGTTATAAACTTAAACATGCTTAAATACTGTGTATTGTAAGCTTTATAACTCAACTTTTATATAAATATGTTTTTGTGATGATCTCATGTGAATCTGGATGTTCTTTGGAAACTAGTGGTTGTAGAGCCTTGTATATTATGTGAAGAGTTCTTGATTGGAAGGGTAACCAATCAGGGGTTCTTCATACAGTATACAGCGTTTGCTACGACTAGGCCGTCCTCAGTTCGTGACACGTTATGCTTGATACTGAAATCAAAGAATCCATCTTATTAAGAATAAGTTTTATTGTAGATGTTCCGATGAACCCTTAGAAAACAGACCCTGGCTACTCTCAATCGTTAAGGCAAGTAATCCTTATTTTAGGAGATTTGTTTATTCATCCAGAATCCTCGGCTCTCCTCGAAAGTAGCCCTTTCTTTTTTAGCGTCGTTGTTTCCATCAGATTTGGAAATTTAGTCATTCTCAATCGCAAAATCAAGTAATTCGACTTTTTATGGTCTAATATTTTTCAATAAGTTCCTTAGAATCCTTAAATTAAGAACCTCGATTATCTCAATAGTAAAACCAACTTGTCCATCTTGTTGGGAACGTTGGTCATCCGACATGAGCATTCGCTATTCTAGAAAGAAGCATATGCTATTTGGGAGCCGAGGTGCTCTTGGGGATAGGAACTTTGCATTTTCCAAATCGTTAAATTAGGTAATCATTTGTTTACGTAACTAGGATTCTTCTAAAACTTTTTATGAATAAGATGACGGATCTTAACATTCTCAAAAATGTAACTGAGTAATTTGTGTTTTTAGGAGTTTTCGTTATGCTTCAGTTTCGAAATATGGTTATGCTTGATACTGAAATCAAAGAATCTATCTTATTGAGAACAAATTTTATTGCAGATGTTCCGATGAAACCTCAGAAAGCGGACCCTGGCTACTCTCAATTGTGAAGGCAAGTAATCCTTATTTTAGGAGATTTGTTTATTCATCCAAAATCTTCGGCTATCCTCGAAAGAAGCCCTTCCTTCTTAAGCATCGTTGTTTCCATCGGATTTGGAAATTTAGTCATCCTTAGTCTTAAAATGAAGTAATTCGACTTTTTATGTTCTAATGTTTTTCAACAAGTTCCTTAGAATCCTTAAATTACGAACCATGGCTATCTCGATAGTAAAACTAAGCTGTCCATCTTGTTGGGAACGTAGGTCATCCGATGTGAGCATTCGTTATTCTCGAAATAAGCATATGCTATTTGGGAGTCGTGTTGCTCTTGGGGATAGGAACTTTGCATTTTCCAAGTCGTTAAATCTGGTAATCCATTGTCTGTGTAGCTAGGATTCTTCTAAATTTTTTTATGAATACGATGACGGATCTTGACATTCTTAAACTTGAAACCGAGTAATCCTTGTTTTTAGGAGTTTTTGTTATGCTTCGGTTTCAAAATCTGGTTATGCTCGATCCTGAAATCAAAGAATACATCTTATTTAGAACAAATGTTATTCCAAAAGTTCCAATGAACCCTCAAAAAACAGGCCCTAGCTAGTCTCAATCGTAAAGGCAAGTAATCCTTATTTTAGGAGATTTGTTTATTCATCTAGTGTCCTCGGCTATCTTCGAAAGATGCCCTTGCTTTTTAAGCATCGTTGTTTCCATCGAATTTGGAAATTTAGTAATCTTCAGTCGCAAAATCAAGTAATTCGACTTTTTATGGTCTATTGTTTTTCAATTTGACAACGTGGTTTAATTGTCAATATAGCCAAGCTTCGTAATTTTAGAATACTAAGGAGCTTGTTGAAAAACAATAGACCATAAAAAGTCGAATTGCTCGATTTTGCAATTGAGGATGACTAAATTTCCAAATCCAAAGGAAATAACGACGCTTAAATAACAAGGGCTTCTTTCGAGAATAGCCGAGGATTTTGGATGAATAAACCAATCTCCCAAAATATGGATTACTTACCTTTATGATTCAGAGTAGCCAGGGTTCATTTTCTGAGGGTTTATCGAAACATTTGGAATAACATTTGCTCTCAATAAGTTAGATTCTTTGATTTCAGGATCAAGCATAACCAGATTTCAAAACTATGAAACTTCCTAAAAATAAGGATTACTCGGTTTCATGTTTAAGAATGTCAAGATCCGTCAACTTACTTATAAAAAGTTTTAGAAGAATCTTAGCTACGTAGACAATGGATTACTTGATTTAACGATTTGGAAAATGCAAAGTTCCTATCCCTAAGAGCACCGCAATAACCAAATAGCATATGCTTCTTTCTAGAATAATGAATGCTCACATCGAATGACCTACGTTTCCAATAAGATGGACAACTTGGTTTTACTATCGAGATAGTCGAGGTTCGTAATTTAAGGATTCTAAGGAGCTTATTGTAAAACATTAAACCATAAAAAGTCGAATTACTTGATTTCGCAATTGAGGATGACTAAATTTCCAAATCCGAAGGAAACAACGACGCTTAAAAAGCAAGGGCTTCTTTCAAGAATAGCCGAGGATTCTGGATGAATAAACAAATCTCCTAAAATAAGGATTACTTGCCTTCACGATTCAGAGTAGCTAGGGTCCGTTTTCGGAGGGTTCATCGAAACATTTGGAATAACATTTGTTCTCAATAAAATGGATTCTTTGATTTCAAGATAAAGGATAACCAGATTTCGAAACCGAAGCATAACGAAAACTCCTAAAAACAAGTATTACTTGGTTTCATATTTGAGAATGTCAAGATCCTTCATCTTTTTGATAAAAAGTTTTAAATGAATCCTAGCTACATAGACAATCGGTTACCTGACTTATTGATTTGGAAAATGCAATGTTCCTATCCCTAAGAGCACTGCAGCCACCAAATAGCATTTACTTCTTTCTAGAATAAGGAATGCTCACGTCGGATGACCTACGTTCCTAACAAGATGGACAACTTGGTTTTACTATTGAGATAGTTGTGGTTTGTAATTTAAGGATTTTAATGAACTTGTTGAAAAACATTAAACAATAAAAAGTCGAATAACTTGATTTTCCGACTGAGGATGATTAAATTTCCAAATCCGATCGAAACAAAGACAGTTAAAAAGCAAGAGCTTCTTTCAAGAATAACCGAGAATTCTAGATAAATAAACAAATCTCCTAAAATAAGGATTACTTGCCTTCACGATTGAGAGTAGCCAGTGTTCATCTTCTGAGGGTTCATCAGAACATCTAGAATAACATTTGTTCTTAATAAGATGGTATCTTTGATTTCAGGATCAAGTTTAACTAGATATCAAAAGTAAAGGATAATGAAAACTCCTAAAAATTAGGATTACCTGATTTCATGCTTGTAAATGTCAAGATCCGTCATCTTATTCTTAAAAAGTTTTAGAAGAATCCTAGCTACGCAGACAACGGATTACCTGATTTAATGATTTGGAAAATGCAAAGTTCCTATTCCCAAGAGCACCGCAGCTTCCAAATAGCGTATGCTTCTTTCTAGAATAACAAACACTCACGTCGGATGACCTCCATTCACAACAAGATAGATAAATTGGTTTTACTATCAAGTTTGTCGAAGTTCGCAAGTTAAGGATTCTAAGGAACTTGTTAAAAAACATTAGATCATAAAAAGTCGAATTACTTGATTTTACGATTGAGGATGACTAAATTTTCAATTCCGAAGGAAACAACAAGGCTTAAAAAGCAAGTGCTTCTTTCGAGAATAGGCAAGGATTCTAGATGAATAAACAAATCTCCTAAAAGAAAGATTACATGCCTTCACGATTGAGAGTAGCCAGGGTCCGTTTTACGAGGGTTCATCGGAACATCTAGAATAATATTTATTCTCAATAAGATGGATTCCTTGATTTCAAGATCAAGTTTAACTTGATTTCAAAAGCAAAGGATAATGAAAACTCCTAAAAATTTGGATTATCTGGTTTCATGTTTGAGAATGTCGAGATCCGTCATCATATTCACAAAAAGTTTTAAAAGAATCCTAATTATGCAAACAACGGATTACTTAACTTAACAATTTGGAAATTGCAAAATTCTTATCCCCAAGATCATCGTGGCTCCCAAATAGCATTTGCTTCTTTTTGGAATAGCGAATGCTCATGTTGGATGACCTACGTTTCTAACCAGATAGACAACTTGGTTTTACTATCGAGATAGCCGAGGTTCGTAATATAAGGATTCTAATGAACTTGTTGAAAAACATTAGGCCAAAAAAAATTGAATTACTTGATTTTGCGATTGAGGATGACTAAAATTTCAAATTCGAAGGAGACAACGACACTTAAAAAGTAAGAGTTTCTTTCACGAATGGGTAAGGATTCCGGATGAATGAACAAATCTCTTAAAATAAAGATTACTTGCCTTCATCTTTCAGAGTCGTCAGGGTCCGTTTTTTGTGGGTTCATTGGAACATCTACAATATCATTTGTTCACAATAAGATGGATTCTTTGATTTTAGGATCAAGCATAACCAGATTTTGAAACCGAAGCACAATGAAAACTCCTAAAAACAAGGATTACTAGGTTTAATATTTGGGAACGTCAAGATCTATCATCTTATTCTTAAAAAGTTTTAGAAGTATCTTAGCTACGCAGACAACGGATTGCCTGACATAACGAGTTGGAAAATGCAAAGTTCCTATCCCCAAGAGCACTACGGCTTTAGAATGACGAATGCTCATGTCGGATGACCAACATTCCCAACAAGATGGACAACTTGGTTTTACTATCGAGATAGCCGAGGTTCGTAAGTTAAGGATTCTAATGAACTTGTTGAAAAACATTAGACCATAAAAAGTCGAATTACATGATTTTGCGACTTAGGATAACTAAATTTCCAAATCCAAAGGAAACAACGACGCTTAAAAAGCAAGGGCTTCTTTCAAGAATAGCCAAGGATTCAAGATGAATAAACAAATCTCTTAATAGAAGCATTACTTGCCTTCATGATTCAGAATACCTAGGGTACATTTTCTGAGGGATTGTTCGAACATCTAGAATAACATTTGTTCTCAATAAGATAGATTCCTTGATTTTAGGATCAAGTTTAACTGAACTTCAAAAGCAAAGGATAACGAAAACTCTTAAAAATTAGGATTACTCGGTTTCATGCTCGAGAATGTCAAGATCAGTCATCTTATTCATAAAAAGTTTTAGAAGAATCCTAACTATGCAGACAATAGATTACCTGACTTAACGATTTAGAAAATGCAAAGTTCCTATCCCCAAGAGCACCGTAACTCCCATATAGCATATGCTTCTTTCTAGAATAACGAATGCTCATGTCGGATGACCTACATTTCTAATAAGATGGACAACTTAGTTTTACTATTGAGATAGCCAAGGTACGTAATTTAAGGATTATAATGAACTTGTTCAAAAGCATTAGACCATAAAAAGTTGAATTACTTGATTTTGCGATTGAGGATGACTAAATTTCCAAATTCGAAGGAAACAACGATGCTTAAAAAGAAAGGGCTTCATTCGAGAATAGTTGAGGATTCTGGATGAATAAACAAATATCCTAAAATAAGGATTACTTGCCTTTACGATTGAAAGTAGCTAGGGTCCGTTTTCTGATGGTTCATCGGAACAACTAGAATAACATTTGATCTCAATAAGATGGATTCTTTGATTTCAGGATCAAGCATAACCAGATTTCAAAACCGAAGCATAACGAAAACTCTTAAAAACAAGGATTACTCGGTTTCATGTTTGAGAATGTCAAGATCCATCATCTTATTCATAAAAAGTTTTAGAAGAATCGTAGCTACGCAGACAACGGATTACCTGATGTAACGATTTGGAAAATGCAAAGTTCCTATCCCCAAGAGCACTGCGAGAACAAAATAGCATACGCTTTATAAACCCCGCGAATTTAGCTATCTAAGTATGGAATCAAACGCTCAAACTGTAGATGATCTCCTGAAGTCAATAGAGCTAGTGAGATTTAACACCGATTAAAATCTTAATTCAAAACCTAAAGTGAATATGAAAAATCTTAAATTATCAATTAAACCTCTAATCGTAGATGAAGATCCTAAAACCTCAAGTTTATGTAACTGCAAAAGTTAACCTCGAACCTCATCAAAACCCTAAGATAACAATCGAATACTTAATCTCGTATGAATATATTAAACCCTAAATGTGTAAAAACACTAGAGATTGTACTCGGAAGTAATAAAAACCCTAAAATTATTATTTTAAGGATATAAAAGCATTAATCCCCCATAATTTACCCTAAAACCCTAACTGATAATATATTCTCTATATTTTGCCATTTCATTAGTAAACGACTAAAGATAACTTTCAATCATGCATAAATATTTAGAATACTTAAGTGATCCCTTAGAAACTAAGATATTGCATTCTAGATCACATTTATCTTCTTAGTATATAATTAGGATAGTATTACATAGATTTAGGGATATAGTTGAAGCTTAGGTTAAATGTAGTGAACCTTAACACTCTAATTGGTATTTTTCATACTAGTTATACTAAGTAGCTTACCAAATGATGTATATAGGATATAAATGCCTAAAGTAAGATCTTATCATCTATTTTTACTAATCAATTCACCAAATGCTTCATTTCCTTAATTTTCCTTAATTACTACATTATGTATGAAAAGTTGACTAAGTCAACACGTGTTGACCAAAGTCAAAAGGTTGATGAAGTCAACACATGTTGACTAAAGTCAACATTTAGAAAAGTCAATAAAAATGTCCTTTTCATTTGAAAAAAATATCTTCCTTCTTATAATTTCTTTTCTTTTAGCTTTTCCTTCTTCTTTTTTCCCTTAATTGCCGTCCACTACTTCCTCCTTCTAGACCCCACTTTTCTTCACTTTTTCAAACACCAACAAAAACAAAGCAAAGTCCTTTTCTTCTTCCCCTTTTCAACCGTATCTTCCCTTTCCCTTTCACTCTTCTTTCCTTTTCAACCATTTCATCCATAGTCAAGGGCAACTTAAGGTATGCTATTATGTTCTTATGTCTTACTTCATCCTCTCCACTAGTTAGGAGAAAAGGTTAGGTTATGTGTTGTGTATATATATATGGTGATTCAAGCTTAAAGTTTCAATCCTTACATATGGAAGTGTAGAATTCTTTAGGCAATGGAAGAAGATGTATGTATACATGTCTTTGAGTATGTGTACATAAGGGTATGCTAGAGATATACATGTATAAATACCTTTGTACATAAGCATTCATTATGTACATAACTTAAATTGAGACATCTACTAACTATACATATATATACCATGTTAAATATATCCTTAAAATACAAAAAAAATGAAATTTGAGAAGCTTTCTTAAGGGGGTGGATAAGGCATACGAAAATGCATATAAAAATATGTATGTCACCGTATGCGTATATGGGTATGTGTATTAGTATATGTATAAGTACTTATAAGTACACAAGTATACATATTAGTATATTAGAAGTATAGGTATGTATATCACATATGTATAAAGTGTGTAAATATATAAGGATAATAATGGACTAATGATGTCATCAAAGGATTACATAAGCCATGACATCATCAAAGGATTACATAAGCCATGACATCATCAAGTGACTACATAAATGATGATATAAGCATAGGTTTATAAAAGAAGAAATAATAAGATTACATAAGCATATAACATAGGTATATACATATACTTAGAAGCCGAAAATCTCTTAAACCTTAAGATACTTCCTAAATTGAATGAAACTTCATTAAGTACGTGAATTAATAATATCAATGTAAAATTCCATAAGTGTAAGAATCTAATGGATAATTAAACCATTAAGTACAAACATAGGGTATAAATATAAGTAATAAGACTAATTTAGCTTCAATAGTTAAAATTTCTATAAATTAAACCCATATCGTAAAACACGGGTCTTAATGTCCAAAACGGACATCACCGTGTGAATGTAAGTCTGAAAATAATAAAAAATGACTATAAGTTCTCAAATATTGGAATTAGAATGAAAAAGTTACAAAATACATAAAAGAAGTCTCATAACTTACAAATATAAGAAAATAGTTACTATTAACCGCATTGAGTATGATAAACCCTATACACATTATACTTGAGTTATATTAGGAGAAACTAGAGAAACTAGATAAACTTTTACATAACTAAGGAGTCTGACTTCTTAGAATACTTATAAGTTTTACTATTTTGATTTAGGCGTTCAATATCGAGTTCTGGAAACCCTAAAGGCTTGGAGAATGAGCAATAATC
This sequence comes from Lumnitzera littorea, assembly GCA_024138015.1. Classification (NCBI taxonomy): domain Eukaryota; kingdom Viridiplantae; phylum Streptophyta; class Magnoliopsida; order Myrtales; family Combretaceae; genus Lumnitzera; species Lumnitzera littorea. The sequence continues at coordinate 81,720,342 of JAMXBB010000006.1, read as the reverse complement.
TAGGTGAGGGAGTTCGTAATGAATGCTTATGTCGAATGGTTATGGTTGAAAAGTTGAAAAGGAAAGAAGAGTGAAAGGGAAAGGGAAGATACGGTAGAAAAGGGGAAGAAGAAAAGGACTTTGCTTTGTTTTTGTTGGTGTTTGAAAAAGTGAAGAAAAGTGGGGTCTAGAAGGAGGAAGTAGTAGACGACAATTAAGGGAAAAAAGAAGAAGGAAAAGCTAAAAGAAAAGAAATTATGAGAAGGAAGATATTTTTTTCAAATGAAAAGGACATTTTTGTTGACTTTTCTAAATGTTGACTTTAGTCAACATGTGTTGACTTAGTCAACCTTTTAACTTTGGTTAATACATGTTGACTTGGTCAACTTTTCATACATAATGTAGTAATTAAGGAAAATTAAGGGAAAAATTAAGGAAATGAGGCATTTGGTGAATTGATTAGTAAAAATAGATGATGAGATCTTACTTTAAGTATTTATATCCTATATACATCATTTGGTAAGCTACTTAGTATAACTAGTATGAAAAATATCAATTAGAGTGTTAAGGTTCACTACATTTAACCTAAGCTTCAACTATACCCCTAACTCTATGTAATACTATCCTAATTATATACTAAGAAGATAAATGTGATCTAGAATGCAATATCTTAGTTTCTAAGGGATCACTTAAGTATTCTAAATATTTATGCATGATTGAAAGTTATCTTTAGTCGTTTACTAATGAAATGGCAAAATATAGAGAATATATTATCAGTTAGGATTTTAGGGTAAATTATGGGGGATTAATGCTTTTATATCCTTAAAATAATAGTTTTAGGGTTTTTATTACTTCCGAGTACAATCTCTAGTGTTTTTACACATTTAGGGTTTAATATATTCATACGAGATTAAGTCTTCGATTGTTATCTTAGGGTTTTAATGAGGTTTAAGATTAACTTTTGCAATTACATATACTTGAGGTTTTAGGATCTTCATCTACGATTAGAGGTTTAATTGATAATTTAAGGTTTTTCATATTCACTTTGGGTTTTGAATTGAGATTTTAACCGGTTTTAAATCTCACTGGCTCTATTGACTTCAGGAGATCATCTACAGTTTGGGCGTTTGATTCTATACTTAGATAGCTAAATTCGCGGGGTTTACAAAGCATATGCTATTTTGTTGTCACGATGCTCTTAAGGATAAGAACTTTGCATTTTCCAAATCGTTACATCAGGTAATCCAATGTCTGCATGGCCAGGATTATTCTAAAACTTTTTATGAATAAGATGACGGATCTTGACATTCTCAAACATGAAACTAAGTAATCCTTGTTTTTAAGAGTTTTCGTTATGCTTCGGTTTCGAAATCTAGTTATACTTGATCCTGAAATCAAAGAATCCATCTTATTGAGATCAAATGTTATTTTAGTTGTTCTGATGAACAGTCAAAAAATGGACCCTAGCTACTCTCAATCATAAAGGCAAGTAATCCATATTTTAGGAGATTTGTTTATTCATCTAGAATCCTCGGCTATTCTCGAATGAAGCCCTTTCTTTTTAAGCATCATTGTTTCCTTCGGATTTGGAAATTTAGTCATCCTCAATCGCAAAATCAAGTAATTCGACTTTTTATGGTCTAATGTTTTTCAACATGTTCTTTAGAATTCTTAAATTACAAACCTCGACAATCTTTATAGTAAAACCAAGTTGTCCATCTTGTTGGGAACGTAGGTCATCTGACGTAAGCATTTGTTTTTCTAGAAAGAAGCATATGCTAATTGGGAGCCGCAGTGCTCTTGAGAATAGGAACTTTGCATTTTCCAAATTGTTAAGTTAGGTAATCCGTTGTCTGCGTAGCTAGGATTCTTCTAAAACTTTTTATGAATAAGATAACGGATCTTGACATTCTCAGACATGAAACCGAGTAATCCTAATTTTTAGGATTTTTCGTTATCCTTCGCTATTGAAGTCTGGCTAAACTTGATCCTGAAATCAAAGAATCCATCTTATTGAGAACAAATGTTATTCCAGATGTTTCAATGTACCCTTAGAAAACAGACCCTAACTACTCTCAATCGTGAAGGTAAGTAATCCTTACTTTAGGAGATTTGTTTACTCATCCAGAATCCTCGGCTATTCTCAAAAGAAGCACTTGCTATTTAACTGTCGTTGTCTTGTTCGAATTTGGAAATTTAATCATCTTTAGTCAGAAAATCAAGTTATTCGACTTTTTATGGTTTAATGTTTTTCAACAAGTTCATTAGAATCCTTAAATTACGAACCATGACTATCTCGATAGTAAAACCAAGTTGTACATCTTGTTAGGAGCGTAGGTCATTCGACGTGAGCATTCCTTATTCTAGAAAGAAGCAAATGCTATTTGGTGGCTACAGTGCTCTTGGGGATAGGAACTTTGCATTTTCTAAATCGTTGAATTAGGTAATCTATTGTCTGCGTAGCTATCATTTTTCTAAAACTTTTTAGGAATAAGATGATGGATCTTGACATTCTCAAACATTAAACCGAGTAATCCTTGTTTTTAAGAGTTTTCGTTATGCTTCGGTTTCGAAATCTGGTTATGCTTGATCTTGAAATCAAAGAATCTATCTTATTGAGAACAAATGTTATTCCAAATGTTCTAATGAACCTTCAGAAAACGGACCCTGCCTACTCTCAATCGTGAAGGTAAGTAATCCGTATTTTAGGAGATTTACATATTCATCCAGAATCCTTGCCTATTCTCGAAAGAAGCCCTTGCTTTTTAAGCATCGTTGTTTCCTTCAGATTTGAAATTTAGTCATCCTCAAACACAAAATCAAGTAATTCAACTTTTTATGGTCTAATGTTTTTCAATAAGCTCTTTAGAATCCTTAAATTACGAACCTCAGCTATCTTGATAGTAAAACCAAGTTGTCCATCTTGTTGGGAACGTAGGTCATTTGACGTGAGTATTCATTATTCTAGAAAGAAGCATATGCTATTTAGGAGCCATGGTGCTCTTGGGGATAGGAACATTGCATTTTCCAAATCGTTGAATCTGGTAATTGGTTGTGTGCGTAGCTAGGATTATTCTAAAACTTTTTATGAATAAGATGATGAATCTTAACATTCTTAAACATGAAACCAAGTAATCCTAATTTTTAGGAGTTTTCGTTATCCTTTGTTATTGAAGTCTGGTTAAACTTGACCCTGAAATCAAAGAATCTATCTTATTGAAAACAAATGCTATTCCAAATGTTCTGATGAACTCTTAGAAAACGGACCTTGGCTACTCCCAATCTTGAAGGTAAGTAATCCTTATTTTAAGAGATTTCTTTATTCATCCAAAATCCTCGGCTATTCTTGAAAGAAGCTCTTGCTTTTTAGGAGTTTTCATTATCCTTTGCTTTTGAAATTAAGTTAAACTTGATCCTGAAATCCAGGAATCTATCTTATTGAGAACAAATGTTATTCCAGATGTTCTGATGAACCTTCAGAAAACGGACCCTGGCTACTACTCTCAATCGTGAAGGCGTGTAATCCTTCTTTTAGAAGATTTGTTTATTCATCCAGAATCCTTGCCTATTCTCGAAAGAAGCACTTGCTTTTTAAACCTCGTTGTTTCCTTCGGAATTGGAAATTTAGTCATCCTCAATTGTAAAATCAAGTAATTCGACTTTTTATGGTCTAATGTTTTTCAACAAGTTCCATAGAATCCTTAACTTGCGAACTTCAGCAAACTCGATAGTAAAACCAAGTTGTCTATCTTGTTAAGAATAGAGGTCATCCAATGTGAGTGTTCATTATTCTAGAAAGAAGCATATGCTATTTGGAAGCCACGGTGCTCTTGGGGATAGGAACTTTGCATTTTCCAAATCATTAAATTAGGTAATCTATTGTCTGCGTAGCTAGGATTCTTCTAAAACTTTTTAAGAATAAGATGACGAATCTTGATATTCACAAGCATGAAACTGGGTAATCCTAATTTTCAGGAGTTTTCATTATCCTTTGCTTTTGAGATTTAGTTAAACTTGATCTTAAAATCAAAGATACCATCTTATTAAGAATAAATGTTATTTTAGATGTTCCGATGAACCTTGAGAAAATGAACACTGGCTACTCTCAATCGTGAAGGCAAATAATCCTTATTTTAAGAGATTTGTTTATTCATCCAGAATTCCCGGTTATTCTTGAAAGAAGCTCTTGCTTTTTAACCGTCGTTGTTTCGATCGGATTTGGAAATTTAATCATCCTCAGTCGAAAAATCAAGTTATTCGACTTTTTATGGTTTAATGTTTTTCAACAAGTTCTTAGAATCCCTAAATTATAAACCACAGCTATCTCGATAGTAAACCCAAGTTGTCCATCTTGTTAGGAACGTAGGTCATCCGACGTGAACATTTCTTATTCTATAAAGAAGCAAATGCTATTTGGTGGCTGTGGTGCTCTTGGGGATAGGAACTTTGCATTTTCTAAATCATTAAATCAGGTAATCCATTGTCTACGAAGTTAGCATTTTCGTAAAACTTTTTAAGAATAAGATGACGGATCTTGACATTCTCAAACATAAAACCGAGTAATCCTTGTTTTTGGGAGTTTTCGTTATGCTTTGGTTTCGAAATCTGGTTATGCTTAATCTTGAAATCAAAGAATCCAACTTATTGAGAACAAATGTTATTTCAAATGTTCCGATGAACCCTCAGAAAATGGACCCTGGCTACTCTCAATCGTGAAGGCAAGTAATCCTTATTTTAGGAGATTTGTTTATTCATCCAAAATCCTCGGCTATTCACGAAAGAAGCCCTTGCTTTTTAAGCGTCATTGTTTCCTTCGGATTTGGAAATTTAGTCATCTTCAATCGCAAAATCAAGTAATTCAACTTTTTATGGTTTAATGTTTTACTATAAGCTCCTTAGAATCCTTAAATTACGAACCTCAACTATTTCGATAGTAAAACCAAGTTGTTCATCTTATTGGAAACGTAGGTCACCGATGTGAGCATTCGTTATTCTAAAAAGAAGCATATGCCATTTGGTTGTTGCGGTACTCTTAAGGATAGGAACTTTGCATTTTCCAAATTGTTAAATCAAGTAATCCGTTGTCTGTGTAATTAGGATTATTCTAAAACTTTTTATAAGTAAGTTGACGGATCTTGACATTCTCAAACATGAAACCGAGTAATCCTTATTTTTAGGAAGTTTCGTGGTTTTGAAATCTGGTTATGCTTGATCTTGAAATCAAAGAATCCAACTTATTGAGAGCAAATGTTATTCCAAATGTTCCGATAAACCTTTAGAAAATGGACCCTGGCTACTCTGAATCGTGAAGGCAAGTAATCCATATTTTGGGAGATTTGTTTATTCACCCAGAATCCTCGGCTATTCTTGAAAGAAGCCCTTGTTATTTAAGCGTCGTTGTTTCCTTCAGATTTAGAAATTTAGTCATCGTCAATCGCAAAATCAAGTAATTCGACTTTTTATGGTCTATTGTTTTTCAATAAGCTCCTTAATATTCTAACATTACAATGCTCGACTATATTGATAATTAAACCACGTTGTCAATCTTGTTGGGAATATAGGTCATCCAACATGAGCATTCATTATTCTAGAAAGAAGCATATGTTATTTGGGAGCCACGATGCTCTTAGGGATAGGAACATTGCATTTTTCAAATTGAAAAATAGTAGACCATAAAAAGTCGAATTACTTGATTTTGCAACTGAAAATTACTAAATTTCCAAATCCGATGGAAACAATGATGCTTAAAAAGCAATGGATTCTTTCGAGGATAGCCAAGGACTCTCGATGAATAAATAAATCTCCTAAAACAAGGATTACTTGCCTTCACGATTGAGCGTAGTTAGGGCCTGTTTTTTGAGGGTTCATCGAAACTTCTGGAATAACATTTGTTCTAAATAAGATGGATTCTTTGATTTCAGGATCGAGCATAACTAGATTTTGAAACTAGAGCATAACAAAAACTCTTAAAAACAAGAATTACTCGGTTTCAAGTTTGAAAATGTCAAGATCCGTCATCGTATTCTTAAAAAAATTTAGAAGAATCCTAGATACGCAAACAACGGATTACCAGATTTAACGATTAAGAAAATGCAAAGTTCCTATCCCCAAGAGCAACGTGGCTCCCAAATAGCATATGCTTATTTCGAGAATAATAAATGCTTACGTTGGATGACCTATGTTCCCAACAAGATGGACAACATGGTTTTACTATTGTGATAGCCAAGGTTCGTAATTTAAGGATTCTAAGGAACTTGTTGAAAAACATTAAAACATAAAAAGTTGAATTACTTGATTTTGCGACTGAAGATGACTAAAATTTCAAATCCGAAAGATATAACAATGCTTAAAATGCAAGGGCCTCTTTCGATGATTGTAGACTCTGTAAATTTAACCTTTTAAACATAATGTCGGACTTGAGTGTCGTAGACATTTCCCTAAGTCGATAAAACTACATAGAATGAAAACCGATTAAATTTTTTAACTTGGAACGTAAAATGAACTTGAAAGACCCAATGATACAATTTGGAAACCCTTATCATTGAAGAAAACCCCAATCCCTACATGCGCGTACTTTTAAAAATGTAAACCTAAACTTAAGAGAAACCATAAATATCAAATCATAAAAAATTTTTAAAACTCTATAAAATTATCTTAACGCTTGAAAAGCTATAAATCAATAAAATTATCAATAATTTTGGGAAATCATATAAAATTGATAACAAACGAATCAAGGATTATTTCAAGTAATAATAAATAATAAAACTAAGCTAGTTAAAGGAATAAATTAATAAATTTACAAAAAATTATTTTACTTGCGTACATAAATAGCCCCAGAATATGTATATATATATAAATATATTATTAAGCAATTTCCTTTTCTTAATCCATCACATGATATATATATATATCTATGTTGCATAATAAAGTAATGTTCCTAAATAATTAAACCAGTTAAACCTTAAGCTCCTGAGTGTAAGTCAATTATTCTCGAGCTGGTGAAAAACTCTAAAACATAAATAAACTCTCTCGGACCCTAAAACCTAGGATGACCAAGGACTTACAATCCTAAATAAATAATTAAAAATATAATTTCAATAAATTTTATTTAACTCTAGAAAACTCGTGTAGCGACCTTAAGAGAGGCCTAGTAGTATTGCCTAAAATTTCCATATCACGTGTGTACCCATGATAAGAAAATCGCCTTACAAGTCAGAGATTGCAAGACTCTAAATAGTTATTTGCTAATCTTCAATTTTAGTTCATTGACTCATTATATAATATAAATAATTATGGATATCCATTTTTCCACAATTCCTCAGAACCGCAGAGAATCGGTATCCCCTACTAAAATAGTGAAATAAGATAGACAATTCCAAAAAATTTCTAAACTTACTAAAAATACTAAACTTCATTGAGACATTAGTCATTTTTTGGAGCATTCCGAATTAACTACACAAGCTTTTCATCATACTGATTCAATGGTAGTACTCTGTACTCGATTCCTATCCCATTCCCAACTATCGATCAACCTGCAAGGAAAAGAACTGTTGGGGTGAAAGCTTACGCTTAGTGAGATAATTGCCTTCATTAATACCGCATGGCAAAATTTATTAGATGCACAATCATATGAATGCATAAACAATCAGTATGCCAAACAATGCATACAGTAGCCTAGGAACTGCATACGACTCAGAATTACACCTCCTAAAGTTGGGGTTTGGAGATAATTAACCGACCCAAACCAAAATTCGGGTTCTAGACCTTGGGTTTTATTTCATTTGCACTATCGTGCTCATGCCAAAACAAAACTCTATATATAAAAATATATATATATATATGTATACTTCCTTTGCCAAAATCAAATCATATCTTTTCAAATCCCAAGTCTAGCGGTATAGTGGCCCCCGTAGTCCACAAACATACGCCCTAAGCAGAAGCCACAAGACTCGGCCCCTCGCCAACGGTTGGCGTCTCCCGGCGCCTGGTAAGCCTATCAACTTAGGACAGAGACTCAATATATATGATGACATAGCTAGTGCCTAATCCTACAGGAAACTTGTATTCCTATGAGTCCCTTTCCATCTTCTGCATGAAGCAGCAGTTGGTGTTATCCATATGCAATATGGGGTATGCATGATTCATTTTGATTTCTTAATCGTATAAATGATTAACTCAATTTTCAGGGTGATCAAACAATTTCATTCCATACAATTCACATGTATATATAATGCAAACAATTCCCATTATTATATATAATTATCAAGTCATCGCATTCATCCATAAATTCATACACGTGTATTTCCCATATCCCACAAGCATCCAAATTTATATATATAAATTTAGGTGCATTTATTCTACAAGCAAAATCAAGTAAAGAGTTATCGAGAATTTACTCACTCAGTCATGTGGGTTAATCAAAGTAATCCGAAGGCAAGTTGTCTCCGTAAACAGTGTCCCCTAGTTATTGAAATAATTTTTATAAGGAATTGAAACAAACTTAAGAAACTAAGTAAATTTTTCTTAAGTTATATTTTTGACTAGTTTTCGTAATTTTTCCCGATTTTTACCTAAAGTTCAATCGCGTATAACTTTTTCGTTTTAAATCCGATTTTTATGATCTTTTAGTCAATCTTCATCGTTTTCGAGTGTACTTTAATGTAGTAAGGTTAGATTTTTGAAATGAGGTATACAATTCTGTCCATGGGTCAGAACAGTAGCGTTCCTCATGTGTTGGAGTGTTTTTAGGCCTTGTTTAGTAAATGGGCTTTTTGATAACTTGAGGAATCCTTTGGGCTTGGTCTTAAGATTTTATCCTAAGCTTAAAATACTCTTTGAGATCAGATTTAAAACTTTGATTTATATTCCTAAGGCTAACAACCACTTCATGGGCCCTTTAGTAGGCTTAAGTTATCAAATGGGCTTGTTTTTTGTTCAAACTAAAGTTGGTGGCTTTGTTGGGCTTATGGGACCTTAGGTGGATTTCTTATGGGCTTCAAAACATCCTCTCTTGATGTTTTAAGGTGTTGGTTAGAATTTTATTGAAGGCCCAACTTAGAGATCTAGACTTGTTTTAAGAGTTTTAAGCCGGCTCAGTTTTGAGTTTTAGGCTTTGTACACTCACTATACTTGCTTTGGTTGATCCTTTCACTTTGTTCATTTACTTTTATCATATTTTTAAGTGTCTTTTAGTTATGTTCCAAATCTGGTCATGATGAATCCAATGGGTTCTTTTGGTTTTTCAACTTGTTTCATCATTTCCTTAAGTTTAAGTGTTAGATTATGCACTTAAACTACTTGTATACAAATCTTAACTTAACTTTTCTTCCACAAGATAATTCTTTAACTCATGCTCCACACAAATAAATAGAAGATCTTATACTTAATACAACTTTCATATCATAGCTCATGTCATACAAAGTTGGTTTCTTCATAAAACTTCATGTGATGGATTTTTCCTTAACTTAAGTCTAGATTTGAGCATGTTTAACTTAACGGAAATAAAATCAACATTCAAATGACCTTTGAACCCTCACATCCAGCATGTTCATCTTCCATTCAAGTTCTTGTTTCAAGATTTTCTCAACTTAAAATCTTCCATTCAAAGCCTTAAACAAGTCTCTTTAGAAAATACCAACTTTACATGCTCATATTTCAACTTCATGTAAGGGTTTCATGAGTTTGTCTCTTAAAACGGTTTTTGGTGTTATAACAACTTAAACCTTACTTATATCTTCAAGAAATCAAAGTCTCCTAACATAAATATTAACCCACATATCACAAGAAACACTTACTCATCCTTAAAGCAAAGTATGGTGGTTGTGTACTAAGGTTTCACTTAAGCTCTTAACTTTGCTTCCTCCTTTTGCCACCTTTTGGAAACTCGAGTTGTTTGATCCTTTGGAATGGGGTTTGTGGAAGGTTCTAATGGTTTTAAAAGATCTTAGATGTTGGAAGAAAATGACATAGGAAAAAGAAATGGGAGTACCGTGAGTGGGACTTAGAAGTGGCGGCTAAATGGAGGATTTTTGTGGGGTTGAATTTCTTCTTTTGATTTGTACTTAAAGTGAGAGAAAAGGAAGTGAAAATGAGAGTGAAAGAGGAAGAGAGTGTGTCAGGACCCTAAAGGGGGCCTAGTAGGATTATCTAAAATTTTTATAACATGTGTGCACCCATGATATGAAAACCGCCTTACAAGTCAAAGATTGCAAGACTTTAAATAATTAATCACTAAGGTTATTGATTTTTAAGTAATCAATTTACTGTAGAATAAGTAATCAATTTACTATAAAATACAAATATAAATAACTATAGGTATCCGTTATCCCACAGTTCCTTAGAACTGCAGAGAATCGGTATCCCCTACCAAATAATAAGACAGGATATACTCGCATTATAGTAAGATTTAATAAATAAATATTTTCTACAAAGAATGTCTATGTATCATCTAAAAAGTACTCAACTACCTCTAATACTAATGTACATATCTTCATCTCGCACTCAGCACTCGAGACATATCCCAATCCCATCGTATGTAAACCTGCAAAGAAAACTAAGGGGGAATGAGCATAAAACAGCTCAATGAGTTTATTCCTCACCACTACCGGTGAAGCAAGTTTTCACACATTATTATCACACATGCAAGCAAGTTATCTACATACATAATGAATGCAGGCGTGATGAATGCAAGCAACACATCCATAGGAGTCCGGAACTATGGAAGGTGTAGAATTACGTCGTCCACACTTCGATTATCCCCTATACTTACCCGCACAGGGCACCTCAGCTTACCCGCAGAGGCTACCTAGGGGCACCACCCCACTAGGCAAAACTCGACTATTACCCTAGCCGAGAATAGAGTTTCAATCCAAATAGGGGGAGTCCGAACTAGGACTATCCACCCTCCAAGGCCCCTTAGGCACAAACATGCGAGTCCTCTCGCAACCAAAAATAACTAAGGCCTTCCAGGCACAATAAAGCAAGTCCTCTCGCTATCAAGTGGAGAACCCATGCTAGCTTTGCCTTAACATTAAAAATACTATTTTTGGCTCTACAAGCCCTTACAGCGATCATGCAAAAATTTGTTTAAGGTTATAAAAGCTTTTGCCAAAAATACTTTTCTTAAGATTTTTACAAGGCTAGCACTCTCCATTCATACCTTTACCAAGTCATAGACATGCGACAAGTAAAACCGGTTATTTAGATCAGACATTTATATTTATCAACTCAAAAAGGTGATCACACAGATGATGGCATACAAACAGAACAGTCATACAAACAGAACAGTCATTCAAACATACAAGCAATAGAAAACAATAAAACATCATACAAATAACACGCACAAGCAAGTAGCAGGTCATCAGAACTCCCTTACCTGGATTATTGCTCATTCTCCAAGCCTTTAGGGTTTCCAAGACTCGATATCGAACGCTTAAATCAAAATGATAAACCTTATAAGTGTTCTGAGAATTCAGACTCCTTAGTCAACTAAAAGTCTATTGTAGTTTGTCTAGTTTCCTCCAATATAACCCGAGTATAGTATGTATAGGGCTACCATGCTCCATGAGATTAATAGTAGCTATTTTCTTATATTAGTAAGGTATGAGGCTCCCGATATGTATTTTGTAATTAATTTTTTTTTTTTGTTCTGATTCCAATATCTGCAAACTTATAGTCGTTTTTCATTGTTTTCAGACGCACGTTCACACGGTAATGTCCGTTTTGGACATTAAGACCCGTGTTTTACGATATGGGCTAAATTTATTGACATTTTATCTTTTTAAAGTTTAATTACTCCTATTGGCTAGTTTTATGTTCCATTTTAGCAGTTAATGATTTAATTAGCCATTTAGTCTTATACTTAGGGGCTTTTACTTTGCTATTATTAATTTATGTACTTAATTAAGTATGATTCAATTTAGAAAGTGTATTAGGGTTTACTAATTTAGGATTCTAACTATGATACACTCTTCTTCTTTTCTTAGTTTATAATCTATGCTTATGTCATGCTTACATCATCATTTGCTTATGTCATTACTTATGTCATGGCTTATGTCATCATGTGCTTATCTCATCACTCACCTCATCATTTAATTACCTAAGCTTCACCTTATGCTTATGTCATGTCTTAATGTCTTATGTATACTTTAATTAAACTACTATGTACATATACCTTTACTATACCTATATGTATACTAGTATACTTAAACATATACTTATACATGTACTTATACTTATACCGTATTTATCCATGTATACATACTCATATACCTATACGGTCATATACGTATTTTTATACAAAAATTCGTATGCCTAATCTTTTCCTTAAGAAAAGCTTCCTAATCCCATTCTTTTGTGTTCTTAAGTGTGAAATTAGTGTAGTATAAGTATGTATGGTTAGGTTTTGTTTTAATTTAGGTTATGTACATGGAAAATATTCATGTACCATGCTCCTCATGCTTCCCTTCTTTTCGGTTTACCTCATGTACACATTCTTTGAGCACGTATTCATGTTTTCCTTTCTTCTTCTTCATAATTCCTAGATTTCTACACTTAAAGATGGGAACTTTACTCACTCTTCTTCAAGACAAAACTAAACACATAATTATTTATCTAATCTACCTAATTAACTAACTAATGAAGAAGATAAAACAAGATAAAGTAACTTAGATACATACCTTTGCTTATGTTGAAATTAAGGAGACAAAAAGGAAGATGTTGAAGGTAAGATGGAAGATGGAAACTCACGGCAATGGAGGATGTTTTTGTTTTGTTTCTTTTGTCTTTGTTTTGCTTATGGAAGAAGAAGAATGGTGGGGTCTACAAGGGAGATGTATGGACGGCAACAATTGAAGAGAAAGAGAAGAGAAAAAAATCAAAAGAGAAGATAAGAAAAGCCATCATGAAAGAGTAGATATTTTCTTAATCTTTTGGTCTTTTGTTGACTTTTCAAAGTGTTGACTTTAGTCAACATGTGTTGACTTAGTCAACATTTTGACCTTGGTCAACATGTGTTGACTTGGTCAACTCTCCTTAAGCTTAGGTAATTTTGTGTACATAATGTAGAGATTAAGGGAAATTAAGGGAAAAAAATGAAGGAAATGAGGGGAAATAAGAAATTTAGTAAATTGATTTGTAAAAATAGATAATGAGGTCTTCCATTAGGTATTTATATCCTATATACATCATTTGGTAAGCTACTTAATGTAATTAAGATGAAAAATAGCATTTAGGGTATTAAGGTTTACTACATTTAACCTAATCTTCAACTATACCCTTAACGCTATGTAATACTATCTTAATCACATGCTTAAGGGATTAATATAATCTATGACTCATTATCTTAGTTTCTAAGGAATCGCTTAAGTATTCTAAATGTTTATGCATGATTGAGGGTTATCTTTAGTCGTTTACCGATGACATGGCAAAATGTGGAGGATATTTTATCATTTAGGGTTTTAAGGTAAATTATGGTGAATTAGTGCTTTTATATCCTTAATGTTATGGTTTTAGGGTTCTTATTACTTTAGGGCACAATCTCTAATGTTTTTACACATTTAGGGTTTCATATATTCTTACGCGATTAAACCTTCGATTGTCATCTTAGGGTTTTTGATGAGGTTCGAGGTTTTAGGGTCTTCGCATGCGGTTAGGGGTTCATTGATGATTTAAGGTTTTTTGTATCCACTTTAGGTTTTAGATTGAGTTTGTAATCGGTTTTAAATCTTACTGGCTCTTTTGAGTTCGAAAAATCATCTACAGTTTGGACGTTTATTTCTATACTTAGAAAGCTAAATTCATGGGGTTTACAGAGTGGCTGGTTTGAATGGAAAGAGAGTGAGTGTTTAAATGTCTTTTGGAGTTTTGTTGTCAAATTAATTTGTAGGTTGTGATTTGCCTTTTAAGAAATTTTCGAGTTTTCTAGAGTTAAATAAAATTTATTGAAATTATATTTTTAATTATTTATTTAAGATTGTAAGTCCTTGATCATCCTAGGTTTTAGGGTTCGAGTGAGTTTATGTATGTTTTAGTGTTCGAGTGAGATTATGTATGTTTTAGGGTTTTTCATCAACTCGGGAATAATTTACTTACGCTTAGGAGCTTAAGGATCAATTAGCTTAATTATTTAGGAACACCGCTTTATTATTTAACATATATATATATATATATATATATATATATATATATGATAGATTAGGAAAAGGAAATTGCTTAATAATATATTTATATATATACATATTGTGGGGCTACTTATGTATGCAAGTAAAATAATTTTTTGTAAATTTATTAATTTATTCCTTTAACTAGCTTAGTTTTGTTGTTTATTATTACTTAAAATAATCCTTGATTCGTTTGTTATCAATTTTATATGATTTCCCAAAATTATTGATAATTTTATTAATCTATGGCTTTTCAAGCATTAAGATAATTTTATAGAGTTTTAAATTTTTTTTTTTATGATTGATATTTACGGTTTCTATTAAGTTTAGGTGTACATTTTTTTTAAAGTACACGTATGTAAGGATTGGGGCTTTCCTGCATGATAAGGGTTTCTAAATTATAGCATTGGGTCTTTCAAGTTCATTTTAAGTTCTAAGTTCAAAATTTTAGTTGATTTTCATTTTATGTAGTTTTGTCGACTTAGGGAAACATTTATGATACTCAAGTCCGACACTATGTTCAGAAAGTTAAATTTACGGAGTCTACAACTCGAAAATTTCTTAAGAGGCAAATCTCAACCTACAAATTAATTTGAGAACCAAACTCTGAAAGAATTTTATATTAGACAATCTCCTTATCTTCATACATAAGATTTGTGCACATGAATAAGTAAACCAACCAATCATCCTAAATAACTTATCAATTGATAAATATAAACCCTACTTTTAGTGGGCCCATCATTCAATCAAAAGTACTGTCCGAACGTTACTAACCAATCATCCTAAATAACTTATCAACTCGAAAATTTCTTAAGAGGCAAATCTCAACCTACAAATTAATTTGAGAACCAAACTCTAAAAGAATTTCCTATTAGACAATCTCCTGATCTTCATACATAAGATTTGTGCACATGAATAAGTAAACTAACCAATGATCATAAATAACTTATCAATTGATAAATATAAACCCTACTTTTAGTGGGCCCATCATTCAATCAAAAGTACTGTCCGAACGTTCCCAAGGATCAACTAAACTAAAAACTTAAGTTTACATTTAGAAACAAATTAAAATTTTTCAATTCAAAAACCAATTATCAAGAAAACTTGAGCTTGAAGAACTACGAGCTCTAAACTCACTTAAGACCCAAAACCCTAAAACAATTAGGGAATTTTGACCCTAAGTAATTAATCAATAATTTAATTTAAGTAATTTCATTCAACTTTAGAAAATTTCACAATTTTATGAAAATTAAATCATAAATCACAAAACAATACAAGATGAAAACCCTAAAACAATTTCCTATAAGACCATGCTTTTATCTTCATGTCTAAGCCTTACACATCAATAAGTAGACCAACCAATCACCTTAGATGACTTATCAATTGAGAGTTGTAATCATTTATCAATTGATAATTTATCAAAATCTAGTGATAAGACATTTTTCTTATCACCCATTTACTTATACTACATATAGACAATTTCTCACAAGATTTCACATGCTTAACTTCATTAAATGAGACAAGACCATTCCATAACCCCAAAGGATATTAAATGGCAGATTTAAACAAGGAGGAAAGGGGGGGTCATACTCTTGTCTTTCAACCATCAATTACTTTTTCTTACACACCACTATTTACCCCTTAATGCTTACATCATCAATAGTTGTAATTGTTGACTTTTGTGTAAGCTACAAGACAATCAATTAACGCTTCTTGCACACACTTTTTCTTTCTTTCAAAAATTTTCCACTCTCTCCTTCTTTCACTCTCATTTTCACTTCCTTTTCTCTCACTTTAAACATAAATCAAAAGAAGAAATTCAACCCCACAAAAATCCTCCATTTGGCCGCCACTTTTAAGTTCCACTCATGGCACTCCCATTTCTTTTTCTTGTGTCACTATCTTCCAACATCTAAGCTCTTTTAAAACCATTAGAACCTTCCATAAACCGCATTCCAAAGGATCAAACAACTCGGGTTTCCAAAAGGTGGTAAAAAGGAGGAAGCAAAGTTAAGAGCATAAGTGGAACCTCTGTACACAACCACCATATTTCGCTTTAAGGATGAGTAAGTATTTCTTGTGATTAGTGGGTTAGCATTTATGTTAGGAGACTTTGACATCTTGAAGATATAAGTATGATTTAAGTTGTTATAACACCAAAGACCATTCTAAGAAACAAACTCAAGAAGCCCTTACATGAAATTGAAATATGAGCATGTAAAGTTGGTGTTTTGTAAAGAGACTTGTTTAAAACTTTAAATGGAAGATTTTAAGTTAAGTAAATCTTGAAACAAGAACTTGAATGGAAGATGAGCATGCTGGACATGAGGGTTCAATAGTCATTTAGATGTTGATTTTATTTCCATTAAGTTAAACTTGCTCAAATCTAGACTTAAGTTAAAGAAAAATTCATCACATGAAGTTTTATGAAGAAACCAACTTTGTATGACATGAGCTATGATATGGAAGTTGTATTAAGTATAAGATCTTCTATTTCTTGGTGTGAAGCATGAGTTAAAGAATCATCTTATGGAAGAAAAGTTAAGTTAAGATTTGGATACAAGTAGTTTAAATGCATAATCTAACACCTAAACTTAAGAAAATGATAAATCAAGTCAAAAAACCAAGCGAGAACCCCTTGGAATCATCACGAACAGATCTGGGATGTGGGAAAAAGACACTTAAAAATATGATAAAGGTAAATGAACAAAGTGAAAAGATCAACCAAATCAAGTATGGTAAGTATACAAAACCTAAAACCCAAAACCGAGCCTAAAACTCTCAAAACAAACCTAGAACTCTAAGTTGGGCTTTCAATAAAATTCTGACCAGCACCTTAAAACATCAAGAGAGGATGTTTTGAAGCCCATAAGAAATCCACCTAAGGCTTCATAAGCTCACCAAAGTCACTAACTTTAGTTTGAACTAAAACAAGCCCGTTTCACAACTTAAGCTCACTAAAGGGCCCATGAAGTAGTTGTTAGCCTTAGGAATATAAATCAAAGTTATAAATCTGATCTCATGGAGTGTTTTAAGCTTAGGATAAAATCTTAAAACCAAGCCCAAAGGATTTCTCAAGTTATCAAAAAGCCCGTTTACCAAACAAGGCCCAAAAGCACTCCAAAATAGGAGGATCGCTACTGTTTTGACCCATAGACAGATTTATGTGCCTCATCGCAAAAATCTAACCTCACCATGTTAAAGTACGCTAAAAAATGATGAATATTGACTATAAGATCATAAAAATCAGATCTAAAACGAGAAAGTTATATGCAATTGAACTTTTAAGTAAAACTGGGAAGAATTATGAAACCAAGTCAAAAGTATAACTTAAAGGGTTTTACCTTAGTTTTCTAGGTTTTATTTCAAATCCTTATAGTATCATATTTGCAATGTCTAAGGGACGCGGCTTTGGGGAGACAATCTATCCCAGATTATTTTGATTGATCTGCATGGCTGAGTGAGTAAATTTCCAATGACTCTTTACTTGATTTTGCTTGTAGAATAGGTGCACTTAATTTTATATATATAAATTTGGATGCTTATGGGATATGGGAAATGCATGCGTATGAATTTGTGGATAAATGCGATGATTTGATAATTATATATAATAATGGGAATTGTTTGCATTATATATACATGTGAATTGTATGGAATGATATTATCTGATCATCCTAAAAATCGAGTTAAGCACTTATACGATTAAGAAATCAAAATGAATCATGCATACGCCATATTGCATACGGATAACACCGACTGCCGCTTTATGTAGAAGATGGGATGGGACTCACAAGAATACGAGTTTCCTGTAGGATTGTGCATTAGCTATGTCATCATATATATTGAGTCTTTGTCTTAAGCTGATGGGCTTACTAGGCGCCAAGAGACACCAACCATCGGCGAGGGGCCGAGTCTTGTGGCTTCTGCTTAGGGCGTGTGCTTGTAGATTGTGGAGGCCACCACACTGCTTGACTTGGGATTTTGAAAATAGGATTTATTATTCGGTAATGAAAGTATATATATGTATATATATACATAGTTTTGTTTTGACTTAAGCACAATAGTGCTAATGAATTAAAACCCAAGGTTTAGAACCCGGATTTTAGTTTGGGTCAGTTAATTATCTCCAAACCCCAACTACAGGGGGCATAATTCTGAGTTGTATGCAGTTCCTAGGCCACTATAAGCGTTATTTGGCATACTGATTGTTCATGCATTCATATGATTGTGCATCTAATAAATTTTGCCATACGGTACTGATGAGGCTAATTATCTCACTAAGCGTAAGCTTACACCCCAACAGTTCTTTTCCTTGCAGGTTGATCGATAGTTGGGAATAAGATAAGAATCAAGTGCAGAGTGCTACCATTGAATCAGTATGATGAAAAGCTTGCGTAGTTAATTTAGAATGTTCCGGAAAATGACTAATATTTCAATTAAGTTTAGTATCTTTAGTAAGTTTAGAATTTTCTAGAATTGTTTATCTTATTTCACTATTTTGGTAGGGGATACCAATTCTCTGCGGTATTGAGGAATTGTGGAAAAATGGTTATTCATAATTATTTATATTATATAATGAGTCAATGAACAATAATTGAAGACCCTAGCAAATAACTATTTGGAGTCTTGCAATCTCTGATTTGCAAGGCGATTTTCTTATCATAGGTGAACACGTGATATGGAAATTTTAGGCAATACTACTAAGCCCCTCTTAGGGTCGCTACAAGGGTAGCCGAGGATTCTAGATAAATAAACAAATATCTTAAAATATGGATTACTTGCCTTCATAATTGAGAGTAGCTAGGGTCCGTTTTCTGAGAGTTCATCGAAGCATCTATAATAAAATTTGTTCTCAATAAGATGGATTCTTTTATTTCAGTATCAAGCATAACTAGATTTCGAAATCGAAGCATCACGAAAACTCCTAAAATCAACAATCACTCACTTTCTTCTTTGAGAATGTCAGGATCCGTCATCTTATTTAAAAAAAGTTTTAGAAGAATCCTAGCTATGTAGACAACGGATTACCTGATTTAACAATTTGGAAAATGCAAAGTTCCTATCCCCAAGAGAACCGTGGCTCCCAAATAGCATATGCTTCTTTCTAAAATAACGAATGCTCACGTCGGATGACCTACGTTCCCAACAAGATGGATAACTCGGTTTTACTATCAAGATAGCTGAGGTTCGTAATTTAAGGATTCTAAGGAACTTGTTGAAAAATATTAGAACATAAAAAGTCGAATTACTTGATTTTGAGACTAAGAATGACTAAATTTCCAAATCCAATGGAAACAACGATGCTTAAGAAGGAAGGGCTTCTTTCAAGGAAACAATAGGATTCTAGATGAATAAACAAATCTCCTAAAATAAGGATTAATTGCCTTCACAATTGAAAGTAGCCAGGGTTCGCTTTTTGAGGGTTCATCGGAATATCTGCAATAAAATTTGTTCTCAATAAGATGGCTTCTTTAATTTCAGCATCAAGCATAACCATATTTTGAAACTGAAGCATAACGAAAACTCTTAAAATCACATATTACTCAGTTACATTTTTAAGAATGTTAAGATCCATCATCTTATTCATAAAATGTTTTAGAAGAATCCTAGCTACGCAGACAAATGATTACCTGCTTTAACGATTTGGAAAATGCAAAGTTCTTATCCCCAAGTGCACCACGGCTCCCAAATAACATATGCTTCTTTTTAGAATAATGAATGCTCACATCTGATGACCAACATTCCCAACAAGATGGACAACTTGGTTTTACTATCGAGATAGTCGTGGTTCTTAATTTAAGGATTCTAAGGAACTTGTTGAAAAATATTAGACCATAAAAAGTCAAATTACTTGATTTTGCGATTGAGGATAACTAAATTTCCAAATCTGATGGAAACAATGATGCTAAAAAAGCAAGAGCTTATTTCAAGGACAGCCGAGGATTCTAGATGAATAAACAAATCTCCTAAAATAAGGATTACTTGCCTTCACGATTGAGAGTAGCCAGGATCTGTCTTCTGAGGGTTCATCGGAATATCTATAATAAAATTTGTTCTCAATTAGATGGATTCTTTGATTTCAGTATCAAGCATAACCAGATTTCAAAATCGAAGCATAACAAAAAATCTTAAAAACACAGGTTACTCGGTTACATTTTTTAGAATGTTAAGATCCATTATCTTATTCATAAAAAGTTTTAGAAGAATCCTAGCTACGTAGACAAATGATTACCTGATTTAACTATTTGGAAAATGCAAAGTTCCTATCCCCAAGAGCAACACGGCTCCCAAATAGCATATGATTATTTCTAGAATAACGTTTGTTCTCAATAAGATGGATTCTTTGATTTCAGGATCAAGCATAACCAGAATTCAAAACCGAAGCATAAAGGAAACTCCTAAAAACAAGAATTACTCAGTTTCAAGTTTAAGAAAGTTAAGATCCGTCATCTTATTCATAAAAAGTTTTGGATGAATCCTAGCTACGCAGACAACGGATTACCAGATTTAATGATTTGGAAAATGCAATGCCCCTATCTTAAAGAGCAATGCGACTCCCAAATAGCATATGCTTATTTTTAGAATAACGAATGCTCACATCGGATGACCTACGTTCTCAACAAGATGGACAACATGGTTTTACTATCGTGATAGCCGAAGTTTGTAATTTAAGGATTCTAAAGAACTTGTTGAAAAACATTAGAACATAAAAAGTCGAATTACTTGATTTAGTGATTGAGGAATAACATAATTTCCAAATCGATGGAAACAACGATGCTTAAAATGTACGAGCTTCTTCTGAGGATAGCCGAGGATTCTAGATGAATAAACAAATCTCCTAAAATAAGGATTACTTACCTTCATGATTCAGAGTAGCCAGGGTTCATTTTTTGAGGATTCATCGGAACATCTGCAATAAAATTTGTTCTCAATAAGATAGATTATTTGATTTCAGTATCTAACATAACCATATTTCGAAATGGAAGCATAACAAATACTCCTTAAAACATGGATTACTCGGTTTCATGTTTGAGAATGTGAATATCCATCATCTTATCCATAAAAAGTTTTAGAAGAATCCTAGCAATGCATACAAAGGATTACCTGATTTAACGATTTAGAAATTGCAAAGTTCCCATCCCCAAAAGCATCGTAGCTCCCAAATAGCATATACTTATTTCTAGAATAACGAATGCTCACGTCGGATGACCTACGTTCCTAACAAGATGGACAACATGGTTTTATTATCATGATAGCTGAGGTTAATAATTTAAGGACTTTAATGAACTTGTTGAAAAACATTAGACCATAAAAAGTCGAATTACATGATTTTGCGACTGAGGATAACAAAATTTTCAAATCCGAAGGAAACAACGACGCTTAAAACGCAAGGGCTTCTTTCAAGAATAGCCAAGGATTCAAGATAAATAAACAAATCTCTTAAAAGAAGGATTACTTGCCTTCATGATTAAGAGTAGCTAGGGTCTGTTTTTTGAGGGTTCATCAAAACATCTACAAGAAAATTTGTTCTTAATAAGATGGATTCTTTGATTTCAGTATCAAGCATAACCAAATTTCGAAATCGAAGCATGACGAAAACTCCTAAAATTAATGATCACTCGGTTTCTTCTTTGAGAATGTCAAGATCCGCAATCTTATTCGTAAAAAGTTTTAGAAGAATCCTAGCTATGCAGACAACGGATTACATGATTTAACGATTTGGAAAATGCAAAGTTCCTATCCCCAAGAGCACCGCGACTCCCAAATAGCATATGCTTATTTCTAGAATAACGAATGCTCACGTCGGATGACCTACGTTCCTAACAAGATGGACAACTTTGTTTTACTATCGAGATAGCCGAGGTTCGTAATTTAAGGATTCTAAGGAACTTATTGAAAAACATTAGACCATAAAAAGTTGAATTACTTGATTTTGTGACTGAGGATGACTAAATTTCCAAATCTAAAGGAAACAACAGCGCTTAAAAAGCAAGAGCTTCTTTTGAGAATAGCCAAGGATTCTGGATGAATAAACAAATCTCCTAAAATAAGGATTACTTACCCTCACGGTTGGGAGTAGTCAAGGTCCGTTTTCTAAGGGTTCATTGGAACATCTAGAATAACATTTGTTCTCAATAAGATGCATTCCTCGATTTGATTATCAAGCATAACTAGAATTCGAAACCGAAGCATAACGGAAACTCCTAAAAATAAGGATTACTTGGTTTCAATTTTGAGCAAGTCAAGATCCGTCATCTTATTCATAAAAAGTATTAGAAGAATCTTAGCTACGCAAACAACGGATTACCAGATTTAACAATTTGAAAAATGCAAAGTTCCTATCCTAAAGAGCAACATGGCTCCCAAATAGCATATGCTTATTTCTAGAATAACGAATGCTCACATTGGATGACTTACGTTCCCAACAAGATGTACAACATGGTTTTACTATCGTAATAGTCAAGGTTCGTAATTTAAGGATTCTAAGGAACTTATTGAAGAACATTAGACCACAAAAAGTCAAATTACTTGATTTTACGACTGAGGATGACTAAATTTCCAAATTCGATGGAAACAACGACGCTTCAAACGCACAGGCTTCTTTCGAGGATAGCCGATGATTCTGGATAAATAAACAAATCTCCTAAAATAAGGATTACTTACCTTCACGATTCAGAGTAGCCAGGGTCCATTTTCTGAGGATTCATCGGAACATCTGCAATAAAATTTGTTCTCAATAAGATGGATTCTTTGATTTCAGTATCAAGCATAACTAGATTTCGAAACCGAAGCATAATGATAAGGATTTCTCCATTTCATGTTTGAGAATGTCAAGATTGGTCATCATATTCATAAAAAGTTTTAAATGAATCTCAGCAACATAGACAAAGGATTACTTGATTTAACGATTTAGAAAATGCAAAGTCCTAAGAGCACCGCGACTCCCGAATAGCACATACTTCATTCTAGAATAACGAATACTCACGTCGGATGACCTACGTTCCTAACAAGATGGATAACTTGGTTTTACTATCGAGATAGCCAAGGTTTGTAATTAAAGGATTCTAACGAACTTGTTGAAAAACATTAGACCGTAAAAAGTCGAATTACTTGATTTTGCGACTAAGGACGACTAAATTTCTAAATCCAACGAAAACAACGACGCTTAAAAAGCAAGGACTTCTTTCAAGGATAGCCAAGGACTCTAGATGAATAAACAAATCTCCTAAAATAAGGATTACTTGCCTTCACGATTCAAAGTAGCCAGGGTCCGTTTTATGAAGGTTCATCGGAACATTTGGAATAATATTTGTTCCCAATATGATGAATAATTTGATTTCAGGATCAAGCATAACAAGATTTTGAAACCGAAGTATAACGAAAACTCATAATGACAAGGATTTTTTGGTTTCATGTTTGAGAATGTCAAGATTGGTCACCATATTCATAAAAAGTTTTAGAAGAATCCTAGCTACACAAATAACGGATTACCAAATTTAACGATTTGTAAAATGCAAAGTTTCTATCCCCAAGAGCAATGTGTCTCCCAAATAGCATATGCTTATTTCTAGCATAACAAATGCTCACGTTGGATGACCTATGTTCCCAACAAGATGGACAACATGGTTTTACTATCGTGATATCCGAGGTTCGTAATTTAAGGATTCTAAGAAACTTGTTGAAAAACATTAGATTATAAAAAGTCGAATTACTTGATTTTACGACTAAGGATGACTAAATTTCCAAATCCAAAGGAAACAATAGCGCTTAAAAAGCAAGAGCTTCTTTTGAGAATAGCCAAGGATTCTGGATGAATAAACAAATCTCCAAAAATAAGGATTACTTGCCCTCTCGGTTGGGAGTAGTCAAGGTCCATTTTCTAAGGGTTCATCGGAACATCTGGAATAACATTTGTTCTTAATAAGATGGATTCCTTGATTTCAGTATTAAGCATAACCAGATTTCGAAATCAAAGCATAACTAATACTCCTTAAAACAACAATTACTCGGTTTCTTGTTTGAGAATGTGAAAATCCATCATCTTATTCATAAAATGTTTTAGAAGAATCCTACCAATGCATACAAAGGATTACCTGATTTAACGATTTAGAAAATGTAAAGCACCAATCCCCAAGAGCACCGCGGCTCCTTAATAGCATATGCTTCTTTCTAGAATAACCAATGCTCACGTCGGATGACCTACGTTCCCAACAAGATAGATAACTTGGTTTTACTATCGAGATAGCCGAGGTTTCGTAATTTAAGGATTCTAAGGAACTTGTTGAAAAACATTAGACCATTAAAAATCGAATTACTTGATTTTGAGACTAAGGATGACTAAATTTCCAAATCTAATGGAAATAACGATGCTTAAGAAGGAAGGGCTTCTTTCGAGGAAACAATAGGATTCTGGATGAATAAACAAATCTCCTAAAATAAGGATTACTTGCCCTTACGGTTGGAAGTATTCAGGGTCTGTTTTCTGAGGGTTCATCGGAACATCTGGAATAACATTTGTTCTCAATAAGATGCATTCCTTGATTTGAGTATCAAGCATAACCAGATCTCGGAATCATAGCGTAATGAAAACTTCTAAAAACAATGATTACTCGATTTCATTTTTCAGAATGTCAAGATCCATCATCTTATTCATAAAATGTTTTAGAAGAATCCTAACTACGCAGACAAAGGATTACCTGATTTAACGATTTAGAAAATGCAAAGCTCCAATCCTAAAGTGCACCATGGCTCCCAAATCACGTATGCTTCTTTCTAGAATAACAAATGCTCACGTCAGATGACCTACATTCCCTAGAAGATAGACAACAAGGTTTTAATATAGAGATACCCAAGGTTCATGATTTAAGGATTCTAATGAACTTGTTGAAAAACATTAGACCATAAAAAGTCGAATTACTTGATTTTGCGACTGAGGATGACTAAATTTCCAAATACGAAGGAAACAACAACGCTTAAAAAGTAGGAGCTTGTTTCAAGAATAGCTGAGGATTCTGGATGAATAAATAAAACTCCTATAGTAAGGATTACTTGCCTTCGCGATTCAAAGTAGCCAATATCCATTTTCTGAGGGTTCAATGGAACATCTGGAATAACATTTGTTCTCAATAAGATGAATTCTTTGATTTTGGGATCATGCTTAATCAGATTTCGAAACCAAAGCATAATGAAAACTCCTAGAAACAAGGATGTAAACCCTACGAATTTAGCTTTCTAAGTATAAAAACAAATGTCCAAACTGTAGATGATTTCCCGAACTCAAAGGAGCCAATAAGATTTAAAACCGATTAAAATCTCAATTCAAAACCTCAAGTGGATACGAGAAAACCTTAAATCATCAATTGAACCCCTAACTATATATGAAGACCCTAAAACCTCGAACCTCATCAAAACCTCAAGATGACAATCGAAGATTTAATCGCTTAAGAATATATGAAACCCTAAATGTGTAAAAACATTAAAGATTGTGCCTTAAAGTAATAAAAACCCTAAAACTATAACTTTAAGGATATAAAAGCACTAATTCACTATGATATACCCTAAAACCCTAATTGATAATATAATGCTTATATTTTGCCAAATCATTAGTAAAAGGTTAGAGATGACCCTCATTCATGCTTATATGATTCGAATCCTCAAGTAATCCGTTAGAAACTAAGATAATGAGTCATAGATTATAATTATCACTTAAGTATGCGATTAAGATAGTCTCACTTAGAGTTAGGATAATAGTCGAAAATTAGGTTATATGTAGTGAACTTTAATACTCAAATTAGTACTTTTTGCACTTGTTATCCAAAGTAGTTTATCAAATAAGATATATAAGCTATAAAGACCTAAAGTAAGACCTCATTAACTATGTTTACTAATCAATTCATCAAATACCTCATTTCCTCTCATTTCCCTTATTTTTTTCCTTAATTTCCCTTAATCACTACATTATGTACACAAATTTACATAAGCTTAAGGAGAGATGACCAAGTCAACACATGTTGACTAAAGTCAACACTTTGAAAAGTCAACAAAAGTGTCTCTTTCATTAGGAAAAAAATATCTTCTTCTCATGATTTCCTTTCTTTTCTTTTCCTTTTGCATTTCTTTTTCCTTCTTCTCTTAAATTTCCGTCCATACATCTTCCCTTCTAGACCCCACCATTCTCCTTCTTCCATAAGCAAAACAAAGAAAAAGAAACAAAACAAAAAGGCCCCTCCATTGCCGTGAGCTTCCATCTTCCATTTCACCTTCAACATCTTCCTTTTTGTCTCCTTAATTCCAACATAAGCAAAGGTATGTATCTAAGTTACTTTGTCTTGTTTTATCTTCTTCATTAGTTAGTTAATTAGGTAGATTAGATAAGTAGTTATGTGTTTAGTGTTGTCTTGAAGAAGAGGAAACAAAGTTCCCATCTTTAAGTGTAGGAATTAGGAATTATGAAGAAGAAGAAAGGAAGACATGAGTATATGCTCATAAGTATGTGCACATAAGGGAATACTAAAAGAAAACAAGTATGTGAACCTTTGTACATGAGTATTTATCATGTACATAACCTAAATTAAGACTATATTTAACTATACATACCTATACTACACTAAATACATTCATAAAAACACAAAAGGATGAAATTAGGAAGCTTTTCTTAACGAAAAGATTAGGCATACGAATTTGTGTATAAAAACACGTATCTAACCGTATAGGTATATGAGTATGTATACATGGATAAATACGGTATAAACCTAAGTAGATGTATAAGTATATGTATGTATAAAGTGTAAGTACATAAGTATACATATTAGTATGTTATGAGTGTAGGTAGGTATAAAACATATGCATATGTATAAGTACTTAATAACATATATATTTACATGTAATAAATGGATTACATAAGCCATGACATCATCTAAGCATTACATAAGCCATGACATCATCAATTGGTTACATAAGTGATGATGTAAGTATAGGTTTATAATAGAAGAAATAATAAGATTACATAAGCACATAACATAGGTATATACATATACTTAGGAGTTGAAAATTCCTTAAACCCTAAGACACTTCCTAAATTGAATTAAACTTAATCAAGTATGTGAATTAGTAATACTAATGTAAAATTCCCTAAGTATAAGAATCTAATGTCTAATTAAATCATTAAATACTAGAATAGAATATAAACATAAGCAATAAGAATAATTAAACTTCAATAAGATAAAATGTCTCTAAATTTAGTTCATATCGTAAAACACGGGTCTTAACGTCCAAAACAGACATCACAGTGTGAGTGTGCGTCCGAAAACGATGAAAAACGACTATAAGTTCGCAAATATCGGAATCAGAACAAAAAAATTACAAAATACATAAAGGAAGCCTCATACCTTACTAATATAAGAAAATAGTTACTATTAATCTCATGGAGTATGGTAAACCCATACATACTATACTCGGGTTATATTGGAGGAAACTAGATAAACTACAATAAACTTTTAGTTGACTAAGGAGTCTAAATTCTCAGAACACTTATAAGGTCTACCATTTTGATTTAGGTGTTCGATATCGAGTCCTGGAAACCCTAAAGGCTTGGAGAATGAGCAATAATCTAGGTGAGGGAGTTCTAATGACCTGCTACTTGCTTGTGCATGTTATTTGTATGATGTTTTGTTGTTTGCTATTGCTTGTATGTTTGAATGACTGTTTTGTTTGTATGCCATCATCTGTGTGATCACCTTTTTAAATTGATAAATATAAATGTTTGACCCAAATAATCGGTTCTACTCGTCGCATGTCTATCACTTGTTAAAGGTATGAATGGAGAGTGCTAGCCTTGCAAAAATCTTAAGAAAAGTATTTTTGGCAAAAGCTTTTCTAACTTTAATCAAATTTTTGCATGATCGTTGTAAGGGCTTGTGGAGCCATAAATAATATTTTTAACATTAAGGTAAAGCTAGCATGGGTTCTCCACTTGATAGCGAGAGGACTCGCTTTATTGTGCCTAAAAGGCCTTGGTTACTTTTGGTTGCGAGAGGACTCGCATGTTTATGCCTGAGGGGCCTTAGAGGGTGGATAGTCCTAGTTCGGACTCCCCCTATTTGGATTGAAACTCTTTTCTCGGCTAGGGTAATAGTCAAGTTTTGCCTAGTGGGGTGGTGCCTCTAGGTAGCCTCATGCGGGTAAGCTGAGGTGCCCTGTGCGGGTAAGTACAGGGGATAATCGAAGTGTAGACGATGTAATTCTACACCTTCCATAGTTCCGGACTCCTATGGATGTGTTGCTTACATTCATCACGCTTGCATTCATTATGTATGTAGATAGCTTACTTACATGTGTGATAATAATGTGTGAAATCTTGCTTGACCGGTAGTGGTGAGGAACGAACTCACTAAGCTGTTTTATGCTCATTCCCCCTTAGTTTTCTTTGCAGGTTTACATACGATGGGGTAGGGATATGTCTCGAGTGCTGAGTGCGAGATGAAGATATGTACATTAGTATTAGAAGTAGCTAAGTACTTTTTAGATGATATATAGACATCCTTTGTAGAAAATATTTATTTATTAAACCTTACTATAATGTTAGTATATCCTGTCTTATTATTTGGTAGGGGATACCGATTCTCTACGGTTCTATGGAACTGTGAGATATCGGACACCCATAGTTATTTATATTTGTATTCTACAGTAAATTAATACTTAAAAATCAATAACCTTAGTGATTAATCATTTAGAGTCTTGCAATCTCTGACTTGCAAGACAGTTTTCATATCATGAGTGCATACATGTTATGGAAATTTTAGGTAATCCTACTAGGCCCCCTTTAGGGTCCTGACAAAGGATCACTCGGTTATGTCAAGATCTGTCATCTTATTCTTAAAAAGTTTAAGTAGAATTTTTGCTACAGAGACAACGGATTACCTGATTTAACGATTTGGAAAATGCAAAGTTCCTATCCCCAAGAGCACCGCGGCTCCCAAATAACATATGCTTCTTTCTAGAATAACGAATACTCACGTTGGATGACCTACTAAAGACTTTGTAAATTTAACCTTTTGAACATAGTGTTTGACTTGAGTGTCGTAGACATTTCCCTAAGTCAACAAAACTACATAAAATGAAAACTAACTAAAATTTTGAACTTGGAACTTAAAACGAACTTGAAAGACCCAATGATACAATTTGGAAACCTTAATCATGCAAGAAAATCCTAATCTCTATATACGCATACTTTTAAAAAGAATGAAAACCTAAACTTAACAGAAACCATAAATATCAAATCATAAAAATTTTTAAAACTCTATAAAATTATCTTAATGCTTGAAAAGCCATAAATCAATAAAATTATCAATAGTTTTAGGAAATCATATAAAACTGATAACAAACGAATCAAGGATTATTTCAAGTAATAATAAACAATAAAACTAAGCTAGTTAAAGGAATAAATTAATAAATTTACAAAAAATTATTTTACTTGTATACATAAGTAACCCGATAATATGTATATGTAAACCCTTAAAATTTTCAACCTAGCTTTTGAAATAGACTTAACTATATTAGACAATTTCGGAGTTGACAAGGCTAATGAAATTGAAAACCCTAAAAGAATTACTCAACCGCGTAAAGAACTTTTCTACCCTAAACGTATGTAATTGCTAAAGATTTCATTCAAAAGTGATAGAAATCCTAAAATGATCACCTTAAAGACATATGTGCACTAATTCATCATGATGTACCCTGAAACCCTACATTGATAATAAAATCTTCGTATTTTGCCAAATCATTAGTAAAGGGTTAGAGACGACTTTCATTCATGCATATATGTTTTGAATCCTCGAGTAATCCTTTAGAAACTAAGATAATGAATCATAGATTACATTTATTTCTTAAGTATATGATTAAGATAGTATTACATAGAGTTAGAGATATAGTTGAAGATTAAGCCAAATGTAGTAAACCTTAATACCCTAATTGGTATTTTTCATACTAGTTACACTAAGTAGTTTACCAAATGATGTTTATAAGTTATAAATACTTAAAGTAAGACCTCATCATCTACTCTTACTAATCAATTCACCAAATACTTCATTTCCTTAATTTTTCCCTTAATTTCCCTTAATTACTACATTATGTATACAAAATTACACATGCTTAAGGAAAGTTGACTAAGTCAACACATGTTGACCAAGTCAACAATTTGAAAAGTCAACAAAAGACACTAAGAGATAAGAAAAATATCTTAACTTCTAATGATGGCTTTTCTTTCCTTTTCTTTTGATTTTTCTTTTTTCCTTCCCTTCTTTAGTTGCCGTCCACATCTCCCCCTTCTAGACCCCACCATTTGTTGTCATCCATAATGAAAACAAGACAAAAGGAACAAAACCAAAACATTCCTCCATTGCCGTGAGCTCCTTCCTCCTCTTTCACTTTCATCACTTCACTTTTTGTCTCCATAATTCCAACACAACTAAAGGTATGTACTTAACTTACCTTATATTGTTTTATATTCTTCATTAGTTAGGTAATTAGGTAGATTAGAGAAGTAGACTTGTGTTAATTATGATCATGAAGAAGAGGGCATAAAGTCCTCATCTTTAAGTGTAGAAAGTGAGGAATCATGAAAAAGAGGGAAGAAATGCATGTGTATGTGCTCTTAGGTATGTGTACATAAAGAAATACCAAAGGAATACTTGTATGAGAACCTTTGTACATGAGTATTTACCATGTACATAACCTAAATTAGGACAATACCTAACTATACATACTTATAATACACTAATTACACACTTAAAAACACAAAAGAATGGAATTAGGAAGCTTTTTTTAGGGAAAGGATTAGGCATACGAATTTTTGTATAAAAATACGTATCTAACCGTATAGGTATATGAGTATGTATACACGTATAAATACGGTATAAGTCTAAGTATAGGTATAAGTATATATATGTATAAGGTATATGTACATAAGTATAAGGGAAGAAATAAAATGTACATAAGACATGTACATATGACATAAGCATGAGGAGAGGCTTATGTAATCACATAATGAAATAAGTGATGAGGTAAGCACATGATGACATAACCTATGACATAAGTAAGTGATGATATAAGCAATGACATAAGCAAATGATGATGTAAGCGATGATATAAGCATAGATTATAAAATGAGAAAATAAAAAGAGCATATATAATTAGATACCTAAATTAGTAAACCCTAAGGCACATTCTAAATTGGATTATACTTAATTAAGTATATAAATTAGTAATAGTAAAGTAAAATCCTCTAGGTATAAGGATTTAAGGGTTAACTAAATCACTAAGTATAAACAAAAGGTATAAATATAAGTAATAAGAGTACTTAAGTTTTCATAGTTAGAAATTTCTATAAATTTAGTCTATATCATAAAACATGAATCTTAACGTGTGAATGTACGTCCAAAAATGATGAATAATGACTATAAGGTCATAAATATCAGAAATAAAACGAAAAAGTTACATCCGATTAATAATAAAGTCTAACTGGATAGAAGTTGATAGTAATTTAAGTAGAATTAGACAAATAGATAATTATAATTATTAATTAATTCAATTACTTACTAGCATTATCCTATTATAATGACAGGTGATCCCGAGGTGAGCGAGGACCTCCCGATTGATTACTACAATTAGGGCGAGTCACCATGGCCGAGTGAGTATTTACCTTATGATTCCATGCTTGATTGTGATTGTAGATAGTGGACTTAAATATTGTTGTTAATTGACTATTATGTAGGGTTCGAGAAATGCTTGTGTATGTAATTGTGTGTTGAGTTGTGAATTTACCTTAAATACAGAAAATGCCTTGTTTATTGCATGGTAGTATAGAAATGATTGTGTGTTCTATTGGATGGTCATAGCATAATTTGAATTTAATTATACTCGACCTATAAAAAGAAACTAGGACATGCATTAACATGCATAGCATGGATACTATTCCGGCCGTTACATCATACGGAGGTAAAGAGAGGCCATTCGGGGGTTGATATAATTAATTTATTTGGTTCTATACAGTGCATTCATATAAAATGACCTTACCTTGGCCTGCGAGAACACTAGGAGTTGGAGGCGCCAACCGCCTGGCTAAGGGTCGAGTCTAGAGGCCTCCGTTTAGGGGTGAGTGTGGACTGCAGGGGCCCACTCACAATTATACTAGAACTTAGTTTTTATGAAAATAAAAGAATTATTTGATATGAGTACAAAACGTGGAGTTCCGTATTAAAGTAAGTTCTAGTATAATACCCGGATCTGATTGGTGCCGTGTAAACTCCAACCCTGACTTCGAAGGGCGTTAAATCTGAGTTACGTATATGAACTAGTTAATTATACGTATTGTTTAGCATACTGGTTCATCATTCATTTATATGTGTGAATATAATGTACTTATAACTTGCTTGTGGTATGGTTGAGGGTTTTGCTCACTAAGCTTAGGCTTACACTCCTTTAGATTTTTGTTGCAGGATAGCTTGTTCGTAGAGGTAGGATGAGGGATGCCACAGGTTAGCTTGGGGACTTGGGCAAGAGCGAGCTATCTTGTATACTGAGAGAGAATAGATTATGTAGACTCTTACTCATGTCCTTTTGTTTATCTTAGTATTATAGACTTAGACATACTTAATTACTGTGTATTATAAGCTTTATAACTCAAATTTTATATAAATATGTTTGTGTGATGATATCATGTGAATCTGGTTGTTCTTTGGAAACTAGTGGTTATAGAGCCTTGTATATTATGTGAAGAGTTCTTGATTGGAAGGGTAACCAATAAGGGGTTCTTCGTACAATATACGGCGTTTGCCACGACTAAGCCGTTCTCAGTTCGTGACAGTATATATATATAAATATATTATTAAGCAATTTCCTTTTCTTAATCTATCATATTATATATATATATATATATATGTTGCATAATAAAGCGGTGTTCCTAAATAATTAAGCCAATTGATCCTTAAGCTCCTAAGTGTAAGTAAATTATTCCCGAGTTGGTGAAAAACCCTAAAACATACATAATCTCACTCGAACTCTAAAACATACATAAACTCACTCGAACCCTAAACCTTAGGATAATTAGGGACTTATAGCCCTAAATAAATAATTAAAAGTATAATTTTATAAATTTTATTCAACTTTAAGAAACTCTAAAATTCCTTAAGAAACAAATCACAACGTACAGATTAATTTGAGAACCAAACCCTAAAAGAATTTCATATAGGGCGTGTGTTTGTAGATTGCGGAGGCCACCACACCGCTAGACTTGGGATTTTGAAAATATGATTTATTATTCGGTAGTGAAAATATATATATGTAGATATATACTTAGTTTTGTTTTCACTTAAGCATAATAGTGCTAATGAAATAAAACCCAAGATCTAGAACCCATATTTTGGTTTGGGTCGATTAATTATCTCCAAACCCCGACTACAGGGGGCATAATTCTGAGTCGTATGCAGTTCCTAGGCCATTGCATGTAATGTTTGACATACGGATTGTTCATGCATTCATATGATTGTGCATCTAATAAATTTTCCCATGCGATATTGATGAGGGTATTTATCTCACTAAGCGTAAGCTTACACCCCAACAGTTCTTTTCCTTGCAGGTTGATCAATAGTTGGAAATGGGATAGGAATTGAGTGCAGAGTGCTACCATTGAATCAGTATGATGAAAAGCTTGTGTAGTTAATTCGAAATGCTTCGAAAAACAACTAATATCTCAATTAAGTTTAGTATCTTTAGTAGGTTTAGAATTTTTTTTAGAATTGTCTATCTTACTTCACTATTTTGGTAGGGGATACCGATTCTTTACGGTTCTGAGGAATTATGGAAAAATGGATATCCATAATTATTTATATTATATAATGAGTCAATGAACTAAAATTGAAGACTCTAGCAAATAACTATTTAGAGTCTTGCAATCTCTGACTTGCAAGGCGATTTTCTTATCATAAGTGCGCACGTGATATGGAAATTTTAGGCAATACTACTAAGCCCCTCCTAAGGTCGCTACACCTACGTTCCTAACAAGATGGACAACATGGTTTTACTATCAAGATAGCCGACGTTTGCAATTTAAGGACACTAATGAACTTCTTAAAAAACATTAGACCATAAAAAGTCAAAATACTTGATTTTGCAACTGAGGATGACTAAATGTCCAAATCCGAAGGAAACAACAATGCTTAAAAAGCAAGTGCCTCTTTCGAAAATAGACGAGGATTCTGGATGAATAAACAAACTTCCTATAACAAGGATTACTTCCCTTTGCAATTGAGTATAGCTAGGGTTCGTTTTCTGAGGGTTCATTAGAACATCTAGAATAAGATTTGTTCTCAGTAAGACGGATTCTTTCATTTCAAGATCAAGTTTAAATAGACTTCAAAAGAAAAGGATAACAAAAACTCCTAAAAATAATGATTGCTTGGTTTCTTCTTTGAGAATGTCAAGATCCGTCATCTTGTTCGCAAAAAGTTTTAGAAGAATCCTTGCTACATAGACAACGGATTACCTAATTTAACGAATTGGAAAATGTAAAGTTCCTATTCGCAAGAGCACCGCGGCTACTAAATAGCATATGCTTCTTTCTAGAATAATGAATGCTTACGTCAAATGACCTACGTTCCTAACAAGATGGACAAATTGGTTTTACTATCAAAATAGCTGTGGTTCGTAATTTAAGGAATCTAATGAACTTGTTGAAAAACATTAGACCATTAAAAGTCGACTTACTTGATTTTGCGACTGAGAATGACTAAATTTCCAAATTCGAAGGAAATAACAACACTTAAAAAGTAATCGCTTCTTTTAAGAATAGCTGAGGATTTTGGATGAATAAACAAATCCCATAAAATGAGGATTACTTACCTTCGCGATTGAGCATAGCCAGGGTCCATTTTCTGAGGGTTCATCAAAACATTCAGAATAACATTTGTTCCCCATAAGATGGATTCTTTGATTTCAAAATCATTCACAATCAGATTTCGAAACTGAAGCCTAGCGAAATCTCCTAAAAACAAGGATCACTCAGTTTCTTCTTTGAGAATGTCAAGATTCGTCATCTTATTCATAAAAAGTTTCAGAAGAATCTTAGCTACGCAAACAAAGGATTACCTGATTTAATGATTTAGAAAATGTAAAGTTCATATCCCCATGAGCACCGCGGCTCCCAAATAGCATATACTTCTTTCCAGAATAGTGAATGCTTACATCAGATGACCTACGTTCCCAACAAGATGGACAGCTTGCTTTTATTATCAAGATAGCCAAGGTTGGTAATTTAAGGATTCTAAGGAACTTGTTGAAAAACATTAGACCATAAAAAGTCGAATTACTTGATTTTACATCTGAAGATGACTAAATTTCCAAATCCGAAGGAAACAACAAGGCTTAAAAAGCAAGAGCATCTTTCGAGAATAGCCAAGGATTTTAGATGAATAAACAAATCTCCTAAAATAAGGATTACTTGCCCTTATGGTTGAGAGTAGCTAGGGTTCATTTTCTGAGGGTTCATCAAAACATTTAGAATAACATTTGTTCTCAATAAGATGCATTCTTCGATTTGAGTATCAAGCATAACCAGATTTCGGAACCGTAGCATAATGAAAACTCTTAAATACAAGGATTACTCAGTTTCAATTTTGAGAATGTCAAGATCATTCATCTTATACATAAAAAGTTTTAGAAGAATCTTAACTATGCAGACAAAGGATTACCTGATTTAACGATTTAGAAAATGCAAAGCTCCAATCCCAAAGTGCACCGCGGCTCCCAAATAGCGTATGCTTCTTTCTAGAATAACGAATGCTCACATCAGATGACATACATTCCCAACAAGATGGATAACTTGGTTTTACTATTGAGATAGCCGAGGTTCGTAATTTAAGGATTCCAAGGAACTTGTTGAAAAACATTAGACCATAAAAAGTTGAATTACTTGATTTTGCGACTGAAGATGACTAAATTTCCAAATCCGATGGAAACAACGATGCTTAAAAAGCAAAGGCTTCTTTCGAGGATAGCTTAGGATTCTGGATGAATAAACAAATCTCCTAAAATATGAATTACTTACCTTCACGATTGAGAGTAGCTAGGGTCCATTTTCTAAGGGTTCATCGGATCATCTGGAATAACATTTTTTTTCAATAAGATGGATTCTTTTATTTTAGTATCAAACGTAACCATATTTCGAAACCGAAGCATAACGAAAACTCCTAAAAACAAGGATCACACAATTTCTCCTTTGAGAATGTCAAGATCTGTTATCTCATTCATAAAAAGTTTTAGAAGAATCCTAGCTATGCAGACAACGGATTACCTAATTTAACGATTTGGAAAATACAAAGTTCCTATCCCCAAGAGCACCACGGCTCCTAAATGGCATGTACTCATTTCTAGAATAATGAATGCTCACGTTGGATGACCTATGTTCCCAACAAGATGGATAACTTGGTTTTACTATCAAGATAGCCGAGGTTCGTAATTTAAGGATTCTAATTAACTTGTTGAAAAACATTAGACCATAAAAAGTCGAATTACTTGATTTTGCGACTGAGGATGACTAAATTTCCAAATCCGAAGGAAGCAATGACGTTTAAAAAGCATGAGCTTCTTTCTAGAATAGACGAGGATTCTAGATTAATAAACAAATCTCTTATAATAAGGATTACTTGCCTTCGGGATTCAAATTAGCTAGGGTCTGTTTTTTGAGAGTTCATCGGAACATCTGAAATAATATTTGTTCTTAATAAGATGATTTCTTTGATTTCAGGATCAAGCATAACTAGATTTCGCAACTGAAGCATAATGAAAACTCCTAAAAACAAAGATCACTCAGTTTCTTCTTTGAGAATGTCAAGATTTGTCATCTTATTCATAAAATGTTTTAGAAGAAACCTAGTTACACAGACAACGGATTACCTGATTTAAAGATTTGGAAAATGCAAAGTTCCTATCCCCAAGAGCACTACGGCTCCCAAATAGCATATACATCTTTCAAGAATGACGAATGCATCATGTCTGATGACCTACGTTCCCAACAAGATGGACAACTTGGTTTTACTATCGAGATAGCTGAGGTTCGTAATTTAAAGATTCTAATAAACTTGTTGAAAAACATTACACAATAAAAAGTCGAATTACTTGATTTTGCGATTGAGAATAACTAAATTTCCAAATTTGAAGGAAGCAACGACGCTTAAAAAGCAAAAGCATCCTTCGAGAATAGCCGAGG
This sequence comes from Lumnitzera littorea, assembly GCA_024138015.1. Taxonomy (NCBI): domain Eukaryota; kingdom Viridiplantae; phylum Streptophyta; class Magnoliopsida; order Myrtales; family Combretaceae; genus Lumnitzera; species Lumnitzera littorea. Next base: position 81,682,944 of record JAMXBB010000006.1, on the reverse strand, counting down.
ATTGTGGATGAATAAGAATATCTCCTATAGTAATGATTACTTGCCTTCGCGATTCAGAGTAGTTGGGGTCCGTTTTCTGACATTTCATCGGAACATTTGGAAAAACATTTGTTCTCAATAAGATGGATTCTTTGATTTAAGGATCAAGCATAACCAGATTTCGAAACCAAAGTATAATGTAAATTGCTAAAAACAAGGATCACTCAGTTTCTTCTTTGAGAATGTCAAGATTTGTCATCTTATTCATAAAAAGTTTTAGAAGAGTCCTTGTAGCGACCCTAGGAGGGGCCTAGTAGTATTGCCTAGAATTTCCATATCATATGTGCACCCATGATAAGAAAATCGCCTTGCAAGTCAGAGATTGCAAGACTCTAAATAGTTATTCGCTAGGGTCTTTGATTTTTGTTCATTAACTCATTATATAATATAAATAATTATGGATAACCATTTTTCCACAATTCCTCAGAACCGTAGAGAATCGGTATGTAAATCCCTAAAATTATCAACCTAGTTTTTGAAATAGACTCAACTATGTTAGATAATTTAGGAGTCAACAAGGCTAATGAAAGTGAAAACCCTAAAAGAATTACTCAATCGCGTAAAGAACTTTTCTACCCTAAATGTTTCTAAATGCTAAAGATTTTATTCAAAAGTGATAGAAACCCTAAAAAATGATTATCTTAAAGACATACGTACACTAATCCAACATGATATACCCTAAAACCTTAATTGATAATATAATGCTCATATTTTGCCAAATCATTAGTAAAAAGTTAGAAATGACCCTCATTCATGCTTATATGATTAGAATCCTCAAGTAATCCATTAGAAACTAAGATAATGAGTCATAGATTATATTTATCCCTTAAGTATGTGATTAAGATAGTCTCACTTAGAGTTAGGGAAATAATTGAAGATTAGGTTACATGTAGTGAATTTTAATACTCAAATTAGTACTTATTGCATTTGTTATCCAAAATAGTTTATCAAATGAGATATATAAGCTATAAAGACCTAAAGTAAGACCTCATCAACTATGTTTACTAATCAATTCATCAAATACCTCATTTCCTCTTATTTCCTTCATTTTTCCCTTAATCTCCCTTAATCACTACATTATGTACACAAATTTACATATGCTTAAGGAGAGTTGACCAAGTCAACACATGTTGACTAAAGTCAATATTTTGAAAAGTCAACAAAAGACCAAAAGATAAGAAAAATATCTAACTCCTTAATGATGGCTTTTCTTTTCTTTTCTTTTGATTTTTCTTTTTCCTTTCCCCTCAATTGTTGCTGTCCACATCTCCCCCTTCTAGACCCCACTATTTATTGTCTTCCATTATGAAAATCAAACAAAAGAAACAAAACAAAATTTGCCCTCCATTGCCATAAGCTTTACCTTCCCCTTTCACTTTCATTTCTTCACTTTTGTCTCCTTAAATCCAACACAACTAAAGGTATGTACTTAACTTACTTTATGTTGATTTATATTATTCATTAGTTAGTTAATTAGGTAGATTAGATAAGTAGTTATGTGTTTAGTGTTGTCTTGAAGAAGAGGGAACAAAGTTTCCATCTTTAAGTGTAGAAAGTGAAGAATCATGAAGGAGAGGGAAGAAATACATGTGTATGTACTCTTAGGTATGTGTACATAAAGAAATACCAAAGGAATACTTGTATGAGAACCTTTGTACATAAGTATTTATCATGTACATAACTTGAATTAAGACCATATCTAACTACGTATGTGTATACTATACTAAATACATACATAAAAATACAAAAGGATGAAATTGGGAAGATTTTCTTAAGAGAAAATTAGGCATACGAATTTTTTGTATAAAAATACGTATCCAACTGTATAGGTATATGAGTAGGTATACATGTATAAATACAGTATAAATTTAGGTAGACGTATAAGTATATATATGTATAAGGTATATGTACATAAGTATAAGAGGAGAGGTAACATATACATAATACATGTACATATGACATAAGCATGAGGAAAGGCTTATGTAATCATATGATGAGGTAAGTGACGAAGTAAGCACATGATGACATAAGCCATGACATCAGCAAGTGATGACATAAGCAATGACATAAGTAAAAGATGATGTAAGCGATGACATAAACATAGGTTTAGAAAATGAGAAAAATAAGAAAAGTATAGGTAATTAGGTACTTAAATTAGTAAATCCTAATACACCTTCTAAATTAGATTATACCTAATTCAGTACATGAGTTAGTAGTAGCAAAGTAAATTCCTTTAATTATAAGAATTTAAGGAATAAAGGATATAAATATAAGTAATAAGAATACTAAAGTGTTATAGCTAAAAATTTCTATAAATTTAGTTCATAACGTAAAATAAGGGTCTTGACGTCCAAAACAAACATTACCGTGTGAATATACGTCCGAAAATGATGAAAAACCACTATAAATTCATAAATATCAGAAATAAAACGAAAAAGTCATATATGATTAATAATAAAGTCTAACCAGATAAAAGTTGATAATAATCTAAGTAGAATTAGGTAAATAGATATTTAGAATTATTAGTTAATTCAAGTACTTACTAGCTTTATCAAATCGTAATGATCAAGTGACCTTGAGGTAAGCGAGGACCTTCCGATCGACTACTACGATTAGGACGAGTCGCTATAGCCGAGTGAGTATTTACCCTATGATTCCACGCTTGATTGTGATTGTAGATAGTGGACTTAAATATTGTTGTTAATTGACTACTGTATGGGGTTAGGGGAAATGCTTGTGTATGTAACTGTGTATTATATTGTAAATTTACCTTAAGTACAAAAATTGCCTTATTTATTGCATGGTAGTATAGAAAATGATTGTGTGTACACTTGGCTAGTCATAGCATAATTTGAACTTAATTATACTCGGCCTATAAAAAGAAATTGGGACGTGCACTAACATGCATAGCATGGACACTATTCCGGCCATCACATCACATGGAGGTAAAGAGAGGCCATTCGGGGGTTGATATTATTAATTTATTCGATTCTGTACGGTGCACTCATACAAAATGACCTTACCCTGGCCCGCGGGAATACTAGGCATTGGTGTAAACCCTACTTTTAGTGGGCCTAAGACTTGATTAGGAGTACCTCCCGAACGTTCCTAAAGATCAACTAAACCAAAAAACTTAAGTTTATATTTAGGAACAAATTAAATTTTTACAATTCAAAAGCCAATTGTCAATAAAACCCGAGCTTGAAGAACCGCGAACTCTAAAGCTACTTAAAACCCTAAACCTTAAGACCATTAAGGAATTTTAACCCTAAATAATTAATCGATAATTTAATTTGAATAATTTTATTCAACTTTAGAAAATTTCACAATTCTACAAAAATCAAATCATAAATCACAAAACAATGTAAGATGAAAATCCTAAAACAATTTTCTATAAGGCTATGCCCTTATCTTCATGCATAAGCCTTACACCATAAATAAGTAGACCAACCAATCACCTTAGATAACTTATCAATTGAGAGTTGGAATCATTTATCAATTGATAACTTATCAAAATATAGTGATAAGACAATTTCCTTATCACCTCTTCACTTATACTACATATGGACAAATTTTCACAAGAAATCATAAGCTTAACTTTAATAAAGGTGACAAGACCACTCCATGCCATTAAAAGACTTCCCATGGCAGATCTAAAAAGGAGAGAAGAGGGGGCCATGCATTTGTCATTCACCCATCAATTACTTCCTCTTACACATCACTATTCACCCCTTAATGCTTACATCATCAAGAGTTGCAATTGTTGACTTTTTGTAAGCTTTAAGACAACACTTTCAAGACATTTAAACACTCCTTCTCTCTTCATTCCAACCGGCTGCACTCCTCCCCATTTCTCTCACTTTCAAATTCATTTTCACTTCATCTCTCTCTCTTTAGAAACAAACATAAAAAGGGGAAACAACTTTACCCTACAAAATCCATTTTCTTCCATTTTGGAAGCTTCAACTCACGGCATTTTTTTCTTTGTTCATGTGCCATTTTCTTTCATCATTTAAGATCATCTAAGACCATTAGAATCTTTCATAAACCCCTTTCCAAAAGACCAAAGGATTCGGGTTTCAAAAGGTAAGCAAAAAGGAGGAAGCAAAGTTAAAGGCTTAAGAGGAACCTTAGTGCACAACCACCAAACTTTGCGTTAAGGACGAGTAAGTGATTCTTGTGATGTGTGGATTAATATTTATGTTAGAAGACTTGGATTTCTTGAAGATATGAGTAAGGTTTGAGTTGTTATAACACAAAAATTCGTTTTAAGAAACAAACCCTAAAACCATTACATGAAGTTGAAATATGAGCATGTAAAGTTGGTGTTTTGTATGAACATTTGTTTAATGCTTTGGATGGAAGATTTTAAGCTAAGGAAATCTTGAAATGAGAACTTTGATGAAGGGTAAGCATGCTGGACGTGAAGGTTCCATGATCATTTGAATGTTGATTTTGTTTCCATTTAGTTAAACATGCTCAAAACTAGACTTAAGTTAAGGAAAAATCCATCACATGAAGTTTTATGAAGAAATCAACTTTGTATGACATAAGCTATGATATGGAGGTTTTATGAAGTATTAGATCTTTTATTTCTTTATGTGGAGCATGAGTTAAAGGATCATTTGATGGAAGGAAACTTAAGTTAAGATTTATACACAAGTAGTTAAGTGCATAATCTATCACCTACACTTAAGGAAATGATGAAACAAGTTGAAAAACCAAGTAAGGACCCCTTAGGACCAACATGAACAGATCTGGAACATGGGTAAATGAGGCCTAAAAATATGATAAAAGTGAAAGAAGAAAGTGAAAGGATTAACCAAAGCAAGTATGATTAGCATACAAAGCCTAAAACTCAAAACCGGGCCTAAAACTCTCAAAACAAGCTTAGAACTCTAAGATGGGCCTTCAACAAAAATCTGACCAGCAACTTAAAGAACCAAGAGAAGTTGTTTTGAAGCCCATAAGAAATCTACCTAAGGCCCCATAAGCCCACCAAAGTCATTAACTTTAGTTTGAACCAAAAACAAGCCCACTTGATAACTTAAGCTCACTAAAAGGCCCAAGAAGTGGTTGTTAGCCTTAGGAATATAAATCAAAATTGTAAATCTGATCTTAAGGAGCATTTTAAGCTTAGGATAAAATCTAAAGACCAAGCCCAAAGAATTTCTTAAGTTATTAAAAAGCCCAATTGCTAAACAAGGCCCAAAAACATTCCAACACATGAGGAACGCTGCTGTTCTGACCCATGGACAGAATTGTATACCTCATTTCGAAAATATAACCTTACCACATTAAAGTACACTCGAAAACGATGAAGATTGACTATAAGATCATAAAAATCGGATTTAAAACGAAAACGTTATACGCGATTGAACTTTAGGTAAGAACCGGGAAAAATTTCAAAAACTAATCAAGAGTATAACTTAAGGAAAACTTACATAGTTTCTTAAGTTTGTTTCAATTCCTTATAAAAATTATTTCAATAACCAGGGGACACTGTTTACGAAGAGGACTTGCCTCCGGATTATTTTGACTGACCCACATGGCAGAGTGAGTAAATTCCCAATGACTCTTTACTTGATTGTGCTTGTAGAAATAGATGCACCTAAACTTATATATATGAATTTGGATGCTTGTGGGATATGGGAGATGCATGTGTATGAATTTGTGGATAAATGTGATGACTTGTTAATTATATATACCAATGGGAATTGTTTGTATGAATATATATACATGTGAATTGTATGGGATGAAACTGGTTGATCACCCTAAAAATCAAGTTAATTGCTTATATGATTAAGAACTAAAAATGAATCATGCATTCCCCATATTGCATACGGATAACACCGACTGCCGCTTCACGCAGAAGATGGGAAGGGACTCACAGGAATACAAGTTTCCTGCAGGATTGGGCACTAGCTACGCCAGCATATATATTGAGTCTCTGTCTTAAGCTGATGGGCTTACTAGGCGCCGGGAGACGCCAACCGTCGGCGAGGGGCCGAGTGTTGTGGCTTCTGCTTAGGGCGTGTGTTTGTGGACTGCGGGGGCCACCACACCGCTAGACTTGGGATTTTCAAAGTTACGATTTGATTTTGGTAAAGGAAGTATATATATATATATATGTATATATGTAGAGTCTTGTTTTGGTATGAGCACAATAGTGCAAATGAAATAAAACCCAAGGTCTAGAACTCGGATTTTGGTTTGGGTCGGTTAATTATCTCCAAACCCCGACTTCAGGGTGCGTAATTCTGAGTCGTATGCGGTTCCTAGGTCACTGCATGCGTTGTTTGGCATACTAGTTGTTCATGCATTCATATGATTGTGCATATAATAAATTTCTGCTATGTGGTACTGATGAGGGCATTTATCTCACTAAGCGTAAGCTTACTCCCCTATAGATTTTTGTTGGTGCAGGAGAACCTCTTCGTCAATCCGGGCTGAGGCATGCCCGTGGTAAGTCTCGAGTAGAGACGGGTTGGAGCGATCAGAGAGCGAAGATGATATTTTGTAATAGATTATAGATATTTAGATACTTTTATGTATTTATGCATACCTTAGATTTTATGTAGTTCCGTTATGAACTGCATCTGTTTGTAATATTATTTTAGTGTGGGTCTCACGAGCCCACACAATTAGTTAACTTATAACATAAAAGAAATTTTAGTTTAATTTGCTCTATATTACTAGTCTATGGGCCTAGTGGTAACGTAGAGTGGAAGGAGCCTTGTGTGTCGTATGAAAGGCCTATGATCAGCAAAGGGGTTGATAATAGACCTTTATACGGTACACGGCGACCTATCACGACAACGATACTGTTGGGTCGTTATAATTGGAAGTGCCAACCGCCTGGTTAAGGGTCGAGTTTAGAGGCTTCCGTTTAGGGGTGAGTGTGGACTGCGGGGGCCCACTCACAATTATACTAGAACTTAGGTTTTTCTGAAAATAAAAGAATTATTTGATATAAGTACGGAACATGGTGTTCCGTAGTAAAGTAAGTTCTAGTATAATACTTGGATCTGATTGGTGCCGTGTAAACTCTAACCTCGACTTCGAAGGGCGTTAAATCTAAGTTACGTATATGAACTAGTTAATTATACGTATTGTTTGGCATTCTGGTTGATCATTCATTCATATGCGTGAATATAATGTACTTATAACTTGCTTGTGGTGTGGCTGAGGGTTTTGCTCACTAAGCTTAGGCTTACACCCCTTTAGACTTTTGTTGCAGGATAGCCTATTCGTAGAGGCAGGACAAGGGATACCACAGGTTAGCTTGGGGACTTGGGCCAGAGCGAGCTGTTATGTGTACTAAGAGAGAACAGTTTATGTAGACTCTTACCCATGTACTTTTGTTTATCTTAGTATTATAGACTTGGACATACTTAATTACTGTGTATTATAAGCTTTATAAATCAAATTTTATATAAATATGTTTATGTGATGATATCATGTGAATCTGGATGTTCTTTGGAAACTAATGGTTGTAGAGCCTTGTATATTATGTAAAGAGTTCTTGATTGGAAGGGTAACCAATCAGGGGTTCTTCGTATAGTATACGGTATCTGCCACGACTAAGCCGTCCTCAGTTCGTGACAGAATCGGTATCCCTTACAAAAATAGTGAAATAAGATAAACAATTCTAGAAAATTCTAAACTTACTAAAGATACTAAACTTAATTGAAATATTAGTCATTTTCCGAAACATTCTAAATTAACTACGCAAGCTTTTCATCATACTGATTCAATGGTAGCACTCTGCACTCGATTCTTATCCCATTCCCAACTATCGATCAACTTGCAAGGAAAAGAACTGTTGGGGTGTAAGCTTACGCTTAGTGAGATAATTACCCTCATCAGTACCGCATGGCAAAATTTATTAGATGCATAATCATATGAATGTATGAACAATCAATATGCCAAACAACGCATGTAGTGACCTAGGAATTGTATACGACTTAGAATTACGCCCCCTAAAGTCGGGGTTTGGAGATAATTAACCAACCTAAACAAAAATCCAGGTTCTAGACCTTAGGTTTTAATTCATTAGCACTATTTTGCTTAAGTTAAAACAAAACTAAGTATATATCTACATATATATACTTTCACTATCGAATAATAAATCATATTTTCAAAATCACAAGTCTAGCAGTGTTGTGGCCTCTGCAATCCACAAACACACGCCCTAAGCAAGAGCCACAAGACTTGGCCCTTCCCCGACAGTTGGCGTCTCCCGGCACCTAATAAGCCCATCAGCTTAGGATAGAGACTCAATATATATGATGACATAGCTAGTGCCCAATCCTGCAGGAAACTCGTATTATAAACCCTACTTTTAGTGGGCCTAAGACTTGATTAAGAGTACCTTCCGAACGTTCCCAAAGATCAACTAAACCAAAAACTTAAGTTTATATTTAGAAACAAATTAAATTTTTACAATTCAAAAGCCAATTGTCGATAAAACTCGAGCTTGAAGAACTGCAAGCTCTAAAGTTACTTAAAACCCTAAACCTTAAAACCATTAAGGAATTTTAACCCTAAATAATTAATTGATAATTTAATTTGAAAAATTTCATTCAACTTTAGAAAATTTCACAATTCTACAAAAATCAAATCATAAATTACAAAACAATGTAAGATAAAAACCCTAAAACAATTTTCTATAAGGCTATGCCCTTATCTTCATGTATAAGCCTTACACATAAATAAGTACCAATCACCTTAGATAACTTATCAATTGAGAGTTGGAATTATTTATCAATTGATAACTTATCAAAATCTAGTGATAAGACAATCTCCTTATCATCTCTTCACTTATACTACATATGGATAATTTTTCACAAGATTTCATAAGCTTAACTTTAATAAATGAGACAAGACCACTCCATGGCCTAAAAAGACTTTAAATGCAAGATTTAGACAAGGGAGAAAGGGGGGCCATGCTCTTGTCATTCAACCATCAATCATTTCCTCTTACACATCACTATTGACCCAATGCTTACATCATCAATAGTTGCAATTGTTAACTTTGTATAAGTTATAAGACAACACTTTCAAGACATTTAAACACTCACTGTCTCTCCATTCAAACCAGCCACTCTCTCCATTATTTCCCTCACTTTCAATTTCACTTTCACATCTTCTTTCTCTCCTTTGAAACAAACATAAAAAGGAGAAACAACCTTACCCACAAAATCAACTTTCCTCCCATTTTTGAAGCTTCACTCACGGCAACATTTTCTTTTGTTCTTGTGTCATTTTCTTTCACCATCTAAGATCTTTTAAGACCATTAGAACCTTCCACAAACCCCATTCCAAAGGACCAAAAGATTTGAGTTCCAAAAGGTGGCAAAAAGGAGGAGGTAAAGTTAAGAGCTTAAGTGGAACCTTAGTGCACAACCACCAAACTTTGCTTTAAGGACGAGTAAGTATTTCTTGTGATATGTGGATTAGTATTTATGTTAGGAGACTTTGATTTCTTGAAGATCTGAGTAAGGTTTAAGTTGTTATAACACCAAAAATCGTTTTAAGAAACAAACTATGAAACCCTTACATGAAGTTGAAATATGAGCATGTAAAGTTGGTGTTTTGTAAAGGCATTTGTTTAATGCTTTGGATGGAAGATTTTAAGCTAAGAAAATATTGAAATAAGAACTTTAATGGAGGATGAGCATGCTGGACGTGAGGGTTCCATAGTCATTTGGATGTTGATTTTGTTTCCATTAAGTTAAAGATGCTCAAATCTAGACTTAAGTTAAGGAAAAATCTATCACATGAAGTTTTATGAAGAAACCAACTTTGTATGACATGAGCTATGATATGGGTGCTGTATTAAATATAAGATCTTCTATTTCTTTGTGTGGAACATAAGTTAAAGAATCATCTTGTGGAAGAAAAGTTAAGTTAAGATTTGGACACAAGTAGTCTAAGTGCATAATCTACCACCTAAACTTAAGGAAATGATAAAATAAGTTGAAAAACCAAGTAAGGACCCCTTGGAACCATCATGAACAGATCTGGAACGTGGGAAAAAGAAGCTTAAAAATGTGATAAAAGTGAATAAACAAAGTGAAAAGATCAACCAAAGCAAGAATGGTAAGCATACAAAGCTTAAAACTCAAAACCGAGCTTAAAACTCTCAAAACAAGCCTAGAACTCTAAGTTAGGCCTTCAATGAAAATCTCATCAGCACCTTAAAGTACCAAGAGAGATTGTTTTGAAGCCCATAAGAAATCCACCTAAGGCCGCATAAGCCCACCAAAGTCACTAACTTTAGTTTGAACAAAAAACAAGCCCATTTGACAACTTAAGCCAACTAAAGGGCCCAAGAAGTGGTTGTTAGCCTTAGGAATATAAATCAAAGTTGTAAATCTGATCTCAAGGAGTATTTTAAGCTTATAATAAAATCTTAAGACCAAGCCCAAAGGATTCCTTAAGTTATCAAAAGGCCCATTTACTAAATAAGGCCCAAAACACTCCAACACATGAGGAATGCTACTGTTTTGACCCATGGACAGAATTGTATACCTCATTTCGAAAATCTAACCTTACCACGTTAAAGTACACTTGAAAACGATGAATATTAACTATAAGATCATAAAAATCGGATTTAAAACGAGAATGTTATACGCGATTGAACTTTAGGTAAAAACCGAGAAAAATTTCGAAAACTAGTCAAGAGTATAACTTAAGGAAAATTTACTTAGTTTCTTAAGTTTATTTCAATTCCTTATAAAAATTATTTCAATGACCAGGGGACACTGTGTATGGAAACGACTTACCTCTGGATTACTTTGACTGACCCACATGGTAGAGTGAGTAAATTCCCGATGACTCTTTACTTGATTGTGCTTATAGAATAGATGCACCTAAACATTATATATAAATTTGGATGCTTGTAGGATATGAGAGATGCATGTGTATGAATTTGTGGATGAATGTGATGACTTGTTAATTATATTTAATAATGGGAATTGTTTACATTATATATACATGTGAATTGTATGGAATTAAATTGTCTGATTACCTTGAAAATCCAGATAATCACTTATCTGATTAAGAAATCAAAATGAATCATGCATACCCCATATAGCGTATGGATAATACCGACTACCGCTTCATGTAAAAGATGGGAAGGGAATCATAGGAATATGAGTTTCCTACAGGATTGGATACTAGCTATGTCATCATATATATTGAGTCTCTGTCTTAAGCTGATGGGCTTACTAGGAGCTGGGAGACGCTAACCATCGGCGAGGGACCGAGTCTTGTGGCTTCTGCTTAGGGCATATGTTTGTGGACTGTGGGGGCCACCACACCATTAGACTTGGTGTAGACTCCATAAATTTAACCTTCTAAACATAGTGTCGGACTTGAGTGTCGTAGACATTTCCGTAAGTCGACAAAACTACATAAAATGAAAACCGACTAAAAGTTTGAACTTGGAACTTAAAACAAACTTGAAAGACCCAATGATACAATTTAGAAACCCTGATCATGCAAGAAAACCCTAATCTCTATATGCACATACTTTAAAAAAAAATGAAAACCTAAACTTAACAGAAACCGTAAATATCAAATCATAAAAATTTTTTAAAACTCTATAAAATTATCTTAATACTTGAAAAGCCATAAATCAATAAAATTATCAATAATTTTAGGAAATCATATAAAACTAATAACAAATGAATCAAGGATTATTTCAAGTAATAATAAACAACAAAACTAAGCTAGTTAAAGGAATAAATTAATAAATTTAGAAAAATTATTTTACTTACGTACATAAATAGCCCCATAATATGTATATATATATAAATATATTATTAAGAAATTTTCTTTTCTTAATCTATCATATGATATATATATATGCTGCATAATAAAGCAGTGTTCCTAAATAATTAAGCCAATTGATTCTTAAGCTCCTAAGGGCAAGTAAATTGTTCTCGAGTTGGTGAAAAACCCTAAAACATACATAATCTCACTTGAACCCTAAAACCTAGGATGATCAAGGACTTACGATCCTAAATAAATCATTAAATATATAATTTCAATAAATTTTATTTAACTCTAGAAAACTCAAAAATCTCTTAAGAGGCAAATCACAACCTACAAATTAATTTGAGAACCAAACCCTAAAAGAATTTTATATAAGACAACTCCCTTATTTTCACTTATAAGCCATGTTACGTATAGACAAATTGTAAACTCTACTTTTAGCGGACTTGTGATTCAACTAAGAATACTTCCCAAATATTCCCAAGGATAAACTAAGCTAAGAATTCAAATTTACATTTAAAAAACGAATTTAATTTTCCAATTTAAAACCCTATTATCGATAAAACTTGAATACGAGAACCATAGTCTCTAAACGCAAACCTTAAAACAATTAAGGACTTGTAATGCTAAGCGGCTAACTAAGAATTTAATTTGAATAATTTTAATCAATTCTAGAAATTTTCATAATTTTATAAAAATTAAATCATAACTTATAAATTAATTTAAGAGACAAACTCCAAAAGAATTTCATATCAGACGATCTCTTTATCTTTATACATAATACTTGTACACATGAAAAAGTAAACCAACCAATCATCCTAAATAACTTATCAATTGATAAATATAAACCCTACTTTTAGTGGGCCCATGATTCAATCAAAAGTACTGTCCGAACCTTTCCAAGGATCAAGTAAACTAGAAACTTAAGTTTATATTTAGAAATAAATTAAAATTTTCCAATTCAAAAACCAATTATCGAGAAAACCTGAGCTTGAAGCACCACGAGCTCTAAACTCACCTAAGACCCTAAACCTTAAAACAATTAAGGAATTTTAACCCTAAGTAATTAATCGATAATTTAGTTTGAATAATTTCATTCAACTTTAGAAAATTTCACAATTTCATAAAAATCAAATCATAAATTACAAAATAATGCGAGATGAAAACCCTAAAACAATTTCCTATAAAGCTATGCCCTTATCTTCATGTATAAGCTTTACACATAAATAAGTAAACCAACCAATCACCTTAGATAACTTATCAATTGAGAGTTGGTTTAGTTGGAATCATTTATCAATTGATAACTTATCAAAATCTAGTGATAAGACTTTCCTTATCACCCTTTCACTTATACTACATATGGACAATTTTTCACAAGATTTCATAAGCTTAACTTTAATAAATGAGATAAGACCATTCCATGGACAAAAAGAACTTGAAATGGTAGATCTAAACAAGGATGAAAGGGGGGCCATACTCTTGTCTTTCAACCATCAATCACTTTCTCTTACACACCACTATTTACCTCTTAATGCTTACATCATCAATAGTTGCAATTGTTGACTTTTGTGTAAGCTACAAGACAATCAAATAAAGCTTCTTGCACACACTTCTTTTCTCATTTAAAATCTGCCACTCTCTCCCTCTTTCACTCCCATTTTCACTTCCTTTTCTCTCACTTTAAACACAAATCAAAAGAAGAAATCAAACTCCACAAATTCCTAACATTGCCACCACCATTTTTGCTTCCATACTCATAGCAATTTCTCTTCTTATTCTTGTGTCATTTTCTTTCACCATCTAAGACCTTTTAGAACCATTAGAACCTTCCACAAACCCCATTCCAAGAGACCAAAAGATTTGGGTTCCAAAAGGTTGCGAAAGAGGAAGCAAAGTTAAGAGCTTAAGTGGAACCTTTGTGCACAACCATCATATTTTGCTTTAAGGATGAGTAAGTGTTTCTTGTGATATGTGGGTTAGTATTTATGTTAGGAGACTTTGATTTCTTGAAGATATAAGTAAGGTTTAAGTTGTTATAATACCAAAAATCGTTTTAAGAAATAAACCATGAAACCCTTACATGAAGTTGAAATATGAGCATGTAAAGTTGGTGTTTTGTAAAGAGACTTGTTTATGACTTTGCATGGAAGATTTTAAGTTGAGAAAATCTTGAAACAAGAACTTGAATAGAAGATGAACATGCTGGACGTGAGGGCTAAAAGGTCATCTGAATGTTGATTTTATTTCCGTTAAGTTAAACATGCTCAAATCTAGACTTAAGTTAAGGAAAAATCTATCACATAAAGTTTTATGAAGAAACCAACTTTATATGATATGGAGGTTGTATTAAGTATAAGATCCTCTATTTCGTTATGTGGAGCATGAGTTAAAGAATCATCTTATGGAAGAAAACTTAAGTTAAGATTTGGACATAAGTAGTTAAGTGCATAATTTAACACCTAAACTTAAGGAAATGATGAAACAAGTTTAAAAACCAAGCAAGAACCCCTTGGAACCATCACAAACAGATTTGGAACGTGGGAGAAAGAAGCCTAAAAATATGATAAAAGTGAATGAACAAAGTGAAAAGATGAACCAAAGCAAGTATGGTAAGCATACAAAACCTAAAACTCAAAACCGAGCCTAAAACTCTCAAAATAAGCCTAAAGCTTTAAGTTGGGCCTTCAATGAAATTCTGACCAGCACCTTAAAGTATCAAGAGAAGCTATTTTGAAGCCCATAAGAAATCCACCTAAGGCCCTATAAGCCCACCAAAGTCACTAACTTTAGTTTGAACAAAAAACGAGCCCATTTGACAACTTAAGCTCACTAAAGAGCCATAAAGTGGTTGTTAGCCTTAGGAGTATAAATCAAAGTTGTAAATCTGATCCCAAGGAGTGTTTTAAGCTAAGAATAAAATCTTAAGACCAAGCCCAAAGGATTCCTCAAGTTATCAAAAAGCCCATTTACCATATAAGGCCAAAAAACACTCTAACACATGAGGAACGCTACTGTTCTGACCCATGGATAGAATTGTATACCTCAGTTCAAAAATATAACCTTACCATGTTAAAGTACACTCTAAAACGATGAAGATTGACTATAAGATCATAAAAATCGGATTTAAAATGAGATAGTTATATGCGATTGAACTTTTAAGTAAAACCGAGAAAAATTATGAAACCAAGTCCAAAGTATAACTTAAAGGGTTTTAGCTTAGTTTTCTAGGTCTTAATTCAAATCCTTATAGTATCGTATTTGCGATGTCCAAGAGACTTAGCTTTGGGGAGATGACATATCCTAGATTATTTTGATTGATCTACATGGTTGAGTGAGTAAATTCCCGATGACTTTTTACTTGATTTTGCTTGTAAAATAAATGCACCAAAACTTATATATACAAATTTGGATGCTTGTGGGATATGGGAAATGCATGTGTATGAATTTTTGGATGAATGCGATGACTTGATAATTATATATAATAATGGGAATTGTTTGCATTATATATACATGTGAATTGTATGAAATGAAATTGTCTGATCACCCTGAAAATCGAGTTAATCGCTTATACGATTAAGAAATCAAAATAAATCATGCATACCCCATATTGCATGCGGATAACACCGATTGTCGCTTCACGCAGAAGATGGGAAGGGACTCACAAGAATATGAGTTTCCTGCAGGATTGGGCACTAGTTATGTCATCATATATATTGAGTCTTTGTCCTAAGCTGATGAGCTTACTAGGCACTAAGAGACGCCAACCGTCGGCGAGGGGCCGAGTCTTGTGGCTTCTGCTTAGGGCGTGTGTTTGTGGATTGCGGAGGCCACCACACTACTAGACTTGGGATTTTAAAAATACGATTTGTTATTTAGTAAAGAAAGTATACACATACACACACACACGTATATATATATAGTTTTGTTTTGGCATGAGCACAATAGTGCAAATGAAATAAAACCCAAGGTCCAGAACCTGGATTTTGGTTTGGGTCAATTAATTATCTCTAAACCCCAACTTCAGGGGGCGTAATTCTAAGTCTATGCAGTTCCTAGGTCACTGCATGTGTTGTTTGGCATACTGATTGTTCATGCATTTATATGATTGTGCATCTAATAAATTTTGCCATGCGGTATTGATGAGGGTAATTATNTGTGCATCTAATAAATTTTGCCATGCGGTATTGATGAGGGTAATTATCTCACTAAGCGTAAGCTTACACCCCA
The DNA here is from genome assembly GCA_024138015.1 of Lumnitzera littorea. Lineage (NCBI taxonomy): Eukaryota > Viridiplantae > Streptophyta > Magnoliopsida > Myrtales > Combretaceae > Lumnitzera > Lumnitzera littorea. The sequence goes on along the minus strand of JAMXBB010000006.1, from coordinate 81,666,894 downwards.
ACAGTTCTTTTCCTTGCAGGTTGATCGATAGTTGGGAATGGGATAAGAATCAAGTGCAGAGTGCTACCATTGAATCAGTATGATAAAAAGCTTGTGTAGTTAATTCAGAATGTTTTGAAAAATGACTAATATTTCAATTAAGTTTAGTGTCTTTAGTAAGTTTAGAATTTCCTAGAATTATTTATCTTATTTCGCTATTTTGGTAGGGGATATTGATTCTCTACGGTTCTAAGGAATTGTGGAAAAATGGATATCCATAACTATTTATATTATATAATGAGTCAATGAACTAAAATTGAAGACTCTAGTAAATAATTATTTAGAGTCTTGTAATCTCTAACTTGCAAGGTGATTTTCTTATCATGGGTGCACACGTGATATGGAAATTTTAGGCAATAATACTAGGCCCCTCCTAGAGTCGCTACACTTGGGATTTTAAAAGATATGATTTGATTTTAGTAAAGGAAGTATATATATATATATATAGAGTTTTGTTTTGGCATGAGTACGATAGTGCAAATAAACTAAAACCTAAGGTCTAGAACCTGGATTTTGGTTGTGGTTGGTTAATTATCTCCAAACCCTGACTACAGGGGGCATAATTCTAAGTCGTATGCAGTTCCTAGGTCACTGCATGCGTTGTTTGGCATACTGATTGTTCATGCATTCATATGATTGTGCATATAATAAACTTTTGCTATGTGGTACTGACGAGGGTATTTATCTCACTAAGCGTAAGCTTACATCCCTATAGATTTTTGTTGATGTAGGAGAACCTCTTCATCAATCCGAGCCAAGGCATACCCGTGGTAAGTCTCATGTAGGGACGGGTTGAAGCGATCAGAGAGTGAAGAGGACATTTTGTAATAGATTTATAGACATTTAGATATTTTTACGTTTTGCTCATAACACAGATTTAATGCAGTTCTGTTATGAACTGCATTTGCTTGTAATATTGTTTTGGTGTGGGTCTCACAAGCCCATACAATTAGCTAATTTATAACATAGAGGTAACTTTAGTTAAATTGCTCTATATTACTTGTCTATGGACATAGTGGTAACGTAGAGTGGAAGGAGCCTTGTGTATCATATGAAAGGCCTATGATCAGCAAGGGGGTTGATAATAGACCTTTATACGGTACACGGCGACCTACCACGACAACGATACTGTTGGGTTGTGATATGTATTCCTGTGAGTCCCTTCCCATCTTCTACGTGAAGCGGCAGTCGATGTTATCCGTATGCAATATGAGGTATGCATGATTCATTTTGATTTCTTAATCATATAAGTAATTAACTCAATTTTCAAGATGATCAAACAATTTCATTCCATACAATTCACATGTATATATAATGCAAACAATTCCCATTATTATATATAATTATCAAGTCATCGCATTCATCCAAAAATTCATACGCATGCATTTCCCATATCCCACAAGCATCCAAATTTATATATATAAGTTTAGGTGCAACTATTCTACAAGCAAAATCAAGTAAAGAGTTATCGGGAATTTACTCACTCAGTCATGCGAATAAATCAAAATAATCCGGGATAGGTCATCTCCCCAAAGCCGGGTCCCCTGGACATCACAAATACGATACTATAAGGATTTGAAATAAAACCTAGAAAACTAAGCTAAAACCCTTTAAGTTATACTTTTGACTTGGTTTCATAATTTTTTTCCCGGTTTTACTTAAAAGTTCAATCGCTTATAACTTTTTCGTTTTAGATTCGATTTTTATAATCTTATAGTCAATCTTCATCTTTTTTGAGTGTACTTTAATGTGGTGAGATTATATTTTTGAAACAAGGTACACAAATCTATCAATGGGTCAAAATAGTAGCGATCCTCATGTTTTGGAGTGCTTTTGAGCCTTGTTTGGTAAATGGGCTTTTTAATAACATAAGAAATCCTTTGGGCTTGGTCTTAAGATTTTATCCTAAGCTTAAAATACTCCTTGAGATCACATTTACAACTTTGATTTATATTCCTAAGGCTAACAACTACTTCATGGGCTCTTTAGTGGGCTTAAGTTGTCAAATGGGCTTATTTTTTGTTCAAACTAAAGTTAGTGACTTTGTTGGGCTTATGAAGTCTTAGGTAGATTTCTTATGGGCTTCAAAACAACCTCTCTTAATGTTTTAAAGTGCTGGTCAGAATTTTATTGAAGGCCCAACTTAGAGTTATAGGCTTGTTCTAAGAGTTTTAGGTTCGGTTTTGAGTTTTAGGCTTTGTATACTTATCATACTTGCTTTGGTTGATCTTTTTGCTTTGTTCATTTACTTTTATCATATTTTTAAGTGTCTTTTTCTCATCTTCCAGATCTGGTTGTGATGATTCCATGGGGTCCTCGCTTGGTTTTTCAACTTGTTTCATTATTTCCTTAAGTTTAGGTGTTAGATTATGCACTTAAACTACTTGTATCCAAATCTTAACTTAACTTTTTTTTCCATAAGATGATTCTTTAACTCATGCTCCACATAAAGAAATAGAATATCTTATACTTAATACAACTTTCATATCATAGCTCATGTCATACAAAGTTGGTTTCTTCATAAAACTTCATGTGATGGATTTTTCCTTAACTTAAGTCTAGATTTGAGCATGTTTAACTTAATGGAAATAAAATTAACATTCAAATGACCTTTAAACCCTCACGTCCAGCATGTTCATCTTCCATTCAAGTTCTTGTTTCAAGATTTTCTCAACTTAAAATCTTTTATTCAAAGTCTTAAACAAGTCTCTTTACAAAATACCAACTTTACATGCTCATATTTCAACTTCATGTAAGGGTTTCATGAGTTTGTTTCGTAAAACAGTTTTTGGTGTTATAACAACTTAAACCTTACTTATATCTTCAAGAAATCAAAGTCTCCTAACATAAATACTAACCTACATATCACAAGAAACACTTACTCGTCCTTAAAGCAAAGTATGGTGGTTGTGCACTAAGGTTCCACTTAAGCTCTTAACTTTGCTTCCTCCTTTTTGCCACCTTTTGGAAACCTGAGTTGTTTGATCTTTCAGAATGGGATTTATGGAAGGTTCTAATGGTCTTAAAAGGTCTTAGATGGTGAAAGAAAATAACACAAGAAAAAGAAATGGGAGTGCCGTGAGTGGGACTTAGAAGTGGCGGCCAAATGGAGGATTTTTGTGGGGTTGAATTTCTTCTTTTGATTTGTGTTTAAAGTGAGAGAAAAGGAAGTGAAAATGAGAGTGAAAGAGGGAGAGAGTGGCAGATTTTGAATGAGAAAAGAAGTGTGTGCAAGAAGTTTTTATTGATTGTCTTGTAGCTTACACAAAAGTCAACAATTGCAATATTGATGATGTAAGTGTTAAGGGGTGAATAGTGTTGTGTAAGAGAAAGTGACTGATGGTTGAAAGAAAAGAGTATGGCCCCCCTTTCCTCTTTGTTTAAATCTGCCATTTAATGTCCTTTGGGGTCATGGAATGGTCTTGTCTCATTTAACGAAGTTAAGTATGTGAAATCTTGTGAAGAATTGTCCATATGTAGTATAAGTGAAGGGGTGATAAGGAAAATATCTTATAACTAGATTTTGATAAGTTATCAATTGATAAATTATTCCAACTCTCAATTAATAAGTCATTTAAGGCAATAGGTTGGTCTACTTATTGATGTGTAAGGCTTAGACATGAAGATAAGAGCATAATCTTATAGGAAATTGTTTTAGGATTTTCATCTTGCATTGTTTTGTACTTTATGATTCGATTCCTATAAAATTGTGAATTTTCTAAAGTTGAATGAAATTATTCAAATTAAATTATTGATTAGTCACTTAAGGTCAAAATTCCTTAATTGTTTTAAGGTTTGGGGTCTTAGGTAGGTTTAGAGCTTATAGTTCTTCAAGCTCAGGTTTTCTCGATAATTGGTTTTTGAATTGGAAAATTTTAATTTGCTTCTAAATGTAAACTTAAGTTTTTAGTTTAGTTGATCCTTGAGAACGTTCGGACAGTACTTTTAATTGAATCATGGGCCCACTAAAAGTAGGGTTTATATTTATCAATTGGTAAGCTATTTAGGATGATTGATTGGTTTACTCATTTATGTGCCCAAATCTTATGCATGAAGATAAGGAGATTGTCTAATATGAAATTCTTTTGGAGTTTGGTTCTCAAATTAATTTGTAGGTTGTGATTTGCCTCTTAGGAAATTTTCGAGTTTTCTAGAGTTAAATAAAATTTATTGAAATTATATTTTTAATTATTTATTTAGGATCGTAAGTCCTTGATCATCCTAGGTTTTAGGGTTCGAGTGAGTTTATGTATGCTTTAGAGTTCGAGTGAGATTATGTATGTTTTAGGGTTTTTCACCAACTCGGGAATAATTTACTTACACTTAGGAGCTTAAGGATCAATTGGCTTAATTATTTAGGAACACCGCTTTATTATGCAACATATATATATATATATATATATATCATATAATAGATTAAAAAAAAATAAATTGCTTAATAATATATTTATATATATATATACATATTGTAGGGCTACTTATGTTTACAAGTAAAATAATTTTTGTAAATTTATTAATTTATTCCTTTAACTAGCTTAGTTTTGTTGTTTATTATTACTTGAAATAATCCTTGATTCGTTTGTTATCAGTTTTATATGATTTCCCAAAATTATTCATAATTTTATTGATTTATGGATTTTCAAGCATTAAGATAATTTTACAGAGTTTTAAAAATTTTTATTTTTTGATATTTACGGTTTCTGTTAAGTTTAGGTTTTCATTTTTTTTAAAGCATGCGCATATAGAGATTAGGGTTTTCTTGCATGATTAGGGATTCCAAATTGTATCATTGGGTCTTTCAAGTTCATTTTAAGTTCCAAGTTCAAAATTTTAGTCGGTTTCCATTTTATGTAATTATGTCGACTTAGGGAAATGTCTACGACACTCAAGTTCGACACTATATTCAGAAGGTTAAATTTACGGAGTCTACAGTCCTAACTATGTAGACAATGGATTACCTGATTTAACGATTTGGAAAATGCAAAGTTCCTATCCCCAAGAGCACTGCGATTCCCAAATAGCATATGCTTATTTCTAGAACAACAAATGCTCACGTTGGTTGACCTACTTTCCCAATAAGATGAACAACTAGGTTTTACTATCAAGATAGTCGAGGTTCGTAATTTAAGGATTCTAATGAACTTGTTGAAAAACATTAGACTATAAAAAGTCGAATTACTTGATTTTGCGACTGAGGATGACTAAATTTCCAAATCCGAAGGAAACAACGATGCTTAAAAAGCAAAGGCTTCTTTCGAGAATAGCCGCGAATTCTGGATGAATAAACAAATCTCCTAAAATAAGGATTACTTACCTTCACGATTTAGAGTAGCCAGGGTCCGTTTTCTGAGGATTCATCAGAACATCTGCAATAAAATTTGTTCCCAATAAGATAGATTCTTTGATTTTAGTATCAAGCATAACCATATTTCGAAACCGAAGCATAACGTATACTCCTTAAAACATAGATTACTCGGTTTCATGTTTGAGAATGTAAAGATCTACAATCTTATTCATAAAAAGTTTTAGAAGAATCCTTGCAACGCATACAAAGGATTACCTGATTTAATGATTTAGAAAATGCAAAGTTCCCATCCCTAAAAGCACTGCGGCTCCCAAATAGCATATGCTTCTTTCTGGAATAATGAATGCCCACATCGGATGACCTACGTTCCCAACAAGGTGGACAACTTAGTTTTACTATCGAGATAGCTGAGGTTCGTAATTTAAGGATTCTATGGAGCTTATTGAAAAACATTAGACCATAAAAAGTCGAATTACTTGATTTTGCGATTGAGGATGACTAAATTTCCAAATCCAAAGGAAACAATGATGCTTAAAAAGCAAGGGCTTGTTTCAAGAATAGCTGAGGATTCTCGATGAATATACAAATCTCTTAAAATAAGGATTACTTGCCTTCACGATTGAAAATAGCTAGGGTTCGTTTTCTAAGTGTTCATCGGAACATCTGGAATAACATTTGTTCTCAGTAAGATGGATTCTTTGATTTCAGGGTCAAGCATAACCAAATTTCAAAATCGAAGCATAACGAAAACTCCTAAAAACAAGGGTTACTCAATTTCATGTTTGAGAATGTTAAGATCTATCAACTTATTAATAAAATGTTTTAGAATATTCCTAGCTACGCAAACAACGAATTACCAGAATTAACGATTTGAAAAATACAAAGTTCCTATCCCCAAGAGCGCCACGGCTCCCAAATAGCATTTGATCTCTCTAAAATAACGAATGCTTAGGTCGGATGACCAACGTTCCCAACAAGGTGGACAACCTGGTTTTACTATCGAGATAGCCGAGGTTCGTAATTTAAGGATTCTATGGAGCTTATTGAAAAACATTAGACCATAAAAAGTTGAATTACTTGATTTTGCGATTGAGGATGACTAAATTTCTAAATCCAAAGGAAACAATTACGCTTAAAAAGCGAGGGCTTCTTTCGAGAATAGTCGAGGATTCTAGATGAATATACAAATCTCCTAAAATAAGGATTACTTGCCTTCACGATTGAAAATAGCCAGCGTCTTTTTTCTAAGGGTTCATCGGAACCTCTTGAATAACATTTGTTCTCAATAAGATGGATTCTTTGATTTCAGGGTCAAGCATAACCAGATTTTGAAACCGCAGCATAACGAAAACTCCTATAAAGAAGGATTACTCTGTTTCATGTTTGAGATTGTCAAGATCCGTCATTTTATTCATAAAAAGTTTTTTGAAGAATCCTAGCTATGCAAACAACGGATTACCTGAATTAACCATTTGGAAAATGCAAAGTTCCTATCCCAAATAGCACCGCGTCTCCTAAATAGCATATGCATCTTTCTAGAATAACGAATACTCACATCGGATGACCTCCATTTTGCACAAGATTGACAACGTGGTTTAATTATGGAGATAGCCAAGGTTCGTAATTTATGAATTCTAAGGTACTTATTGAAAAACATTAGACCATAAAAAGTCGAATTACGTGATTTTACGATTAAGGATGACTAAATTTCCAAATTCGATGGAAACAACAACGTATAAAAAGCAAGGGCTTCCTTCGAGAACAGCCAAGGATTCTAGATGAATATATAAATCTTCAAAAATAAAGATTACTTGCCTTCACGATTGAGAGTAGCTAAGGTCAGTCTTCTGAGGGTTCATCAAAACATCTGGAATAACATTTGTTATCAATAAGATGGATTCTTTGATTTCAGGATCAAGCATAACCAGATTTCGAAACCGATGCATAACAAAAACTCTTAAAAACAAAAGATTACTCATTCTCATGTTTGAGACTTGGTTTCATGTTTAAGAAAGTCAAGATCCGTCATCTTAATCATAAAAAATTTTAGAAGAATGCTAGCTACGCAGATAACGGATTACCTGAATTAACCATTCGGAAAATGCAAAGTTCCTATCCCCAACAGCACCGTATCTCCCAAATAACATATGCTTCTTTCTAGAATAACAAATGCTCATGTCGGATGACCTACGTTCTGCACAAGATTGACAAAACGTGGTTTAATTATAGAGATAGCCAAGGTTCGTAATTTACAAATTTTAAGGTGCTTATTGAAAAACATTAAACCATAAAAAGTCGAATTACTTGATTTTACGATTGAGGATAACTAAATTTCCAAATCTGAAGGAAACAACAACACTTAAAAAGTAAAGGCTTCTTTAGGGAATAGCCAACGATTCTAGATAAATATACAAATCTCCTAAAATATAGATTACTTGCCTTCATGATTGAGAGTAGCTAGGGTCCAAATTCTAAGGGTTCATCGGAACATCTGGAATAGCATTTGTTCTCAATAAGATGTTTTCTTTGATTTCAGGATCAAGCATAACCAGAATTCGAAACTAAAGCATAACGAAAACTCTTAAAAACAAGGATTACTTGGTTTCAAGTTTGAGAATGTCCAGATCCGTCATCTTATTCATAAAAAGGTTTAGAAGAATCCTAGCTATGCAGACAACGAATTACTTGATTTAACGATTTGGAAAATGCAAAGTTCCTATCCCCAAGAGCACTGCGGCTCCCTAATAGCATATGCTTCTTTCTTAAATAACGAATGCTCACGTCGGATGACTTACATTCCCAATAAGATGGATAAATTGGTTTTACTATCAAGATAGTCGAGGTTTATAATTTAAGAATTCTGTGGAACTTATTTTAAAACATTAGACCATAAAAAGTCGAATTACTTGATTTTGCAACTGAAGATGACTAAATTTCCAAATCCGAAGGAAACAACGATGCTTAAAAAGCAAGAGCTTCTTTCGAGAATAGTCAAGGATCCTGGATGAATAAAGAAATCTCCTAAAATAAAGATTACTTGCCTTCACGATTGAGAGCAGCTAGGGTCCGTTTTCTAAGGGTTCATCAGAACATTTAGAATAACATTTGTTCTCAATAACATGGACTATACGATTTTAGCATTAAGCATACCCATATTTCAAAACTAAAGCATAATGAAAACTCCTAAAAACAAGGATTGCTCGATTTCATGTTTAAGAATGTCAAGATCTATTATCTTATTCATAAAAAGTTTTAGAAGAATCCAAGCTACGTAGACAACAGATTACCTGATTTAGTGATTTGGAAAATGCAAAGTTCCTATTCCCAAAAGCACTACGGCTCCCAAATAGCATATGCTTCTTTCTATAAAAACGATTGCTTAAGTCAGATGACCTACGTTCCCAACAAGATTGGCAATGTGGTTTAATTATCGAGATAGTCGAGGTTTGTAATTTAAGGATTCTAAAGAGCTTATTGAAAAACATTAGATAATAAAAAGTCAAATTACTTGATTTTCTGACCGAGGATAACTAAATTTCCAAATTCGAAGGAAACAACGACGATTAAAAAGCAAGGGCCACTTTCGAGAAAAGTCGAGGATTCTAGATGAATATAAAAATCTCCTAAAATATGGATTACTTGCCTTCGCGATTGAGAGTAGCCAAGATTCATTTTCAGAGGATTTATCAGAGCATCTAGAATAACATTTGCTCTCAATAAGATAGATTCCATGATTTCAAGATCAAGTTTAATCGGACTTCAATAGCAAAGGATAACAAAAAGTCCACAAAATTAGGATTACTCAGTTTCATGTTTGAGAATGTCAAAATCTGTCATCTTATTCATAAAAAGTTTTAAAAGAATCCTTGCTACAGGATTACTTGATTTAACGATTTAGAAAAAGCAAGGTTCCTATCCCTAAGAGCACAGCAATTCCCAAATAGCATATGCTTCTTTCTAGAATAACGAATACTCACGTCGGATGACCTACGTTCCCAACAAGATGGAAAAATTGGTTTTACTATCGAGATAGCCAAGGTTCGTAATTTAAGGATTCTAATGAACTTGTTGAAAAATATTAGACCAAAAAAAGTTGAGAATAGTGGAGGATTGTAGATGAATAAACAAATCTCCTATAGTAAGGATTGCCTTCGCGATTCAGATTAGCAAGGGTCCATTTTCTAAGGGTTCATCGTAACATCTAGAATAACATTGGTTCTCAACAAGATGGATTCTTTGATTTTAGGATCAAGCATAACCAGATTTCGAAACTGAAGCATAACGAAAACTCCTAAATACAAGGATTACATGGTTTCATATTTGAGAACGTCAAGATTTGTCATCTTATTCATAAAAAGTTTTAGAAGAATCCTAGCTTCGTAAACAACGGATTACCTGATTTAAAGATTTTGGAAATGTAAAGTTCCTATCCTCAAGAGCACCACGACTCCTAAATAGCATATGATTTTTTCTACAATAACGAATGCTCACGTGATACGACCTATGTACCCTACAAGATGGAATATTTGGTTTTACTATCGAGATAGCCGAGGTTTGTAATTTAAAGATTCAAACGAACTTGTTGAAAAACATTAGATCATAAAAAGTGGAATTACTTGATTTTGTGACTGAAGATGACTAAATTTCCAAATTCGAAGGAAACAACGACACTTAAAAAGCAAGAGCTTCTTTCGAGAATAGTCGAGGATTGTGGATGAATAAACAAATCTCCAATAGTAAGGATTACTTGCCTTCACGATTCAGATTAGCAAGGGTTCGTTTTCTAACGATTCATCATAACATCTAGAATAACATTTCTTCTCAATAAGATGGACTCTTTGATTTTAGGATCAAGCATAACTAGATTTCAAAATCGAAGCATAACGAAAACTCCTAAAAACAAGTAATACTCGGTTTTAAGTTTGAGAATGTCAAGATCCGTCATCATATTCATAAAAAGTATTAGAAGAGTCTTAGCTATGCAAATAACAGATTACCTGATTTAACGATTTAGAAAATATAAAGTTCCAATCACCAAGAGCACCATGGCTCCCAAATAGCATATGCTTCTTTCTAAAATAACGAATGCTCACGTTGGATGACCTACGTACCCTATAAGATGGACAACAAGGTTTACTATCGAGATATTGGAGGTTTGTAATTTAAGGATTCTATGGAACTTGTTGAAAAACATTAGAACATAAAAAGTCGAATTACTTGACTTTGCAACTGAAGATCACTAAATTTCCAAATTCGAAGGAAACAACGACGCTTAAAAAGCAAGAGCTTCTTTCGAGAATAGTTGAGGATTCTGGATGAATAAACAAATCTCCAAAAATAAGGATTACTTACCATCGCGATTGAGCGTAGCCAGGGTCCACTTTTTGAGGGTTCATAAGAACATTTGGAATAAAATTAGTTCTCAATAAGATGGATTTGCTTGATTTCAGGATTAAGCATAACCGGATTTCAAAACCAAAGCATAACGAAAACTCCTAAAAACAAGGATTACATGGTCTCATGTTTTAGAGTGTCAAGATCCATCATCTTATTCATAAAAAGTTTTAGAATAATCCTATCTATGCAAATAACAGATTACCTGATTGAATGATTTGGAAAATGCAAAATTCCTATCCCTAAGAGCACCGCGGCTCCCAAATAGCATATGCTTATTTCTAGAATAACGAATGCTCACGTCGGATGACCTACGTTCCCAACAAGATGGATATCTTGGTTTTACAATAGAGATAGCCAAGGATCGTAATTTAAGGATTCTAATGAACTTGTTGAAAAACATTAGACCATAAAAAGTCAAATTACTTGATTTTGCAACTGAGGATGACTAAATTTTTAAATCTGAAGGAAACAACAACGCTTAAAAAGTAAGAGATCCTTTCAAGAATAGCCGAGGATTGTGGATGAATAAATAAATCTCCTATAGTAAGGATTACTTGCCTTTGAGATTCAGAGTAGCTAGGGTCCATTTTCTAAGGGTCTATCAGAACATCTGGAATGACATTTGTTCTCAATAAAATGGATTCTTTGATTTCATCATCAAGCATAACCAGATTTCAAAATCGAAGCATAACAAAAACTCCTAAAAACAAGGATTACTCAGTTTCATGTTTGAGAATGTCAAGATCTGTCATCTTATTCATAAAAAGTATTAGAAGAATCCTAGCTACGCAGACAATGGCTTACCTGATTTAAAGATTTGGAAAATGCAAAGTTCCTATCCCCAAGAGCACCAACCCACGAGCACCGCAGCTCCCAAATAGCAAATGCTTTTTTCTAGAATAACAAATGCTCACGTCGGATGACCTAAGTTCCCAACAAGTTGGATAAGTTGGTTTTACTATTGAGATAGCTAAGGTTTGTAATTTGAGGATTCTATGGAACTTGTTGAAAAACATTAGACCATAAAAAGTCGAATCACTTGATCTTGCAACTGACGATGACTAAATTTCCAAATCAGAAGGAAACAATAACGCTTAAAAAGTAAGAGCTTCTTTCGAGAATAGCCGAGGATTGTCGATGAATAAACAAATCTCCTTAGTAAGGATTACTTGCTTTTGTGATTCAGAGTAGCCAAGGTCAGTTTTATGAGGGTTCATCGGAACATCTGGAATAATATTTGTTCACAATAAGATGGATTATTTGATTTCAGGATCAAGCACAGCCAGATTTCGAAACCGAAGTATAACAAAAACTCCTACAAATAAGAATTACTAGGTTTCATGTTTAAGAATGTCAAGATTTGTCATCTTATTCATAAAAAGTTTTAGAAGAATCCTAGCTACGCGGACAACGGATTACCTGATTTAACGATTTGGAAAATGCAAAATTCCTATTCCCAAGAGTATTGCAGCTCCCAAATAGCATATGCTTCTTCCTTGAATAACAAATACTCACGTAGGATGACTTACATTCCCAACAAGATGGACAAATTGGTTTTACTATCGAGATAGCCGAGGTTCGTAATTTAAGGATTCTATGGAACTTGTTGAAAAACATTAGACCATAAAAAGTCAAATTACTTGATTTTGCGACTGAAGATGACTAAATTTCCAAATCCGAAGGAAACAACAACGCTTAAAAAGCAAGAGCTTCTTTTAAGAAAAGCCGAGGATTCTGGATGAATAAAAAAATCTCCTAAAATAAGAATTACTTGCCATCACGAATGAGAGTAGCCAATGTCCGTTTTCTAAGGGTTCATCGGAACATTTGGAATAACATTTATTCTCAATAAGATGGATTATTTGATTTTAGGATTAAGCATAACCAGATTTCGAAACTGAAGCATTACGAAAATTCCTAAAAATAAGGATTTCTCGATTTCATGTTTGAGAATATCAAGATCCATCATCTTATTCATAAAAAGTTATAGAAGAATCCTAGTTATGTAGATAATGTATTACCTGATTTAATGATTTGGAAAAGGGAAAGTTCCCATCACCAAGAGCACCGTGACTTCTAAATAGCATATGCTTCTTTCTAAAATAACGAATGCTCATGTTGGATGTCCTACGTTCCCAACAAGATGGACAACTTGGTTTTACTATCAAGATAACTAAGGTTCGTAATTTATAGATTCTAATGAACTTGTTGAAAAACATTAGACCATAAAAAGTCGAATTACTTGTTTTTGCAACTGAAGATGAGAAAATTTCCAAATTCGAAGGAAACAACGATGCTTAAAAAGCAAGAGGTTCTTTCGAGAATCGTTAGGGATTCTGGATGATTATATAAATCTCCTAAAATAAGAATTACTTGCCTTAGCGATTAAGCGTAGCCAAGGTCCATTTTCTGAGGGTTCATTGGAACATCTTGTATAACATTTGTTCTCAATAAGATGCATTATTGATTACAGGATCAAGCATAACTAGATTTTGAAACCGAAGCAAAACGAAAACTCCTAAAAATAAGGATTTCTTTGTTTCATGTTTGAGAATGTCAAGATCTGTCATCTTGTTCATAAAAAGTTTTAGAAGAATCCTAGTTACGCAGACAATGTATTACCTGATTTAATGATTTGGAAAAGGAAAAGTTCTTATCACCAAGAGCATTGCAACTCCCAAATAGCATATGATTCTTTCTAGAATAATGAATGCTCACGTCGGATGACCTACGTACCCAAAAAGATGGACAACTTGGTTTTATTATCGAGATAGCCGAGGTTCGTAATTTAAGGATTCTAATGAACTTGTTGAAAAACATTAGTCCAAAAAAAGTCGAATTACTTGATTTTGCGACTGAGGATGACTAAATTTCCAAATCCAAAGGAAACAACGACGCTTAAAAAGCAAAGGCTTCTTTCGAGAATAGTCGAGGATTTTGGAAGAATAAACAAATCTCCTAAAATAAGGATTACTTGCTTTCATGATTGAGAGTAGCCAAGGTCCGTCTTTTGAAGGTTTATCGGAACATCTAGAATAACATTTGATCTCAATAAGATGGATTCTTTGATTTCAGGATCAAGCATAACCAGATTGGAAAACCAAAGCATAACGAAAACTCCTAAAAAAAAGGATTACTCGGTTTCATGTTTGAGAATATCAAGATCCGTCATCTTATTAACAAAAAGTTTTAGAAGAATCCTAGCTATGCAAACAACCGATTACCTGATTTAACGATTTAGAAAATGCAAAGTTCTTATCCACAAGAGCACCGCGGCTCCCAAATAGCATATGCTTTTTTCTAGAATAACGAATGCTCATGTCGAATGACCTACGTTCCCAACAAGATGGACAACTTGGTTTTACTATCCAGATAGCTGAGGTTCGTATTCTAAGGAGCTTATTGAAAAACATTAGACCATGAAAAGTCTAATAACCTGATTACGTAACTGAGGGTGAGTAAATTTCCAAATCCAAAGGAAATAACGACGCTTAAAAAGCAAGGGCTTCTTTTGAGAATAGCCAAGGATTCTAGATGAATAAACAAATCTCCTAAAATAAGGATTACTTGCCTTCACGATAGAGAATAGCCATGGTCCATTTTTAGAGGATTCAACAGACCATCTGGAATAACATTTGTTCTCAATAAGATGGATTATTTGATTTTAGGATCAAGCATAACTAGATTTCAAAACCAAAGAATTACGAAAACTCCTAAAAATAAGGATTTCTCGGTTTCATTTTGAGAATGTCAAGATTCGTCATCTTGTTCATAAAAAGTTCTAGAAGAATCCTAGCTACGCAGACAATGTATTACCTGATTTAACGATTTGGAAAAGGGAAAGTTCCCATCACCAAGAGCACCGCGACTTCCAAATAGCATATGCTTCTTTCTAGAATAACGAATGCCTAGATCGGATGACCTACGTTCCCAACAAGATGGACAACTTGGTTTTACTATAGAGATAGCCGAGGTTCGTAATTTATAGATTCTAATGAACTTGTTGAAAAACATTAGACCATAAAAGTCGAATTACTTGAATTTGCAACTGAGGATGACTAAATTTCCAAATTCGAAGGAAACAATGACGCTTAAAAAGCAAGGGCTTCTTCCGAGAACAGTCGATGATTCTCGATGAATAAACAAATCTCCTAAAATAAGGATTACTTGCCTTCACGGTTGAGAGTAGCTAGGGTCCGTCTCTTGAAGATTCTATGGAACATCTAGAAGAACATTTGACTTCAATAAGATGGATCCTTTGATTTCAAGATCAAGCATAACCAGATTTCAAAACTGAAGTATAATGAAAACTCCTAAAAACAAGGATTCCTCAGTTTCATGTTTGAGAATGTCAAGATCCGTCATCTTATTCATAAAAAGTTTTAGAAGAATCATAGCTATGCAGATTACCGATTACCTTATTTAACGATTTAGAAAATGCAAACTTCCTATCCCCAAGAGCACCGGGGCTCACAAATAGCATATGCTTTTTTCTAGAATAACGAATGCTTACAGCGAATGACCTACGTTTTCAATAAAATGGACAACTTGGTTTTACTATCAAGATAGCTGAGGTTCATAATTTAAGGATTCTAACGAGCTTATTGAAAAACATTAAACCATAAAAAGTCTAATTACCTGATTTTGCGACTGAAGATGACTAAATTTCTAAATCTAAAGGAACTAGCGACGGTTAAAAACCAAGGCCTTCTATAAACCCCTAAAATTTTCGATCTAGACTTTGAAATAGACTCAACTATATTAAACAGTTTAGGAGTTGATAAGGCTAATGAAAGTAAAAACCCTAAAAGAATTACTCAATCGCATAAGAAACTTTTCTACCCTAAACGTATCTAATTGCTAAAGATTTCATTTAAAATTGATAGAAACCCTAAAATGATCACCTTAAAGACACATGTGCACTAATTCATCATGATATATCCTAAAACCCTAAATTGATAATAAAATCCCTGTATTTTGTCAAATCATTAGTAAAAGGTTAGAGATGACTTTCATTCATGCATATATGTTTTGAATCCTCGAGTAATCCTTTAGAAACTAAGATAATGAATCATAGATTACATTTATTTCTTAAGTATATGATTAAGATAGTATTACATAGAGTTAGAGGTATAGTTGAAGATTAAGCTAAATGTAGTGAACCTTAATACCCTAATTAGTATTTTTCATACTAGTTGCATTAAGTAGTTTACCAAATGATGTTTATAGTTATAAATACTTAAAGTAAGACCTCATCATATACTCTTACTAATCAAATCACCAAATACTTCATTTTCTTAATTTTTCCTTTAATTTCCCTTAATTACTACATTTTGTATACAAAATTACACATGCTTAAGGAAAGTTGACCAAGGTCAAAGGGTTGACTAAAGTCAACAATTTGAAAAATCAACAAAAGACATTAAGAGATAAGGAAAATATCTAAAGTTCTAATGATGGCTTTTCTTTTCTTTTCTTTTGATTTTTCTATTCTACTTTTCCCTTAAGTTGCCGTCCACTTATTCTTCATTGTGACCTCACCATTTGTTCTCTTCCATTATGACAACAAAACAAACGAAACAAACCAAAAATCCCCCTCCATTGCCGTGAGCTTCTTCTTCCTCTTTCACTTTCATCACTTCACTTTTTGTCTCCTTAATTCCAACATAAGCAAAGGTATGTATCTAAGTTACTTTATGTTGTTTTATATTCTTCATTAGTTAGGTGATTAGGTAGATTAGAGAAGTAGACTTGTGTTAATTATGATCTTGAAGAGGAGGGCATAAAGTTCTCATCTTTAAGTGTAGAAAGTGAGGAACCATGAAGGAGAGGGAAGAAATACATTTGTATGTGCTCTTAGGTATGTGTACATAAAGAAATACCAAAGGAATACTTGTATGAGAACCTTTGTACATGAGTATTAACCATGTACATAACCAAAATTAGGACAATACCTAACTATACATGCTTATACTACATTAATTACATACTTAAAAACACAAAAGAATGGAATTAGGAAGCTTTTCTTAAGGAAAAGATTAGGCATACGAATTTTTGTATAAAAATACGTATCTAACCGTATAGGTATATGAGTAGGTATATATGTATAAATACGGTATAGGTCTAACTAGATGTATAAGTGTATATATGTATAAGGTATATGTACATAAGTATAAGGGAAGAAGTAAAATGTACATAAGACATAAGCAAAAAGAGAGGCTTATGTAATCACATAATGAAGTGATGAGGTAAGCACATGATGACATAAGCAAGTGATAACATAAGCAAATAATGATGTAAGCGATGACATAAGCATAGATTATAAAATGGGAAAATAAAAAGAGCATATATAATTAGATACCTAAATTAATAAACCCTAAGGCACATTCTAAATTAGATTATACTTGATTAAGTATATGAATTAGTAATAGTAAAGTAAAATCCTCTAGGTATAAGTATTTAAGGGTTAACTAAATCATTAAGTATAAACACAAGGTATAAATATAAGTAATAAGAGTACTTAAGTTTTCATAGTTAAAAATTTCTATAAATTTAGTCTATATCGTGAAACATGGGTCTTAATGTCCAAAACGGACATTATCGTGTGAATGTACGTCCTAAAACGATGAAAGAAAACTATAAGATCATAAATATCAGAAATAAAACGAAAAAGTTACATACGATTAATAATAAAGTCTAACTGGATAGAAGTTGATAATAATTTATGTAGAATTAAACAAATAGATAATCAAAATTATTAGTTAATTCGATTACTTACTAGCATTATCCTATTATAATGATCAGGTGATCCCGAGATGAGCGAAGACCTCCCGATCGATTATTACGATTAGGGCGAGCCATCATGGTCGAGTGAGTATTTACCCTATGATTCCATGCTTGATTGTGATTGTAGATAGTGGACATAAATATTATTGTTAATTGATTACTGTGTGGGGTTCGAGAAATACTTGTGTATGTAATTATGTGTTGAGTTATGAATTTACCTTAAGTACAAAAAATGCCTTGTTTATTGCGTGGTAGTATAGAAATGATTGTGTGTTCTATTGGATGGTTACAGCATAATTTGAACTTAATTATACTCGGCCTATAAAAAGAAACTGGGACATGCATTAACATACATAGCATGGATACAATTCCGGTCGTCACATCACATGGAGGTAAAGAGAGGCCATTCCGGGGTTGATATTATTAATTTATTTGGTTCTATACGGTGTACTTGTACAAAATGACCTTACCCTGGCCCGCGGGAACACTAGGCGTTGGAGGCACCAACCGCCTGGCTAAAGGTCGAGTCTAAAGGCCTCCATTTAGGGATGAGTGTGGACTGTAGGGGCCCACTCACAATTATACTAAAACTTGGGTTTTATGAAAATAAAAGAATTATTTGATATAAGTACGGAACGTGGAGTTCCGTAGTAAAGTAAGTTCTAGTATAATACCCGAATCTGATTGGTGCCGTGTCAACTCCAACCCTGACTTCAAAGGGCGTTAAATCTAAGTTACGTATATGAACTAGTTAATTATACGTATTGTTTGGCATTCTGGTTGATCATTCATTCATATGCGTGAATATAATGTACTTATAACTTGCTTGTGGTGTGGCTGAGGGTTTTGTTCACTAAGCTTAGGCTTACACCCTTTTAGACTTTTGTTGCAAGATAGCCTGTTCGTAGAGGCAGGACGAGGGATGCCATAGGTTAGCTTGGGGACTTAGTTAAGAGTGAGCTATCTTGTGTATTGAGAGGGAACAGTTTATTTAGACTCTTACTCATGTACTTCTGTTTATCTTAGTATTATAGACTTAGATATACTAAATTACTGTGTATTGTAAGCTTTATAACTTAAATTTTATATAAATATGTTTGTGTGATGATATCATATGAATCTGGATGTTTTTTGGAAACTAATAGTTGTAGGGCCTTGTATATTGTGTGAAGAGTTCTTGATTGGAAGGGTAACCAATCAGGGGTTCTTCGTATAGTATACGACGTCTGTCACAACTAGGCCATCCTTAGTTCGTGATAGCTTCTTTCAAGAATAAACAAGAATTTCAGATGAATAAACAAATCTCCTAAAATATAGATTACTTGCCTTTACGATTGAGAGTAGCTAGGGTCCATTTTCTGTGGGTTCATCGGAACATCTGGAATGACATTTGTTCTCAATAAGATGGATTCATTGATTTCATGATCAAGCATAACTAGATTTCGAAACCGAAGCATAATGAAAACTCCTAAAAACAAGGATTACTCGGTTTCATGTTTGAGAATGTCAAGATCCGTCATCTTATTCATAAAAAGTATTAGAAGAATCCTTGCTACGCAAACAATGGCTTACCTGATTTAAAGACTTGGAAAATGCAAAGTTCCTATCCACAAGAGCACTGCGGCTCGCAAATAGCATATACTTTTTTCTAGAATAATAAATGCTTACATCGAATGACCTACGTTTCCAACAAGATAGACAACTTGGTTTTACTATCAAGATAGCTGAGGTTCGTAATTTAAGATTCTAACGAGCTTATTGAAAAACATTAAACCATAAAAAGTCGAACTTGTTGATTTCGTGACTGAGGTTAACTAAATTTCTAAATCCGAAGGAGACAACGACGCTTAGAAAGCAAGAGCTTCTTTCGAGAATAACCGAGGATTCTAGATGAATAAACAAATCTCCTAAAATAAGGATTACTAGCCTTCATGATTTAGAGTAGCTAGGGTCCGTTTTTTTAGGGTTCATCGGAGCATCTGGAATTACATTTGTTCTCAATAAGATGGATTCTATGATTTTAGGATCAAGCATAACCAGATTTCGAAATCGAAGCACAACAAAAACTCTTAAAAACAAGGATTACTTGGTTTCATGTTTGAGAAAGTCAAGATCAGTCATCTTATTCATAAAAAGTTTTAGAAGAATCCTAGCTTCGCAGATAACGGATTACCTGATTTAATGATTTGGAAAATGCAAAGTTCCTATCCCTATGAGCACCGCGGCTCCTAAATAACATATGCTTCTTTCTAGAATAACGAATGCTCTCGTCGGATGACCTATGTTCCCAACTAGATGGACAACTTGGTTTTACTATCGAGATAGCCAAAGTTCGTAATTTAAGGATTCTATGGAATTTGTTGAAAAAAATTAGACCATAAAAAGTCGAATTACTTGACTTTACGACTAAGGATAACTAAATTTCCAAATTCGAAGGAAACAACGACGCTTAAAAAGCAAGGGCTTCTTTTGAGAATAGCTGAGGATTCTCGATGAATAAACAAATCTCCAAAAATAAGGATTACTTGCCTTCATGATTCAGAGTAGCTAGGGTCCGTCTTTTGTAGCTTCTTTGGAACATCTGGAATAACATTTGATCTCAATAAGTTGGATCATTTGATTTCAAGAACAAGCATAACTAGATTTCGGAACCAAAGTATAATGAAAACTCCTAAAAACAAGGATCACTTGGTTTCTTCTTTGAGAATGTCATGATCTGTCATCTTATTCGTAAAAAGTTTTAGAAGAATCCTTCCTACACTGACAACGGTTTACCCGATTTAACGATTTGGAAAATGCAAAGTTCCTATCCCTAAGAGCACCGCGGCTCCCAAATAGCATATGCATCATTCTAGAATAACGAATGCTCACGTTGGATGACCTACGTTCCAAACAAGATGGACAACTTGGTTTTACTATCGAGATAGTCGAAGTTCATAATTTAAGGATTCTAATGAAGTTGTTGAAAAACATTAGACCATAAAAAGTGGAATTACTTGATTTTGCGACTGAGGATGACCATATTTCCAAATCCGAAGGAAACAACGACGCATAAAAAGCAAGGGCTTCTTTCGAGAATAGCCACGGATTGTGGATGAATAAACAAATTTCTTATAATAAGGTTTACTTGCTTTCACGATTTAGAGTAGCTAGGGTCCATTTCCTGAGGGTTCATTGGTGCATCTGGAGTAACATTTGTTCTCAATAAGATGGATTCTTTGATTTCAGGATCAAGCATAACCAGATTTCGAAACTGAAGCATAACGAAAACTCCTAAAAACAAGGATCACTCGATTTCTTCTTTGAGAATGTCAAGATCCATCATCTTATTCATAAAAAGTTTTAGAAGAATCCTTGCTACACAAACAACGGATTACCTGATTGAACGATTTGGAAAATGCAAAATTCATATCTCCAAGAGTACCGCAGCTCCCAAATAGCATATGCTTATTTCTAGAATAACGACTGCTCACGTCGGATGACCTGTGTTCCCAACAAGACAGATAACTTGGTTTTACTATCGGGATAGCCCAGGTTTGTAATTTAAGGATTCTAATGAACTTGTTGAAAAACATTAGACCATAAAAAGTTGAATTACTTGATTTTGTGACTGAGGATAACTAAATTTCCAAATCCGAAGGAAACAGCGACGCATAAAAAGCAAGAGCTACTTTCAAGAATAGTCGAGGATAGTGGAAGAATAAACAAATCTCCTATAATAAGGATTACTTACCTTCGTAATTGAGAGTAGCCAGGGTCCGTTTTCTAAGGGTTCATCCAAACATCTGGAATAACATTTGTTCTCAATAAGTTAGATTCTTTCATTTCAGGATCAAGCATAACCGGATTTCGAATCTGAAACATAATGAAAACTGCTTAAAGCAAGGATTACTCGGTTTTATAATTGAGAATGTCAAGATTCGTCATCTTATTCATAAAAAGTTTTAAAAAAATCCTAGCTACATAGACAACAGATTATCTGACTTAACAATTTGGAAGATGCAAAGTTCCTATCCCTAAGAGCACCATAGCTACCAAATAATATATGATTCTTTCTAGAATAGCGAATGCTCACGTCAGATGACTTCCGATCGATGGACAACTTGGTTTTACTATCGAGATAGTTGAGGTTCATAATTTAAGGATTCTAATGAACTTGTTGAAAAATATCAGACCATAAAAAGTTGAATTACTTGATTTTGCGACTGAGGATGACTAAATTTCCAAATCTGAAAGAAACAACGACACTTAAAAAGAAAGATCTTCTATCAAGAATAGCTGAATATTCTAGATGAATAAATAAATCTCCTAAAATAAGGATTACTTGCCTTTACAATTCAGTACAGCTAGGGTCCGTTTTCTGTGATTTCATCAAAACATCTGGAGTAACATTTGTTCTCAATAAGATAGATTTTTTTATTTCAGGATCAAGCATAACCAAATTTCGAAACCGAAGCATAACAAAAACTCCTAAAAGCAAGGACTATTCGATTTCATGTTTGTGAATGTCAAGATCCGTCATCTTTTCATAAAAAGTCTTACAAGAATCCTAGCTACACAGACAACGGATTACCTGATTTAACAATTTGGAAAATGCAAAGTTCCTATCCCCAAGAGCACCGCGGGTCCTAAATAGCATCTACTTCTTTCTAGAATAACGAATGCTCATGTCGGATGACTTACGTTCCCAATAAGATGGACAACTTGGTTTCACTATCTAAATAGTCGAGGTTCGTAATTTAAGGATTCTAATGAACTTGTTGAAAAACATTAGACCCTACAAAGTTAAATTACTCGACTTTGAGATTGAGGTTGACTAAATTTCCAAATCTGAAGGAAACAACGACACTTAAAAAGCAAGGACATCTTTCAAGAATAGTCGAGGATTCTGGATAAATCCTCGACTAAAATAAGGATTACTTGCTTTGATGATTGAGAGTAGCCAAGGTCCATTTTCTGAAGGTTCATCGAAACATCTGGTATAACATTTGTTCTCAATAAGATGGATTATTTGATTTCAGGATCAAGTATAACAAGATTTCGAAACCGAAGCATAACGAAAACTCCAAAAAATAAGGATTTCTTGGTTTCATGTTTGAGAATGTCAAGATCTGTCATCTTATTCATAAAAAGATTTAGAAGAATTCGAGCTATGCAAACAACTGATTAACTTATTTAACGATTTAGAAAATGCAAAGTTCCTATTCCCAAGAGAACCATGGCTCACAAATAGCGTAAGCTTTTTTCTAGAATAACGAATACTCACGTCGAATGACCTACATTTCCAATAAGATGGACAACTTGGTTTAATTATTGAGATAGCCAAGGTTCGTAATTTAAGGATTCTAATGAACTTGTTGAAAAACAATAGTCCAAAAAAAGTCGAATTACTTGATCTTGCGACTGAGGATGACTAAATTTCCAAATTCGAAGGAAACAACGACACTTAAAAAGTAAGAGCTTCTTTCGAGAATAACCGAGCATTTTGGATGAATAAACAAATCTCCTAAAATAAGGATTACTAGCCTTCACGATTTAGAGTAGCCAAGGTCCGTTTTCTGAGGGTTCATCGGAGCATCTAGAATTACATTTGATCTCAATAAGATGGATTCCTTGATTTCATGATCAAGCATAACCAGATTTCGAAACCAAAGCATAACGAAAACTCCTAAAAACAAAGATTACTTGGTTTCATGTTTGAGAATGTGAAGATTTGGCATCTTATTCATAAAAAGTTTTAGAAGAATCCTAGCTATGCAGACAATGGCTTACCTGATTTAAAGATTTGGAGAATGCAAAGTTCCTATCCCCAAGAGTACCGCGGCTTCCAAATAGCATATACTTCTTTCTAGAATAACAAATGCTCACGTCGAATAACCTACTTTCCCAACAACATGGACAACTTAGTTTTACTACCAAGAAAGCCGAGGGTTGCAATTTAAGGATTTTAATAAACTTATTGAAAAACATTAGACCATAAAAAGTCGAATTTGTTGATTTCGGGTCTAAGGTCGACTAAATTTCTAAATCCGAAGGAAACAACGACGCTTAAAAAGTAAGAGCTTCTTTCGAGAATAATCGAGGATTCTGGATGAATAAACAAATCTCCTAAAATAAGGATTACTAGCCTTCACGATTTAGAGTAGCTAGGGTCCGTTTTCTAAGGGTTCATCGGAGCATCTAGAATTACATTTGATCTCAATAAGATTGATTATTTGATTTCAGGATCAAGCATAACCAGATTTTGAAACCGAAGCAAAACGAAAACTCCTAAAAACAAGGATTACTCGGTTTCATGTTTGAGAATGTGAAGATCCGTCATCTTATTCATAAAAAGTTTTAGAAGAATCCTAGCTATGCAGACAATGGATTACCTAATTTAATGATTTGCAAAATGCAAAGTTCCTATCCTTAAGAGCACTGCGGCTCCCAAATAACATATGCTTTTTTTTAGAATAACGAATGCTCATGTCAGATGACTTACGTTCCCAATAAGATAGAAAACTTGGTTTTACTATCAAGATAGCTAAGGTTCGTAATTTAAGGATTCTATGGAATTTGTTGAAAAACATTAGACCATAAAAAGTCGAATTACTTGATTTTGCAACTAAGGATGACTAAATTTCCAAATTCGACTTAAAAAGCAAGGGCTTCTTTCGAGAATAGCTGAGGATTCTCGATGAATAAACAAATATCCTAAAATAAGGATTACTTGCCTTTATGATTCAAAGTAGCTAAGGTCCGTCTTCTGAAGATTCTTCGGAACATTTGGAATAATATTTGATCTCAATAAGTTAGATCCTTTGATTTCAGGATTAAGCATAACCAGATTTTGAAACTGAAGCATAATGAAAACTCATAAAAACAAGGATCACTCAATTTCTTGTTTGAGAATGTCAAGATCCATCATCTTATTCATAAAAATTTTAGTCGAATCCTTGCTATACAGACAACGGATTATTTGATTTAACGATTTTAAAAATGCAAAGTTCCTATCCCCAAGGGAACCGCGTCTCCCAAATAGCATATGCTTCTTTCTAGAATAACGAATGCTCACGTCGAATGACCTACATTCCCAACAAGATGGACAAATTGGTTTTACTATCGAGATAGCCGAGGTTCGTAATTTAAGGATTCTAAGGAGCTTATTGAAAAACATTAGACCATAAAAAAGACCAATTACCTGATTTTACAACTGAGGATGACTAAATTTCCAAATCAAAAGGAAACAGTGACGCTTAAAAAGCAAGGGCTTCTTTCGAGAATAGCTAAGGATTCTGGATGAATAAACAAATCTTCCAAAATAAGAATTACTTACCTTCACGATTGAGAGTGGCCAAGGTCCATTTTCTAAAGGTTCATTAGAACAAGTGGAAAAAGTTTTAGAAGAATCCTAGCTACACAGACAACGGATTACCTGACTTAACGATTTAGAAAATATAAAGTTTCTATCCCCAAGAGCACCACGGCTCCCAAATAGCATATGCCTCTTTCTAGAATAACGAATGCTCACATCGGATGACCCACATTCCTAACAAGATGGACAACTTAGTTTTACTATAGATTATAGATAAATTGATCTATGATCTATTGATTGCACATGCTTGCCCTTATTCCAGCAATTTTAGCTATCATATTGTAATAAAAGGAGGAGGAAACAATTTATCTACCCAAAAAAGGGAGAAAACAAGGTAGTTATAATCTATATGAGATCAACTGCACATGTCTAATCTTTTGTACGTATCGATGATTAAAAATTTGTTTTTAGTGGGGGTTCATTGTGTTTTCATTTGTTTCATCCTTGGAAGCTCCAAATTCTATAGTTCTCTTTTTGTCCTAAAAAGAAAATTTCCTCCTAAAAATCCTTTATTTTCTTGTTTACTTTGTGTAGACAATTAAAAGAAGCAAAGTACTCTGATAATCTTTGTTTTCATGGCTTTTGGTTGAACTACTCTTATGTAGCGTAAATATGTAATTAGACCAAAAGAAAAGCAAAAACAAATAAAGGGCTCCCTCAAATAAAGAAAAAGTGATGGAAAAAGGTAAGGAATAAAGGGGCTTTTGATAAATAAGTTGAGCATAGGTGCTTTTAAACTAAAAAGTTTGACAATTGCATTTGTGAACTAGCCAATAGAAAGGCTTCAATCCTATCCCGAGAGCATTATCAATAATATATGGGCCTAAAGAAAAAATTAATGCATATAAAAGCCAAATGTAAGTGATACTAGAAGTATGCTGTTGAAATTTTAAAAAAAGGAAACATTTGAAACTATTAATTCGTTATTTAAGGATTCTAATGAACTTGTTTAAACATTAGACCACAAAAATTCGAATTACTTGATGTTGCAACAGGAGATGACTAAATTTCCAAATTCAAAGGAAACCACGACGCTTAAAAAGCAAGAGCTTCTTTCGAGACTAGGCAACGTTTATGGATGAATAAACAAATCTCCTATAATAAGCATTACTTACCTTCACGATTAAGAGTAGCCAAGGTCCGTTTTCTAAGGGTTAATTGGAACATCTGGAATAACATTTGTTTACAATAAGATGGATTCTTTGATTTTAGGATCAAGCATAACTAGATTTCGAAACCGAAGGATAACGAAAACACCTAAAAATTAGGATTACTCGGTTTCATGTTTGAGAATATCAAGATCCGCTATCCTATTCATAAAAAGTTTTAGAAGAATCCTAACTATACAGACAACGGATTACCTAAATTAACGATTTTTAAAATACAAAGTTCCTATCCCTAAGAGCACCACGGCACCCAAATAGCATATGCTTCTTTCTAGATTAACGAATGCTCGTATTGGATGACCTACGTTCCGAACAAGATTAACAACGTGGTTTAATTATAAAGATAACAAAGGTTCATAATTTATGGATTCTAAGGTGGTTATTGAAAAACATTAGACCATAAAAAGTCGAATTACTTGATTTTGTGATTGAGGATGACTAAATTTCCAAATCCGAAGAAACCAACGACGCTTAAAAAGCAAGGGCCTCTTTCGAGAATAGCCGATGATTCTAGATGAATATACAAATCGACTAAAATAAAGATTACTTGCCTTCACGATGGAGAGTACCTAAGGTAAGTTTTTTGAGGTTTCATTGAAACATCTAGAATAACCTTTGTTTTCAATAAGATGGATTCTTTGATTTCAAGATCAAGTATAACGAAAACTCCTAAAAATAAGGATTACCTGGTTTCAAGTTAGAGAATGTCAAGATCCGTCATCATATTCATAAAAAGTTTTAGAAGAATCCTAACTTGCAGACAACGAATTACCAAATTTAATAATTTGGAAAATGCAAAATTCCTATCCCCAAGAGCACCGTGGCCTCCAAATAGTATATGCTTCTTTCTATAATAAGGAATGCTCAAGTCAGATGACCTACGTTCCCAACAAGATGGACAACTTGGCTTTACTATCGAGATAACCGAGGTTTGTAATTTAAGGATTCTAATGAACTTGTTGAAAATCATTAGACCATAAAAAGTCAAATTACTTGATTTTACGACTGAGGATGACTAAATTTCTAAAATCGAAGGAAACAATGATGCTAAAAAAGAAAGTGCTTCTTTCGAGAATAGGCGAGGATTCTGTATGAATAAACAAATCTCCTAAAATAAGGATTACTTGCCTTCACGATTGAGAGTATAGCTAGGGTCCATTTTTTGAGGGTTCATCGGAACATCTAGAATAACATTTGTTCTCAATAAGATGGATTCTTTTATTTCAGGATTAAGTTTAACCAGACTTCAATAGTAAAGGATAAGGAAAAGTCTGGAAAATTAGGATTACTCAGTTTCATGTTTGAGAATGTCAAGATCCGTTACCTTATTCATAAAAAGTTTTAGAGGAATCCTAGCTATGTAGAGAACGGATTACCTGACTTAACGATTTGGAAAATGGCAAGTTCCTATCCCAAAGAGCAACGTGGCTCCCAAAGAGCAACGTGGCTCCCAAATAGCATATGCATATTTCTAGAATAATGAATGCTCATGTCAGATGACCTACGTTCCCAACAAGATGGACAACTTGGTTTTACTATTGAGATTGCCAAGGTTCATCATTTAAGGATTTTAATGAACTTGTTGAAAAACATTAAACCATAAAAAGGAAAATTACTCGATTTTGTGACTGTGGATGACTAAATTTCCAAATCCGAAGGAAACAACGACGTTAAAAAAGCTAGTGCTTCTTTCGAGAATAGTCGAGAATTCTGCATGAATAAACAAATCTCCTAAAATAAGGATTACTTGCCTTCACGATTGAGAGTAGCCAGGATCCATTTTCTGAGGGTTTATCAAAATATTTAGAATAACATTTGTTCTCAATAACATTGATTATACGATTTTAGGATCAAGCATAACCAGATTTCGAAACTGAAGCATACCGAAAACTCTTGAAAATAAGGATTGCTCGGTTTAATGTTTGAGAATGTCAAGATCTGTCATTGTCAGGACCCTAAAGGAGGCCTAGTAGGATTACCTAAAATTTCCATAACATGTATGTACCCATGATATGAAAACCGTCTTGTAAGTCAAAGATTGCAAGACTCTAAATAATAAATCACTAAGATTACTGATTTTCAAGTAATTAATTTAATGTAACATAACATAACAAATAGATAAAAATAACTATAGATATCCGATATCTCACAGTTTCTCAAAATCGCAGAGAATCGATATCCCCTACCAAATAATAGGTCAGGATATACCAACATTATAAAACTGTAGGAAAAATTAATTTATATTAAATTCTAACATATGAATATTTTCTACAAAGAATATTTATGCATTCACCTATAAAGTTCTCAACTAATTCTAACACTAATGTAGATATCTTCATCTCACACTCAGCACTCGAGACTTATCCCAATCCCATCGTATATAAACCTGCAAAAGAAAGACTACTGGGGAATAAGCTATAAGAGCTTAGTGAGCTATCCCTCATACCATACTGGCAAACAAGTTATCAAACAAATTGTTACAACCATATGAATGCATGCACACACAGTATACCAAACAATATATGCAGTTGACCGGTACTACATATAATATCGGATTTTAACACCCTTCGAGATAAGGGTTGGAGATTCAGCAGCACCAATTACGACCGGGTTCTAGCACCTGGGTTATTACCCATAACTTTGAATTCTGTATTTCACAGAAATACATTTCCATTTCTAAAAATTCAATAGTTCACAAAGTCCCAAGCCTAGCGGTGAGGTAGCCCCCACAGTCCACACTCATACCCTACAACAAAGATCTCTAGTCTCGACCCTCAACCATACGGTTGGCGTCTCCATCGCCTAGTAAGCTCGTAGGTTTAGGTAAGGTCATGTTGTACCAATGCACCGTACATAAACACTTTAATATATATAAACAACCCCTGCAAGACCTCTCTTTATCTCCGCGTGAAGTGACGGCCGGAATAAGTAAATGCAATGCATAGATAATGCATGACCCTTTTTAATTTAAGATAAGTCAAATATAATTAGTTTAAATTACAAGGCGATTAATCAATATTAGCAAATCATCTAAATCATATAAAAATCAATCATACCATTAAATCATCAATTATCGTATTTAACAATATTTCTTACAATAATCAATCAATATCAAGTACACGCATATCCCGAAACCCCATGCATCAAGTTATTGATATTCAATTTAAGTGCACTAACTACAAGCACAAACAAGTATAAAGTCATCGGGAGTACTCACTTGACTATGATGACTCGCTCTAGTCGTAATAACTGATTGGAAGATCCTCTCCCTCATCAGGATCACCTGATCATTACGAGATAACAAGAATAATAAGTAGTTGACTCAACTAATGGCTTTAGATATCTATCTACCTAATTTTACTTAGATTACTATCAGCCCTTATTTGATTAAACCTAATTGCTAATCGTACATAACTTTTTCATTCTATTTTTAGCATTTACGAATTTATAGTCGTTTTTCATTGTTTTCGAATGCACATTCACACGGTGATGTCTGTTTTGGACGTTAAGACCCGTGTTTTACAATATGGACTAAATTTATAAAAATTTTAATTATGAAAACTTAATAATGCTTATTACTGATATTTATATCCTTTATTTATACTTAATGATTTAGTTAACCCTTAAAATCTTATACTTAGAGAATTTTACTTTGCTATTGCTAATTCATGTACTTAATTAAGTATAATCCAATTTAGAAAGTGTCTTAGGGTTTACTAAGTTAGGTACCTAATTATTATACACTCTTCTTATTTTCTCATTTTCTAAACCTACGCTTATGTCATCGCTTACATCATCATTCGCTTATGTCATCTTTTGATTACCTCATTGCTTACTTCATCATTTAATTACATAAGCCTTACCTTATGCTTATGTAATGTTTAAACGTCTTATATATACTTCAATTAAACTACTATATACATATACCCTTACTATACTAGTATACTTAAACATATACTTATACTTATATTTATACTTATACCGTATTTATACTTGTGTACATACTCATATACTTATACGGTCCTATATGTATTTTTGTACAATTTCGTATGCCTAATTTTCCTCTTAAGAAAATCTTCCTAATTTCATTCTTTTGTGTTTTTAAGTGTGTATTTAGTATAGTATAGGTATGTATAGTTAGGTTTTATCTTAATTTAGGTTATGTACATGGTAAATACCTATGTACAAAGATTCCCATGCAAGTATTCTTTTGGTATTTCCTTATGTACACATACTTAAGAGCACATACACATGTATTCCTTTCCTCTTCTTCATGGTTCCCAACTTTCTACACTTAAAGATGGGAACTTTATGTCCTAATCTACAAGATCATACATAACACATGTCTATTTATCTAATCTACCTAATTACCTAACTAATGAATAATAGAAAGCAACATAAAGTAACTTAAGTACATACCTTAGTTTGTGTTGGAATTAAGGGGACAAAATGGAAAGTGATGAAAGTGAAATGGAGAAGGAAAGCTCACGGCAATGGAAGGCCTTTTTGTTTTGTTTCTTTTTTATTTGTTTTGTTTATGAAAGAAAGAGAATGGTGGGGTCTAGAAGGGGAAATGAATGGACGGCAATAAAAGGGAAGGGGAGAAAGAAAAACTAAAAGAAAAGAAAAGAAATCATTAGATGCTAAAATATTTTTCCTTATGCATTAGTGTCTTTTGTTGACTTTTCAAATTATTGACTTGGTTAACCCTTTGACCTTGGTCAACTTTCCTTAAGCATATATAATTTTGTACACATAATGTAGTAATTAAGGGAAAAATTAAGGAAATGAAGTATTTGGTGAATTGATTAGTAAAAATAGATGATGAGATTCTTACTTTAGGTATTTGTAACCTATAAACATCATTTGGTAAACTACTTAGTGTAACTAGTATGAAAAGTACTAATTAGGGTATTGAGGTTCACTACATTTAGCCTAATCTTCAACTATACCCCTAACTCTATGTAATACTATCTTAATCATATACTTAAGAGATAAATGTAATCTATGATCCATGATCTTAGTTTCTAAAGGATTACTTAAGGATTCTAAACATATATGCATGATTAAAAGTCATCTCTAACCTTTTACTAATGATTTGGCAAAATACGAGGGTTATATTATCAATTAGGGTTTTAAGGTATATTATGATGAATTCATGCACATATGTCTTTAAGGTTATCATTTTAGGGTTTTTATCACTTTTGAATGAAATCTTTAGTATTTACATACATTTAGGGTATAAAAGTTTCATACGCGATTGATTGGTTCTTTTAGGGTTTTCACTTTCATTAGCCTTGTTAACTCCTAAATTATCTAACACACTCGAGTCTATTTCAAAAGCTAGATAAAAAATTTTAGGGGTTTACAATCATCTTATTCATAAAAAGTTTTAGAGGAATCTTAGCTATGCAGACAACGGATTACCTGATCTAACAATTTAGAAAATGGAAAGTTCCTATCCCTAAGAGCACCGTGGCTCCCAAATAACATATGCCTCTCTCTAGAATAATTAATGCTCACATTGGATGACCACCATTCCCAATCGGTTTGACAACGTGGTTTAATTATCAAGATAGCCGAGGTTCGTAATTTAAGGATTCTAAGGAGCTTATTGAAAT
The DNA here is from genome assembly GCA_024138015.1 of Lumnitzera littorea. Classification (NCBI taxonomy): domain Eukaryota; kingdom Viridiplantae; phylum Streptophyta; class Magnoliopsida; order Myrtales; family Combretaceae; genus Lumnitzera; species Lumnitzera littorea. The sequence goes on along the minus strand of JAMXBB010000006.1, from coordinate 81,635,223 downwards.
ACATTAGACAATAAAAAGTCGAATTACTTGATTTTACGATTGAGGATGACNTGAAAAACTTTTAGACAATAAAAAGTCGAATTACTTGATTTTACGATTGAGGATGACTAAATTTCAAAATCCGAAGGAAACAACGACACTTAGAAAGTAAGGGCTTCTTTTGGGAATAGCTGAGGATTCTCGATGAATATACAAATCTCTTAAAAAAAGGATTACTTGCCTTAATGATAGAATGTAGCTAGGGTTCGTTTTCTAAGGGTTCATCGGAACATCTGGAATAACATTTGTTCTTAATAAGATAGATTCTTTGATTTCAGGATTAAGCATAACCAGATTTCAAAACTGAAGCATAACGAAAACTTGTATAAACAAAGATTACACGATTTTGTGTTTAAGAATGTCAACATATGTCATCTTAATCATTAGAAGTTTTAGAAGAATCCTAGCTATGCAGACAACGGATTACCGAATTTAAAGATTTGGAAAATGAAAAATTCCTATCCCTAAGAGCACTGTAGCCCCCAAATATCATATGCTTCTTTCTAGAATAACGAATGCTCACGCCGGATGACCTACGTTCCCAACAAGATAGACAACGTGGTTTTACTATCGAGATAGCCGATGTTCATATTTTAGGGAATCTAAAGAACATGTTGAAAAGCATTAGACCAAAAAAAGTCAAATTACTTGATTTTACGATTGAGGATGACTAAATTTCCAAATGCAAAGAAAACAACGACGCTTAAAAAGCAAGAGCATCTTTCAAGAAAAGGCAAGGATTCTAGATGAATAAAAAAATCTCTTAAAATAAGGATTACTTGCCTTCACGATTGAGAGTAGCCAGGGTCGTTTTTTGAGAGTTCATCGGAATATCTGAAATAACATTTGTTGTCAATAAGATGGATTCTTTGATTTCAGGATCAAGCATAACCAGATTTCGAAACCGAAGTATAACGGAAACTCATATAAACAAGGATTACTCGGTTTCTTCTTTGAGAATGTCAAGATCCGTCATCTTAATCATAAAATATTTTGGAAGAATCCTACCTACACAGATAACAGATTACTTGATTTAACGATTCGGAAAATGCAAAATTCCTATGCCCAAGAGCACCACGGACCCCAAATAGCATAATGATTCTATGGAACTTGTTGAAAAACATTACACAATAAAAAGTCGAATTACTTGATTTTGCGACTGAGGATGACTAAATTTCTAAATCCGAAGGAAACAATGACGCTTGAAAAGCAAGAGCTTTTTTTGAGAATAGTCGAGGATTCTAGATGAAAAAACAAATCTCATAAAATAAGGATTACTTGCCATCATGATTGAGAGAAGACCGGGTCCATTTTATGAGGGTTCATTAGAACATCTGGAATAACATTTGTTCTCAATAAGATGGATTCTTTGATTTCAGGATCAAGCATAACCAGATTTCAAAACCGAAGCATAACGGAAACTCCTAAAAACATTGATTACTCGGTTTCAAGTTTGAGAATGTCAAAATCCGTCATCTTATTTTTAAAAAGTTTTAGAAGAATCCTAGCTACGCAGACAACAGATTACTAGATTTAACGATTTGGAAAATATAAAGTTCTTATCCCCAAGAACACCGCGGCTCCCAAATAGCATATGCTTCTTTCTAGAATAACGAATGCTTACATCAGATGACCAACGTTCCCAATAGGATTAACATCGTGGTTTAATTATTGACATAGCCAACGTTCATAATTCAAGGATTCTAAAGAGCTTATTGAAAAACATTAGACAATAAAAAGTCGAATTACTTGATTTTGCAATTGAGGATGACTAAATTTCCAAATCCAAAGGAAACAACGAAGCTTAAAAAGCAAGAGCTTCTTTCGAGAATAGCTGAGGATTCTGGATGAATAAAGAAATCTCCTATAGTAAGGATTACTTACCTTTACTATTCAGAGTAGCTAGGGTCCATTTTCTGAGGGTTCATCAGAACATCTACAATACCATTTGTTCTCAATAAGATGGATTCTTTAATATCAGGATCAAGCATAACCAGATTTCAAAACTGAAGTATAACGAAACTGCCTATAAACAAGGATTACTGGGTTTCATGTTTGAGAGTGTCAAGATCCATCATCTTATTAATAAAAAGCTTTTGAAAAATCTTAGCTACGCAGACAATGGATTACCTGATTTAACGATTTGGAAAATGCAAAGTTCCTATCCCCAAGAGCACCGTGACTCCCAAATAGCATATGCTTCTTTCCAGAATAACGAATGCTCACGTCAGATGACCTGCGTTCCTTACAAGATGGACAACTTGGTTTTACTATCGAGATTGCCGAGATTCATAATTTAAGGATTCTAATGAACTTATTGAAAAATGTTAGACCATAAAAAGTCGAATTACTTGATTTTGTGACTAAAGATGACTAAATTTCCAAATCCACAAGAAACAACGACGCTTTGAAAGCAAGAGCTTCTTCCAAGAAAAGCCGAGGATTCTAGATAAATAAACAAATCTTGAAAAATAAGGATCAATTCCCTTCTCGATTGAGAGTACCCAAGGTCTGTTTTCTGAGGGGTCATTAGAACATCTGGAATAACATTTGTTCTCAATAAGTTAGATTCTTTGATTTTAGGATCAAGTATAACCAGATTACGAAACCGAAGCATAACGAAAACTCTTAAATACAAGGATTACTTGCTTTCATGTTTGAGAAGGTCAAGATCTATCATCTTATTCATAAAAAGTTTTAGAAAAATCTTGGCTATGCAGACAACGAATTACTTGATTTAAAGATTTTGGAAATGTAAAGTTCCAATCCCCAAGAGCACCGCAGCTCCTAAATAGCATATGCTTCTTCCTACAATAACGAATGCTCACGTCATACGACCTACGTACCCTACAAGATGGATTATTTGGTTTTACTATCAAGATAGCCAAGGTTTGTAATTTAAGGATTCTAACGAATTTGTTGAAAAACATTAGACCATAAAAAGTGGAATTACTTGATTTTGCAACTAGTGATGACTAAATTTCCAAATCTGAAGGAAACAATGATGCTTCAAAAGCACGAGCTTCTTTCGAAAATAGCCAAGGATTGTGGATGAATAAACAAATATTCTATAGTAAGGCTTACTTGCCTTCGCGATTCAGATTAGCCAGGGTCCATATTCTGAGGGTTCATTAGAACATCTAGAATAACATTTGTTCTCAATAAGATGGATTCTTTGATTTTAGAATCAAGCATAACTAGATTACGAAACCAAAGCATAACGAAAACTCCTAAACACAAGGATTATATGGTTTCACGTTTGAAAATGTTAAGATCCGTCATCTTATTCATAAAAATTTTTAGAAGAATCCTGGCTACATAGACAATGGATTAGCTGATTTAAAGAATTTGGAAATGTAAAGTTCCTATCCCAAAGAGTACCGCGGCTCTTAAATAGCATATGCTTCTTTCTACAATAATGAATGCTCACATCGTACAACCTACATACCCTATAAGATGGACTATTTGGTTTTACCACCGCGGTTTCATGTTTGAGAATGTCAAGATCTGTCATCTTACTCATAAAAAGTTTTAGAAGAAACGTAGCTACGCAGACAATGAATTACTTGATTTAACGATTTGGAAAATGTAAAGTTCTTATCCCCAAGAGCACCGCGGCTCTCAAATAGCATATGCTTCTTTCTAGAATAATGAATGCTCGCATCGAATGACCAACGTTCTCTACAAGATGGACAACTTGGTTTTACTATTGAGATAGCCGAAATTCGTAATTTAAAGATTCTAATGAACATGTTAAAAAACATTAAACAATAAAAAGTCGAATTACTTGATTTTGTGACTTAGGATGACTAAATTTCCATATCCGAAGGAAACAACGATGCTTAAAAAGCAAGGGCTTTTTTCGAGAATAGCCAAGGATTCTGAATGAATAAACAAATCTCCAAAAATAAGGATTACTTCCCTTCGTGATTGAGCATAGCTAGGGTCTGCTTTCTAAGGGTTCATCGGAACATTTGGAATAAAATTTGTTCACAATAAGATGGATTCTTTAATTTCAGGATCAAGCATAACCAGATTTCGAAACCGAAGCATAACAAAAACTCCTCAAAACAAGGATTACTTGGTTTCAAGTTTGAGAATGTCAAGATCCGTCATCTTATTCATTAAAAGTTTTAAAAGAATCCTAACTACGTAGACAACGGATTACCTGATGTTACGTTTTCGAAAATGCAAAGTTCCCATCCCCAAGAGCACCGCGACTCCCAAATAGCATATGGTTCTTTTTAGAATAACGAATGCTCACGTCAGATGACCTACATTCCCAATAAGATGGATAACTTGGTTTTACTATCGAAATAGCTGAAGTTCGTAATTTAAGGATTCTAATGAACTTGTAGAATGACATTGGACAATAAAAAGTCGAATTACTTGATTTTGCGACTGGGGATGATTAAATTTCCAAATCCGAAGGAAACCACGACGCTTAAAAAGCAAGAGCTTCTTTCGAGAATAGGCAACGTTTCTAGATGAATAAACAAATCTCCTATAATAAGGATTACTTGCCTTCGCGATTCAGAGTAGCCAGGGTTTGTTTTTTGAGGGTTCATTGGAACATCTAGAATAACATTTGTTCTTAATAAGATGGATTCTTTAATTTCAGGATCAAGCATAACCAGAATTCGAAACCGAAGCACAACAGAAACTCTTAAAAACAAGGATTACTTGGTTTCAAGTTTGAGAATGTCAAGATTCGTCATCTTATTCATAAAAAGTTTTAGAAGAATCCTAGCTATACAGACAACGGCATACCTGATTTAACGATTTGGAAAATGCAAATTTCCTATCCTGAAGAGCACTGCAGCCACCAAATAGCAAATGATTCTTTTTAGAATAACGAATGCTCACGTCGGATGACCTACGTTCCTAACAAGATGGACAACTTGGCTTTACTATCGAGATAGCTAAGGTTCATAATTTAAGGATTCTAATGAACTTGTTGAATGACATTAGACAATAAAAAGTTGAATTACTTGATTTTGCAACTAAGGATGATTAAATTTCCAAATCCGAAGGAAACCACGACGCTTAAAAAGCAAGAGCTTCTTTTGAGAATAGGCAACAGTTCTGGATGAATAAACAAATCTGCTATAATAAGGATTACTTGCCTTCGCGATTTAGAGTAGCAAGGGTCTATTTTCTGAGGGTTAATTGGAACATCTGGAACAACATTTGTTCTCAATAAGATAGATTCCTTGATTTCAGGATCAAGCATAACTAGATTTCGAAACCGAAGAATTAAAAAAACTTCTCAAAACAAGGATTACTTGGTTTCAAGTTTGAGAATGTCAAGATCCGTCATCTTATTCATAAAAAGTTTTAGAAGAATCTTAGCTACATAGATAACGGATTACCAGATTTAACAATTTGGAAAATACAAAGTTCCTATCACCAAGAGCACCACGGCTCCTAAATAGCATATGCTTATTTTTAGAATAACGAATGCTTACGTCAGATGACCTACATTCCCAACAAGATTGACAACTTGGTTTTATTATCGAGATAGCCAAGGTTTGTAATTTAAGGATTCTAATGAACTTGTTAAATGACATTAGGCAATAAAAAGTTAAATTACTTGATTTTGCAACTAAAGATGATTAAATTTCCAAATCCGAAGGAAACCACGACGCTTAAAAAGTAAGTGCTTCTTTTGAGAATAGCCGAGGATTCTGCATGAATAAACAAATCTCCTAAAATAAGGATTACTTGCCTTTACGATTGAGAGTAGCTAGGGTTTGCTTTCTGAGGGTTTATCGGAATATATGGAATAACATTTGTTTCTAATAAGATGGATTCTTTGATTTCAGGATCAAGCATAACCAGATTTCAAAACCAAAGCGTAACGAAAACTCCTTAAAACAAGGATCACTTAGTTTCTTGTTTGAGAATGTCAAGATCGATCATCTTATTCACAAAAAGCTTTAGAAGAATCCTTGCTCCATAAACAGCGGTTTACTTGATTGAACGATTTGGAAAATGCAAAGTTCTTATCCCCAAGAGCACCGCGGCTCCCAAATAGCATTTGCTTCTTTCTAGAATAATGAATGCTCACGTCGGATGACCAACGTTCCCAACAGGATTGATAACGTGGTTTAATTATCGAGATAGCCGAGGTTCGTAATTTAAGGATTCTAAGGAGCTTAATTAAAAACATTAGACCATAAAAAGTCTAATTACTTGATTTTATGATTGAGGATGACTAAATTTCCAAATCCAAAGGAAGCAACGGCGCTTAAAAAGCAAGGGCTTCTTTTGAGAATAGCCGAAGATTCTTGATGAATATACAAATCTCTTAAAATAAGGATTACTTGCCTTCACGATTAAGAGTAACCAGGGTTCGTTTTCTGAGGGTTCATTGGAACATCTAGAATAACATTTGTTCTCAATAAGATTGATTCTTTGATTTCAGGATCAAGCATAACCAGATTTCAAAACTAAAGCATAACGAAAACTCGTATAAACATGGATTACTCGATTTCATGTTTGAGAATGTCAAGATTCGTCATCATAATCATAAGAAGTTTTAGAAGAATCCTAGTTATGCAGATAACATATTACCTGATTTAACAATTTCGAAAATTCAAAATTCCTTTCCCTAAGAGCACCGCGGCTCTCAAATAGCATATGCTTCTTTTTAGAATAACGAATGTTCACGTCAGATGACCTACGTTCCCAACAAGATGGACAACGTGGTTTTACTATCGAGATAGCCGAGGTTCGTAATTTAGGGAATCTAATGAACTTGTTGAAAAGGATTAGACCATAAAAAGTCAAATTACTTGATTTTGCGACTAAGGATGGCTAAATTTCCAAATCCGAAGAAAACAATGACACTTAAAAAGCAAGAGCATCTTTCAAGAATAGGCAAAGATTCTGGAAGAATAAACAAATCTCTTAAAATAAGGATTACTTGCCTTCACGATTGGGAGAAGTTGAGGTCCGTTTTTTGAGAGTTCATCAGAACATCTAGAATAACATTTGTTCTCAACAAGATGGATTCTTTGATTGCAAGATCAAGCATAGCCAGATTTCGAAACCGAAGCATAACGAAAACTAGTATAAACAAGGATTACTCGGTTTCTTGTTTGAGAATGTCAAGATCCGTCATCTTAATCATAAAATGTTTTGGAAGAATCCTAGCTACGTAGACAACGGATTACTTGATTTGACGATTTGGAAAATGCGAAATTCCTATACCCAAGAGCAACACGGCCCCCAAATAGCATATGTATTCTATGGAACTTGTTGAAAAACATTAGAACATAAAAAGTCGAATTGCTTAATTTTGCGACTGAGGATGACTAAATTTCCAAATCCGAAGGAAAACGACACTTAAAAAGCAATAGTTTCTTCCGTGAATAGCCAAGGATTCTAGATGAAAAAACAAATCTCATAAAAATAAGGATTACTTGCCATCATTATTAAGAGTAGCCAAGGTGCGTTTTATGAGGGTTCATTAGAACATCTGGAATAACATTTGTTCTCAATAAAATGGATTCTTTAATTTCAGGATCAAGCATAAACAAATTTCGAAACCGAAGCATAAAGGAAACTCCTAAAAACAAAGATCACTCGGTTTCTTGTTTGAGAATGTCAAGATCCGTCATCTTATTTATAAAAAGTTTTAGAAGAATCCAAGCTACACAGACAATGAATTACTTGATTTAACGATTTGGAAAATACAAAGTTCCTATCCTCAAGAGCACCGTGGCCCCCAAATAGCATATGATTATTTCTAGAATAACGAATGCAAACGTTGGATGACATATGTTCCCAACAAAATGGATAACTTGGTTTTACTAACGAGATAGCTGAGGTTCGTAATTTAAGGGTTCTACGGAACTTGTTGAAAAACATTAGACCATAAAAAGTAGAATTACTTGATTTTGTGACTAAGGATGACTAAATTTCCAAATCCAAAGGAAACAACGATGCTTAAAAAGAAAGAGCTTCTTTCGAGAATAGCTGAGGATTCTGGATGAATAAACAAATCTCCTATAATAAGGATTACTTGCCTTCGCGATTTAGTGTAGCTAGGGTCCGTTTTCCAGAATGCTCATTGGAACATCTGGAATACCATTTGTTGTCATTAAGATGGAGTCTTTGATTTTAGGATCAAGCATACCCTGATTTCGAAATCGAAGTATAATGAAAACTCCTATAAACAAAGATTACTGGGTTTCATGTTTGAGAGTGTCAAGATCCGTCATCTTTTTAATAAAAAGCTTTAGAAAAATCCTAGCTACGCAGACAACGGATTACCTGATTTAACGATTTGAAAAATACAAAGTTCCTATCCCCAAGAGCACCGCGGCTCCTAAATAGCATATGCTTATTTCTAGAATAACGAATGCTCACGTCGGATGACTTACGTTCCTAACATGATGGACATCTTAGTTTTACTATCGAGATAGCCAAGGTTCGTAATTTAAGGATTCTAAGGAACTTGCTGAAAAACATTAGACCATAAAAAGTTGAATTACTTGATTTTGCGATTGAGGATGAAAAAATTTCCAAATCCAAAGGAAACAACGACGCTTAAAAAGCAATAGCTTCTTTCAAGAATAGCCGAAGATTTTGGATGAATAAACAAATCTTGAAAAATAAGGATTAATTACCTTCTCGATAGAGAGCACCTAAGGTCCATTTACGGAGGGTTAATCGGAACATCTGGAATAACATTTGTTCTCAATAAGATGGATTTTTTGATTTTTAGATCAAGCATAACTAGATTTCGAAACCGAAGCATAACGAAAACTCCTAAAAACAAGGATCACTCAACTTCTTATCTAAGAATGTCAAGATCCATTATCTTATTCATAAAATGTTTCAGAAGAATCCTTGTTACACAGACAACAGATTACCTGATTGAACGATTTCGAAAATGCAAAGTTCCTACCCCCAAGAGTACCATGGCTTCCAAATAGAACATGCTTATTTCTAGAATAACAAATGCTTTCGTCGAATGACCTGTGTTCCCAACAAGAAGGACAACTTTGTTTTACTATTGAGATAGCCAAGGTTCATAATTTTAGGATTCTAATGAACTTACTGAAAAACATTTGATCATAAAAAGTTGAATTAGTTGATTTTCCAACTGAGGATGACTAAATTTCCAAATCCGAAAGAAACAACGACACTTAAAAAGCAAGAGCTTCTTTCAAGAATAGCCAAGCATTGTGGATGAATAAACAAATCTCCTATAGTAATGATTACTTGCCTTCGCAATTTAGAGTAGCTAGGGTCCATTTTTTGAGGGTTCATTGAAACATCTGAAATAACATTTGTTCACAAATAAGGTAGATTCTTTGATTTCAGGATCAAGCATAACCAGATTTCGAAACCGAAGCATAACGAAAACTCTTGAAAACAAGGATCACTTAGTTTCTTCTTTAAGAATGTTAAGATCCGACATCTTATTCATGAAATGTTTTAGAAAAATCTTAGCAACGCAGACAACGGATTACCTGATTTAACAATTTGGAATATGCAAGGTTCCTATTCCCAAGAGCACCATTGCTCCCAAATAGCATATGCTTCTTTTTAGAATAACGAATGCTCATGTCGGATGACCAACGTTCCCAATGAGATAAACAAATTGGTTTTACTATTGAGATAGCCGAGGTTCGTAATTTAAGGATTTTATGGAACTTGTTGAAAAACATTAGACCATAAAAAGTCGAATTACTTGATTTTGCGATTGAGGATGACTAAATTTCGAAATCCGATGGAAACAACAACGTTTAAAAAGCAAGGGCTTCTTTCGAGGATGGCCGAGGACTCTAGATGAGTAAACAAATCTCCTAAAATAAGGATTACTTGCCTTCACAATTGTGAACAATTAGGGTCCGTTTTCTATGGGTTCATCGGAACTTCTGGAAAAACATTTGTTCTCGATAAGATGGATTCTTTGATTTCAGTATCAAGCATAACCAGATTTCGAAACCGAAGCATAACGAAAACTCCTAAACACAGGGATCACTCGGTGTCTTCTTTAAGAATGTCAACATTCGTCATTTTATTCATAAAAAGTTTTAGAAGAATTCTAGCTACACAGACAATGGATTACCTGATTTAACTATTTAGAAAATGCAAAGTTCCAATCCCCAAGAGCACCGCGGCTCCCAAATAGCATATGCTTTTATCTGGTATAACGAATGCTCACGTCGGATGACCTCCGATGCCAACAAGATGGATAACTTGGTTTTACTGTCAAGATAGCTGAGGTTCGTAATTTAAGGATTCTAATGAACTTGTTGAAAAACGTTAGACTATAAAAAGTTGAATTACCTGATTTTGCGACTGAGGATGACTAAATTTCCAAATCCGATGGAAACAACAACTCTTAAAGAGCAAGGGCTACTTTCGAGGATAGCCAGGGATTCTGGATGAATAAACAAATCACCTAAAATAAGGATTACTTGCCTTGACGATTGAGAGTGGCCAGGGTCCGTTTTCTAAGGGTTCATCAGAACTTCTGGAATAACATTTGTTCTCAATAAGATAGATTCTTTGATTGCAGTATCAAGCATAACCAGATTTCGAAACCGAAGCATAACGAATACTCCTAAAAACAAGGACCACTTAGTTTCTTCTTTAAGAATGTTAAGATCCGACATCCTATTCATGAAATGTTTTAGAAAAATCCTAGCAACACAAACAACGGATTACCTGATTTAATAATTTGGAATATGCAAGGTTCTTATTCCCAAGAGCACCATTGCTCCCAAATAGCATATGCATCTTTTTTGAATAACGAATGCTCATGTCGGATGACCTACGTTCCCAATGAGATAAACAAATTGGTTTTACTATTGAGATAGCCAAGGTTCGTAATTTAAGGATTTTATGGAACTTGTTGAAAAACATTAGACCATAAAAAGTCGAATTACTTGATTTTGCGATTGAGGATGACTAAATTTTGAAATCCGATGGAAACAACAACACTTAAAAAGCAAGGGCTTCTTTCGAGGATGGCCGAGGACTCTAGATGAATAAACAAATCTCCTAAAATAAGGATTACTTGCCTTCACGATTGTGAACAGTTAGGGTCCGTTTTCTATGGGTTCATCGGAACTTCTGGAAAAACATTTGTTCTCGATAAGATGGATTCTTTGATTTCAGTATCAAGCATAACCAGATTTCGAAATTGAAGCATAACAAAAACTCCTAAAAACAAGGATCACTCGATTTCTTCTTTAAGAATGTTAAGATCCGACATCTTATTCTTGAAAAGTTTTAGAAAAATCCTAGCTACACAGACAACGGATTACCTGATTTATTGATTTAGAAAATGCAAGATTCCTATCCCCAAGAGCACCGCTGCTCCCAAATAGCATATGCTTCTATCTGAAATAACAAATGCTCACGTCGAATGACCTCCGATGCCAACAAGATGGACAACTTAGTTTTACTATCAAGATAGCCGAGGTTCGTAATTTAAGGATTCTAATGAACTTGTTAAAAAATGTTAGACCATAAAAAGTCGAATTACTTGATTTTGCGACTGAGGATGACTAAATTTCCAAATCCGATGGAAACAAGGACGCTTAAAAAGTAAGGGCTACTTTTGAGGATAGCCGAGGATTCTGGATGAATAAATAAATCTCCTAAAATAAGGATTACTTACCTTGACGATTGAGAGTAGCTAGGGTCCGTTTTCTAAGTGTTCATCGAAACTTCTGGAATAGTATTTGTTCTCAATAAGACAGATTCTCTAATTTCAAGATCATGCATAACCAGATTTTAAAACCGAAGCATAACGATAAATCTTAAAAACAAGGATCACTCGGCTACTTCTTTGAGAATTTCAAGATCAGTCATCTTATTCATAAAAAGTTTTGAAGAATCCTAGCTACGCAGACAAAGGAATACTGGATTTAACAATTTGGAAAATGCAAAGTTCCGGTACCCAAGAGCACCACAGCTCCCATATAGCATATGCTAATTTCTAAAATAACGAATGGTCACGTCGGATGACCCATTTTCCCAACAAGATGGACAACTTGGTTTTACTATCGAGATAGCCGAGGTTCGTAATTTAAGGATTCTAATGAACTTATAGAAAAACGTTAGACCATAAAAAGTCGAATTACTTGATTCTCCGACTGAAGATGACTAAATGTCCAAATCCTCAGGAAATAATGATGCTTAAAAAGCAAGAGCTTCTTTTGAGAAAAGCCGAGGATTCTGGATGAATAAACAAATCTCCTAATATAAGGATTACTTGCCATCACAATTAAGACTAGCCAGGGTCCGTTTTCTAAGGGTTTATCGGAACATCTAGAATAACATTTGTTCTCAATAAGATGGATTATTTGATTTCTAAATCAAGCATAACCAGACTTCGAAATCGAAGCATAACAAAAACTCCTAAAAACAAGGATCACTCCGCTTTTTCATTGAGAATGTCAAGATCGGTCATCTTATTCATAAAAACTTTTAAAAGAATGCTAGCTATGCAGACAAACGATTACTTGATTTAAGGATTAGGAAAATGTAAAGTGCCTATCCCCAAGAGCACCGCAGCTATCAAGACCCTAAATGGGGCTTAGTAGGATTTCCTAAAATTTCCATAACATGTGTGCACCTATGATATGAAAACTGTCTTGTAAGCTAGAGATTGCAAGACTCTAAATAATAAATCATTAAGGTTAATGATTTTCAAGTAATTAATTTATTGTAACATGACATAATATATAATTATAAATAACTATGGATGTCCGATATCCTACAGTTCCTCAGAATCGCAGAGAATCGGTATCCCCTACCAAATAATAGGATAGGATATGCCAACATTATAAAACTGTAGGAAAAATTAAATTATATTAAATTCTAACATGTGAATATTTTCTACAAAGAATATTTATGCATTTACCTATAACGATCTCAACTAATTCTAACACTAATGTACATATCTTCATCTCGCACTCAGCACTCGAGACTTATCCCAATCCCATTGTATGTAAACCTGCATAAGATAGACTATTGGGAAATAAGCTACAAGAGCTTAGTGAGCTATCCCTCATATCATATTGGCAAACAAGTTATCAAACAAATTATTACAACCATATGAATGCATGCACACGCAAAATGCCAAACAATATATGCAGTTGACCATACTGCATATAATATCGGATTTTAACGCCCTCCAAGATAAGGGTTGGAGATTCATCGGTACCAATCACGACTGGGCTCTAGCACCTGGGTTTTTACCCATAACATTGAATTTTGTATTTCACAAAAATACATTTCCATTTTTAAAAATCCAGTAGTTCACAAAGTCCCAAGCCTAGCGGTGAGGTGGCCCTCACAGTCCACACTCACACCCTACAGCGGTGGTCTCTAGATGCGACCCCCAACCACCCATGGTTAACGTCTCCGATGCCAATGGAACCCGCGAGCCAAGGGTAGGGTCTTGTTGTACCAATGCTCCTGTACGGTACTAATCAAATCATGTGGGAATCCATCCCTCCAAGGCCCCTCATTACCAACCCCGTGAAGTAACGACCTGAATAAGTAATGCGATGCATGGATAATGCATGACCCTTTTAATTTAAGATAAGCCAAATATAATTAGGTCAAATTATGAGGCGATCAATCAATATCAGCAAACCATCCAAATCATAGAAAAATCAATCATACCATCAAATCATCAATTATCGTATTTAACAATATTTCTTACAATAATCAATCAATATCAAGCATACGCATATCCCGAAACCCCATGCATCAAGTTATTGATATTCAATTTAAGTGCACTAACTACAAGCACAAACAAGTATAGAGTCATCGGGAGTACTCACTTAACTATGACAACTCGCTCTAGTCGTAATAACTGATCGGAAGATCCTCGCCCTCGTTAGGATTACCTGATCATTACGAGATAACAAGGATAATAAGTAGTTGACTCAACTAATGGTTCTAGATATTTATCTACCTAATTCTACTTAGATTACTATCATTCCTTATTTGATTAAACCTAATTGCTAATTGTACGTAACTTTTTCATTTTATTTTCAATATTTACGAATTTATAGTCGTTTTTCATCGTTTTTGGACACATGTTCACACGGTGATGTCTATTTTAGATGTTAAGACCCGTGTTTTACAATATGGGCTAAATTTATTGAAATTTTATCTTATTGAAGTTTAATTATTCTTATTACTTATGTTTATGCCCTAGTTTAGGATCTAATGATTGAATTAGCTATTTGATTCTTACACTTAGGAAATTTTACATTAGTACTACTAATTCACATACTTGATTAAGTTTAATTCAATCTAAGATGTGTATTAGGGTTTAAAGGATCTTTGACTCCTAAGTACATGTGTACATATATAAGTTATATTCTTATGTCATCTTAATCTATTCTTTTACAAGCTCATGCTTATGTCATGGCTCATGTAATCTTTTTGATGATGTCATGACTTATGCAATTAGTTGATGATGTCATGGCTTAGGCAATCCTTTAATGACATCATTGCTTACATCATTAGTCCATTATTATCTTTATATATTTACACACTTTATACATATGTGATATACATACCTATACTTCTAATATACTAATATATATACTTGTGTACTTTAAGTACTTATACGTATACTATTACACATACCCATGTATGCATATGGTGACATACGTATTTTTATACATATTTTCGTATGCCTTATCTACCCCCTTAAGAAAGCTTCACAATTTCATTCTTTTTGTATTTTAATGGTATATTTAACATGGTATATGTATGTATAGTTAGTATTTACCTTATTTTAGGTTATGTATATATTGTATACTTATGTACAAAGGTATTTATACATGTATTCTTCTAGCATATCCTTATATACATATACTTAAGGACATATACACATGCATATCCTTCTTCTTCACCATGATTTCTATATTTCAACATGTAAAGATTGCAACTTTAAGCTTAGATCAACATATATATATGTATACAACACATAACTTAACCTTTTCTCCTTCTAAGTAGTAAAGAGGATGAAGTAAGACATAAGAATAAAATAGCATACCTTAAGTTGCCCTTGACTATGGATGAAATGGTTGAAAAGTTAAAAAGGAAAGAAGAGTGAAAGAGGAAGGGAAGCTTACGGCATGGAGGGAGGTTTTGCTTTGTTTCTTTTTCTTTGTTTTTGATTATGGAAGAAAACAAATGGTGGGGTCTAAAAGAAGAATAAGTGGATGGCAATTATGGTAGAGGAGGAAAAAGAAATGCAAAAGGAAAAGAAAAGAAAGGAAATCACGAGAAGAAGATATTTTCAAATGAAAAAGACACTTTTGTTGACTTTTCAAATTATTGACTTGGTCAACTTTCAAAAAAATAAATATCCTTTTGTGTACATAATGAACTAATTAGGAAAAATTTGGAGAAAGATTAAGGAAATGAAAGGTAATAAGAAGTGATTAGTAAAAATAGATAATGAGATCTTCCATTAGGCATTTATATCCTATATACATCATTTGGTAAGCTACTTAGTATAATTAAGATGAAAACTATCATTTAAAGTATTAAGGTTTACTACATTTAACCTAATCTTCAACTATACTTCTAACTCTATGTAATACTATCTTAATCATATACTTAAGAGATAAATAGAATCTATGATTCATTATCTTAATTTCTAAAGGATTATTTCAGGATTCAAAACATATATGCATGAATGAAGGTCATCTCTAACCTTTTACTAACGATTTGGCAAAATACGAGGATTATATTACCAATTTAGGGTTTTTAGAGTATACTATGATGAATTAGTGCACATGTGTCTTTAAGGTGATCATTTTAGGGTTTCTATATCTTTTAAATGAAATCTTTAGTGTTTACATACATTTAGGGTAGAAAAATTTCTTATGCGATTAATTAATTCTTTTAGGGTTTTCACTTTCATTAGCCTTATCATCTCCTAAATTGTCTAACATACTCGAGTCTATTTCAAAAGCTAGATCGAAAATTTTGGGGGTTTACAGCAGCTCCCAAATATGATATCCTTCTTTCTAGAATAACGAATGCTCACGATAAATGACCCATTTTCCCAACAAGATGGACAACTTGGTATTTTTATTCAGATAACCGAGGCTCGTAATTTAAGGATTCTATTGAACTTGTTGAAAAACGTTAGGCCATAAAAAGTCGAATTACTTGATTCTACGATTAAGGATGACTAAATTTCCAAATCCACAGGAAACAACGACGCTTAAAAAGCAAGAGCTTCTTTCAAGAAAAGCCGAGGATTCTGCATGAATAAACAAATCTCCTAAAATAAGGATTACTTGCCTTCACGATTGAAAGTAGCCAGGGTTCGTTTCCAGAGGGTTCATCGGAACATCTGGAATAACGTTTGTTCTCAATAAGATGGATTCCTTTATTTCAGTATCAAGCATAACTAGATTTCGAAACCGAAGCATAACGATAACTCCTAAAAACAGGGATCACTCAGCTTCTTCTTTAAGAATGTTAAGACCCATCATCCTATTCATAAAAAGTTTTAGAAGAATCCTAGTTATACAAACAAAGGATTACATGATTTAACGATTTTGAAAATGAAAAGTTCCTATCCCCAAGAGCACCGCGGCTCCTAAATAGCATATGCTTCTTTCTTGAATAACGAATGCTCACGTCGGATGATCGACATTCCCAACAGGATGGACAACTTAGTTTTACTATCGAGATAGTCGAGGTTCGTAATTTAAGGATTCTAATGAACTTGTTGAAAAACATTAGACCACAAAAAGTTGGATTACATAATTCTACGACTGAGGATGACTAAATGTCCAAATCCGTAGGAAACAACGATGCTTAAAAAGCAAGAGCTTCTTTCGAGAAAAGCCAAGGATTATGGATGAATAAACAAATCTCCTAAAATAAGGATTACTTGCCTTCACGATTGAGAGTAGCCCGGGTCCGTTTTCTAAGGGTTCATCAGAACATCTGGAATAACATTTGTTCTCAATAAGATGTATTATTTGATTTCTGAATCAAGCATAACCAGACTTTGAAACCGAAGCATAATAAAAACTCCTAAAAACAAGGATCACTCGGCTTTTTCATTGAGAATGTCAAGATCCATCATCTTATTCATAAAAACTTTTAGAAGAATGCTAGCAACGCAAACAAAGGATTACTTGATTTAAGGATTAGGAAAATGTAAAGTTCCTATCCCCAAGAGCACCACTGTCAGGACCCTAAAGGGGGCTTAGTAGGATTACCTAAAATTTCCATAACATGTGTGCACCCATGTTATGAAAACCGCCTTGCAAGTCAGAGATTGCAAAACTCTAAATGATTAATCACTAAGGTTATTGATTTTTAAGTAATTAATTTACTGTAGAATACAAATATAAATAACTATGGGTGTCCGATATCCTACTGTTCCTCAGAACCGTAGAGAATCGGTATCCCCTACCAAATAATAAGACAGGATATAACTAGCATTATATAAAAAATATAGATACAACAAAAATTATATTATAGTAAGTTTTAATAAATAAATATTTTCTACAAAGGATGTCTATGTATTATCTAAAAAGTACTCAGCTACTTCTAATACTAATGTACATATCTTCATCTCGCACTCAGCACTCGAGACATATCCCAATCCCATCGTAAGTAAACCTGCAAAGGAAACTAAGGGGGAATGAGCATAAAACAGCTCAGTGAGTTCATCCCTCACCACCACCGTTTAAGTAAGTTATCACACATTATTATCATACATGCAAGCAAGCTATCGACATACATAATGAATGCAAGCGTGATGAATGCAAGCAACACATCCATAGGAGTCCGGAACTATGGAAGGTGTAGAATTACGTCGTCTACACTTCGATTATCCCTTGTAATTACCTACACAGGGTACCTCAGCTTACCCGCATGAGGCTACCTAAGGGCACCATCCCTCTAGGCAAAACTCGACTATTACCCTAGCCAAGAAAAAAGTTTCAATCCAAATAGGGGGAGTCCAAACTAGGACTATCCACCCTCCAAGGTCCCTCGAGCATAAACATGCGAGTCCTCTCGCAACCAAAATTAACTAAGGCCTTATAGGTACAATAAAGCGAGTCCTTTCACTATCAAGTAGAGAACACATGCTAACTTTGCATTAACGTTAAAAATATTACTTATGGCTCCACAAGCCCTTACAAAGATCATGCAAAAATTTGTTTAAGGATAGAAAAGCTTTTTCTAAAAAGACTTTTTTTAAGATTTTTACAAGGCTAGCACTCTCCATTCATACCTTTACCAAGTCATAGACATGCAACGAGTAGAACCGGTTATTTAGGTCAGATATTTATATTTATCAATTTAAAAAGGTGATCACACAGATGATGGCATACAAACAGAACAGTTATTCAAACATACAAGCAATAGCAAGCAGCAAAACATTATATAAGTAACACGTACAAGAAGGTAGTAGGTCATTAGAACTCTCTCACCTAGATTATTGCTCATTCTCCAAGCCTTTAGGGTTTCTAGGACTCGATATCGAACGCCTAAATCAAAATGGTAAAACTTATAAGTGTTTTGAGACGTCAGACTCCTTAGTTAACTAAAATTCTATTGTAGTTTATCTAGTTTCCCCCAATATAACCCGAGGATAGTGTGTATAGGATTACCATACTCCATGAGATTAAGAGTAACTATTTTCTTATATTAGTAAGGTATGAGACTTCCTTTATGTATTTTGTAACTTTTTCATTTTGATTCCGATATTTGCGAACTTATAGTTGTTTTTCATCGTTTTAGGACGCACGTTCACATGGTAATGTCCGTTTTGGATGTTATGACCTGTGTTTTACGATATGAACTAAATTTAGAGAAATTTTAACTATGAAAACTTAAGTACTCTTATTACTTATATTTATATCTTTTGTTTATACTTAATGAGTTAGTTAATCCTTAACTTCTTATACTTAGAGGCTTTTACTTTGCTATTATTAATTCATGTACTTAATTAAGTATAATCCAATTTAGAAAGTGTATTAGGGTTTACTAATTTAGGATCCTAATTATGATACACTCTTCTTCTTTTCTTAGTTTATAATCTATGCTTATGTCATTGCTTACATCATCATTTGCATAGGTCATTGCTTATGTCATCATGTGCTTACCTCATCACTTACTTCATCATTTGATTACATAAGCCTCACCTCATGCTTATGTCATATGTACATGTCTTATGTACATTTCACTTCTTCCTTTATGCTTATGGACATATACCTTATACATATATATACTTATACATCTACTTAGACTTATATCGTATTTATACATGTATACATACTCATATACCTATACGGTTAGATACGTATTTTTATACACAAATTCGTATGCCTAATCTTTTCCTTAAGAAAAGCTTCCTAATTCTATTCTTTTGTGTTTTTAAGTGTGTAATTAGTGTAGTATAAGTATGTATGGTTGGGTTTTGTTTTAATTTAGGTTATGTACAAGGAAAATGCTCATGTACCATGCTTCTCATGCTTCCCTTCTTTTCGGTTTACCTTATGTACATGTTCTTTGAGCACATATTCATGTTTTCCTTTCTTCTTCTTCATGATTCCTAGATTTCTACACTTAAAGATGAGAACTTTGTACTCTCTTCTTCAAGATCATACTTTTCACATACCTAATTGTCTAATCTACCTAATCAACTAACTAATGAATAATATAAAGCAACATAAAGTGACTTAAGTACATACCTTTGGTTGTGTTGGGATTATGGAGACAAAAAGAGAAGTTGTGAAAGTGAAAGAGGAAGAAGAAGCTCACTGTAATGAAAGGGAATTTTTTGGTTTGTTTCTTTTGTTTTATTTTCATAATGAAAGGAAGCAAATGGTGGGGTCTTGAAGAGGAAGATGTGGACGGCAACAATTGAGGAGAAAGAGAAGAAGAGAAAAATCAAAAGAAAAGATAAGGAAAGCCATCATGAAGGATTAGATATTTTCTTTATCTCTTAGTGTCTTTTGTTGACTTTTCAAATTATTGACTTTGGTCAACATGTGTTGACTTGGTGAACTTTCCTTAAGCATATGTAATTTAGTACACATAGTGTAGTAATTAAGGGAAATTAAGGGAAAAATTAAGGAAATGAAGTATTTGGTGAATTGATTAGTAAAAATAGATGATGAAGTCTTACTTTAAGTAATTATAACCTATAAACATCATTTGGTAAACTACTTCGTGTAACTAGTATGAAAATACTAATTAGGGTATTAAGGTTCACTACATTTAACCTAAGCCTCAACTAAATCTTTAACTCTATGTAATACTAATCTAGTTATATACTTAGAAGATGAATGCGATCTAGAATACAATATCTTAGTTTCTAAGGGATCACTTAAGTATTGTAAAATAAATATAAATATAAGTAATAAGAATACTTAAGTGTTATAGCTAAAAATTTCTATAAATTTAGTTCATAATGTAAAATAAGGGTCTTAACATCCAAAACAGACATTACCGTGTGAATATATGTCCGAAAATGATGAAAAACGACTATAAATTCATAAATATCAAAAATAAAATGAAAAAGTTACATACGATTGAAATTAAAGTCTTACCGGGTAAAAGTTGATAATAGTCTAAGTAGAATTAGGTAATTAGATGTTTAGAATTATTAGTTAATTCAAGTACTTACTAGCCTTATTAAATCGTAATGATCAGGTGACCTTGAGGTGCGTGAGGACTTCCCGATCGACTATTACGATTAGGACGAGTCGCTATGGCCGAGTGAGTATTTACCCAATGACTCCATGCTTGTTTTGTGATTGTAGATAGTGGACTTAAATATTATTGTTAATTGATGATTGTGTAGGGTTTGGGAAATGCCTGTGTATGCTGGTATGTCTTGAGTTGTGAACTTATCTTAAGTATTGATAATGCTATGTTTGTTGCATGGTGGGATAGGAAATGATTGTATGTACAATTGGATGGTCACAGCATAAATTGAATTTAATTATACTCGGCCTATAAAAAGAAATTGGGACATGCATTAACATGCATAGCATGGATACTATTCCGGCCGTCATATCACACGGAGGTAAAGAGAGGCCATTCGGGGGTTGATATTATTCATTTATTTGGTTCTGTACGGTGCACTCGTACAAAATGACCTTACTCTGGCCCGCGGGAATACTAGGCGTTAGAGGCACCAACCGCCTGGCTAAGGGTCGAGTCTAGAGGCCTCCGTTTAGGGGTGAGTGTGGACTGCGGGGGCTTACTCACAATTATACTAGAACTTGGGTTTTTTTGAAAATAAAAGAATTATTTGATATAAGTACGGGACGTGGAGTTTCATAGTAATGTAAGTTCTAGTATAATATCCGGATCTAATTGGTGCCGTGTATACTCCAACCCTGACTTCGGAGGGCGTTAAATTTGAGTTACGTATATGAACTAGTTAATTATACGTATTGTTTGGCATTCTGGTTAATCATTCATTCATATGTGTGAATATAAAGTACTTATAACTTGCTTGTGGTGTAGCTGAGGGTTTTGCTCACTAAGGTTAGGCTTACACCTCTCTAGACTTTTGTTGCAGGATAGCCTGTTCGTAGAGGCAGGACGTGGGATGCCACAGGTTAGCCTAGGGACTTGGGCAAGAGCGAGCTATCCTGTGTACTGAGAGAGAATAGTTTAAGTAAACTATTACTCATGTACTTTTGTTTATCTTATTATTATAGACCTAGACTTACTTAAACACTGTATACTGTAAGCTTTATAACTTAAATTTTATATAAATATGTTTATGTGATGATATCATGTGAATCTGGATGTTCTTTGGAAACTAGTGGTTGTAGAGCCTTGTATATTGTGTGAAGAGTTCTTGATTGGAAGGGTAACCAATCAGGGGTTCTTCGTACAGTATACAGCGTCTACCACGATTAGGCCGTCCTCAGTTCGTGACAATATCCTTCATTCTAGAATAATGAATGCTCACGACGAATGACCCATTTTCCCAACAAGATGGATAGCTTGGTATTTTTAAGGATTATGGATGAATAAACGAATCTCCTAAAATAATGATTACTTGCCTTCACGATTAAGAGCAGCCCGAGTCTGTTTTCTAAGGGTTCATCAGAACATCTGGAATAACATTTGTTCTCAATAAGATGGATTATTTGATTTCTGAATCAAGCATAACCAGACTTTGAAACCGAAGCATAACAAAAACTCCTAAAAATAAGGATCATTCGGCTTTTTCATTGAGAATGTCAAGATCCATCATCTTATTCATAAAAACTTTTAGAAGAATGCTAGCTACGCAGACAAAGGATTACTTGATTTAAGGATTAGGAAAATGTAAAGTTCCTATCCCCAAGAGTACCGCGGCTCCCAAATATCATATCCTTCATTCTAGAATAACAAATGCTCACGACGAATGACCCATTTTCCCAACAAAATGGACAACTTGGTATTTTTATTCAGATAGTCAAGGCTCGTAATTTAAGGATTCTATTGAACTTGTTGAAAAATGTTAGGCCATAAAAAGTCGAATTACTTGATTCTGCAATTGAGGATGACTAAATTTCCAAATCCACAGGAAACAACAACGCTTAAAAAGCAAGAGCTTCTTTCAAGAAAAGCCGAGGATTCTGCATGAATAAACAAATCTCCTAAAATAAGGATTACACGATTGAGAGTAGCAAGGGTTCGTTTTCAGAGGGTTCATCGGAACATCTGGAATAACATTTGTTCTCAATAAGATGGATTCCTTTATTTCAGTATCAAGCATAACTAGATTTCAAAACCGAAGCATAACGATAACTCCTAAAAACAGGGATCACTCGGCTTCTTCTTTAGGAATGTCAAGATCTATCATCCTATTCATAAAAAGTTTTAGAAGAATCCTAGTTACGTAGACAAAGGATTATATGATTTAACGATTTTGAAAATGCAAAGTTCCTATCCCCAAGAGCACCGCGGCTCCCAAATAGCATATGCTTCTTTCTTGAATAACGAATGCTTACGTCGGATGACCGACATTCCCAACAGGATGGACAACTTAGTTTTACTATCGAGATAGCCGAGGTTCGTAATTTAAGGATTCTAATGAACTTGTTGAAAAACATTAGACCACAAAAAGTCGAATTACTTGATTCTGCAATTGAGGATGACTAAATGTAACGACCCTAAGAGGGGCTTAGTAGTATTGCCTAGAATTTTCATATCATGTGTGCACCCATGATAAGAAAATCGCTTTGCAAGTCAGAGATTGCAAGACTCTAAATAGTTATTCACTAGGTTCTTCAATTTTTGTTTATCGACTCATTATATAATATAAATAATTATGGATAACCATTTTTCCACAATTCCTCAGAACCGTAGAGAATTGGTATCCCTTACCAAGATAGTGAAATAAGATAAACAATTCTAGAAAATTCTAAACTTACTAAAGATACTAAACTTGATTGAAATATTAGTCATTTTTCGAAACATTCTAAATTAACTACATAAGCTTTTCATCATACTTATTTAATGGTAGCACTCTGCACTCGATTCTTATCCCATTCCCAACTATCGATCAACCTGCAAGGAAAAGAACTGTTGGGGTGTAAGCTTACGCTTAGTGAGGTAATTACCCTCCTCAATACCACATGGCAAAATTTATTAGATGCACAATCATATGAATGCATGAACAATCAGTATGCCAAACAACGCATGCAGTGACCTAAGAACTGCATACGACTCAGAATTACACCCCCTGAAGTCGGGGTTTGGAGATAATTAACCGACCTAAACCAAAATCCGGGTTCTAGACCTTGGGTTTTAATTCATTAGCACTATTGTGCTTAAGTCAAAACAAAACTATGTATATATATACATATATATACTTTCATTACTGAATAATAAATCCTATTTTCAAAATCCCAAGTCTAGCGGTATGGTGGCCTCCGCAATCCACAATCACACGCCTTAAGCAGAAGCCACAAGACTCGGCCCCTCGTCGATGGTTAGCATCTCTTGGCGCCTAGTAAGCCCATGAGCTTAAAATAGAGACTCAATATATATGATGGTATAGCTAGTGCCCAATCCTGCAGGAAACTCGTATTCCTGTGAGTCCCTTCCCATCTTCTGCGTAAAGTGGCAGTCGGTGTTATCTGTATGCAATATGGGGTATGCATGATTCATTTTTTATTTCTTAATCGTATAAGTGATTAACTCGATTTTCAAGGTGATCAGACAATTTCATTCCATACGATTCACATGTATATATAATGGAAGCAATTCCCATTATTAGATGTAATTAACAAGTCATCACATTCATCCACAAATTCATACACATGCATTTCCCATATCCCATAAGCATCTAAATTTATATATATAAGTTTAGGTGCATTTATTCTATAAGCAAAATCAAGTAAAGAGTCATCGAGAATTTACTCACTCAGCCATGCGGATCAATCAAAGTAATCCGGAGGCAAGTCGTCTCTGTAAACAATGTCCCCTGGTCATTGAAATAATGTTTATATGGAATTGAAACAAACTTAAGAAACTAAGTAAATTTTCCTTAAGTTATATTCTTGACTATTTTTCATAATTTTTCCCGGTTTTTACCTAAAGTTCAATCGCGTATAACATTTTCGTTTTAAATCCGATTTTTATGATCTTATAGTCAATCTTCATCATTTTCGAGTGTAATTTAACGTAGTGAGGTTAGATTTTTGAAATAAGTCATGCAAATCTATCCATGGGTCAGAACAGTAGCATTCCTCATGTGTTATAGTGCTTTTGGGCCTTATTTGGTAAATGGGCTTTTTGATAACTTGAGTAATCCTTTGGGCTTGGTCTTAAGATTTTATCCTAAGCTTAAAATACTCCTTAAGATCAGATTTACAACTTCGATTTATGTTCCTAAGGCTAACAACCACTTGATGGGCTCTTTAGTGGGCTTAAGTTGTCAAATGGGCTTGTTTTTTGTTCAAACTAAAGTTAGTGACTTTGGTGGGCTTATGGGGCCTTAGGTGGATTTCTTATGGGCTTCAAAACAACCTCTCTTGATACTTTAAGGGGCCTTAGGTGGATTTCTTTTGAGAGTTTTAGGCTCGATTTTGAGTTTTAGGCTTTGTATGCTTACCATACTTGCTTTGTTTGATCTTTTCACTTTGTTCATTCACATTTATCATATTTTTAAGCTTCTTTTTCCCATGTTTCAGATCTGTTCGTGATGGTTCCAAGGGGTCCTCACTTGGTTTTTCAACTTGTTTCATCATTTCCTGAAGTTTACGTGGTAGATTATGCACTTAATTACTTGTGTACAAATCTTAACTTAACTTTTCTTCCATAAGATAATTCCTTAACTTATGGTCCACACAAAGAAATAGAAGATCTTATATTTAATACAACTCCCATATCATAGCTCATGTTATACAAAGTTGGTTTCTTTATAAAACTTCATGTGATGGATTTTTCCTTTACTTAAATATAGATTTGAGCATGTTTAACTTAATGGAAACAAAATCAACATCTAAATGACTATGGAACCCTCACGACTAGCATGCTCATCCTCCATTAAAGTTCTTATTTCAAGATTTTCTTAGCTTAAAATCTTCCATTCAAAGCATTAAACAAATGTCTTTACAAAACAGTAACTTTACATGCTCATGTTTCAACTTCACGTAAGGGTTTCATGAATTTGTTTCTTAAGACGGTTTTTGGTGTTATAATAACTTAAACCTTACTTATATCTTCAAGAAATCAAAGTCTCCTAAAATAAATACTAATCCACATATCACAAGAAATACTTACTCGTCCTTAAAGTAAAATATGGTGGTTGTGCACAAAGGTTCTACTTAAGCTCTTAACTTTGCTTCCTCTTTTGCAACCTTTTGGAACCTGAATCTTTTGGTCTCTTGGAATGGGGTTCGTGGAAGGTTCTAACGGTTCTAAAAGATCTTAAATGATGAAAGAAAATGACACAAGAATAAGAAGAGAAATTGTTGTGAGTATGGAAGCAATAATGGTGGCGGTAATGTTGGGAATTTGTGGAGTTTGATTTCTTCTTTTGATTTGTGTTTAAAGTGAGAGAAAAGGAGGTGAAAATGGGAGTAAAAGAGGGAGAGAGTGGCGGATTTTGAATGAGGAAAGAAGTGTGTGTAAGGAGCTTTAATTGATTATCTTGTAGCTTATACAAAAGTCAATAATTGCAACTATTGATGATGTAAGCATTAAGGGGTGAATAGTGATGTATAAGAGAAAGTGAATGATAGTTGAAAGACAAGAGCATGGCCCCCCTTTCTCCCTTGTCCAAATCTGCCATTTAAAGTCTTTGTGGGCCATAGAGTGGTCTTGTCTCATTTATTAAAGTTAAGCTTATGAAATCTTGTGAAAAATTGTCCATATGTAGTATAAGTGAAGAGGTGATAAAGAGATTGTCTTGTCACTAGATTTTGATAAGTTATCAATTGATAAATGATTCCAACTCTTAATTGATAAGTTATCTAAGGTGATTGGTTGGTCTACTTATTTATGTGTAAAGCTTATACATGAAGATAAGGGCATGGCCTTATAGGAAATTGTTTTAGGGTTTTCATCTTGCATTGTTTTGTAATTTATGATTTGATTTTTATAAAATTGTGAAATTTTCTAAAGTTGAATGAAATTATTCAAATTAAATTATCGATTAATTACTTAGGGTTAAAATTCCTTAATTGTTTTGAGGTTTAGGGTTTTAAATAACTTTAGAGCTTACAGTTCTTCAAGCTTAGGTTTTATTGACAATTAGCTTTTGAATTGGAAAAATTTAATTCGTTTTTAAATATAAACTTAAGTTTTTGGTTTAGTTGATCTTTGGGAACGTTCGAAAAGTACTCTTAATCAAGTCTTAGGCCCACTAAAAGTAAGGTTTACACTAAATGTCCAAATCTGCAGGAAACAACAATGCTTAAAAAGCAAGAGCTTCTTTCGAGAAAAGTCGAGGATTCTAGATGAATAAACAAATATCCTAAAATAAGGATTACTTGCCCCCATAATTGAGAGTAGCCTGGGTCCGTTTTCTAAGGGTTCATCGGAACATCAGCAATAACATTTGTTCTCAATAAGATGGATTATTTGATTTTTGAATCAAGCATAACTAGACTTCAAAACTGAAGCATAACAAAAACTCCTAAAAACAAGGATCACTCGGCTTTTTCATTGAGAATGTCAAAATCCGTCATCTTATTCATAAAAACTTTTAGAAGAATCCTAGCTATACAGACAAAGGATTACATGATTTAAGGATTAGGAAAATGTAAATTTCCTATCCCCAAGAGTACTGCGGCTCCCAAATAGCATATGCTTCTTTCCAGAATTACAAATGCTCACGTCAGACAACCTATGTTCCCATTAAGATGGACAACTTGGTTTTACTATTGAGATAGGTGAGGTTCGTAAGTTAGGATTCTAATGAACTTGTTGAAAAACGTTAGACCGTAAAAAATCGAATTACCTGATTTTGTGATTGAGGATGACTAAATTTCCAAATCCTCAGGAAACAACGACGCTTAAAAAGCAATAGCTTCTTTCGTGAAAAGCCAAGGATTTTGGATGAATAAACAAATCTCCTTAAATAAGGATTACTTGCCATCACGACTGAGATTAGCCAGCGTCCATTTTCTGGGGGTTCATCAAAACATCTGGAATAACATTTGTTCTCAATAAGATGGATTCTTTTATTTCAGTATCAAGCATAACTAGACTTCAAAACCGAAGCATAACAAAATCTCCTAAAAACAAGGATCACTCGTCTTTTTCTTTATGAATGTCAAGATCCATCATCTTATTATTAAATAGTTTTTGAAGAATCCTAGCTACGCAGACAAAGGATTACATGATTTAACGATTTGAAAAATGCAAGGCTCCTATCCCCAAGAGCACCGTGGCTCTGAAATATTATATGCTTCTTTCTAGAATAACGAATGCTTACATCGGATGACCCATTTTCTCAACAAGATGGACAACTTGGTCTTATTATCGACGTAGCCGAGGATTGTAACCTAAGGATTCTAATGAACTTGTTGAAAAACATTAGACCATAAAAAGTTGAATTATTTGATTTTGCCACTAAGGACGAATAAATTTCCAAATCCCCAGGAAACAACGACGCTTAAAATGCAAAAGCTTCTATCGAGAAAAGCCGAGGATTCTGGATGAATAAACAAATCTCCTAAAATAAGGATCACTTGCTTTCACGATTGAGAGTAGCCAAGGTCCATTTTCTGAGGGTTCATAGGAACATTTGGAATAACATTTGTTCTCAATAAGATGGATTCTTTGATTTCAGTATCAAGCATAACCAGATTTGGAAACCAAAGCATAACGAAAACTCTTAAAAGAAGGGATCACTCGGCTTCTTCTTTGAGAATGTCAAGATGCGTCATCTTATTTATAAAAAGTTTTTGAAGAATCCTAGTAACGTTAGCAAAGGACTACCTGATTTAATGATTTGGAAAATGCAAGGATCCTATCCCCAAGAGCACCGCGACTCCTAAATAGCATATGCTTCTTTCTAGAATTACAAATGCTTATGTCAGACAACCTACGTTCCCATTAAGATGGACAACTTGGTTTTACTATCGAGATAGGTGATGTTCGTAATTTAAGGATTCTAATGAACTTATTGAAAAATGTTAGAACGTAAAAAGTTGAATTACCTAATTCTGCGACTGAGGATGACTAAATTTCTAAATCCGCAGGAAACAATGACGCTTAAGAAGCAATAGCTTCTTTTGTGAAAAGCCAAGGATTCTACATGAATAGACAAATCTCCTTAAATAAGGATTACTTGCCATCACGATTGAGATTAGCCAGCGTCCATTTTCTGAAGGTTCATTGGAACGTCTAGAATAACATTTGTTCTCAATAAGATGGATTCTTTTATTTCAGTATGAAGCATAACTAGATTTCGAAACCAAAGCATAACAAAAACTCTTAAAAATAAGGATCACTCGTCTTTTTCTTTATGAATGTCAAGATCCGTCATCTTATTATTAAATAGTTTTTTAAGAATCCTAGCTATGTAAACAAAGGACTATTTGATTTAACGATTTGGAAAATGCAAGGCTCCTATCCCCAAGAGCACCGCGGCTTTGAAATATCATATGCTTCTTTCTAGAGTAACGAATGCTCACATCGGATGACCCATTTTCGCAACAAGATGGACAACTTGGTCTTATTATCGACATAGCTGAGGTTCATAACCTAAGGATTCTAATGAACTTGTTGAAAAACGTTAGACAATAAAGGGTCGAATTACTGGATTCTGCAACTGAGGATGTCTAAATTTCCAAATCCGTAGGAAACAACGGCGCATAAAAAGCAAGAGCATCTTTTGAGAAAAGCCAAGGATTCTAGATTAATAAACAAATCTCCTAAAATAAGGATTACTTGCTATCACGATTGAGAGTAGCCAGGGTCCGTTTTCGAAGGGTTCATCGAAATGTCTGGAATAACATTTGTTCTCAATAAGATGGATTCTTTGATTTCAGTATCAAGGATAACCAGATTTGGAAATCGAAGCTTTACGAAAACTCCTAAAAACAAGGATCACTCGGCGTCTTCTTTGAGAATGTCAAGGTCTGTCATCTTATTCATAAAAAGTTTTCGAAAAATCCTAGCTATGCAGGTAAAGCATTACACGATTTAACAATTTGGAAAATGCAAGGCTCCTATCGCTAAGAGCACTGCAGCTCCTAAATAGTAGACGCATCTTTCTAAAAGAACGAATGCTCACGTCGGATGACCTATGTTCCCAACAAGATGGACAACTTGGTTTTACTATCGAGATAGCCGAGGATCATAATTTATGGATTCTAGTGAACTTGCTAAAAAACGTTAGACCATAAAAAGTCGAATTACTTGATTCTGCACCTGAGGACGAATAAATTTCCAAATCCGCAAGAAACAACGACGCTTAAAAAGCAAGAGCTTCTTTCGAGAAAAGCTGAGGATTCTGGATGAATAAACAAGCCTCCCAAAATAAGGATTACTTGCTTTTACGATTGAGAGTAGCCAGGGTCCATTTTCTCAGGATTCATTGGAACATGTGGAATAACATTTGTTCTCAATTAGACCGATTCTTTGATTTTAGTATTAAGTATAACCAGATTTGGAAACCGAAGCATAACGAGAACTCCTAAAAACAAGGATCACTCGGCTTCTTCTTTGAGAATGTTAAGGTCCGTCATCTTATTCATAAAAAGTTTTCAAAGAATCCTAGCTATGCAGGCAAAGGATTATACGATTTAACGATTTGGAAAATGCAAGGCTCCTATCCCCAAGAGCACTGCGGCTCCTAAATAGCAGACGCATCATTCTAGAAGAACGAATGCTTACGTCGGATGACCTACGTTTCCAATAAGATGGACAACTTGGTTTTACCATCGAGATAGCCGAGGTTCATAATTTATGGATTGTAATGAACTTGTTGGAAAACGTTAGACCATAAAAAGTCGAATTACTTGATTCTGTGACTGAGGATGAATAAATTTCCAAATCCACAGGAAACAACGATGCTTAAAAAGCAAGTGCTTCTTTTGAGAAAAGCCGAGGATTTTGGTTGAGTAAACAAACCTCCTAAAATAAGGATTACTTGCTTGCACAATTGAGAGTATCTAGGGTCCGTTTTCTAAGGGTTCATCGGAACATGTGGAACAACATTTGTTCTCAATAAGATGGATTCTTTGATTTCAGTATCAAGTATAACCAGATTTGGAAACCGAAGCATAACGAAAACTCCTAAAAACAAGGATGACTTAGCGTCTTCTTTAAGAATGTCAAGTTTCATCATCTAATTCATAAAAAGATTTTGAAGAATCCAAGAAACTTGGACAAAGGACTACCTCATTTAACGATATGGAAAATGCAAAGTTCCTATGCCCAAGAGCACTGCGGCTCCCAAATAGCACATGCATTATTCTAGAATAACGAATGCTCACGTCGGATGACCTACGTTCCCAATAAGATGGACAACTTGGTTTTACTATCGAGATAGCCGAGGTTCATAATTTAAGCATTCTAATGAACTTGTTGGAAAACGTTAGACCATAAAAAGTAAAATTACTTGATTCTGCAACTGAGGACGAATAAATTTCCAAATCCACGAGAAACAACGACGCTTAAAAAGCAAGAGCCTCATTCGAGAAAAGTCGAGGATTCTGGACGAATAAACAAATCTCATAAAATAAGGATTACTTGCTTTCACGATTCAGAGTAGCCAGGGTCCGTTTTCCGAGAGTTCATCAAAACATCTGGAATAACATTTGTTCTCAATAAGATGGATTCTTTGATTTCAATATCAAGTATAACCAGATTTGGAAACCGAAGTATAACGAAAACTCTAAAAAGCAAGGATCACTCAGCTTCATCTTTAGGTATCTCAAGATGTGTCATCTTATTCATAAAAAGTTTTTAAAGAATCCTAGCAACGTAAACAAAGGACTACTTGATTCAACGATTTGGAAAATGCAAGGCTCCTATCCACAAGAGCACTGTGGCTCCCAAATAGCATATTCATCATTCTAGATTAACGAATGCTCACGTTGGATAACCGCCGTTCCTATAAAGATGGACAACTTGGTTTTACTATTGAGATAGCTGAGGTTCGTAATTTAAGGATTCTAATAAAACCTTAGACCATAAAAAGTAGAATTACTTGATTCTTCGACTATGGACGAATAAATTTCTAAATCTTCAAGAAACAACGCCGCTTAAAAAACAAGAGCTTCTTTTGTGAAAAGTCGAGGATTCTGGATGAATAAACAAAGCTCTTAAAATAAGGATTACTTACTTTCACGATTGAGAGTAGCCAGGGTCCATTTTTTGAAGGTTCATTGGAACATCTAGAATCACATTTGTTCTCAATAAGATGAATTCTTTGATTTCGGTATCACGTATAACTAGATTTGGAAACTGAAGCATAACGAAAACTCTTAAAAACGAGGATCACTCGGCTTCTTCTTTGAGAATGTCAAGATGCGTCATCTTATTCTTAAAAAGTTTTTGATGAATCCTAGCAACACAGACAAAGGACTACCAGATTTAACGATTTGGAAAATGCAAGGCTCCTATCCCCAAGAGCACCGCGGCTCCTAAATGGCATATGCATCATTTTAGATTAACGAATGCTCACGTTGGATGACCTACGTTCCCAAAAAGATGGACAACTTGGTTTTACTATCGAGATAGCTGAGGTTCGTTATTTAAGGATTCTAATGAACTTGTTGAAAAACGTTAGACCATAAAAAGTCGAATTACTTGATTCTGCGACTGAGGACGAACAAATTTCCAAATCTCTAGGAAACAACGACGCTTAAAAAGGAAGAGCTTCTTTTGACAAAAGCCAAGGATTCTGGATGAATAAACAAACCTCCTAAAATAAGGATTACTTGCTTTCACGATTGAGACCATGGTCCGTTTTCTAAGGGTTCATCGAAACATGTGGAAAAACATTTGTTTTCAATAAGATGGATTCTTTGATTTTAGTATCAAGTATAACCAGATTTGGAAACCGAAGCATAACGAAAACTCCTAAAAATAAGGATCACTCGACTTGTTCATTGAGAATGTGAAGATCCATCATCTTATTCATGAAAAGGTTTTGAGGAATCCTAGCAACGTAGACAAAGGACTACCTGATTTAATGATTTGGAAAATGCAAGGCTCCTATCCCCAAGAGCACCGTGGCTCCCAAATAGCATATGCATCTTTCTAGAACAACGAATGCTCACATCGAATGACCTACGTTCCCAATAAGATGGACAACTTGGTTTTACTATCGAGATAGCTAAGGTTCGTAATTTAAGCATTCTAATGAACTTGTTGAAAAACGTTAGTGTAAACCCTACTTTGAGTGGGCCTAAGATTTGAATTAAGAGTATGTTCTGAACGTTCCCAAAGATCAACTAAACCAAAAACTTAGGTTTATATTTAGAAACGAATTAAATTTTTACAATTCAAAAGTCAATTGTTGATAAAACCTGAGCTTGAATTGAAGAACTACAAGCTCTAAAGTTACATAAAACCCTAAACCTTAAACCGATTAAGGAATTTTAACCCTAAATAATTAATCGATAATTTAATTTGAATAATTTCATTCAACTTTAGAAAATTTCACAATTCTATAAAAATCAAATCATAAATTACAAAACAATGTAAGATAAATACCCTAAAACAATTTTCTATAAGGCTATGCCCTTATCTTCATGTATAAGCCTTACACATAAATAAGTAGACCAACCAATCAGCTTAGATAACTTATCAATTGAGAGTTGGAATCATTTATCAATTGATAACTTATAAAAATCTAGTGATAAGACAATCTCCTTATCACCTCTTCACTTATACTACATATGGACAATTTTTCATAAGAATTCACAAGCTTAACTTTAATAAATGAGACAAGACCACTCTATGGCCTAAAAAGACTTCCAATGGCAGATTTAGATAAGGGAGAAAGGGGGGCCATGCTCTTGTTATTCAACCATCAATCACTTCCTCTTACACATCACTATTCACCTCTTAATGCTTACATCATCAAGAGTTATAATTGTTGATTTTGTGTAAGCTACAAGACAACACTTTTAAGGCATTTAAACACTCACTCTCTCTCCATTCAAACCGGCCACTTTCTCCATTATTTCCCTCACTTTCAATTTCACTTTCACATTTTCTTTCTCTCCTTTGAAACAAACATAAAAAGGAGAAACAACCTTACCCCACAAAATCAACTTTCCTTCCATTTTTGAAGCTTCACTCACGGAAACTTTTTCTTTTGCTCTTGTGTTATTTTCTTCCACCATCTAAGACCTTCTAAGACCCTTAGAACCTTTCACAAATCCCATTCTAAGAGACCAAAAGATTCGGGTTCCAAAAGGTGGCAAAAAGGAGGAAGCAAAGTTAAGAGCTTAAGTGGAACATTAGTGCACAACCACCAAACTTTGCATTAAGGACAAGTAAGTGTTTCTTGTGATATGTGGATTAGTATTTATGTTAGGGTACTTTGATTTCTTGAAGATATAAGTAAGGTTTAAGTTGTTATAGCACCAAAAATCGTTTTAAGAAACAAACCATGAAACCCTTACATGAAGTTGAAACACGAGCATGTAAAGTTGGTGTTTTGTAAAGACATTTGTTTAATGCTTTGAATGGAAGATTTTAAGCTAAGAAAATCTTGAAATGAGAACTTTAATGGAGAATAAGCATGCTGGACATGAGGGTTCCATAGTCATTTGGATGTTGATTTTGTTTCCATTAAGTTAAACATGCTCAAATCTAGACTTAAGTCAAGGAAAAATCCATTACATGAAGTTTTATGAAGAAACCGACTTTGTATGACATGAGCTATGATATGGGAGTTGTATTAAATATAAGATCTACTATTTCTTTGTGTGGAACATAAGTTAAGGAATCATCTTATGGAAAAAAAGTTAAGTTAAGATTTATACACAAGTAGTTAAGTGCATAATCTACCACCTAAACTTAAGGAAATGATGAAACAAGTTGAAAAAGCAAATGAGGACCTCTTGGAACCATCATGAACAGATCTGGAACATGGGAAAAAGAAGCTCAAAAACATGATAAAAGTGAATGAACAAAGTGAAAAGATCAACCAAAGCAAGTATAGTAAGCATATAAAGCTTAAAACTCAAAACCGAGCCTAAAACTCTCATAAACGAGCCTAGAACTCTAAGTTGTGCCTTCAATGAAGTTCTGACCAGCATCTTAAAGTGTCAAGAGAGGTTGCTTTGAATCCCATAAGAAATCCACTTAAGGCCCCATAAGCCCACCAAAGTCATTAACTTTAGTTTGAACAAAAAACAAGCCCATTTGACAACTAAAGCCCATTAAAGGGCCCAAGAAGTGGTTGTTAGCCTTAGGAATATAAATCAAAGTTGTAAATATGATCTTAAGGAGTATTTTAAGCTTAGGATAAAATCTTAAGACCAAGCCCAAAGGATTCCTCAAGTTATTAAAAAGCCCATTTACCAAACAAGGCCCAAAAACACTCCAACACATGAGGAACGCTACTGTTATGACCCATGGACAGAATTGTATACCTCATTTCGAAAATCTAACCTTACCACGTTAAAGTACACTAAAAAACGATGATGATTGACTATAAGATCATAAAAATTGGATTTAAAGCAAAAAAGTTATAAGCGATTGAACTATGAGTAAAAACCGGGAAAAATTACGAAAACTAGTCAAGGATATAACTTAAGGAAAATTTATTTAGTTTCTTAAGTTTGCTTCAATTCCTTATAAAAATTATTTCAATGACCAGGGGACACTGTTTACGGAGATGACTTGCTTCCGAATTACTTTGACTGACCCATATGGCAGAGTGAGTAAATTCCCAATGACTCTTTACTTGATTTTGCTTGTAAAATAAATGCACCTAAACTTATATATATATAAATTTGGATGCTTGTGGGATATGGGAAATGCATGTGTATGAATCCATGGATGAATGTGATGACTTGTTAATTAAATCTAATAATGCGAATTGCTTCCATTATATATATATGTGAATCGTATAGAATGAAATTGTCTGATCACCCTAAAAATCGAGTTAATCACTTATACAATTAAGAAATCAAAATGAATCATGCATACCCCATATTGCATACGGATAACACCAACTGCTGCTTCACGCAGAAGATGGGAAGGGACTCATAGGAATATGAGTTTCTTGTAGGATTGGGCACTAGCTACGCCATCATATATATTGAGTCTTTGTCTTAAGCTAATGAGCTTATTAGGTGCTGGGAGACGCCAACCGTTGACGAGGGGCCAAGTCTTGTGGCTTCTGCTTAGGGCGTGTGATTGTGGATTGTGGAGGCCACCACACAACTAAACTTGGGATTTTAA
This sequence comes from Lumnitzera littorea, assembly GCA_024138015.1. Taxonomy (NCBI): domain Eukaryota; kingdom Viridiplantae; phylum Streptophyta; class Magnoliopsida; order Myrtales; family Combretaceae; genus Lumnitzera; species Lumnitzera littorea. The sequence continues at coordinate 81,599,301 of JAMXBB010000006.1, read as the reverse complement.
AAATTGTGATTTGATTTTAGTAAAGGAAGTATACATATATATATATAGAGTTTTGTTTTGGCATGAGCACGATAGTACAAATGAAATAAAACCCAAGGTCTAGAACCCGGATTTTGGTTTGGGTCGGTTAATTATCTCTAAACCCTGACTTCAAGGGGCATAATTCTGAGTTGTATACAGTTCCTAGGTTACTACATGCGTTGTTTGGCATACTGATTGTTCATGCATTCATATGATTGTGTATATAATAAACTTTTGCTATGTGGTACGGACGAGGGCATTTATCTCACTAAGCGTAAGCTTACATCCCTAGAGATTTTTGTTGATGCAGGAGAACCTCTTTGTAATATTGTTTTGGTGTGGGTCTTACAAGCCCACACAATTAGTTAAATTGCTCTATATTACTTGTCTATGGGCCTAGTGGTAACATAGAGTGGAAGGAGCTTTGTGTGTCGTATGAAAGACCTATGATCAGTAAGGGGGTTAATAATAGACTTTTATACGGTATACGGTGACCTATCACGACAACAATACTGTTAGGTCATTATAATTAGACCATAAAAAATCGAATTACTTGATTCTGTGACTAAAGATGAATAAATTTCCAAATCTGTAGGAAACAACGATGCTTAAAAAGGAAGAGCTTCTTTCGAGAGAAGCCGAGGATTATGGATGAATAAACAAGTCTCCTAAAATAAGGATTACTTGCTTTTACGATTGAAAGTAGCCAGGGTCTGTTTTCCTAGGGTTCGTTGGAACATGTGGAATAACATTTGTTCTCAATAAGATGAATTCATTAATTTCAGTATCAAGTATAACCAGATTTGGAAACCGAAACAAATCGAAAACTCCTAAAAACAGGGATCACTTGGCTTTTTCTTTGAGAATGTCAAGACACGTCATCTTATTCATAAAAAGTTTTTGAAGAATCCTAGCAACGTAAACAAAGGATTACTTGATTTAATGATTTGGAAAATGTAAAGTTCTTGTCCCTAAGAGCACCGCGGCTCCCAAATAGCATATGCATCATTCTAGAAGAACGAATGCTCACGTCGGATGACCTACATTCCTAACAAGATAGATAACTTGGTTTTACTATCGAGAAAGCCGAGTTTCCTAATTTAATCATTCTAATGAACTTGTTGAAAAACGTTAGACCATAAGAAGTCGAATTACTTGATTTACGACTGAGGACAAATAAAGTTCCAAATCTGCAAGAAACACCGACACTTAAAAAGCAAGAGCTTCTTTCGAGAAAAACTGAAGATTCTGGATGAATAAACAAATCTCCTCAAATAAGGATTACTTGCTCTTACGATTGAGAGTAGCCAGGATCTGTTTTCTAATGGTTCATCGGAACATCTGGTATAACATTTGTTCTCAATAAGATGGATTCTTTGATTTCAATATCAAACATAACCCGATTTGGATACTGAAGCATAACGAAAACTCCTAAAAACGAGGATCACTCGGTTTCTTCTTTGAGAATGTCAAGATGAGTCATCTTATTCATAAAAAGTTTTTGAATAATCCTAGCAACGTAGACAAAGGACTACCGGATTTAATGATTTGGAAAATACAAGGCTCCTATCCCCAAGAGCACCACCACTCCCAAATAGCATATGCATCATTCTAGATTAACGAATGCTCACGTCGGATGACCTATTTTCCCAAAAAGATGGACAACTTGGTTTTACTATCAAGATAGCTGAGGTTCGTAATTTATGCATTCTAATGGACTTGTTGAAAAACGTTAGACCATAAAAAGTCGAATTACTTGATTCTACGATTGAGGACGAATAAATTTCCAAATTCGTAGGAAATGACGACGCTTAAAAAGGAAGAGCTTCTTTCGAGAAAAGCCGAGGATTTTGGATGAATAAACAAGTCTCCTAAAATAAAGATTACTTGCTTTTACGATTGAGCGTAGCCGGGGTCCGTTTTCTCATGGTTCGTCCGAACATGTAGAATAACATTTGTTCTCAATAAGATGGATTCATTGATTTCAATATCAAGTATAACTAGATTTGGAAACCGAAGGAAATCAAAAACACCTAAAAACAGGGATCAGTCGGCTTCTTCTTTGAGAATGTCAAGGCGCGTCATCTTATTCATAAAAAGTTTTTGAAGAATCTTAGCAACGTAGACAAAGAACTACCTGATTTAATGATTTCGAAAATGCAAAATTCCTATCCCCAAGAGCACCGTAGCTCCTAAATAACATATGCAGGATTCTAGAAGAACGAATGCTCACATTGGATGACCTACGTTCCCAAAAAGATGGACAACGTGGTTTTACTATCGTGAAAGCTGAGGTTCCTAATTTAATCATTCTACTGAACTTGTTAAAAAACGTTAGACAAAAAAAAGTCGAATTACTTGATTCTGTGACTGATGACGAATAAAGTTCCAAATCCGCAAGAAACAATGACACTTAAAAAGCAAGAGCTTTTTTCGAGAAAAGCCGAGGATTCTCGATGAATAAACAAATCTCCTCAAACAAGGATTACTTGCTTTCACGATTGAGAGTAGCCAGGGTCCGTTTTCTGATGGTTCATCAGAACATCTGGAATAACATTTGTTCTCAATAAGATGGAATCTTTGCTTTCAGTATCAAGCATAACCCGATTTGGAAACCGAAGCATAACGAAAACTTCTAAAAACAAGGACCACTCGGCTTCTTCTTTAAGAATGTCAAGTTCGTCATCTAATTCATAAAAAGTTTTTAAGGAGTCCTAGCAACATAGACAAAGGACTACCTGATTTAACGATTTGGAAAATGCAAAGTCCCTATCCTCAAGAGCATCGCGGCTCCCAAATAGCATATGCATCTTTCTAGAATAAGTAATACTCATGTCGGATGACCTACGTTCCCAACAAGATGGACAACTTAGTTTTACTATCAAGATAGCCGAGGTTCGTAATTTAAGAAAGTCGAATTACTTGATTCTGCAATTGAGGACGAAAAAATTTCTAAATCCGTAGGAAACAACGACGATTAAAAAGCAAGTGCTTCTTTTGAGAAAATCCGAGGATTCTTGATAAATAAACAAACCTCCTAAAATAAGGATTACTTGCTTTCACGATTGAGAGTAACCAGGGTCCATTTTCTAAGGGATCATCGAAACATCTGGAAAAATGTTTGTTCTCAATAAGATGGATTCTTTGATTTCAGTATCAAGCATAACCAGATTTGGAAACCGAAGCATAACGAAAACTCCTAAAAACAAGGATCATTCGGCTTCTTCTTTGAGAATGTCAGGATTCGTCATCTTATTCATAAAATGTTTTTGAAGAATCCTAGCAACGTAGACAAAGGACTGCCTAATTTAACGATTTGGAAAATGTAAGGCTCCTATCCACAAGTGCTCCGCTGCTCCCAAATAGCATATGCACCTTTCTAGAATAATGAATACTCACGTCAAATCACCTACGTTCCCAATAAAATGGACAACTTGGTATTACTATTGAGATAGCCGAGGTTCGTAATGTAAGGATTCTAATGAACTTTTTGAAAAACTTTAGACAATAAAAAGGTGAATTACTTGATTTTACGACTGAGGACGAATAAATTTCCAAGTCTGCAGGAAACAATGACGTTTAAAAAGTAAAAGCTTCTTCCGGGAAATGCCGAGGATTCTGGATGAATGAACAAACCTCCTAAAATAGGGATTACTTGCTATTACGGTTGAGAGTAGCTAGGGTCTGTTTTTTGAGAGTTCATCGGAACATCTAGAATAACATTTGTTCTCAATAAGATGGAATTTTTTATTTCAATATCAAGCATAACCAGATTTGGAAACCGAAGCATAACGAAAACTCCTAAAAACAAGGATCACTTAGCTTCTCCTTTGAGAATATCAAGATCCGTCATTTTATTCATAAAAAGTTTTTGAAGAATCCTAGCAACGTAGACAAAGGACTACCTGATTTAACGATTTGGAAAATGCAACGCTCCTATCTACAAGTGCTCCGCGGCTCCCAAATAGCATATGCATCATTCTAGAATAACGAATTCTCACGTCAGATGACCTACATTCCCAACAAGTCGGACAACTTGGTTTTACTATCAAGATAGCCGAGGTTTGCAATTTAAGAGAGTCGAATTACTTGATTCTGCAATTGAGGACAAATAAAATCCAAATCTGCATGAAAAAACAACGCTTAAAAAGCAAGAGCTTCTTTCGAGAAAAGCCGAGAATTCTGGATGAATAAACAAATCTCCTGAAATAAGGATTACTTGCTTTCACGATTGACAGTAGCTAAGGTCCGTTTTCTGAGGGTTCGTCGGAACATCTAGAATAATATTTGTTCTCATTTAGATGGATTCTTTCATTTCAGTATCAAGCATAACCAGATTTGGAAACCGAAGCATAACGAAAACTCCTAAAAACAAATATCACTTGGCTTCTTCTTTGAGAATGTCAAGATCCGTCATCTTATTCATAAAAAGTTTTTGAAGAATCCTAGCAACATAGACAAAGGGCTACCTAATTTAACAATTTGGAAAATGTAAGGCTCCTATCCACAAGTGCTCCGCGGCTCCTAAATAGCATATGCATCATTCTAGAATAACGAATGCTCACGTCAGATGACCTACATTCCCAACAAGTCAGACAATTTGGTTTTACTATCAAGATAGCCGAGGTTCGTAATTTAAGAAAGTCGAATTACTTGATTCTGCGATTGAGGACAAATAAAATCCAAATCTGCATGAAAAAACAATGCTTAAAAACAAGAGCCTCTTTCGAGAAAAGCCGAGAATTCTGGATGAATAAACAAATCTCCTTAAATAAGGATTACATGCTTTGACGATTGGGAGTAGCTAGGGTCCGTTTTCTGAGGGTTCGTCGGAACATCTAGAATAATATTTGTTCTCATTTAGATGGATTCTTTCATTTCAGTATCAAGCATAACCAAATTGGGAAACCGAAACATAACAAAAACTCCTAAAAACAAGGATCACTCGACTTCTTCTTTGAGAATGTCAAGATCCGTCGTCTTATTCATAAAAAGTTTTTGAAGAATCCTAGCAACATAGACAAAGGACTACTTGATTTAACGATTTGGAAAATGCAAGGCTCCCATCCATAAGTGCTCCGCGGCTCCTAAATAGCATATGCACCTTTCTAGAATAACGAATACTCACGTCGGATGACCTATGTTCCCAACAAGATGGACAACTTGGTATTACTATCGAGATAGTCGAGGTTCGTAATTTAAGGATTTTAATGAACTTGTTGAAAAACTTTAGACAATAAAAAGTTAAATTACTTGATTCTATGACTGAGGATGAATAAATTTCCAAAACTGCAGGAAACAACGACGTTTAAAAAGCAAGAGCTTCATTCGAGAAAAGTTGAGGATTCTGGATGAATAGACAAATCTCCTAAAATATAGATTACTTGCTTTCACGATTTAGAGTAGTGAGGGTCCGCTTTCTGACGGTTCATCGGAACATCTAGAATAACATTTTGTTCTCATTTAGATGGATTCTTTCATTTCAGTATCAAGCATAACCAGATTTGGAAACCGAAGCATAACGAAAACTCCTAAAAACAAGGATCACTATCAAGACCCTAAAGGGGGCCTAGTAGGATTACCTAAAATTTTCATAACATGTGTGCACCCATGATATGAAAACCATCTTGCAAGTCAGAGATTGCAAGACCCTAAATAATAAATCACTAAGATTAATGATTTTCAAGTAAATAATTTATTATAACATGACATAAGATATAATTATAAATAACTATGGATGTTCGATATCCTACAGTTCCTCAGAACCGTAGAGAATCGGTATCCCCTACTAAATAATAAGACAGGATTACCAACATTATAAAACTGCAGGAAGAATTAAATTATAGTAAATTCTAACGTGTAAATATTTTCTACAAAGAGTGTTTATGTATCATCTATAAAAATCTCAACTAATCCTAACACTAATGTACATATCTTCATCTCGCCCTCAACACTTGAGATTTATCCCAATCCCATTATATGTAAACCTGCAAAAGAAAGACTATTGGGGAATAAGCTACAAGAGCTTAGTGAGCTATCCCTCATACCATACTGGCAAACAAGTTATCAAACAAATTATTACAACCATATGAATGCATGTACACGCAGAATGCCAAACAATATATGCAGTTGACCGGTACTGCATATAATATCGGATTTTAACGCTCTCTGAGATAAGGGTTGGAGATTCATCGGCACCAATCACGACCGGGCTCTAGCACCTGGGTTTTTACCCATAACTTAGAACTCCATATTTCACAAAAACACATTTCCATTTCCAAAAATCCAATAGTTTACAAAGTCCCAGGCCTAGCGGTGAGGTGGCCCCTACAGTCCACACTCACACCCTATAGCGGTGGTCTCTAGACGCGACCCTCAGCCACCCACGGTTAGCGTCTCCGGTGCCAATAAAATCCGTGAGCCAAGGGTAGGGTCTTGCTGTACCCATGCTCCTACACGGTACTAATCAAATCATGTGGGAATCCATCCCTCTAAGGCCCTTCATTACGAACCGTGTGAAGTGACAGCCAGAATAAGTAATGCGATGCATGGATAATGCACGACCCTTTTGATTCAAGATAAGCCAAATATAATTAGGTCAAATTATAAGGCGATCAATCAATATCAGCAAACCATCCAAATCATATAAAAATTAATCATACCATCAAATCATCAATTATTGTATTTAACACTATTTCTTAAAACAATCAATCAATATCAAACACACGCATATCCCGAAACCTCATGCATCAAATTATTGATATTCAATTTAAGTGCACTAACTACAAGCACAAACAAGTATAGGGTCATCGGGAGTACTCACTTGACTATGACGACTCGCTCTAGTCGTAATAACCAATTGGGAGATCCTCGCCCTCATCGGGACCACCTGATCATTACGAGATAACAAGGATAATAAGTAGTTGACTTAACTAATGGTTCTAGACATCTACCTACCTAATTTTACTTAGATTACTATCAGCCTTTATTCGATTAAACCTAATTGCTAATCGTACGTAACTTTTTCATTCTATTTTCAATATTTACGAATTTATAGTCGTTTTTCATTGTTTTCGGACGCTCGTTCACACGGTGATGTCCGTTTTGGACTTTAAGACCCGTGTTTTATGATATAGGCTAAATTTATTAAAATTTTATCTTATTGAAGTTTAATTGTTCTTATTGCTTATGTTTATGCCCTAGTTTAGGATTTAATGATTGAATTAGCTATTTGATTCTTACACTTAGGAAATTTTACATTAGTGCTATTAATCCACATACTTGATTAAATTTAATTCAATCTAGGATGTGTATTAAGGTTTAAGGGATTTTCGACTTCTAAATACACGTATATACCTATGTTATGTGCTTATGTAATCTTATTATTTCTTCTATTATAAACCTATGCTTACATCATCACTTATGTAATCAATTGATGATATCATGGCTTATATCATCATGTGCTTATGTCATCACTTATCTCATCATATGATTACATAAGCCTTTCCTTATGCTTATGTCATATGTATATGTATTATGTACATGTTACCCCTTTCTCTTATACTTATGTACATACACCTTATACATACTTATACTCATATCTATACTTAGACTTATACCATATTTATATGTGTATACATACTCATATACCTATACGATTAGATACGTATTTTTATACTAAAATTCGTATGCCTAATTTTCTCTTAAGAAAATCCTCTTAATTTCATCCTTTTGTATTTCTATGTATGTATTTAGTATAGTATACACATATATAGTTAGATATGGTCTTAATTCAAGTTATGTACATGATAAATACTTATGTATAAAGGTTCACATACTTGTATTCCTTTGTTATTTCTTTATGTACACGTACTTATAAGCTTATACTCATGTCTTCCTTTCTTCTTCTTCAAAAGTTCTAATTTCTACACTTAAAGATGGAAACTTTGTTTCCTCTTCTTCAAGACAACACTAAACACCTAACTACTTATCTAATCTACCTAATTAACTAACTAATGAATAACATAAACCAACATAAAAGTAAGTTAAGTACATACCTTTAGATGTGTTGGATTTAAGGAGGCAAAAGTGAAGAAATGAAAGTGAAAGGGAAGGGGGAAGCTCACGGCAATGGAGGGGCCTTTTTGTTTTGTTTCTTTTTCTTTGTTTTGCTTATGGAAGAAGAAGAATGGTGGGGTCTACAAGGGGAGATGCATGGATTGCAATTTAAGAGAAGAAGGAAAAAGAAATGCAAAAGGAAAAGAAAAGAAAGGAAATCATGAGAAGAAGATATTTTTCCTTATCTCTTATTGTCTTTTGTTGACTTTTCAAAGTGTTGACTTAGTCAACCCTTTGACCTTGGTCAACATGTGTTGACTTGGTCAACTTTCCTTAAGCTTATGTAATTTTGTACACATAATATAGTAATAAAGGGAAATTAAGGGAAAAATTAAGGAAATGAAGGGAAATAAGAAATTTAGTAAATTGATTAGTAAAAATAGATAATGAGGTCTTCCATTAGGTATTTATATACTATATACATCATTTGGTAAGCTACTTAGTATAATTGAGATGAAAAATAACATTTAGGGTATTAAGGTTTACTACATTTAACCTAATCTTCAACTATATCCTTAACTCTATGTAATACTATCTTAATCACATACTTAAGGGATAAATATAATCTATGACTCATTATCTTAGTTTCTAATGGATTACTTAAGTATTCTAAATGTTTATGCATGATTGAGGGTTATCTTTAGTCGTTTATCGATGAAATAGCAAAATATGGAGGATATATTATCACCTAGGGTTTTAGGGTAAATTATGGTGAATTAGTGCTTTTATATCCTTAAAGTTATGGTTTTAGGGTTCTTATTACTTTAGAGCACAATCTCTAATGTTTTTACACATTTAGGGTTTCATATATTCTTACGGGATTAAATCTTCGATTGTCATCTTAGGGTTTTAATGAGGTTCGAGGTTTTAGGGTCTTCGTATGCGGTTAGGGATTCAATTGATGATTTAAGGTTTTTCGTATCCACTTTAGGTTTTAGATTGAGATTTTAATCGGTTTTAAATCTTACTGGCTCTTTTGAGTTCAGGAAATCATCTACAGTTTAGACGTTTGTTTCTATACTTAGAAAGCTAAATTCGTGAGGTTTACAATCACTCGGCTTCTTCTTTGAGAATGTCAAGATCCATCATCTTATTCATAAATAGTTTTTGAAGAATCCTAATAACTTAGACAAATGACTACCTGATTTAACAATTTGGAAAATGCAAGGCTCTTATCCACAAGTGCTCCGCTATTCCCAAATAGCATATGCATCATTCTAGAATAACGAATGCTCACGTCAGATCACCTACGTTCCCAACAAGATGGACAACTTGGTTTTACTATCAAGATAGCCGAGGTTCCTAATTTAAGGATTCTAATGAACTTGTTGAAAAACTATAGACAATAAAATGTTAAATTACTTGATTCTACGACTGAGGATGAATAAATTTCCTAATCTGCATAAAACAATGACGTTTAAAAGGCAAGAGCTTCTTCCGGGAAATGCCGAGGATTCTGGATGAATAAACAAACCTCCTAAAATAGGGATTACTTGCTATCACGGTTGAGAGTAGCTATGGTCTGTTTTTTGAGGGTTCATCAGAACATCTAGAATAACATTTGTTCTTAATAAGATGGATTCTTTGATTTTAATATCAAGCATAACCAGATTTGGAAACCGAAGCATAACGAAAACTCCTAAAAACAAGGATCACTTGGCTTCTTCTTTGAGAATGTCAAGATCTGTCATCTTATTCATAAAAAGTTTTTGAAGAATCCTAGCAACGTAGATAAAGGACTACCTGATTTAACAATTTGGAAAGTGCAAGGCTCCTATCCATAAGTGCTCCGCGACTCCCAAATAGCATATGTATCATTCTAGAATAACGAATGCTTACGTCAGATGACCTACATTCCCAACAAGTCGGACAACTTGGTTTTACTATCAAGATAGCCGAGGTTCGTAATTTAAGAAAGTCAAATTACTTGATTCTGCGATTGAGGACAAATAAAATCCAAATCTGCATGAAAAAACAATGCTTAAAAAGTAAGAGCTTCTTTCGAGAAAAGCCGAGAATTCTAGATGAATAAACAAATCTCCTTAAATAAGGATTACTTACTTTCACGATTGGGAGTAGCTAGGGTCCGTTTTCTGAGGGTTCGTCGGAACATCTAAAATAATATTTGTTCTCATTTAGATGGATTCTTTCATTTCAGTATCAAGCATAACCAGATTTGGAAACCGAAACATAACGAAAACTCCTAAAAACAAAGATCACTCGACTTCTTCTTTGAGAATGTCAAGATCCGTCATCTTATTCATAGAAAGTTTTTGAAGAATCCTAGCAACATAGACAAAGGACAACCTGATTTAACGATTTGAAAAATGCAAGGCTCCTATCTACAAGTGCTCCGCAGCTCCCAAATAGCATATGCACCTTTCTAGAATAACGAATACTCACGTCGGATGACCTACGTTCCCAACAAGATGGACAACTTGGTATTACTATTAAGATAGCCGAGGTTCATAATTTAAGGATTCTAATGAACTTGTTGAAAAACTTTAGACAATAAAAAGTTAAATTACTTGATTCTACGACTGAGTATGAATAAATTTCCAAAACTACAGGAAACAAAGACGTTTAAAAAGCAAGAGCTTCATTCGAGAAAAGCCGAGGATTCTGGATGAATAGACAAATCTCCTAAAATACGGATTACTTGCTTTCACGATTTAAAGTAGCGAGGCTCCACTTTCTGAAGGTTCATCGGAACATCTAGAATAACATTTTGTTCTCATTTAGATGGATTCTTTCATTTCAGTATCAAGCATAACTAGATTTGGAAACCGAAGCATAATGAAAACTCCTAAAAACAAGGATCACTCGGCTTCTTTTATGAGAATGTCAAGATCCGTCATCTTATTCATAAATAGTTTTTGAAGAATCCTAGCAACGTAGACAAATGACTACCTGATTTAACAATTTGGAAAATGCAAAGCTCCTATCCATAATTGCTCTGCGGCTCCCAAATAGCATATACACCTTTCTAAAATAACGAATACTCACATCGGATGACCTACGTTCCCAACATTATGGACAACTTGGTATTACTATCGAGATAACCGAGGTTCGTAATTTATGGATTCTAATGAACTTGTTGAAAAATGTAAGACCATAAAAAGTCGAATTGCTTGATTCGGCAACATAAGACGAATATATTTCCAAATCCGTAGGATACAACAACACTTAAAAAGCAAGCGCTTCTTTCGAGCCTAACCGATGATTCTGGAAGAATAAACATATCTCCAAAAATAAGGATTACTTGCTTTTACGAAAGAGAGTAGCCAGGGTCCGTTTTCTAAGGGTTCATCGAAACATCTGGAATAATATTTGTTCTCAATATGATGGATTCTTTGATTTAGGTATCAAGTATAACTAGATTTGGAAACTAAAGCATAATGAAAACACCTAAAAACAAGGATCACTCAGCTTCTTCTTTGAGATTTTCAAGATCCGTAATCTTTTTCACAAAACGTTTTTGAAGAATCTTAGCAACATAGACAATGGACTACCTAATTTAACGATTTGGAAAATGTAAGGCTCCTATACCCAAGAGCACCGCGGCTCCTAAATACCATATGCATCTTTCTAGAATAACGAATGCTCACGTTGGATAACCTATGTTCCCAACAAGATGGACAACTTGGTTTTACTATCGAGATAGCCGAGGCTCATAATTTAAAAAAGTCAAATTACTTGATTCTACGACTAAAGACAAATAAATTTCCCAATCTGCAGGAAACAACGATGCTTAAAAAGCAAGAGGTTCTTTCGAGTTAAGCCGAGGATTCTAGATGAATAAACAAATCTCTTAAAATAAGGATTACTTGCTTTTACGATTGAGACTTGCTAGGGTCCGTTTTCTAAGGGTTCATCTGAACATCTGGATTAACATTTGTTCACAATAAGATGGATTCTTTGATTTCAGTATCAAGCATAACCCGATTTGGAAACCGAAGCATAAGGAAAAATCCGAAAAACGAGGATCACTCGGCTTCTTCTTTGAGAATGTCATGATGCGTCATCTTATTGATAAAAAGTTTTTGAATAATCCTAGCAACGTAAACAAAGGACTACCTAATTTAACAATTTGAAAAATGCAAGGCTCTTATCCCTAAGTGCACTGCGGCTCCTAAATAGCATATGCATCTTTCTAGAATAATGAATGCTCACGTCGGATGACCTACATTCCCAACAAGATGGACAACTTGGTTTTACGATCGACATAGCCGTGGTTCGTAATTTAAGGATTCTAATAAAACGTTAGACAATGAAATGTCGAATTACTTCATTATGCGACTGAGGATGAATAAATTTCCAAATCCGCAGGAAACAACGACGCTTAAAAAGCAAGGGCTTCTTACGAGAAAAGCCAAGGATTCTGGATGAATAAACAAACCTTCTAAAATAAGGATTACTTGCTTTCACAGTTGAGAGTAGCCAGGGTCTGTTTTCTAATGGTTCATCGGAACATCTAGATTAACATTTGTTCTCAATAAGATGGATTCTTTGATTTCAACATCAAGTATAACCAGATTTGGAAATCGAAGCATAACGAAAACTCCTAAAAACAAGGATCGCTCGACTTCTTCTTTAAGAATGTCAAGATCCGTCATCTTTTTCGTTAAAAGCTTTTAAAGAATCCTAGCAACGTGGACAAAGGACTACCTGATTTAACGATTTGGAAAATTCAAGGCTCCTATCCCCAAGAGCACTACGGCTCCCAAATAGCATATGCATCTTTCTAGAATAACGAATGCTCACGTCGAATGACCTACGTTCCTAACAAGATGGACAACTTGGTTTTACTATCAAGATAGCCGAGGTTCGTAATTTAAGGATTCTAATGAACTTGTTGAAAAACTTTAAATAATAAAAAGTTAAATTACTTGATTCTACGACTAAGGATGAATAAATTTCCAAAACTGCAGGAAACAACGACGCTTAAAAAGCAAGAGCTTCTTTCGAGAAAAGCTAAGGATTCTGGATGAATAAACAAGCCTCCTAAAATAAGGATTACTTGCTTTCACGATTGAGAGTAGCCAGGGTTTGTTTTCTTAGGATTCATCGGAACATGTGGAATAACATTTATTCTCAATTAGATAAATTCTTTGATTTTAATATCATGTATAACCAGATTTCGAAACCGAAGCATAACGAGAACTCCTAAAAACAACGATCTCTTGTCTTCTTCTTTGAGAATGTCAAGATCAGTCATCTTTTTCATAAAAAGTTCTTGAAGAATCCTAACAACGTTGACAATGGACTACCTAATTCAACGATTTGGAAAATGCAAGGCTCCTATCCCCAAGAGCACTGCAGCTCCCAAATAGCATATGCATCATTCTAGATTAAAGAATGCTCACGTTGGATGACCTACGTTCCAAACAAGATGGACAACTTGGTTTTACTATCGACATAGCCGAGGTTCCTAATTTAAGAATTCTAATGAACTTGTTGAAAAATGTTAGACCATAAAAAGTCGAATTACTTGATTCTACGATTGAGGACAAATAAATTTCCAAATCCACAGGAAACAACGACGCTTAAAAAGCAAGTACTTCTTTCGAGAAAAGCCGAGGATTCTGGATAAGTAAACAAATCTCTTAAAATAAGGATTACTTCGTTTCATGATTGAAGGTAGCCAGGGTCTATTTTTTGAGGGTTCATCAAAACATGAGGAATAACATTTGTTCTTAATAAGATGGACACTTGGATTTTAGTATCAAGTATAACCAGATTTGGAAACCAAAGCATAATGAAAACTCCTAAAAACATGGATCACTCGGCTTCTTCTTTGAGAATGTCAAGATCTGTCATCTTATTCATAAAAGGTTTTTGAAGAATCCGAGCAACATAGACAAAGGACTACCGGATTTAACAATTTGGAAAATGCAAAGTTCCTATCCCTAAGAGCACTATGGCTCCCAGATAGCATATCCATCATTCTAGAATAATGAATGCTCACGTCGGATGTCCTACGTTCCCAACAAGATGGACAACTTGGTTTTACTATCGAGATAGCCGAGGTTTGCAATTTAAAAAAGTCGAATTACTTGATTCTGCGACTGAGGACGAATAAACTTCCAAATGAGCAAGAAACAACGACGCTTAAAAGGCAAGGGCTACTTTCGGGAAATGCTAAGGATTGTGGATAAATGTACAAACCTGCTAAAATAAGGATTACTTACTATCATGATTGAGAGTAGCCAGGGTCCATTTTTTGAGGGTTCATCGAAACATCTGGAATAACATTTGTTCTCAATAAGATGGATTCTTTGATCTCAGTATCAAGCATAACCAGATTTGGAAACCGAAGCATAACGAAGACTCCTAAAAACAAGGATCACTCGGCTTCTTCTTTGAGAATGTCAAGATCCGTCCTCTTTTTCATAAAAAGCTTTTGAAGAATCCTAGCAACATGGACAAAGGACTACCTGATTTAATGATTTGGAAAATGCAAGGTTCCTATCCTCAAGAGCACTGTGGCTCCTAAATAGCATATGCATCATTCTAGAATAACGAATGCTCACGTCGAATGACTTATGTTCCCAACAAGATGGACAACTTGGTTTTACTATCGAGATAGCTGAGGTTCGTAATTTTAGCATTCTAATGAACTTGTTGAAAAATGTTGGACCATAAAAAGTCGAATTACTTGATTCTACGACTGAGGATGAACAAATTTCCAAATCAGCATAAGAAAACGACGCTTAAAAAGCAAGTGCTTCTTTCGAGAGAAGCCGAAGATTCTGGATGAATAAACAAATCTCCTAAAATAAGGATTACTTGCTTTCACGATTGAGAGTAGCCAGGGTCCATTTTCTAAGGGTTCATTAGAACTACTAGAATAACATTTGTTCTCAATAAGATGGATTCTTTGATTTTAGTATCAAGTATAACTAGATTTGGAAACCGAAGCATAACTAAAACTCCTAAAAACAAGGATCACTCGGCTTCTTCTTTGAGAATGTCAAGATCCATCCTCTTTTTCATAAAAAGCTTTTGAAGAATCCTAGCAACATGGACAAAGGACTACCTGATTTAATGATTTGGAAAATGCAAGGTTCCTATCCTCAAGAGCACTGTGGCTCCTAAATAGCATATGCATCATTCTAGAATAACGAATGCTCACGTCGAATGACCTATGTTCCCAACAAGATGGACAACTTGGTTTTACTATCGAGATAGCTGAGGTTCGTAATTTTAGCATTCTAATGAACTTGTTGAAAAATGTTAGACCATAAAAAGTCGAATTACTTGATTCTACGACTGAGGATGAACAAATTTCCAAATCAGCATAAGAAAACGACGCTTAAAAAGCAAGTGCTTCTTTTGAGAGAAGCCGAAGATTCTGGATGAATAAACAAATCTCCTAAAATAAGGATTACTTGCTTTCACGATTGAGAGTAGCCAGGGTCCATTTTCTAAGGGTTCATTAGAACTACTAGAATAACATTTGTTCTCAATAAGATGGATTCTTTGATTTTAGTATCAAGTATAACTAGATTTGGAAACCGAAGCATAACTAAAACTCCTAAAAACAAGGATCACTCGGCTTCTCCTTTGAGAATGTCAAGATCCGTCATCCTTTTCACAAAACGTTTTTGAAGAAACCTAGCAACATAGACAATGGACTACCTGATTTAATGATTTGGAAAATGCAAGGCTGTTATCCCCAAGAGCACCGCAGCTCCCAAATAGCATATGCATCTTTCTAGAATAACGAATGCTTACGTCGGATGACCTATTTCCCGACAAGATGGACAACTTGGTTTTACTATCGAGATAGCCGAGGCTCGTAATTTAAAAAAGTCGAATTACTTGATTCTGTGATTGAGGACAAATAAATTTCCCAATTTGTAGGAAACAACGACACTAAAAAAGCAAGAGGTACTTTCGAGTTAAGCCGAGGATTTTGGATGAATAAACAAATCTCTTAAAATAAGGATTACTTGCTTTTACGATTGAGACTTTCCAGGGTCCATTTTCTGAGGGTTCATCTGAACATCTAGAATAACATTTGTTCTTAATAAGATGGATTCTTTGATTTCAGTATTAAGCATAAGCCGATTTGGAAACCAAAGCATAAGGAAAACTCCTAAAAACGAGGATCACTTGGCTTCTTCTTTGAGAATGTCAAGATGCGTCGTCTTATTGATAAAAAGTTTTTGAATAATCCTAGCAACGTAAACAAAGGACTACCTGATTTAACGATTTGGAAAATGTAAGGCTCCTATACCTAAGAGCACTACAACTCCCAAATAGCATATTCATCTTTCTAGTATAACGAATGCTCACGTCGGATGACCTACGTTCCCAACAAGATGGGCAACTTGGTTTTACAATCGATATAGCCGTGGTTCGTAATTTAAGGATTCTAATAAAACGTTAGACAATAAAAAGTCGAATTACTTGATTTTGCAACTGAGGACGAATAAATTTCCAAATCCGTAGGAAATAACGACGCTTAAAAAGGAAGCACTTCTTATGAGAAAAGCTAAGGATTCTGGATGAATAAACAAACCTTCTAAAATAAAGATTACTTGCTTTCACGATTGAGAGTAGCCAGGGTCCGTTTTCTAAGGGTTCATCGAAGCATCTAGATTAACATTTGTTCTCAATAAGATGGATTCTTTGATTTCAACATCAAGTATAACCAAATTTGAAAACCGAAGCATAACGAAAACTCCTAAAAACAAGGATCGCTTGGCCTCTTCTTTAGAAATGTCAAGATCCATCATCTTTTTCGTAAAAAGTTTTTGAAGAATCCTAGCAACGTGGACAAAGGACTACCTGATTTAATGATTTGAAAAATGCAAGGTTCCTATCCCCAAGAGCACTGCGGCTCCCAAATAGCATATGCATCAATCTAGAATAACGAATGCTCACGTCGAATGACCTACGTTCCCAACAAGATGGACAACTTGGTTTTACTATCGAGATAGCCAAGGTTCGTAATTTAAGGATTCTGATGAATTTGTTGAATAACGTTAGACCTTAAAAAGTCGAATTTCTTGATTCTGCGAGTGAGGATGAATAAATTTCCAAATCCGTAGGAAACAACGATGCTTAAAAAGCAAGAGCTACTTTCGAGAAAAGCCGAGGATTCTGGATGAATAAACAAGCCTCCCAAAATAAGGATTACTTGCTTTCACGATTGAGAGTAGCCAGGGTCCGTTTTCGCAAGGTTCATTGGAACATGTAGAATAACATTTGTTCTCAATTAGATGGATTCATTGATTTCAGTATCAGGTATAACAAAATTTGGAAACCAAAGCATAACGAGAACTCCAAAAAAGAAGGATCACTCGGCTTCTTCTTTGCGAATGTCAAGACCAATCATCTTTTTCATAAAAACTTTTTGAAGAATCCTAACAACATTGACAATGGACTACCTAATTAAATGATTTGGAAAATGCAAGGCTCCTATCCCCAAGAACACCGTGGCTCCCAAATAGCATATGCATCATTCTAGATTAACGAATGCTCACGTCGGATGACCTACGTACATAACAAGAAGGACAACTTGGTTTTACTATCGACATAGCCGAAGTTCCTAATTTAAGAATTCGAAATGAACTTGTTGAAAAAGGTTAGACCATAAAAAGTCGAATTACTTGATTATGCGATTGAGGACAAATAAATTTCCAAATCAGTAGGAAACAACGACACTTAAAGAGCAAGTGCTTCTTTCGAGAAAAGCCGAGGATTCTGGATGAATAAACAAACCTTCTAAATTAAGGATTACTTGTTTTCATAGTTGAGAGTAGGTAGGGTCCGTTTTCTGATGGTTCATCGAAACATCTGGATTATCATTTGCTCTCAACAAGATGGATTCTTTTATTTCAACATCAAGTATAACCAGATTTGGAAATCGAAGCATAATGAAAACTCCTAAAAACATGGATCACTCGGCTTCGTCTTTGAGAATGTCAAGATCTGTCATCTTATTCATAAAAGGTTTTTGAAGAATCTTAGCAATGTAAACAAAGGACTACCTGATTTAACTATTTGGAAAATGCAAAATTCCTATCCCCAAGAGCACCGTGGCTCCCAAATAGCATATGCATCATTCTAGAATAACGAATGCTCACGTCGGATGACCTACGTTCCTAACAAGATGGACAACTTGGTTTTACTATCGAGATAACCGAGGTTCGTAATTTAAAAAAGTCAAATTACTTGATTCTGTAACTGAGGTCGAATAAATTTCCAAATCAACAAGAAACAACGACGCTTAAAAAGCAAGGGATTCTTTCTAGAAAAGCCGTGGATTCTCGATGAATGTACAAAGTTGCTAAAATAAGGATTACTTGTTACCACGATTGAGGGTAGCCAGGGTCCGTTTTCTGAGGGTTCATCGGAACATCTGGAATAACATTTGTTCTCAATAAGATGGATTCCTTGATTTTAGTATCAAGCATAACCAGATTTGGTAACCGAAGCATAACGAAGACTCCTAAAAACAAGGATCACTGGCTTCTTCTTTAAGAATGTCAAGATCCGTCATCTTTTTCACAAAACGTTTTTGAAGAATCCTAGCAACATAGACAATGGACTACCCAATTTAATGATTTGGAAAATGCAAGGCTTCGATCCTTAAGGGCACCGCGGCTCCTAAATAGCATATGCATCTTTCTAGAATAACGAATGCTCATGTCGAATGACCGACGTTCCCAACAAGATGGACAACTTGACACTACTATCGAGAAAGCCAAGGTTCGTAATTTTTGCATTCTAATGAACTTGTTGAAAAACGTTGACCGTAAAAAGTCGAATTACTTGATTCTGCGACAGAGGATGAACAAATTTCCAAATCCGCATGAAAAAAACGACGCTTAAAAAGTAAGTGCTTCTTTCGAGAAAAGCCGAGGATTCTAGATGAATAAACAAATCTCCTAAAATAAGAATTACTTGCCTTTACGATTGAGAGTAGCCAAGGTCCGCTTTCTAGGGGTTCATCAAAACATCTGGTATAACATTTGTTCTCAACAAGATGGATTCCTTGATTTCAGTATCAAGCATAACCAGATTTGGAAACCAAAGCATAATGAAAACTCCTAAAAACAAGGATCACTCGGCTTCTTCTTTGAGAATGTCAAGATCCGTCATCTTATTCGTAAAAAGTTTTTGATGAATCCTAGTAACGTAGACAATAGACTACTTGATTTAACGATTTGGAAAATGTAAGGCTCCTATCCCTAAGAACACCGTGGCTCCCAAATAGCATATGCACCTTTCTAGAATAACGAATCCTCACGTCGGATGACCTACGTTCCTAACAAGATGGACAACTTGGTATTCCTATCGAAATAGCTGAGGTTCATAATTTAAGGATTCTAATGAACTTGTTAAAAAACTTTAGGCCATAAAAAGTTGAATTACTTGATTCTATGACTGAAGACGAATAAATTTCCAAATCTACAGGAAACAACGATGAAAAAGCAAGAGCCTCTTTCGAGAAAAGCTGTGGATTCTAGATGAATAAACAAATCTTCTAAAATAAGGATTACTTACTTTCACGTTTGAGAGTAGCCAGCGTCCGTTTTATGAGGGTTCATAGGAACATCAGGAATAACATTTGTTCTCAATAAGATGGATTCTTTGATTTTAGTATCAAGTATAACCAGATTTGGAAACCGAAGCATAACTAAAACTCCTAAAACAAGGATCACTCGGCTTCTCCTTTGAGAATGCAAGATCCGTCATCTTTTTCACAAAACGTTTTTGAAGAATCCTAGCAACATAGACAATGGACTACCTGATTTAACGATTTGGAAAATGCAAGGCTCCTATCCCTAAGAGCATTTGTTATTCTAGAAAGATGGTATTACTATCGAAATAGCCGAGGATTGTAATTTACGCATTCTAATGAACTTGTTGAAAAACATTAGACCACAAAAAGACGAATTACTTGATTCTACAACTGAGGATGAACAAATTTTCGAATCCGCATGAAAAAACGATGCTTAAAAAGAAAGTGCTTCTTTCGAGAAAAGCCGAGGATTCTAGATGAATAAACAAATCTCTTAAAATAAGCATTACTTGCATTCATGATTGAGAGTAGCCAAGGTCCGCTTTCTAGGGGTTCATCAGAACATCTGGAATAACATTTGTTCTCAATAAGATGGATTCTTTGATTTTAGTATCAAGCATAACCGGATTTAGAAGCCAAAGCACAACAAGAACTCCTAAAAACAAGGATCACTCGACTTCTTCTTTGAGAATGTCAAGATCCGTCATCTTATTCATAAAGAGTTTTTGATAAATCCTAACAATGTAGACAATGGACTACCTGATTTAACGATTTGGAAAATGCAAGGCTCCTATCCCTAGGAGCACTGCGGCTCCTAAATAGCATATGCACCTTTCTAGATTAACGAATCCTCATGTCGGATGACCTACGTTCGCAACAAGATGGACAACTTGGTATTCTATCGAGATAGCCGAGGTTTGTAATTTAAGGATTCTAATGAACTTGTCGAAAAACGTTAAACCATAAAAAGTTGAATTACTTGATTCTATGACTGAGGATGAATAAATTTCCAAATCTGCAGGAAACAACGATGTTCAAAAAGCAAGAGCCTCCTTCGAGAAAAGCCGAGGATTCTAGATGAATTAACAAATCTCCTAAAATAAGGATTACTTGCATTCACGATTGGGAGTAGCCAGGGTCCGTTTTATGAGGGTTCATAGGAACATCAGGAATAACATTTGTTCTCAATAGGATGGATTCTTTGATTTCGGTGTCAAGTATAACCAGATTTTGAAACCGAAGCATAGATAAAACTCCTAAAAATAAGGATCACTCGACTTCTTCTTTGAGAATGTCAATGGACTACCTGATTTCACGATTTGGAAAATGAAAGGCTTTTATCCCCAAGAGCATCACGGCTCCCAAATAGCATATGCATCTTTCTAGAATAACGAATGCTCACGTCGAATGACCTACGGTCCCAACAAGATGGAAAACTTGGTATTACTATCGAGATAGCCGAGGTTCGTAATTTACGCATTCTAATGAACTTGTCGAAAAACGTTAGACCATAAAAAGTCGAATTACTTGATTCTGCGACTGAGGATGAACAAATTTCCAAATTCGCATGAAAAAAGGACGCTTAAAAAGCAAGTGCTTCTTTCGAGAAAAGCCGAAGATTCTAGCTGAATAAACAAATCTCTTAAAATAAGGATTACTTGCTTTCACGATTGAGAGTAGCCAAGGTTCGCATTTTAGGGGTTCATCAGAACAACTGGAATAACATTTGTTCTCAATAAGATGGATTCTTTGATTTCAGTATCAAGCATAACCGGATTTGGAAGCCAAAGCACAACGAGAACTCCTAAAAACAAGGAGCACTCAACTTCTTCTTTAAGAATGTCAGGATCCATCATCTTATTCATAAAAAGTTTTTCATGAATCCTAGCAACGTAGATAATGGACTACCTGATTTAACGATTTGGAAAATGTAAGGCTCCTATCCCTAAAAGCATCGTGGCTCCCAAAGAGCATATGCACATTTCTAGAATTACGAATCCTCATGTCGGATCACCTACGTTCCCAACAAGATGGATAACTTGGTATTACTATCGAGATAGCCGAGGTTCGTAATTTAATGATTCTAATTAACTTGTCGAAAAATGTTAGACCATAAAAAGTTGAATTACTTGATTCTATGACTGAGGATGAATAAATTTCCAAATCTGCAGGAAACAACGATGTTTAAAAAGCAAGAGCCTCCTTTGAGAAAAGCCAAGGATTCTGGATGAATTAACAAATCTCCTAAAATAAAGATTACTTACATTCATGATTGGGAGTAGCCAGGGTCCATTTTATGAGGGTTCATAGGAACATCAGGAATAACATTTCTTCTTAACAGGATGGATTCTTTGATTTCAGTGTCAAGTATAACCAGATTTGGAAACCGAAGCATAGCTAAAACTCCTTAAAACAAGGATCACTCGGCTTCTTCTTTGAAAATATCAAGATCCGTCATCTTTTTCACAAAACGTTTTTGAAGAATCCTAGCAACATAGACAATGGACTACCTGATTTCACGATTTGGAAAATGCAAGGCTCCTATCCCCAAGAGCACCGCAGTACCCAAATAGCTTATGCATCTTTCTAGAATAACGAATTTTCACGTCGGATGACCTCCGTACCCAACAAGATGGACAACTTGGTATTACTATCGAGATAGCCAAGATTTGTAATTTATGCATTCTAATGAACTTGTCAAAAATTGTTAGACCATAAAAAGTCGAATTACTTGATTCTGCGACTGAGGATGAACAAATTTCCAAATCCGCATGAAAAAATGGACGCTTAAAAAGCAAGTACTTCTTTCGAGAAAAGCCGAAGATTCTAGTTGAATAAACAAATCTTTTAAAATAAGGATTACTTGCTTTCACGATTGAGAGTAGCTAAGGTCCGCATTTTGGGGGTTCATTAGAACAACTGGAATAACATTTGTTCTCAATAAGATGGATTCTTTAATTTTAGTATCAAGCATAACCGGATTTGGAAGCCAAAGCATGACAAGAACTCCTAAAAACAAGGATCACTCAGCTTCTTCTTTGAGAATGTCAAGATCCGTCATTTTATTCATAAAAAGTTTTTGATGAATCCTAGCAACGTGGATAATGGACTACCTGATTTAATGATTTGGAAAATGCAAGGCTCCTATCCCTAAGAGCACCGCGACTCCCAAATAGCATATACACCTTTCTAGAATAACGAATCCTCACGTCGGATGACCTACGTTTGCAACAAGATGGACAACTTGGCATTGCTATCGAGATAGCCGAGGTTCGTAATTTATGGATTCTAATGAACTTGTCTAAAAACGTTAGACCATAAAAAGTTGAATTACTTGATTCTACGACTGAGGATGAATAAATTTCCAAATCTGCAGGAAACAACGATGTTCCAAAAAGCAAGAGCCTCCTTCGAGAAAAGCCGAGGATTCTGAATGACTAAACAAATCTCCTAAAATGAGGATTACTTGCTTTTACAATTGAGAGTAGCGAGGGTCCATTTTATGAGGGTTTATAAGAACATCAGGAATGACATTTGTTCTCAATAAGATGGATTCTATGATTTCAGTATGAAGTATAAATAGATTTGGATACCGAAGCATAACGAAAACTCCTAAAATCAAGGATCACTCGGCTTCTTCTTTGAGAATGTCAAGATCCGTCATCTTATTCATAAAAAGTTTTTGAAGAATCCTAGCAACGTAGACAAAGGACTACCTGATTTAACAATTTGCAAAATGCAAGGCTCTTATCCCCAAGAGCACCGCGGCTCCCAAATAGCATATGCATCTTTCTAGAATAAGGAATGCTCACATCGAATGATCTACATTCCCAACAAGATGGATAACTTGGTATTACTATCGAGATAGCCGAGGTTCGTAATTTACGCATTCTAATGAACTTGTCAAAAAAGTTAGACCATAAAAAGTCAAATTACTTGATTCTGCGACTAAGGATGAACAAATTTCCGAATCCGCATGAAAAAAGGACGCTTTAAAAGCAAGTGCTTCTTTCGAGAAAAGCCGAGGATTCTAGATGAATAAACAAATCTCTTAAAATAAGGATTACTTGCTTTCACGATTGAGAGTAGCCAAGGTCTGCTTTCTGGGGGTTCATTAGATCAACTGGAATAACATTTGTTCTCAATAAGATGGATTCTTTGATTTCAGTATCAAGCATAACCGGATTTGGAAGCCAGAGCATAACGAAAACTCCTAAAAACAAGGATCACTCGGCTTCTTCTTTGAGAATGTCAAGATCCGTCATCTTATTCATAAAAAGTTTTTGATGAATCTTAGCAACGTGGATAATTAACTACCTGATTTAACAATTTGGAAAATGTAAGGCTCCTATCCCCAAGAGCACCGTGGCTCCCAAATAGCATATGCATCTTTCTAGAATAACAAATGCTCACGTCAAATGACCTATGTTCCCTACAAGATGGATAACTTGGTTTTGCTAGACCATAAAAAGTTGAATTACTTGATTCTACGACTGACGACGAATAAATTTCCAAATCCGCAGGAATCAACGACGCTTAAAAAGTAAATGCTTCTTTCGAGAAAAGCCGACGATTATAGATAAATAACTAAACTCCTAAAATAAGGATTACTTGCTTTCATGATTGAGCGATGCCAGGGTCCATTTTTTGAGGGTTCGTCGGAACATCCGGAATAACATTTGTTCTCAATAGGTTGGATTGTTTGATTTCAACATCAAGTATAACCGGACTTAGAATCCGAAGCATAACGAAAACTCTTAAAAACAAGGATCACTCGGCTGGTTCTTTTAGATTGTCAAGATCATTTTTTTCATAAAAAGTTTTTGAAGAATCCTAGCAACATGGACAAAGGACTACCTAATTTAATGATTTGGAAAATGCAAGGCTCCTATCCCCAAGAGCACCGCGGCTCCTATATAGGATATGCAACTTTCTAGAATAATGAAAGCTCATGTTGAATGACCTACGATCCCAACAAGATGGACAACTTGGTTTTACTATCAAGATAGCCAAGGTTCGTAATTTAAGGATTTTGATGAACTTGTTAATTAACGTTAGACCATAAAAAGTCGAATTACTTGATTCTACGACTAAGGACGAATAAATTTCCAAATCCGTAAGAAACAACGACGCTTAAAAAGGAAGAGCTTCTTTCGAGAAAGCCCAAGGATTCTGGATGAATAAACAAACCTCCTAAAATAAGGATTACTTGCTTTTACGATTGAGACCATGGTCCATTTTCTAAGGGTTCGTCGGAACATGTGGAAAAACATCTGTTCTCAATAAGATGGATTCTTTGATTTTAGTATCAAGTATAACTAGATTAGGAAACCAAAGCATAATGAAAACTCCTGAAAACAAGGAACATACGACTTCTTCTTTTAAAATGTTAAGTTCCGTCATCTTTTTCGTAAAAAGTTTTTGAAGAATCCTAATGACGTGGACAAAGGACTACATGATTCAATGATTTAGAAAATGCAAAGCTCCCATCTCCAAGAGCACCGTGGCTCCCAAATAGCATATGCATCATTTTAGATTAACGAATGCTCATGTTGATGACCTACGTTCCTAACAAGATGGACAACTTCATTTTACTATCGACATGGTCGAGGTTCCTAATCTAGGAATTTTGATGTACTTATTGAAAAATGTTAGACCATAAAAAGTCGAATTACTTGATTTTGTGATTGAGGATGAATAAATTTCCAAATCCGTAGGAAACAACGATGCTTAAAAAGCAAGTGCTTCTTTTGAGAAAAGCCGAGGATTCTGGACGAATAAAGAAATCTCCTAAAATAAGGCTTACTTGCTTTCACGATTGAGGGTAGCCAGGGTCTGTTTTCTGAGTGTTTATCGATACATGTAGAATAAAATTTGTTCTCAATAAGATGGACTTTTTGATTTCAATATCAAGTATAACCAGATTTGGAAACCGAATCATAACGAAAACTCTTAAAAACAAGGATCACTCGACTTCTTCTTTGAGAATGTCAAGATTCATCATCTTATTTGTAAAAATTTTTTGAAGAATCTTACCAACGTAGACAATGGACTACTTGATTTAACGATTTGGAAAATGCAAAGTTCCTATCCCCAAGAGTACCGCAGCTCCTAAATAGCATACGCATCATTCTAGAATAACGAATGCTCACGTCAGAAGACCTACGTTCCCAACAAGATGGATAACTTGGTTTTACTATCGAGATAGCTGAGGTTCGTAATTTAAGAAAGTCGAATTACTTGATTCTACGATTGAGGACGAATAAAATCCAAATCTGCATGAAAAAACGACTGTAGACACCTAATTTTTGCCCTTCCATGGTCTTAATTTTTATTTTTACAAAAAGGGTCCTAATTCAAAAAAATAAAAAAAAGAAAATAAATAATAAAATAAATAATAAATAAGAAAAGGAAAAATCTTAAAAATTTCGTAAATTTTTAGAAAGTAGTTTATATTAGGAATAATTAGTTTTAGTTTTAGTTTAGTGAAAAATTTTATTTTAAGGAATCGGATAGTTTAAATATAATTTAATAGTAATGAATGTCAAGGTGCAGTCAACGGCCTAATGGATAAGCAACGGAGTATTTGAGTGGATTTAGTTGGAGGTCACGGGTTCGAGTCTCAACATGCACCTATGTCTTTATTTTTCTGTCTTTGCAGAATCAGGATTTAAAATTGGATTCATATCTAATCAAATCATATGAATATTAGTTAAATCAGATTTGAATCTAATTTAATTAATGAATAAGATATAATTAGATATGATATGATATGATTTGGTTAGACTATATAAACACTTCATGCAGTCGAAAAAAAAGAATAGAAAAAAAAAACTGAAACTAAAACAGGAATAGAAACAGAAACAGAAAAAAGGCTCTGGTAGGAACTACAAATACTCCACGCATAGTAGCAGAGTGTGTCCGTCTCCTATCGCGGCAAATCCATGCGCAACAGCAGTCTATCTATCTACTATCGCAGCGGAACAGTAGTAGAACAGTAGTGGAATAGCAGCAGAACAGCAGTAGAACAGCAGCAGAACAGCAACAAAACAACAGTAGTCTGTCTGTCTCCTATCATAGCAGAACAGCAGCGGAATCGTAGCCACACAATAGCCAGCAGAACAGTAGGCCACACAACAACAGCAAGCCAACTCCAATCAACGGTCATGCCACATTACTATATACGGACAACAACAGCAAGCCAACTCCAATCAATGGTCATGCTACGTTACTGCACACAGACGACAACAACAAGCCAATTCCAATCAACGGTCACCCCATCAACACATCCACTCCACCATGCCAAGTACCTGAACACAACGCCATCCTCAACAATCCCCACGCTTTACCGTTAATCATCTTCGCCTCACTATCCCTTCCACACCAAGCTCCAATCCATGGACAACCTTGTTGCACAGACAAGAACAGCCACAGTCAGCAGCCAACGCCCCCTTCATGCACACTAAACCGCAGTCGCCCTCCTGACGACAATCAGACGTACCGATCAACATGCGCACATCCTAGCAGTTGTTGTACAAATTAGCTTTCACAATCAGGTTCAGTTAAATTTTTTTTTTTTTTTTGTTCAGTTAAAAACTTTTTCTTCTTTATGTTACGATTTCTATATCTTATTGATTATAGTTTTATTATTATTATTGATACAGTATAGATATATGTGTATATATCTATATGCTTAGGTATATTTTTAGTATTATGACTTTAGGATTTTCTCACTTAGAAAAATTTATTTTGTAAATAAATAAAAATAAAAAATAGAAATCGTACTTTAAAAAATAGGACTTTTAGAGAGTTTTTATAAAATAAGAATAAAAGACTTAGTGAATTAGGGCTCTTTTAGAGTTTTCTTTGAAAAACTAAATTGATAATAACGTAAACTCGGTCGGTTTTCAAAATTAAAATCAATCAACACACTAAAGATTTTTTGAAAAAACTACGATCGTCTGATCCCGGCTAACAGGTACATAGGCACCTTTGGGGCGACGATAAAATATGTAGAAACTTAGGTTTTTTTTTTATTTTATTTATTTATTTATTTATTTTTAAAATATTATAATTAGAAAAACGATCCTAATTTCGGCAAATAAATAGTGGTACTCGTTATGGTTTAATAGGTTATCCCTCGAATTCGAAACCCTCTGGTTCTTTGTTAAAATTGAAATCCAAGACCGGTAGCTAAATCGTAATCAATCCACCCAATTGATTACGGTTTCTTTTTCTTTTCCCAACTTCGGTCGGGTGGCGACTCCAAAAATTATTTTTAATAAAAAACCGTAATTTCTCAATTTCTTTAGTCAAGGATTAATATTAAATGGGTAAGGGTTTAGTATTAATCAAGAAATGAGAAATTAATATTATAAACAGAAAACTGAAAAATTAGACTCGACAACGATGCTTAAAAAGCAAGAGCTTCTTTCGAAAAAAGCCGAAAATTCTAGATGGATAAACAAATCTCCTGAAATAAGGATTACTTGCTTTTACGTTTGAGAGTAGCTAGGGTCCGTTTTCTGAGGGTTCATCGGAACATCTAGAATAACATTTCTTCTCAATTAGATGGATTCTTTGATTTCAGTACCAAGCATAACTAGATTTGGAAACCGAAGCATAACGAAAACTCCTAAAAACAAGGATCACTCGGCTTCTTCTTTGACAATGTCAAGATCCCTCATCTTATTCATAAAAAGTTTTTGAAGAATCCTAGCAACGTAGATAAAGGACTACCTGATTTAACGATTTGGAAAATGCAAGGCTCCTTTCTACAAGTGCTCCACAGCTCCCAAATAGCATATGCACCTTTCTAGAATAATGAATACTCACGTCGGATGACCTACGTTCCCAACAAAATGGGCAACTTGGTATTACTATCGAGATAGCCAAGGTTCATAATTTAAGGATTCTAATGAACTTGTTAAGAAACTTTGGACAATAAAAAGTTAAATTACTTGATTCTACAACTGAGGATGAATAAATTTCCAAATTCTGCAGGAAACAATGACATTAAAAAGCAAGAGCTTTTTTCAAGAAAAGCCAAGGATTCTGGATGAATAAACAAATCTCCTTAAATAAGGATTACTTGCTTTTACAATTGAGAGTAGCCAAGGTCCGTTTTATGAGGGTTCATAGGAACATTAGGAATGACATTTATTCTCAATAAGATGGATTCTTTGATTTCAGTATCAAGTATATAACCAGATTTGGAAACTGAAGCATAACGAGAACTCCTAAAAACAAGGATCACTTAGCTTCTTCTTTGAGAATATCAAGATCCTTCATCTTTTTCATAAAAAGTTTTTGAAGAGTCTGAGCAAAGTAAACAAAGGATAACCTGATTTAACCATTTGGAAAATGTAAGGCTCCTATCCCCAAGTGCACCGTGGCTCCCAAATAGCATATGCATCTTTCTAAAATAACGAATGCTCACTTCGAATGACCTACGGTCCCAACAAGATGGGCAACTTGGTTTTACCATTGAGATAGCCAAGAATTGGAATTTAAGGATTCTAATGAACTTGTTGAAAAAAGTTAGATCATAAAAAGTCAAATTACTTGATTCTACGATTGAGGATGAATAAATTTCTAAATCCGTAGGAAACAACAACGCTTAAAAAGCAGTGCTTCTTTCAGGAAATGCCGAGGATTCTGGATGAATAAACAAACCTCCTAAAATAGGGATTACTTGCTATCACGATTGAAAGTAGGTAGGATCCGTTTTTTGAGGGTTCATCGGAACATCTGGAATAACATTTGTTCTCAATAAGACAGATTCTTTAATTTCAGTATCAGGTATAACCAGACTTGGAAACCGAAGAATAACAAAAACTCCTAAAAGCAAGGATCACTCGACTTCTTCTTTGAGAATGTCAAGCTCCATCATCTTTTTCATAAAATGTTTTCTAAGAATCCTAGCAATGTAGACCATGGACTACTTGATTTAACGATTTGGAAAAGGCAAGGCTCCAATCCCCAAGAACACTGCGGTTCCCAAATAATATTTGCATCATTCTAGAATAACAAATGCTCACGCGGATGCCCTACATTCCTAACAAGATGGACAACATGGTTTTACTATCGAGATTGCCAAGGTTCATAATTTAACAATCCTAATGAACTTGTTGAAAAACGTTAGACCATAAAAAGTCGAATTACTTGATTCTACGACTGAGGACGAATAAATTTCCAAATCTACAGGAAACAATGATGTTCAAAAAGCAAGAGTCTCTTTTGAGAAAAGCCAAGGATTCTGGATAATTAAACAAATCTCCTAAAATAAGGATTACTTGCTTTCACGATGGAGAGTAGCCAGGGTCCGTTTTATGAGGTTTCATCAGAACATGAGGAATAACATTTGTTCTCAATAAGATGGATTCTTTTATTTTAGTATTAAGCATAACCAGATTTGGAAACCAAAGCATAACAAAAACTCCAAAAAAGAAGGATCACTTAGCTTCTTCTTTAAGAATGTCAAGATCCGTCAATTTTTTCATAAAAAGCTTTTAAAGAATCCTAGCTGTCAAGACCCTAAAGGGGGCCTAGTAGGATTACCTAAAATTTTCATAACATGTGTGTACCCATGATATGAAAACCGCCTTGCAAGTCAGAGATTGCAAGACTCTAAATAATTAATCACTAAGGTTACTGATTTTTAAGTAATCAATTTACTGTAGAATACAAATATAAATAACTATGGGTATCCGTTATCCCATAGTTCTTCAGAACCACAGAGAATCGGTATCCCCTACCAAATAATAAGACAGGATTACCAACATTATAAAACTACAAGAAGAATTAAATTATATTAAACTCTAACATGTGAATATTTTCTACAAAGAGTGTTTATGTATCGCTTATAAAAAAAAAAAAAAAATCTTAACTAATCCTAACACTAATGTACATATCTTCATCTTGCACTCAGCACTCGAGACATATCCCAATCCCATCGTATGTAAACCTGCAAAAGAAACTAAGGGGGAATGAGCATAAAACAGCTCAGTGAGTTCATTCCTCACCACTACCGGTCAAGTAAGTTTTCATCCATTATTATCATACATGCAAGCAAGCTATCTACATACATAATGAATGCAGGCATGATGAATGCAAACAACACATCCATAGGAGTCCGGAACTATGGAAGGTGTAGAATTACGTCGTCCACACTTCGATTATCCCCTGTACTTACCCGCACAGGGCACCTTAGCTTACCCGCAGAGGCTACCTAGGGGCACCACCCCACTAGGCAAAACTCGACTATTACCCTAGCCAAGAAAAGAGTTTCAATCCAAATAGGGGGAGTCCAAACTAGGACTATCCACCCTCCAAGACCCCTCAGGCACAAACATGCGAGTCCTCTCGCAACCAAAAATAACCAAGGCCTTTCAAGCACAATAAAGCGAGTCCTCTCGCTATCAAGTAGAGAACCCATGCTAGCTTTGCCTTAACATTAAAAATACTATTTATGGCTTCACAAGCCCTTACAGCGATCATGCAAAAATTTGTTTAAGGTTAGAAAAGCTTTTGCCAAAAATACTTTTCTTAAGATTTTTGCAAGGCTAGCACTCTCCATTCATACCTTTACCAAGTCATAGACATGCGACAAGTAGAACCGGTTATTTGGGTTAGACATTTATATTTATCAACTTAAAAAGGTGATCACACAGATGATGGCATACAAACAGAATAGTCATTCAAACATACAAGTAATAGCAAACAACAAAACATCATACAAATAATACGCACAAGCAAGTAGCAAGTCATCAAAATTCCCTCACCTGGATTATTGCTCATTCTCCAAGCCTTTAGGGTTTCCAGGACTCAATATCGAATGCCTAAATCAAAATGGCAAACCTTATAAGTGTTTTGAGAATTCAGACTCCTTAGTCAACTAAAAGTCTATTGTAGTTTATCTAGTTTCCTCCAATATAACCCGAGTTTAGTGTATATAGGGTTACCATATTCCATGAGATTAATAGTAACTATTTTCTTATATTAGTAAGGTATGAGGCTTCTTTTATGTATTTTGAAATTTTTTTGTTCTGATTCCGATATTTGCGAACTTATAGTGGTTTTTCATCGTTTTTAGACGTACGTTCACACGGAAATGTCCGTTTTGGATGTTAAGACCCGTGTTTTATGATATGGGCTAAATTTATTA
This sequence comes from Lumnitzera littorea, assembly GCA_024138015.1. Taxonomy (NCBI): domain Eukaryota; kingdom Viridiplantae; phylum Streptophyta; class Magnoliopsida; order Myrtales; family Combretaceae; genus Lumnitzera; species Lumnitzera littorea. The sequence goes on along the minus strand of JAMXBB010000006.1, from coordinate 81,567,457 downwards.
AAATTTTATTTTATTGTAGTTTAATTACTCCTATTGGCTAGTTTTATGTTCCATTTTAGCTGTTAATGATTTAATTAGCCATTTAGTCTTATACTTAGGGGCTTTTACTTTGTTATTATTAATTTATGTACTTAATTAAGTATGATTCAATTTAGAAAGTGTATTAGGGTTTACTAATTTAGGATCTTAATTATGATACACTCTTCTTCTTTTCTTAGTTTATAATCTATGCTTATATCATGCTTACATCATCATTTGCTTATGCCATTGCTTATGTCATCTTTTGCTTATGTCATGGCTTATGTCATTATGTGCTTACCTCATCACTCACCTCATCATTTAATTACCTAAGCTTCACCTCATGCTTATGTCATGTCTTAATGTCTTATGTATACTTTAATTAAACTACTATGTACATATACCTTTACTATACTTATATGTATACTAGTATACTTAAACATATACTTATACATGTACTTATACTTATACCGTATTTATACATGTATACCTACTCATATACCTATACGGTTGGATACGTATTTTTATACAAAAATTCGTATGCCTAATCTTTTCCTTAAGAAAAGCTTCCTAATTCCATTCTTTTGTATTTTTATGTATGTATTTAGTGTAGTATACACATATATAGCTAGATATGGTCTTAATTCAAGTTATGTACATGATAAATACTTATGTACAAAGGTTCACATACATGTATTCTTTTAGTATTCCCTTATGTGCACATACTTATAAGCATATACTCATGTCTTCCTTTCTTCTTCTTCTTCATAATTCCTAATTCCTATACTTAAAGATGGAAACTTTGTTTCCTCTTCTTCAAAACAACACTAAACACATAACTACTTACCTAATCTACCTAATTAACTAACTAATGAAAAAGATAAAACAAGATAAAGTAACTTAGATACATACCTTTAATTATGTTGAAATTGAGAAGACAAAAGGAGGAGTGATGAGAGTGAAATGGAAAGAAGAAGCTCACGGCAAATGAAGAATGTTTTTGTTTTGTTTCTTTTCCTTTGTTTTCATTATGGAAGACATCAAATGGTGGGACTACAATGGACAATAAGTGGACGGCAATTGAAGAGAGAAGGAGGAGGAAAAAAAATCAAAAAGGAAGAAAAGAAAAGCCATCATTAAGGAAGAGATATTTTTTCTTATCTCTTAAGATCTTTAACTTTTCAAAGTGTTGACTTGGTCAACATTTTGACCTTAGTCAACATGTGTTGACTTGGTCAACTCTCCTTAAGCTTATGTAATTTTGTGTACATAATGTAGAGATTAAGGGAAATTAAGAGAAAAATGAAGGAAATGAGATATTTGATGAATTGATTAGCAAACATAGTTGATGAGGTCTTACTTTAGGTCTTTATAACTTATATATCTCATTTGATAAACTACTTTGGATAACAAGTGCAAAAAGTACTAATTTGGGTATTAAAGTTCACTACATGTAACCTAATCTTCAACTATAATCCTAACTCTAAGTGAGACTATCCTAATCACATACTTAAGGCATAAATATATTCTATGACTCATTATCTTAATTTCTAATGGATTACTTGAGGATTCGAATCATATAAGCATGAATGAGGATCATCTCTAACCTTTTACTAATGATTTGGCAAAATATGAGCATTATATTATCAATTAGGGTTTTAGGATTTACAATGATGAATTAGTGCTTTTATATCCTTAAAGTTATAGTTTTAGGGTTCTTATTACTTTAAGGCACAATCTCTAATTTTTTTATACATTTAGGGTTTTATATATTCTTATGTGATTAAATCTTCGATTGTTATCTTAGGGTTTTGATGAGGTTCGAGATTTTAGGGTCTTCGTATGCGGTTAGGGGTTCAATTGATGATTTAAGGTTTTTCGTATTCACTTTAGGTTTTGGATTGAGATTTTATTAGTTTTAAATCTCATTGGCTCTTTTGAGTTTAGAAAATCATCTACTGTTTCGACGTTTGTTTCTATACTTAGAAAGCTAAATTCGCGGGGTTTATACTAGCAATGTAAACAGAGGACTACTTGATTTAACGATTTGGAAAATGCAAGGGTCCTATCCCTAAGAGCACCGCGGCTCCCAAATAGCATATGCAACTTTCTAGAATAACGAATGCTCACATCGGATGACCTATGTTCCCAACAAGATGGACAACTTGGTATTACTATCGAGATAGCCGAAGTTCGTAATTTAAGCATTCTAATGAACTTGTTGAAAAATGTTAAACCATAGAAAGTCGAATTACTTTATTCTGCGACTAAGGATGAACAAATTTCCAAATCCGCATGAAAAAAAGACACTTAAAAAGCAAGTGCTTCTTTCGAGAAAAGCCGAGGCTTCTAGATGAATAAACAAATCTCCTAAAATAAAGATTACTTGCTTTCATGATTGAGAGTAGCCAAGCTCCATTTTCTGAAGGTTCATCGGATCATCTGGAATAACATTTGTTCTCAATAAGTTGGATTTTTTTATTTCAGTATCAAGCATAACTAGATTTGGAAACTAAAGCATAATGAAAACTCTTAAAAACAAGGATCACTCGGCTTCTTCTTTGAGAATATCAAGATCCGTCATCTTATTCATAAAAAGTTTTTGAAGAATCCTAGCAACGTAGACAAAGGACTACCTGATTTAACGATTTGGAAAATGCAAGGCTCCTTTCCACAAGTGCTCCACAGCTCCCAAATAGCATATGCACCTTTCTAGAATAACGAATCCTCTCGTCGGATGACCTACGTTCCTAACAAGATGGACATGTTGGTTTTACGATCGACATAGCTGAGGTTCATAATTTAAGGATTCTAATGAACTTGTTGAAAAACTTTAGATCATAAAAAGTTGAATTACTTGATTCTACGACTAAGGACAAATGAATTTCCAAATCTGCAGGAAACAACGATGTTTAAAAACAAGAGCCTCTTTCGAGAAAAGCCAAGGATTCTAGATGAATAAACAAATCTCCTAAAATAAGGATTACTTGCTTTCACGATTAAGAGTAGCCAGGGTCCGTTTTATGAGGGTTCATTGGAACATCAGGAATAACATTTGTTCTCAATAAGATTGATTCTTGGATTTCAGTATTAAGTATAACCAGATTTGGAAATCGAGGCATAACGAAAACACCTAAAAACAAGGATCACTCGACTTGTTCATTGAGGATGTGAAGATCCGTCATCTTATTCATGAAAAGGTTTTGAGGAATCCTAGCAACGTAGACAATGGACTACCTGATTTAACAATTTGGAAAATGCAAAGCTCTTATCCCCATGAGCAACACAAGTCCCAAATAGCATATGCAACTTTCTAGAATAACGAATGCTCACGTCGGATGTCCTACGTTCCCAACAAGATAGATAACTTAGTTTTACTATCGAGATAGTTGAGGTTTGTAAGTTAAGGATTCTAATGAACCTTTTGAAATTCGTTGGACCATTAAAAGTTGAATTACTTGATTCTGCGAATGAGGACAAATAAATTTCCAAATCCGCAGAAAACAACGACGCTTATAAAGCAAGAGCTTCTTTCTAGAAATGCCGAGGATTCTGGATGAATAAACAAATCTCCTAACATAAGGATTACTTGCTTTCACGATTGAGAGTAGCTAGGGTCCATTTTCTGAGGTTTCATCGGAACATGTGGAATAGCATTTGTTCTCAATAAGATGGATTCTTTGATTTCAGTATCAAGTATAACCAAATTTAGAAACCGAAGCATAACGAAAACACCTAAAAACAAGGATCACTAAACTTGTTCATTAAGAATGTGAAGATCCCTCATCTTATTCATGAAAAGGTTTTGAGGAATCCTAGCAACGTAGACAAAGGACCACCTGATTTGACGATTTGGAAAATGCAAAGTTCTTATCACCAAGAGCACCGCGGCTCCCAAATAGCATATGCATCATTCTAGAATAACGAATGCTTACGTCGGGTGACCTATGTTCCCAACAAGATGGACAACTTGGTTTTATTATCGAGATAGCCGAGGTTCGTAATTTAAGGCTTCTAATGAACTTGTCGAAAAACGTTAGAGCGTAAAAAGTCGTATTACTTGATTCTGCGACTGAAGACGAATAAATTTCCAAATCCACAGGAAACAACGACGCTTAAAAAACAAGTGGTTCTTTCGAGAAAAGCCGAGAATTCTGGATGAATAAACAAATCTCCTAAAATAAGGATTACTTGCTTTCACAATTGAGAGTAGCTAGGGTCCGTTTTCGAAGGGTTCATCGAAACATCTGGAATAACATTTGTTCTCAATAAGATGGATTCTTTGATTTCAGTATCAAGCATAACCAGATTTGGAAACCGAAGCATAACGAAAACTCTTAAAAACAAGGATCACTCGGCTTCTTCTTTGAGAATGTCAAGATCCGTCATCTTATTCATAAAAAGTTTTTGAAGAATCCTAGCAACATAGACAAAGGGCTACCTGATTTAACGATTTGGAAACTGCAAGGCTCCTATCCACAAGTGCTCCGTGGCTCCCAAATAGCATATGCATCATTCTAGAATAACGAATGTTCACGTCAGATGACCTATATTCCCAACAAGTCAGACAACTTGGTTTTACATATATATATATATATATATATATAATGCAAACAATTCCCATTATTATATATAATTATCAAGTCATCGCATTCATACACATGCATTTCCCATATCCCACAAGCATCTAAATTTATATATATAAATTTAGGTACATCTATTCTACAAGAAAAATCAAGTAAAGAGTCATCGGAAATTTACTCACTCAGCCATGCAGATCAATCAAAGTAATCCGAGTTAGGTTGTCTCCCTAAAGCCGGGTCCCCTGGACATCGCAAATACGATACTATAAGGATTTGAAATAAAACTTAGAAACTGAGTTAAAACCCTTTAAGTTATACTTTTGACTTGGTTTCATAATTTTTTCCCGGATTTACTTAAAAGTTCAATCGCGTATGACTTTCTCATTTTAGATTCGATTTTTATGATCTTATAGTCAATCTTCATCGTTTTTGAGTGTGATTTAATGTGGCGAGGTTAGATTTTTGAAACAAGGCACACAAATCTATCCGTGGGTCAGAACAGTAGCGATCCTCATGTTTTGGAATGCTTTTGGGCCTTATTTGGTAAATGGGCTTTTTGATAACTTGAGAAATCATTTAGGCTCGGTCTTAAGATTTTATCCTAAGCTTAAAATACTCCTTCAGATCAAATTTATAACTTTGATTTATATTCCTAAGGCTAACAAGCACTTTATGGGCCCTTTAGTGGGCTTAAGTTGTCAAATGGGCTTGTTTTTGGTTCAAACTAAAGTTAGTGACTTTGTTAGGCTTATGGAGTCTTAGGTGGATTTCTTGTGGGCTTCAAAACAACCTCTCTTAATATTTTTTGAGTGCTGGCCAAAATTTTAATGAAGTCCCAACTTAGAGTTCTACGCTTGTTTTGAGAGCTTTAGGCTCGGTTTTGAGTTTTAGGCTTAGTATACTTGCTATACTTGCTTTGGTTGATATTCTTACTTTGTTCACTTGGTTTTATCATATTTTTAAGTGGCTTTTAGTTATGTTCCAGATCTGGTTGTGATAATTCCAAGGGGTTCTCACTTGGTTTTTCAACTTGTTTCATCGTTTCTTTAAGTTTAGGTGTTAGATTATGCACTTAAACTACTTGTATGCAAATCTTAAATTAACTTTTCTTCCATAAGATGATTCTTTAACTCATGCTCCACACAAAGAAATAGAAGATCTTATACTTAATACAACTTCCATATCATAGCTCATGTCATACAAAGTTGGTTTCTTCATAAAACTTCATGTCATGGATTTTCCCTTAACTTAAGTCTAGATTTGAGCATGTTTAACTTAATGGAAACAAAATCAACATCCAAATGACTATGGAACCCTCACGTCCAGCATGCTCATCCTCCATTCAAGTTTTTATTTCAAGACTTTCTCAACTTAAAATCTTCCATTCAAAGTGTTGAACAAGTATCTTTACAAAATACCAACTTTACATGCTCATGCTTCAACTCCATGTAAAGGTTTCATGAGTTTGTTTCTTAAAATGGTCTTTGTTGTTATCACAACTTAAACCTTACTTATATCTTCAAGAAATCAAAGTCTCCTAACACAAACACTAACCCACTAATCACAAGAAATACTTACTCGTCCTTAAAGCAAAATATGGTGGTTATGTACAAAGGTTCCACTTAAGCTCTTAACTTTGCTTCCTCTTTTGCAACCTTTTGGAACCCGAATCGTTTAGTCTTTTGGAATGGGGTTTGTGGAAGGTTATAATGGTCTTAAAAGATCTTAGATGTTGGAAGAAAGTGACACAAGAAAAAGAAATGAGAGTGCCGTGAGTAGGACTTAGAAGTGGCGGCCAAATGGAGGATTTTTGTGGGGTTGAATTTCTTCTTTTGATTTGTGTTTAAAGTGAGAGAAAAGGAAGTGAAAATGAGAGTGAAAGAGGGAGAGAGTGGCAGATTTTGAACGAGAAAAGAAGTGTATGCAAGAAGCTTTAATTGATTGTCTTGTAGCTTACACAAGAGTTAACAATTGCAACTATTGATGATGTAAGCATTAAGGGGTGAATAGTGGTGTGTAAGAGAAAGTGATTGATAGTTGAAAGACAAGAGTATGGCCCCCCTTTCCTTCTTGTTTAAATCTACCATTTAATGTCCTTTGGGGTCATGGAATGGTCTTGTCTCATTTAATGAAGTTAAGCATGTGAAATCTTGTGAAGAATTGTCCATATGTAGTATAAGTGAAGAGGTGATAAGGAAAATGTCTTATCACTAGATTTTGATAAGTTATCAATTGATAAATGATTCCAACTCTCAATAGATAAGTTATCTAAAGTGTTTGGTTAATCTACTTATTGAAGTGTAAGGCTTGGACATGAAGATAAGGGCATGGTCTTATAGAAAATTGTTTTTAGGTTTTCATCTTGCATTGTTTTGTAATTTATGATTTGAATTTTATAAAATTGTGAAATTTTCTAAAGTTGAATGGAATTATTGAGATTAAATTATCGATTAATTACTTATGGTTAAAATTCCTTAATGGTTTTAAGGTTTAGGGTTTTAAATGACTTTAGAGCTTGTAGTTCTTCAAGCTCGGGTTTTATCGATAATTGGTTTTTGAATTGGAAAATTTTAATTCATTTCTAAATATAAGCTTAAGTCTTTAGTTTAGTTAATCCTTGGGAATGTTCAGAAAGTACTCTAAATCAAGTCTTAGGCCCACTAAAAGTAGGGTTTACACAAGGCTCTTATTTGCAAGAGCACCGCGGCTCCCAAATAGCATGTACATCTTTCTAAAATAGCAAATGCTCACGTCAGATTACCTACGTTCCTAACAAGCTAAACAACTTGGTTTTACTATCAAGATAGCCGAGGTTCATAATTTAAGGATTCTAATGAACTTGTTGAAAAACTTTAGACAATAAAAAGTCTAATTACTTGTTTCTGCGACTGAGGACAAATAAATTTCCAAATACGCATGAAACAATGACGCTTAAAAAGAAAGAGCTTCTTTCAAGAAAAGTTGAGGATTCTCGATGAATAAACAAATCTCCTAAAATAAAGATTACTTACTTTTACGATTGAGAGTAGCTAGGGTCCGTTTTTTGAGGGTTCATGGGAACATCTGGAATAACATTTGATCTCAATAAGATGGATTCTTTGATTTTAGTATCAAGCATAACTAGATTTGGAAATCGAAGCATAACGAAAACACCTAAAAACAAGGACCACTCGACTTCTTCTTTGAGAATGTCAAGATCTGTCATCTTATTCTCAAAAAGTTTTTGAAGAATCTTAGCAACACAGACAAAGGACTACCTAATTTAATGAATTGGAAAACGCAAAGTTCCTATCCCCAAAAGCACCGCGGCTCCTAAATAGCATATGCATTATTCTAGAATAACGAATGCTCACGTCAGATGACTTACCTTCCTAACAAGATGGACAACATGGTTTTACTATCCAGATAGCCGAGGTTCGTAATTTAAGGATACTAACGAATTTCTCGAAAAATGTTAGACCATAAGAAGTCGAATTACTTGATTCTACGACAAAGGACGAATAAATTTCCAAATCCGTAGGAAACAACGACGCTTAATAAGCAAGTGCTTCTTTCGAGAAAAGCCAAGGATTCTAGATGAATAAACAAATCTCCTAAAATAAGGATTACTTGCTTACACGATTGAGAGTAGCCAGGGTCCGTTTTCTAAGGGTTCAATGAAACATGTAGAATAACATTTGTTTTCAATAAGATGGATTCTTCAATTTCAGTGTCAAGCATTACCAGATTTGGGAACCAAAGCAAAACTGAAACTCCTAAAAACAAGGATCACTCAGCTTCTTCTTTGAGAATGTCAAGATCCGTCATCTTATTCATAAAAAGTTTTTGAAGAATCCTAGCAACGTAGATAAAGGACTACCTGATTTAATGATTTGGAAAATGCAAGGCTCCTATCCTCAAGAGCACCACGACTCCCAAATAACATATGCATCATTCTAGATTAAGGAATGCTTACGTCGGATGACCTACGTTCCCAACAAGATGGACAACTTGGTTTTACTATAAAGATAGCCGAGGTTCGTAATTTAAGGATTCTAATGAACTTGTTAAAAAACATTAGACCATAAAATGTCGAATTACTTGATTTTGCGACTGAGGACGAATATATTTCCAAATCTACAGGAAACAACAACGCTTAAGCAAGTGCTTCTTTCGAGAAAGGCCGAGGATTCTGGATGAATAAACGAATCTCCTAAAATAAGGATTACTTGCTTTCACGATTGAGAGTAGCCAAGGTCCGTTTTCTAAGGGTTCAACGGAACATGTAGAATAACATTTGTTTTCAATAAGATGGATTGTTCAATTTCAGTGTCAAGCATTACCAGATTTGGAAACCGAAGCAAAACTGAAACTCCTAAAAACAAGGATCACTCAGCTTCTTCTTTAAGAATGTCAACATCCGTCATCTTATTCATAAAATGATTTTGAAGAATCCTAGCAACGTAGACAAAGGACTACCTGATTTAACGATTTTAGAAATGCAAGGCTCCTACCCCCAATAGCACAACTGCTCCCAAATAGCATATGCATCTTTCTAGAATAACAAATGCTCACGTAGGATGACCTACATTCCCAACAAGATGGACAACCTGGTTTTAATATCGAGATAGTCGAGGTTCGTAATTTAAGGATTCTAATGAACTTGAGGAAAAATGTTAGTCCATAAGAAGTCGAATTACTTGATTCTGCGACTAAGGACGAACAAATTTCCAAATCCGTAAGCAACAACGACCCATAAAAAGCAGGAGCTTCTTTTGGGAAATGCAGAGGATTCTGGATGTATAAACAAATCTCCAAAAATAAGAATTACTTGCTTTTATGATTTAGAGTAGCCAAGGTTCATTTTCTAAGGGTTCATCAGAACATTTGGAATAACATTTACTCTCAATAAGATGGATTCTTTGATTTCAGTATCAAGCATAACCAGATTTGGAAACCGAAGCATAACGAAATATCCTGGAAACAAGGATCACTCGGCTTCTTCTTTGAGAATGTCAAGATGCGTCATCTTCTTCATAAAAAGTTTTAGAAGGATCCTAGCAATGTAGACAAAGGACTACCTAATTTAATGATTTGGAAAATACAAGGGTCCTATCCCCAAGAGCACCATGGCTCCGAAATAGCATATGCATCTTTCTAGAATAACGAATGCTTACGTCGGATGACCTATGTAAACCCTACTTTTAGTGGACCTAAGACTTGATTAAGACTACTTTCCGAATGTTCCCAAAGATCAACTAAACCAAAAACTTAAGTTTATATTTAGAAACGAATTAAATTTTTCCAATTCAAAAGCCAATTGTCAATAAAACCCAAGCTTGAAGAACTGTATGCTCTAAAGTCATTTAAAACCCTAAACCTTGAAATAATTAAGGAATTTTAACCCTAAGTAATTAATCGATAATTTAATTTCAATAATTTCATTCAACTTTAGAAAATTTCACAATTTTATAAAAATCAAATCATAAATTACAAAACAATGCAAGATGAAAACCCTAAAACAATTTCCTATAAGGCCATGCCCTTATCTTCATGTATAAGCTTTACACATTAAGTAGACCAACCAATCACCTTAGATAACTTATCAATTGAGAGTTGAAATCATTTATCAATTGATAACTTATCAAAATCTAGTGATAAGACAATCTCCTTATCACCTCTTCACTTATACTACATATGGACAATTTTTCACAAGATTTCATAAGCTTAACTTTAATAAATGAGACAAGACCACTCTATGGCCCACAAAGACTTTAAATGGCAGATTTGGACAAGGGAGAAAGGGGGGCCATGCTCTTGTCTTTCAACTATCAATCACTTTCTCTTACATATCACTATTCACCCCTTAATGCTTGCATCATCAATAGTTGCAATTGTTGACTTTTGTGTAAGCTACAAGATAATCAATTAAAGCTTCTTACACACACTTCTTTCCTCATTCAAAATCTGCCACTCTCTCCCTCTTTCACTCCCACTCCCATTTTCACCTCTTTTTCTCTCACTTTAAACACAAATTAAAAGAAGAAATGAAACTCCACAAATTCCCAACATTGCTGCCACCATTTTTGCTTCCATACTCACGGCAATTTCTCTTCTTATTCTTGTGTCATTTTCTTTCACCATCTAAGATCTATTAGAACCATTAGAACCTTCCACAAACCCCATTCCAAGAGACCAAAAGATTCGGGTTCCAAAAGGTGGCAAAAAAGAGGAAGCAAAGTTAAGAGCTTAAGTGGAACCTTAGTGCACAATCACCAAACTTTGCTTTAAGCATTAGTAAGTGTTTCTTGTGAACTGTGGATTAGTATTTATGTTAGGAGACTTTGATTTCTTGAAGATATGAGTAAGATTTAATTTGTTATAACACCAAAAATCGTTTTAAGAAACAAACCATGAAACCCTTACATGAAGTTGAAACATGAGCATGTAAAGTTGGTGTTTTGTAAAGACATTTGCTTAATGCTTTGAATGGAAGATTTTAAGCTAAGAAAATCTTGAACTAAGAACTTTAATGGAGGATGAGCATGCTGGACGTGAGGGTTCCATAGTCATTTGGATGTTGATTTTGTTTCCATTAAGTTAAACATGCTCAAATCTAGACTTAAGTTAAGGAAAAATCCACCACATGAGGTTTTATGAAGAAACCAACATTGTATGACATGAGCTATGATATGGGAGTTATATTAAATATAGGATCTTCTATTTTTTTTTGTGGAACATAAGTTAAAGAATCATCTTGTGGAAGAAAAGTAAAGTTAAGACTTGGACACAAGAAGTTGAGTGTATAATCTACCACCTAAACTTAAGGAAATGATGAAACAAGTTGAAAAACCAAGTGAGGACCCCTTGGAACCATCGCAAACAGATCTGGAACGTGGGAAAAAGAAGCTCAAAAATATGATAAAAGTGAATGAACAAAGTGAAAAGATCAACCAAAGCAAGTATGATAAGTATATAAAGCCTAAAACTCTCAAAACAAGCCTAGAACTCTAAGTTGGGCCTTCAATGAAATTCTGAACAGCACCTTAAAGTATCAAGAGAGGTTGTTTTGAAGCCCATAAAAAATCCACCTAAGGCCCCATAAGCTCACCAAAGTCACTAACTTTAGTTTGAACAAAAAACAAGCTCATTTAACAACTTAAGCCCACTAAAGGGCCCAAGAAGTGGTTGTTAGCCTTAGGAATATAAATCAAAGTTGTAAATTTGATCTCAAGGAGTATTTTAAGCTTAGGATAAAATATTAAGTCCAAGCCCAAAGAATTTCTTAAGTTATTAAAAGGCCCATTTACCAAACAAGGCCTAAAAGCACTCCAACACATGAGGAACGCTACTGTTCTGACCCATGGACAGAATTGTATACCTCATTTCGAAAATCTAACCTTACCACATTAAATTACACTTGAAAACGATGAAGATTGACTATAAGATCATAAAAATCGGATTTGAAATGAGAAAGTTGTACGCGATTGAACTTTAGGTAAAAACCGGGAAAATTTCGAAAACTAGTCAAGAGTATAACACAAGGAAAATTTACTTAGTTTCTTAAGTTTATTTTAATTCCTTATAAAAATTATTTCAATGACCAGGGGACACTGTATATGGAGACGACTTGCCTCCGGATTACTTTGACTGACCCACATAGCTGAGTGAGTAAATTCCTGATGACTCTTTACTTGATTGTGCTTGTAGAATAGATGCACCTAAACTTATATATATAAATTTGGATGCTTGTGGGATATGGTAAATGCATGTGTATGAATTTATGGATGAATACGATGACTTGTTAACTCTATTTAATAATGGGAATTGTTTGCATTATATATACATGTGAATTGTATGGAATGAAATTATCTGATCACCCTGAAAATCGAGTTAATCACTTATACGGTTAAGAAATCAAAATGAATCATGCATACCCCATATTGCATACGGATAACACCAACTACCACTTTACGCAGAAGATGGGAAGGGACTCACAGGAATACGAGTTTCCTACAAGATTGGGCACTAGCTACGCCATCATATATATTGAGTCTCTATCTTAAGCTGATGGGCTTACTAGGTGCCGAAAGACGCCAACCATCGACGAGAGGCCGAGTCTTGTGGCTTCTGCTTAGGGCATGTGATTGTGGATTGTAGAGGCCACCACACCGCTAGACTTGGAATTTTGAAAATATGATTTATTATTCGGTAATGAAAATATATATATATATATGTATATATATACATAGTTTTGTTTTGACTTAAGCACAATAGTGCTAATGAATTAAAACCTAAGTTCTAGAACCCGGATTTTAGTTTGGGTTGGTTAATTATCTCCAAACCCCGACTTCAGGGGGCGTAATTCTGAGTTGTATGCAGTTCTTAGGTCACTGCATGCGTTGTTTGGCATACTGATTTTTCATGCATTCATATGATTGTGCATTTAATAATTTTTTGTCATGCGGTATTGATGAGGGTGATTATCTCACTAAGCATAAGCTTACACCCCAACAGTTCTTTTCCTTGCAGGTTGATCGATAGTTGGGAATGGGATAGGAATCAAGTACAGAGTACTACCATTGAATCAGTATGATGAAAAGCTTGTGTAGTTAATTCGAAATGCTCCGAAAAACAACTAATGTCTCAATTAAGTTTAGTATCTTTAGTAAGTTTAGAATTTTCTAAAATTGTCTATCTTATTTCATTATTTTGGTAGAGGATACCGATTCTCTGTGGTTTTAAGAAATTGTGGAAAAATGGATATCCATAACTATTTATATTATATAATGAGTCAATGAATTAAAATTGAAGACTCTAGTAAATAACTATTTAGAGTTTTGCAATCTTTGACTTGTAAGGCGATTTTCTTATCATGGGTGCACACGTGATATAGAAATTCTAGGCAACACTACTAGGCCCCTCCTAGGGTCGCTACAACCTACGTTCCCAACAAGATGGAAAACTTGGTTTTAATATAAAGACAGCCGAGTTTCGAAATTTAAGGATACTGATGAACTTATGGAAAAACGTTAGACCATAAAAGTTGAATTATATGATTCTGCGACTGAGGACGAATAAATTTCCAAATCTGCAGGAAACAACGACGCTTAAAAATCAAGAGCTTCTTTCGAGAAAAGTTGAAGATTCTAGATGAATAAACAAACCTCCTAAAATAAGGATTACTTGCTTTTACGATTGAGAGTAGCCAGGGTCTATTTTCTAAGGGTTCATCGGAACATCTGGAATAACATTTGTTCTCAATAAGATGGATTCTTTGATTTCAGTATCAAGGATAACTAGATTTGTTAATCGAAGCATAATGAAAACTCCTAAAAACAAGGATCACTTGGCTTCTTCTTAGAGAAAGTCAAGATTCGTCAACTTATTCATAAAAAGTTTTTGAGGAATCCTAGCAACGTAGACAAAGGAATACCTGATTTAACGGTTTGGAAATTGCAAGGCTCCTATCCCCATGAGCAATGCGGCTCCCAAATAGCATATGCATCTTTCTAGAATAACGAATGCTCACGTCGGATGACCTACGTTCCTAACAAGATAGACAACATGGTTATATTATCGAGATAGCTGAGGTTCGTAATTTAAGGATTCTAATGAACTTGTTGAAAAACGTTAGACCATAAAAAGTCAAATTACTTGATTCTATGACTGAGGATGAATTAATTCCCAAATCCGTAAGAAACAACGATGCTTAAAAAGCAGGAGCTTCTTTCGAGAAAAGCTGAGGATTGTGGAAGAATAAAAAAACCTCCTAAAATAAGGATTACTTGCTTTCACGATTGAGACTAGCCAGGGTCCATTTTCTAAGGGTTCATCAAAACATTTGGAATAACATTTGTTCTCAATAAGATGGATTCTTTGATTTCAGTATCAAGTATAACCTGTAAACCCTACTTTTAGTAGGCCTAAGACTTGATTAAGAGTACCTTCCGAACATTCCCAAAGATTAACTAAACCAAAAACTTAAGTTTCTATTTAGAAACGAATTAAATTTTTACAATTCAAAAGCCAATTGTCGATAAAACCCGAGCTTGAAGAACTGCAAGCTCTAAAGTTACTTAAAACCTTAAACCTTAAAACAATTTAGCAATTTTAACCCTAAGTAATTAATCGATAATTTAATTTCAATAATTTCATTCAACTTTAGAAAAGTTCACAATTTTATAAAAATCAAATCATAAATTATAAAACAATGCGAGATGAAAACCTTAAAACAATTTCTTATAAGGTCATGCTCTTATCTTCATGTATAAGCTTTATACATAAATAAGTAGACCTACCAATCACCTTAGATAACTTATCAATTGAGAGTTAGAATCATTTATTAATTGATAACTTATCAAAATCTAGTGAAAAAACAATCTCCTTATCACCTCTTCACTTATACTACATATGGACAATTTTTCATAAGATTTCATAAGCTTAACTTTAATAAATGAGACAAGACCACTCCATGGCCTAAAAAGAATTTAAGTGGTAGATTTAGACAAGGGAGAAAGGGGGGCCATACTCTTGTCATTCAACCATCAATCACTTCCTCTTACACATCACTATTCACCCCTTAATGCTTACATCATCAAGAGTTGCAATTGTTGACTTTGTATAAGCTACAAGACAACACTTTCAAGACATTTAAACACTCATTTTCTCCCAAATCCAACCGGCCATTCTCTCCATCATTTCTCTCACTTTCAAATTCACATTCACATCTTCTTTCTCTCCTTTGAAACAAACATAAAAAGGAGAAACAACGTTACCCCACAAAATCAACTTTTCTTCCATTTTTGAAGCTTCACTCACGGCAACTTTTTCTTTTGTTCTTGTGCCATTTTCTTTCACCATCTAAGACCTTTTAAGACCATTAGAACCTTCCACAAACCCCATTTCAAGAGACCAAAAGATTCAGGTTCCAAAAGGTGACAAAAAGGAGGAGGTAAAGTTAAGAGCTTAAGTGGAACCTTAGTGCACAACCACCAAACTTTGCTTTAAGCACGAGTAAGTGTTTCTTGTGATATGTGGATTAGTATTTATGTTAGGAGACTTTGATTCTTGAAGGTATGGGTAAGGTTTAAGTTGTTATAACACCAAAAATCGTTTTAAGAAACAAACCATGAAACCTTTACATGAAGTTGAAACATGAGCATATAAAGTTAGTGTTTTGTAAAGACATTTGTTTAATACTTTGAATGGAAGATTTTAAGTTAAGAAAATCTTGAAATGAGAACTTTAATAGAGGATAAGCATGTTGGACGTGAGGGTTCCATAGTCATTTCGATGTTGATTTTGTTTCCATTAAGTTAAACATGCTCAAATCTAGACTAAAGTTAAGGAAAAATCCATTACATGAAGTTTTATGAAGAAACCAACTTTGTATCACATGAAGTTAAGAATATGATAAAAGTGAATGAACAAAGTGAAAAGATTAACCAAAGCAAGTATGGTAAGCATACAAAGCTTAAAACTCAAAACCGAGCCTAAAAGTCTCAAAACAAGCCTAGAACTCTAAGTTGGGCCTTCAATAAAATTCTAACCAGCACCTTAAAACATTAACAAAGGATGTTTTGAAGCCCATAAGAAATCCACCTAAGGCCCCATAAGCCCACCAATGTCATTAACTTTAGTTTGAACAAAAAACAAGCCCATTTAACAACTTAAGCCCACTAAAGGGCCCATGAAGTGGTTGTTAGCCTTAGGAATATAAATCAAAGTTGTAAATCTGATCTCAAGGAGTATTTTAAGCTTAGAATAAAATCTTAAGACCAAGCCCAAAGGATTGCTCAAGTTATCAAAAAGCCTATTTACCATACAAGGCCCAAAAACACTCCAACACATGAGGGACGCTACTGTTCTGACCCATGGACAGAATTGTATACCTCATTTTGAAAATCTAACCTTACCACGTTAAAGTACACTCGAAAATGATGAAGATTGACTATAAGATCATAAAAATCGAATTTAAAACCAAAAAGTTATACGCGATTCAACTTTAGGTAAAAACCGGGAAAAATTACGAAAACTAGTCAAGAATATAACTTAAGGAAAATTACTTAGTTTCTTAAGTTTGTTTCAATTCCTTATGAAAATTATTTCAATGACTAGGGGACACTGTATACGGAGACGACTTACCTCCGGATTACTTTGATTGACCCACATGGCAAAGTGAGTAAATTCCTGATGACTCTTTACTAGATTGTGCTTGTAGAATAGATGCACCTAAACATATATATATAAATTTGGATGCTTGTGGGATATAGGAGATGCATGTGTATGAATTTGTGGATGAATATGAAGACTTGTTAATTATATTTAATAAGGGGAATTGTTGCATTATATATCCATGTGAATTGTATGGAATGAAATTGTCTGATCACCTTGAAAATCGAGATAATCACTTATACGATTAAGAAATCAAAATGAATCATGCATACCCCATATAGCATACAGATAGCATCGACTGCTACTTCACGCAGAAGATGGGAAGGGACTCACAGGAATACGAGTTTCCTACAAGATTGGGCATTAGCTATGCCATCATATATATTGGGTATCTGTCTTAAGCTGTGGGCTTACTAGGCGCCGAGAGACACCAACCGTTAGCGAGGGGTCGAGTCTTGTGGCTTCTACTTAGGGCGTGTGTTTGTGGATTGCGGAGGCCACCACACGACTAGACTTGGGATTTTAAAAACATGATTTGATTTCGGTAAAGGAAGTATACATATATATATAGAGTTTTGTTTTGACTTGAGCACGATAGTGCAAATGAAATAAAACCTAAGGTCTAGAACTTGGATTTTAGTTTGAGTCAATTAATTATCTCTAAACCCTGACTTCAGGGCGTGTAATTTTGAGTCGTATACAGTTCCTAGGTCACTGCATGCGTTGTTTGGTATACTGATTGTTCATGCATTCATATTATTGTGCATTTAATAAATTTCTATCTTGCGATATTGATGAAGGTAATTATCTCACTAAGCGTAAGCTTACACCCCAACAGTTCTTTTCCTTACAGGTTGATCGATAGTTGGGGATGGGATAGGAATCGAGTGCAAATTGCTACCATTGAATCAGTATGATGAAAAGCTTGTGTAGTTGATTTGGAATGCTTCGAAAAACAAACAATGTCTCAATTAAGTTTAGTATCTTTAGTAAGTTTAGAATTTTCTAGAATTGTCTATCTTATTTCACTATTTTGGTAGGGGATACCGATTCTCTGCGGTTTTGAGGAACTGTGGAAAAATGGATACACACATGATATGGAAATTTTCTAGAATTGTCTATCTTAGTGCATAACCACTAAACTTCATGGGGTGTAATTCTCTGACTTGCAAGGCGATTTTCTTATCATGGGTACACATGTGATATGGAAATTTTAGGCAATACTACTAGGCTCCTCTTAGGGTCGCTACATGGATTCTTTGATTTCAGTATCAAGCATAACTAGGTTTGGAAACCAAAGCATAACGAAAACTCCTAAAAATAAGAATCACTCGGCATCTTCTTTGAGAATGCCAAGATCCGTCATCTTATTCATTAAAAGATTTTGAAGAATCCTAGCAACGTAGACAAAGGACTACTTGATTTAATGATTTGGAAAATGCAAGGTGCCTATCCCCAAGAGCACTGTGGCTCCCAAATGGCATATACATCTTTCTAGAATAACGAATGCTCACGTCGGATGACCTACGTTCCCAACAAGATGGACAACTTAGTTTTACTATCAAGATTGCCGAGGATCGTCATTTAAGGATTCTAATGAACATGTCGAAAAAAGTTAGACCATAAAAAGTTGATTTACTTGATTCTGCGACTGAGGACGAATTAATTTCCAAATCCACAAGAAACAACAACGCTTAAAAAGCGAGAGCTTCTTTCAAGAAAAGCCGAGGATTCTGGATGAATAAACAAACCTCCTAAAATAAGGATTAATTGCTTTCACAATTGAGAGTAGCCAGGGTATGTTTTTTGAGTGTTCACGAAACATCTAGAATAATATTTGTTCTTAATAAGATGGATTCTTTGATTTCAGTGTCAAGCATAACCAGATTTGGAAACCGAAGCATAATGAAAACTCCTAAAAACAAGGATCACTCTACATCTTCGTTGAGAATGTTAAGATCCGTCATCTTATTCATAAAAAGATTTTGAAGAATCCTAGCAACGTAGATAAAGGACTACCTGATTTAACGATTTGGAAAATGCAAGGCGCCTATCCCTAAGAGCACTGCGGCTCACAAATAGCACATGCATCTTTCTAGAATAGTGAATGCTCACGTCGGATGACCTACGTTCCCTATAAGATAGATAACTTGGTTTTGCTATCGAGATAGCCGAGGTTCGTAATTTAGGGATACTAATGAACTTGTGGAAAAAAGTTAGACCATAAAAAGTCGAATTACTTGATTCTGCGACTAAAGACGAATAAATTTCCAAATCCACAGGAAACAACGACACTTTAAAAGCAAGAGCTTCTTTCGAGAAAAGCCGAGGATTCTAGATGAAAAAACAAATGTCCTAAAATAAGCATTACTTGCTTTCATGATTGAGAGTAGTCAGGGTCCGTTTTCTAAGGGTTCATCGGAACATCTGGAGTAACATTTGTATCAAGCATAAGATGGATTCGTCAATAACATTTGAGAATAGCCAGGGTCCGTCAATAAGATGGATTCTTTCATTTCAGTATCAAGCATAACCAGATTTCGAAACCGAAGCATAACGAAAACTCCTAAAAACAAGGATCACTCGGCATCTTCTTTGGGAATGTCAAGATCAATCATCTTATTCAAAAAAAGTTTTTGAAGAATCCAAGCAACATAGACAAAGGACTACTAGATTTAACAATTTTGAAATTGAAAGTGTCATGAACTGAGGACGGCCTAGTCGTGGCAGACGCCATATACTGTACAAAGAACCCCTGATTGGTTACCCTTCCAATCAAGAATTCTTCACACAATATACAAGGCTCTACAACCACTAGTTTCCAAAGATCATCCAAACTCACATGATATCATCACACAAATATATTTATATAAAATTTAAGTTACAAAGCTTATATTACACAACATTTAAGTATGTCTAGGTCTAATATAATAAGATAAACAAAAGTACATAAGTAGAAGTCTACATAAACTGTTCTCTCAGTACACATAGCAGCTCGCTCTTGCCCAAATCCCCAGGCTAACCTGTGGCATTCCTCGCCCTGTCTCTACGAACAGGCTATCCTGCAACAAAAGTCTAAAGGGGTGTAAGCCTAAGCTTAGTGAGCAAAACCCTCAACCACACCACAAGCAAGTTATAAATACATTATATTCAAGCATATGAATGAATGATCAACCAGAATGCCAAACAATACGTATAATTAACTAATTCATATACGTAACTCAGATTTAACGCCCTCCGAAGTCAGGGTTGGAGTATACACGACACCAATCAGATCCGGGTATTATACTAGAACTTACTTTACTACGGAACCCCACGTTCCGTACTTATATCAAATAATTCTTTTATTTTCAGAAAAACCTAAGTTCTAGTATAATTGTGAGTGGGCCCCCGCAGTCCACACTCACCCCTAAACGGAGGCCTCTAGACTCGACCCTTAGCCAGGCGGTTAGCGCCTCCAACGCCTAGTATTCCTGCGGGCCAGGGTAAGGTCATTTTGTACGAGTGCATCGTACAGAACCAAATAAATGAATAATATCAACCCCCGAATGGCCTCTCTTTACCTCCGTGTGATGTGACGGCCGGAATAGTATCCATGCTATGCATGTTAATGCATGTCTCAATTTCTTTTTATAGGCCGAGTATAATTAGGTTCAAATTATGCTATGACCATCCAATTGTACACACAATCATTTTCTATACTATCATGCAACAACCATAGCATTATCAATAGTTAAGATATGTTCACAACTCAAGACATACCAGTATACACAAGCGTTTCCCAAACCCCACACAATCATCAATTAACAATAATATTTAAGTCCACTATCTACAATCACAAAACAAGCATGGAATCATTTGGTAAATACTCACTCGGCCATGGTGATTTGCCCTAATCGTAGTAGTCAATTGGGAGGTCCTCACGCTCCTCAGAGTCACCTGATCATTACGATTTGATAAGACTAGTAAGTAACTAATTTAACTAATACTTCTAAACATTTAATTACCTAATCTACTTAGACTATTATCAACTTTTACCCGGTTAGACTTTATTATTAATCGTATATAACTTTTTCGTTTCATTTCTGATATTTATGAATTTATAGTCATTTTTCATCGTTTTCGAACGTATATTCATACGGTAATGTTTGTTTTGAACTTTAAGACCCCTATTTTATATTATGAACTAATTTTATAGAAATTTTTAGCTATAATACTTAAGTATTGCTATTACTTATATTTATAACCTTTATTCCTTAAATTTTTATAATTAAGGGATTTACTTTATCATTACTAATTTATGTACTGATTTAGGTATAATCTAGTTTACAAAGTGTATTAAGATTTACTAATTTTAGTATCTAATTATCTACATTTTCTTATTTTTCTCATTTTCTAAACTTATGTTTATGTCATTGCTTACATCATCTTTTCTTTATGCCTTCATATGCTTATGTCATCTTTTCTTTATGTCCTCATATGCCTATGTCATCATCTACCTCATCATTTGATTACATAAGCATTACATCATGCTTATGTCACATGTACATGTCTTATGTATATTTATTTCTTACTTTATACTTATGTCTTATACTTATACTTATGTACATATACCTTATACTTATATTTATGTACATATACCTTATACATACATATACTTATACATCTACATATACTTATACCATATTTATACATGTATTTCTACTCATATACCTATACGGTTAAATACGTATTTTTATACTAAAATTTCGTATGCCAAATTTTCCCTTAAGAAAATCCTCTCAATTTTCATCCTTTTGCATTTCTATATATGTATTTAGTATAGTATATGTATATATAGTTAGATATGGTCTTAAATTAGGTTATGTACATGATACATACTTATGTACAAAGGTTCATATACTTGTATTCCTTTGGTATTTCTTTATGTATACACATCTAAGAGTACATACACATGTATTCCTTCCATTTTTCTTCATGCTCCTTCATATTCTACACTTAAAGATGGAAACTTTGTTTCCTCTTCTTCAAGACTTTACTAAACACCTAATTACTTACCTAATCTACCTAATTAACTAACTAATGAATAACATAAAGTAACATAAAACAAGTTAAGAACATACCTTTAATTGTGTTGAAGTTTAAGGGGACAAAAGAAAAAGGATGAAAGTGAAAGAAGAAGGAGAGTTCACGACATGAAATGGGGACTTTTGTTTTTGTTTCTTTTGTTTTGTTTTCAATTATGAAGACAACAAATGGAGAAGTCTAGAAGGATGAGAGGTGGACGGCAACAAATAAAAGGGAAGGGAAAAGAAAAATCAAAAGGAAAAGAAAAGAAAACCATCATTAAGTTAATAAGATATTTTCCTTATCTCTTAAGACTTTTGACTTTTCAAAATGTTGACTTTAGTCAACATTTGTTGACTTGGTCAACCCTTTGACTTTGGTCAACATGCATTACTTTAGTCAACATTCCTTAAGTATGTTTAATTTTGTGCACATAATGTGGTAATTAAGGGAGATTAGAGGAAAAATGAAGGAAATGAGGGGAAATGAGGTATTAGATGAATTGATTTGTAAACATTGTTAATGAGATCTTACTTTAGGTCTTTATAGCCTATATATCTCATTTGACAAACTACTTTGAATAACAAATGCAAAAAGTACCAATTTAAGTGTTAAGGTTCACTACATAAACCTAATCTTCAACTATTATTCTAACTCTAAGTGAAACTATCTTAATCACTTACTTAAGAAGTGAATATAATCTATGACTCATTATCTTAATTTCTAATGGATCACCTAAGGATTCAAAGCATATAAGTATGAATAAGGGTCATCTCTAACCCTTTACTAGTGAATTGGACAAAAGGATAAGCATTATATTATCAATTAGGGTTTTAGGGTATATCATGTTGGATTAGTGCACATGTGTCTTTAAAATAATCATTTTTAGGGTTTCTATCACTTTTGAATAAAATCTTTAGCATTTAGAAACATTTAGGGTAGAAAAATTTTTTACACGATTGAGTAATTCTTTTAGGGTTTTCACTTTCATTAGCCTTGTCGACTCCTAAATGGTCTAACATAGTCGAGTCTATTACTAAGGCTAGGTTGATAATTTTAGGGGTTTACAAAAAGGCTCCTATCCCCAAGAGCAACGCGAGTCCCAAATAGCATATGCAACTTTCTAGAATAACGAATGCTCACGTCGGATTACCTACGTTCCCAACAACATGGAGAACTTGGTTTTACTATCGAGATAGCCGAGGTTCGTAATTTAAGGATTCTAATGAACTTGTTGAAAAACTTTAGACCATAAAAAGTCGAATTACTTGATTCTGTAACTGAGGAATAATAAATTCCCAAATCCACGGGAAACAACAATGCTTAAAAAGCAAAAGCTTCTCTCGAGCAACGCCAAGGATTCTGGAAGAATAAACAAATCTTCTAAAATAAGGATTACTTGCTTTCACAATTGAGAGTAGCCGGGGTCCGTTTTTTGAGGGTTCATCGGAACATGTGGAATAACATTTGTTCTCAATAAGATGGATTCTTTGATTTCAGTAACAAGTATAACCAAATTTGGAAACCGAAGCATAACGAAAACTCCTAAAAACAAGGACCCCTTGGCTTCTTCTTTGAGAATGTCAAGATCCGTCATCTTACTCATAAAAAGCTTTTGAAGAATCCTAGCAACATAGATAAAGGACTACCTAATTTAATGATTTGGAAAATGCAAGGCTCCTATCCCAAAGGGCACCATAGCTCCCAAATAGCATATCCATCTTTCTAGAATAACGAATGCTCACATAGGATGACCTACGTTCCCAATAAGATGGACAACTTGGATTTACTATCGAGATAGCCGAGGTTCATAATTTAAGGATTCTAATGAACTTGTTGAAAAATGTAAGACCATAAAAAGTCGAATTACTTGATTCTGCAACATAAGATGAATATATTTCCAAATCCGCGGGAAACAACGATGCTTAAAAAGCATGAGCTTCATTCGAGCCAAGCCGAGGATTCTGGAAGATTAAACATATCTCCTAAAATAAGAATTACTTGCTTTTACGAAAGAGAGTAGCCAGGGTCCATTTTCTAAGGGTTCATCGGAACATTTGGAATAACATTTGTTCTCAATAAGATGGATTCTTTCATTTCAGTATCAAGCATAACTAGATTTTGAAACCGAAGCATAACGAAAACTCTTAAAAACAAGGATCACTCGGCATCTTCTTTGAGAATTTCAAGATCCATCATCTTATTCAAAAAATGTTTTCAAAGAATCCTAGCAACGTAGACAAAGGACTACCAGATTTAACGATTTTGAAATTGAAAGGCTCCTATCCCCAAGAGCAACACGAGTCCCAAATAGCATATGCAACATTCTAGAATAAGGAATGCTCATGTTGAATGATCTACTTTCCCAACAAGATGGACAACATGGTTTTACAATCGAGATAGCAAAGGTTCGTAATTTAAGGATTCTAATGAACTTGTTGAAAAACGTTAGACCATAAAAAGTTGAATTACTTGATTCTGTGACTGAGGACTAATAAATTTCCAAATTTGCGGGAAACAACGACGCTTAAAAAGCAAAAGCTTCTCTCGAGCAACACCAAGGATTCTGGAAGAATAAACAAATCTTCTAAAATAAGGATTACTTTCTTTCACAATTGAGAGTAGCCGGGGTTCGTTTACTGAGGGTTCATCGGAACATGTGGAATAACATTTGTTCTCAATAAGATGGATTATTTGATTTCAGTATCAAGTATAACTAGATTTGGAAACCGAAGCATAATGAAAGCTCCTAAAATCAAGGACCCCATGGCTTCTTCTTTAAGAATGTCAAGATCCATCATCTTACTCATAAAAAGTTTTTGAAGAATCCTAGCAACGTAGATAAAGGACTACCTAATTTAATGATTTGGAAAATGCAAGGCTCCTATCCTAAAGGGCACCATAGCTCCCAAATAGCATATCCATCTTTCTAGAATAACGAATGCTCACATAGGATGACCTACGTTCCCAATAAGATGGATAACTTAGATTTACTATCGAGATAGTCGAGGTTCATAATTTAAGGATTCTAATGAACTTGTTGAAAAATGTAAGACCATAAAAAGTCGAATTACTTGATTCTGCAACATAAGATGAATTTATTTCCAAATCCGTGGGAGACAATGATGCTTAAAAAGCATGAGCTTCATTCGAGCCAAGCCGAGGATTCTGGAAGATTAAACATATCTCCTAAAATAAGAATTACTTGCTTTTACAAAAGAGAGTAGCCAGGGTCCGCTTTCTAAGGGTTCATCGAAACATCTGGAATAACATTTGTTCTCAATAAGATGGATTCATTGATTTAAGTATCAAGCATAACTAGATTTGGAAACCGAAGCATAACAAAAACTCCTAAAAACAAGGATCACTCAGCTTCTTCTTTCAGAATGTCAAGATTCGTCATCTTACTCGTAAATAGTTTTTAAAGAATCCTAGCAACATAGACAAAGGACTACCTGATTTAACGATTTGGAAAATGCATAGTTCCTATCCCCAAGAGCACCGCAGCTCCCAAATAGCATATGCAACATTCTAGAATAAGGAATGCTCATGTTGAATGACCTACTTTCCCAACAAGATAGACAACTTGGTTTTACAATCGAGATAGCAAAGGTTCGTAATTTAAGGATTCTAATGAACTTGTTGAAAAACGTTAGACCATAAAAAGTTGAATTACTTGATTCTGTGACTAAGGATGAATAAATTTCCAAATCCATAGGAAACAACGGTGCTCAAAAAGCAAGAGCTTCTTTCGAGAAATGCCAAAGATTTTGGATGAATAAATAAATCTCCTAAAATAAGGATTACTTGCTTTCAGGTTTGAGAGAAGCCATAGTTCGTTTTCTGAGGGTTCATCAGAACATCTAGAATAACATTTGTTCTCAATATGGTGGATTCTTTGATTTAAGTATCAAGTATAACCAGATTTGGAAACCGATGCATAACGAAAACTCCTAAAAACAAAGATCATTCAGCTTCTTCTTTCAAAATGTCAAGATCTGTCATCTTACTCATAAAAAGTTTTTGAAGAATCCTAGCAACATAGAGAAAGGACTACCTGATTTAACGATTTGGAAAATGCAAGGCTCTTATCCCCAATGCTTACATCATCAAGAGTTGCAATTGTTGACTTTGTGTAAGCTACAAGACAACACTTTCATGGCATTTAAACACTCACTCTCTCTCCATTCAAACCTGCCACTCTCTCCATCATTTCCTTCACTTTCAATTTCACTTTCACATCTTCTTTCACTCCTTTGAAACAAACATAAAAGGGAGAAACAACCTTACCCCACAAAATCAACTTTTCTTCGATTTTTAAAGCTTCACTCACGGAAACTTTTTCTTTTGTTCTTGTGTTATTTTCTTCCGCCATCTAAGACCTTCTAAGACCCTTAGAACCTTCCACAAACCCCATTCCAAAAGACCAAAAGATTGGGTTCCATAAGGTGGCAAAAAGGAGGAGGCAAAGTTAAAGGCTTAAGTGGAACCTTAGTGCACAACCACTAAACTTTGCATTAAGGACGAGTAAGTGTTTCTTGTGATATGTGGATTAGTATTTATGTTAGGGGACTTTGATTTCTTGAAGATATAAGTAAGGTCTAAGTTATTATAGCACCAAAAATCGTTTTAAGAAACAAACCATGAAACCCTTACATGAAGTTGAAACATGAGCATGTAAAGTTGGTGTTTTGTAAAAACATTTGTTTAATGCTTTGAATGGAAGATTTTAAGCTAAGAAAATCTTGAAATGAGAACTTTAATGAAGGATAAGCATGCTAGACGTGAGGGTTCCATAGTCATTTGGACGTTGATTTTGTTTCCATTAAGTTAAACATACTCAAATCTAGACTAAATTTAAGGAAAAATCCATCACATTAAGTTTTATGAAGAAACCAACTTTGTATGACATGAGCTATGATATGGGAGTTGAATTAAATATAAGATCTACTATTTCTTTGTGTGGAACATAAGTTAAGGAATCATCTTATTGAAGAAAAGTTAAGTTAAGATTTGTACACAAGTAGTTAAGTGCATAATCTACCACCTAAACTTAAGGAAATGATGAAACAAGTTGAAAAACCAAATGAGGACCTCTTGGAACCATCATGAACAGATCTGGAATGTGGGAAAAGGAAGCTCAAAAACATGATAAAAGTGAATGAACAAAGTGAAAATATCTACCAAAGCAAGTATAGTAAGCATATAAAGCCTAAAACTCAAATCCGAGACTAAAACTCTCAAAACAAGCCTAGAACTCTAAGTTGGGCCTTCAATGAAATTCTTACCAGCACCTTAAAGTATCAAGAGAGGTTGTTTTGAAGCTCATAAGAAATCCACCTAGGGCCCCATAAACCCACCAAAGTCATTAACTTTAGTTTGAACCAAAAACAAGCTCATTTGACAACTTAAGCCCACTAAAGGGCCCAAGAAGTGGCTGTTAGCCTTAGGAATATAAATCAAAGTTGTAAATCTGATCTCAAGGAGTATTTTATGCTTAGGATAAAATCTTAAGACTAAGCCTAAAGGATTCCTCAAGTTATCAAAAAGCCCATTTACCAAATAAGGCCCAAAAACACTCCAACACATGAGGAACACTACTGTTCTGACCCATGCACAGAATTGTATACCTCATTTCGAAAATCTAACCTTACCACATTAAAGTACCTCAAAAACGATGAAGATTGACTATAAGATCATAAAAATTGGATTTAAAACGAAAAAGTTATAAGCGATTGAACTTTGAGTAAAAACCGGGAAAAATTACGAAAACTAGTCAAGGATATAACTTAAGGAAAATTTACTTAGTTTCTTAAGTTTGCTTCAATTCCTCATAAAAATTATTTCAATGACCAAGGGACACTGTTTACAAAGACGACTTGCCTCCGGATTACTTTGACCGACTCATATGGCAGAGTGAGTAAATTCCCGATGACTCTTTACTTGATTTTGCTTGTAGAATAGATACACCTAAACTTATATATATATAAATTTGGATGCTTGTGGGATATGGGAAATGCATGTGTATGAATCCGTGGATGAATGTGATGACTTTTTAATTATATCTAATAATGGGAATTGGTTCCATTATATATACATGCGAATCGTATGGAATGAAATTGTTTGATCACCCTGAAAATCGAGTTAATCACTTATACGATTAAGAAATCAAAATGAATCATGCATACCCCATATTGCATACGGATAACACTGACTGTCGCTTCACGCAGAAGATGGGAAGGGACTCATAGGAATACGAGTTTCCTACAGGATTGGGCACTAGCTACGCCATCATATATATTGAGTTTCTGTCTTAAGCTGATGGGCTTACTAGGCGCCGGAAGACGCCAACTGTCGGCGAGGGGCCGAGTCTTGTGGCTTCTGCTTAGGGCGTGTGTTTATAGACTAAGGAAGCTACCACACCACTAGGCTTGGGATTTTAAAAGATATGATTTGATTTTGGTGAAGGAAGCATACATATATATATATAGAGAGAGAGAGAGAGAGAGTTTTGTTTTGGCATGAGTATGATAGTGCAAATGAATAAAACCCAAGGTCTAGAACCCGGATTTTGGTTTGGGTCGATTAATTATCTCTAAACCTTGACTTCAGGGGGTGTAAATCTGAGTCGTATGTAGTTCCCAGGTCACTGTACTGATTGTTCAGCATACTGATTGTTCATGCATTCATATGATTGTGCATATAATAAACTTTTGCTATATGGTACTGACGAGGGCATTTATCTCACTAAGCGTAAGCTTACATCCTTATAGATTTTTGTTGATGCAGGAGAACCTCTTCGTCAATTCGGGCCGAGGCATGCCCGTGGTAAGTCTCATGTATGCAAACCCTACAAATTTAGCTTTCTAAGTATAGAAACAAACGTCTAAATTGTAGATGATTTCCCGAACTCAAAAGAGCCAGTAAGATTTAAAACCGATTAAAATCTCAATCCAAAACCTAAAGTGGATACGAAAAACCTTAAATCATCAATGAACCCCTAGCCACATACGAAGACCCTAAAACCTCGAACCTCATCAAAACCCTAAGATAACAATCGAAGATTTAATCGCGTAAGAATATATGAAACCCTAAATGTGTAAAAACATTAGAGATGGTACCTTAAAGTCATAAGAACCCTAAAACTATAACTTTAAGGATATAAAAGCACTAATTCACCATAATTTACCCTAAAACCCTAAGTGATTATATATCCTCCATATTTTGCCATTTCATCAATAAACGACTAAAGATAACCCTCAATCATGCATAAATATTTAGAATACTTAAATAATCCCTTAGAAACTAAGATATTGAATTCTAGATCACATTTATCTTCTAAGTATATAAATAGGTTAGTATTACATAGAGTTAAAGGTTTAGTTGAGGTTTAGGTTAAATGTAGTAAACCTTAATACCCTAAATGATAGTTTTCATCTTAATTATACTAAGTAGCTTACCAAATGGTGTATATAGGATATAAATACCTAATAGAAGATCTCATTACCTATTTTTATTAATCACTTCATATTTTCCTTCATTTCCTTAATCTTTCTTCAAATTTTTCCTAATTAGTTCATTATGTACACAAAAGGGTCTTTATTTTTTTTTAAAGTTGACCAAGTCAACACATGTTGACTAAAGTCAACAATTGAAAAGTTAACAAAAGTGTCTCTTTCATTAGGAAAAAAATATCTTCCTTCTCATGATTTCTTTCCTTTTCTTTTGATTTTTCCCTTCTTTTTCTTTTCTTGCCGTCCACTACTTCCATCTTCTAGACCCCACCATTCTCCTTCTTCCATAAGCAAAACAAAGAAAAAGAAACAAAACAAAAACATACCCTCCATTGCCGTGAGCTTTCCCCTCCCCTTTCACTTTCATTTCTTCACTTTTGTCTCTTTAAATCCAACACATCTAAAGGTATGTACTTAACTTACTTTATGTTGGTTTATGTTATTCATTAGTTAGTTAATTAGGTAGATTAGTTAAGTAGTTATGTGTTTAGTGTTGTCTTGAAGAAGAGGAAACAAAGTTTCCATCTTTAAGTGTAGAAATCTAGGAATCATGAATAAGAAGAAAGGAAAATATGAATATATGCACAAAGAATGTGTACATGAGGTAAACCGAAAAGAAGGGAAGCATGAGAAGCATGGTACATGAGTATTTTCCATGTACATAGCCTAAATTAAAACAAGACCTAACCATACATACTTATACTACACTAATTACACACTTAAAAACACAAAAGAATAGAGTTAGGGAGCTTTTCTTAAGGAAAAGATTAGACATGCGAATTTTTGTATAAAAATAAGTATCTAACCGTATAGGTATACTAGTATGTATACATGTATAAATACGGTATAAACCTAAGTAGATGTATAAGTATATGTATGTATAAAGTATAAGTACATAAGTATACATATTAGTATGTTATGAGTGTAGGTAGGTATATTGTAAACCCCTAAAATTATTAACCTAGCTTTTGTAATAGACTCGACTATGTTAGACAATTTAGGAGTCGACAAGGCTAATGAAAGTGAAAACCCTAAAAGAATTACTCAATCGCGTAAAGAATTTTTCTACCCTAAATGTTTCTAAATGCTAAAGATTTTATTCAAAAGTGATAGAAACCCTAAAAATGATTATCTTAAAGACATATGTGCACTAATCCAACATGATATATCCTAAAACCCTAATTGATAAAATAATGCTTATATTTTGCTAAACTATTAGTAAAGGGTTAGAGATGACCCTCATTCATACTTATATGCTTTGAATCCTTAGGTAATCCATTAGAAATTAAGATAATGAGTCATAGATTATATTCACTTTTTAAGTAAGTGATTAAGATAGTTTCACTTAGAGTTAGGGTAATAGTTGAAGATTAGGTTATATGTAGTGAACCTTAACACTCAAATTGGTACTTTTTGCATTTGTTATTCAAAGTAGTTTATCAAATGAGATATATAGGCTATAAAGACCTAAAGTAAGATCTCATCAATAATGTTTACTAATCAATTCATCAAATATCTCATTTCCTTCATTTTTCCTCTAATTTCCCTTAATTACTACATTATGTGCACAAAATTACACATACTTAAGGAATGTTGACTAAGGTAATGAATGTTGACCAAAGTCAAAGGGTTGACCAAGTCAACACATGTTGACTAAAGTCAACATTTTGAAAAGTCAAAAGTCTTAAGAGATAAGGAAAATATCTTAGTTACTTAATGATGGTTTTCTTTTCTTTTCCTCTTGATTTTTCTTTTCCCTTTCTCTTAGTTGTTGCCGTCCACAATTATCTCCTTTAGGCCCCACCATTTTGTTGTCTTTCATAATTGGAATCAAACAAAAAGAAACAAAGCAAAAACTTCCCTTTCATGCCGTGAACTTCCCTCCCCTCTTTCACTTTCATTCCTTTGCATTTGTCTCCATAAACTTCAACAAAATTAAAGGTATGTCTTTTAGTTGTTTTATGTTACTTTATGTTATTCATTAGTTAGTTAATTAGGTAGATTAGATAAGGTGTTTAGTGATGTCTTGACAAAGTGGAAACAAAGTTTCCATCTTTAAGTATAGAAAGTGAAGGATCATGAAGGAAATAGAAGAAATACATGTGTATGTACTCTTAGGTATGTGTACATAAAGAAATACCAAAGGAATATAAGTATGTGAACCTTTATACATAAGTAATTATCATGTACATAACCTAACTTAAGACCATATCTAACTATATATGTGTATACTATACTAAATACATACATAGAAATGCAAAAGGATGAAATTGAGAGGATTTTCTTAAGGGAAAATGTGGCATACGAATTTTTAGTATAAAAATACGTATCCAACCGTATAGGTATATGAGTAGGAATACATGTATAAATACGGTATAAGTATATGTAGATGTATAAGTATATGTATGTATAAGGCATATGTACATAAGTATAAGTAAGGGACAAATGTACATAAGACATGTACATATGACATAAGCATAAGGTAATGCTTATGTAATCAAATGATGAGGTGAGTGATGACATAAGCATATGATGACATAAGCCATTACATAAGCAAGTGATGACATAAGCAATGACATAAAGAAAAGATGATGTAAGCTATGACATAAGCATAGGTTTAGAGAATGAGAAAAGTAAGAAAAGTATAGGTAATTAGGTACTAAAATTAGTAAATCCTAATACACCTTCTAAATTAGATTATACCAAATTCAGTACATGAAATAGTAATAGCAAAGTAAATCCCTAAATTATAAGAATTTAAGGAATAAAGAATACAAATATATATAATAAGAATACTTAAGTATTATAACAAAAATTTTCTATAAGTTTAGTTCATAATGTAAAATAGGGGTCTTAACATCCAGAACAGACATTACCGTGTGAATATACGTTCGAAAACGATAAAAAACGACTATAAATTCATAAATATCATAAATAAAACGAAAAAGTTATATACGATTGAAATTAAAGTCTTACCGGGTAAAAGTTAATAGTAGTCTAAGTAGAATTAGGTAATTAAATGTTTAGAATTATTAGTTAATTCAAATACTTATTAGTGTTGTTATCACATAATGATCAGGTGACCCTAAGGTGAACGAGGACCTCCCAATCGATTACTACGATTAGGGCAAATCACCATGGTCGAGTGAGTATTTACCCAATGACTGCATGCTTGTTTTGTGATTGTAGATAGTGGACTTGAATATTATTGTCAATTGATTATTGTGTGGGGTTTGGGAAACGCTTGTGTATACTGGTATGTCTTGAGTTGTGAACTTATCTTAACTATTGATAATGCTATGTTTGTTGCATGATAGGATAGAAAATGATTGTGTGTATAACTGGATGGTCATAGCATAATTTGACCTTAATTATACTCGGCTTATAAAAAGAAATTGAGACATGCATTAACATGCATAGCATGGATATTATTCCGGCCGTCACATCATACGGAGGTAAAGAGAGGCCATTCGGGCGTTGATATTATTTATTTATTTGGTTCTGTACGGTGCACTCGTACAAAATGACTTTACCCTGGCCCGCGGGAACACTAGGAGTTGGAGGCGCCAACCGCCTGACTAAGGGTCGAGTCTAGAGGCCTCCGTTTAGGGGTGAGTGTGGACTGCGGGGGCCCACTCACAATTATACTAGAACTTGGGTTTTCGGAAAATAAAAGAATTATTTGATATATGTACGGAATGTGGAATTCCGTAGTAAAGTAAGTTCTAGTATAATACTTGGATCTGATTGATGCCGTGTAAACTCCAACCCTGACTTCGGAGGGCGTTAAATCTGAGTTACGTATATGAACTAGTTAATTATACGTATTGTTTGGCATACTGGTTGATCATTCATTCATATGCTTGAATATAATGTATTTATAACTTGCTTGTGGTGTGGTTGAGGGTTTTGCTCACTAAGCTTAGGCTTACACCTCTTTAGACTTTTGTTGCAGGATAGCCTGTTTGTAAAGACAGGACGAGGAATGCCGCAGGTTAGCCTGGGGACTTAGGCAAGAGCGAGCTGTTATGTATACTGAGAGAGAACAGTTTATATAGACTCTTCCCATGTACTTTTGTTTATCTTATTATTATAGACTTAGACATACTTAAACGCTGTGTAATGTAAGCTTTGTAACTTAAATTTTATATAAATATGTTTGTGTAATGATATCATGTGAGTCTGGATGTTCTTTGGAAACTAGTGGTTATAGAGCCTTATATATTGTGTGAAGAGTTCTTGATTGAAAGGGTAACCAATCAGGGGTTCTTTGTACAGTATACGACGTCTGCCACGACTAGGCCGTCCTCAATTCGTGACAGATTTAGTGGTATCAGAGCATGAGTACAAATAGGGTAATTAAAACACTGACCCTAGACATTTAGATGACCTACCTAGTGAGTTCGAGTGGGGGTAACACCAGGTTAAGTATTTAAGCTTTTATGCTTAAACTATACGAATTATATTAACTCTATTTTAAGATCTAATATAAGCCTTGTTGATTTAGGAATCGACACTTCAGTTGATGACTAGATGGGTCGTCTTTAGGCAGGAGTGGGGTAAGACATTGTTTAGTTATCGACGACGTTTGCGGATTCTCTGTGAGGATTTGGCTTTGGTAGGTAGACCTCGTACGATACCAGAGGTATTTGTTGCTTGGGGTCATGGGCTGAATAGTCATTGGCAAGAAAGAAGAAATTTTTGGAGCTTAGAGATCCCTGGTGATATACCAGAGAATGAGGAGATGATGTACTTACTTGAGTCTAAGAAAAACCCAGGTTATCCTCCTGGATTGATTTTTCTGATTTATGGAGAGCCCAGACCAACATCCCCTTCATTTGCCCTTTGGGAAGATGTAGGTTGTAGAGTTACTTTAGCGATTGATAGAAGAATCAATCATCCGAGGATTTATACTCCAGGGCATGTTGGTACAGTGGCAGGATTTGGAGTAAATGAAGCCGGGAATTTTAATCCACCACTACTGGAGAATGAGCCTGAGCCAGAAATCAGATCAGATGCCTTAGCTTTGTATCCTGAGCCTCCTCAAAGGTTTCCCCCTGTTTTAGATCCTATTCCTGAGTTTGAGTATTACAAGGTGGATCCAGGGCTTCCACCTAAGGTTGTTGCTAGGGGAGATCCTAATGAGACGCTGATGATTCAGCCGGATCCCTTAGACTTTTGGTTACCACGAGAATGGCTCGACAAGCTCCTAGTGAAGAATCGGGAGTGAATTCTAGCGTTGGCTCTGTTTTTGGAGTTCCTGAGTATGTACCCGAGTATGTACCCCGAGGTGACCTTGGTGCTGGACCATCATCTTACCCAGGATGGATATGGTAGATGACTGGATAGTTTAAGTATATAGTGGCTTTGTGACTTTAGAATGATCGTGCATGTCACTTTTGTTTGTAAATACTAGGATCGTGTGTGATCATTTTGTACTCTGAGTGTTACTTGTAGTAAGGATGATATGTATAAAAACTAAAAGCAGCGGATAGTTAGGTTTGACTAATGTTATGTAACCTATGAAACTTGTCCTCTAAGCATAAAGTGATATGGTTGTAAACTCCTTTTGTTTATAAATAATGAAAGTTATAGTTTATGTACCATATGTGTTCAAATAATTATGTTTACTTTCATTTACATAATGAATGTTAAACTTAATTATTTATGATTAAGTGTTTCTTACTGAAAGTTGGAAATAAATTTTCAGTCAGAACAGGCGTAGAAGAGGACCTCCAGTTGGAGCTCCACCTGCTCTAGAGGAAGAACCTCATATGCAGCGTGATCGTATGAATAAGATATTAGCTGCAATACAGGCACAAAATGAACTGTTAAGGACATTTTTGGAAAGGGAACGTACTCCACCTGTACTTGCACCACCAGTAGAGGTTGATAGAGAAGTACCCTTGCCTCCTCCACCTCTAGTAGGTCAGGTAGGAATGGTGCCACCAGTACAGCCTGATTTGAGACAACAGCGTAGTATGTTGCCAGAGTTTATTCACTGCAACAAGTATTTTGAAGGTTATGCTAGTCGACCGGATGAGGCTGAGGATTGGTTGAACTAAATAGAACGGTCGTTTGAAGCTTTTGAAGTACCACTACATCTTCGACTCACTTATGGGACTTATATGCTTAAGATGCGAGCACGAACATGGTGGGAATCGAGACAAAGGAGTTTAAGAAATCCGATCACTTGGGAAGATTTTAGATGAGAGTTTTTGGCTTATTACTTTCCTGGAAGTCTGAGGATAAGATATAGTGAAGATTTGTTGGACATAGTGAAGGGAACAAAAACTGTAGAGCAGTATGAATCTGAATTCAATAGACTGTTGCAGTTTGCACCGTCAGAATATCAAACTAGTGACCGATTGAAGATGCAAATATTTTCTCGAGGATTAGATCCTGAGATGAAGAGAAGGATGATAGAATTTGAACCAAGAAGCTTTATGGATATGGTTGAAAAGGCATGAGTGTTGGATACAGCAAAAAGACAAAGTGAAGAAGCCAGCAGAAGAAAGATTAACGTGTTTGGAAAACGGCCTTTTGAAGGACCTGGAAGTAGCAGTAGTAGCAAATTTAGAAGGATTATAAAACCCCAAGTTCCTATTCAAAGGAAGGCAATTGGCGGAGTTGTTAAATGCTGGAGATGTAAAGGAAATCATTATCCTAGGGAATGTTCACAACTCTAAGGAAAATGTTTCTTTTGTGGTGATAGTTCACATCGAGTGACAGATTGTCCAAAGAAAAATACTGTCACATGTTACATTTGTAACAAAGTGGGACATTTCTCTACTGCATGTCCACAGCATGCTACTGTCATTACCCAAGCAGTTAAACAACCACCATTAGTTATTGGACGTCCAGGTATGGGAAAAACGGTTGGAGGACCAACTTTGGGAAATACTCGTTTAGCTTCAACTAATACTGCACGGGTATATAATTTGGAGGGTGAGTGGATCTATGAAGACATCCCCAGAGAAGAACTGGAGGATTATAGTGAACCTAAAGAGATAATAGGAACTGAGCTTATTGCAGGTATGTACATTTAAATATTTTCTTATGAATTATTGGGATTTGAGTATATAAAGTACATTTATAGTAGAATAATAATAAGTATGTAGGAATAAGAAATAAGTAGAGAATAAGAATTTTGATAATAAAAGTATAAGGAGAAAACTTTTTATTATGATTCAGGACATATTAAGATAGATGGACACTCTGTTTATACTTTGTTCGACACGGGAGCTATGCATTCCTTTATATCACCTGAAGTGGTGAAAAGAGTAGGCTTGACTACCAATGCTACTGAATCTAGCTTTGGTGTGAGAAGTCCTATGGGAAGCGTTACAGTGGCAAAGGAAATGGTGAGAGGATGTCCATTTCAAATTCAGGATGTCAATAGTAAGACTGATATGATTCTCCTAGATATGGGGAAATACGATGCAACACTAGGGATGGATTGGATGACTAAATTCAAAGCTAATGTTAATTGTCAAGAAAAGAAAATAATATTTGAAGTTTCTGATGGAGTACAAGCAGAATTTAAAGGAGATTCAGTTGTAGCAGATATACAGGAGTTGAGTGTTATGGAGGTAAATATTGATGATGGCTTAATAAATGCAATAGAAGTTGATCAAAAGAAGCCAACATTAGAGGAAATACGAATGGTGAATGAATTTTCCGATGTATTTCCTGAAGAGTTACCTGGATTGCCACCAAAGAGAGAAATTGATTTTGTTATAGATGTAGTGCCAGGAACTGAACCTATTTCAAAGCCTCCTTATAGAATGGCACCAATTGAATTGAAGGAGTTGAAGAAGCAGTTGGAAGAATTGTTGGATCAAGGGTTCATAAGACCAAGTGTTTCCCCATGGGGTGCGCCAGTGTTATTTGCTAAGAAAAAGGATGGATCATTGCGGCTCTGTATTGATTATCGGGAGTTGAATAAGGTAACTATTAAGAATAAATACCTACTTCCACGGATTGATGATTTGTTTGATCAATTGCATGGTGCAAGTGTATTTTCTAGGATCGATTTAAGATCAGGATATCATCAATTGAGAATTAAACCTGAAGATGTACCAAAGACAACATTTCAGACACGGTATGGTCATTATGAATTCCTTGTCATGCCCTTTGGTTTGACAAATGCACCTGCCGCTTTTATGGACTTAATGAACCGTGTGTTCAAATCATTATTGGACAAGTGTGTAATTGTGTTCATTGATGACATTGTGGTTTATTCTGTAACTCCTGAGCAGCATGAGAAGCATTTAAGGATAGTATTGCAAACTCTGCGGGAGCATAAGTTGTATGCAAAGTTATCCAAATGTGACTTTTGGCTACAGGAGATATCTTTTCTTAGACATGTGATTACCGGAGAAGGTATTTCTATAGATCCAGAAAAGATTAAAGCCATTGTGGAATGGAAAAGACTGAAAACGGTAACTGAAATCCGAAGTTTTTTGGGATTGGTAGGGTATTACAGAAAGTTTGTTAAAGACTTTTCAAAAATCTCAAAACCTCTTACTCAGTTGACTCAAAAGAATGTAAAGTATGACTGGACGGAAAAGCAAGAGAAGAGTTTTCAAGAACTGAAAAAGAGGTTAGTATCTGCTCCTATTCTTATGTTGCCTAATAGTGATGAATCTTTCACTATATACAGTGATGCTTCCAAAAATGGTTTGGGGTGTGTACTGATGCAAAATGGGAAGGTGATTGCATATGCTTCTAGGCAATTGAGACCACATGAGCAGAATTACCCAGCGCATGATTTAGAACTTGCCGCTATGGTATTTGCATTGAAGATTTGGCGGTACTATTTGTATGGACAAAGATGTGAAATCTATACTGATCACAAAAGCCTAAAGTATTTGTTTACACAAAAAGAGTTGAATATGAGACAAAGAAGATGGCTTGAGTTGATCAAAGATTATGATTTGGGAATTAATTATTGTCCAGGTAGGGTAAATGCAGTAGCCGATGCGCTAAGTAGAAAGAATCATACAGAAGTTGCATTTCTTCTTACTGATCAACAGGAATTGATCAAGGAGTTTGAAAAATTGAATTTGGAATTCTCATGGCATGAAGTTGATGCAGAATTGTCAAATATAGTGATTGAGCCAACTTTGATAGAAAGAATTCGAAGAATGCAGCAAAATGATCATGCTTTGAATCAGATCAAAGAAGAATTAGCAGTTGGGAAGTATACTAATTTTAGAGTGGATGAACATGGAGCATTAAGGATGAATGATAGATTATGTGTACCTGATAATTTGGAGCTTCGAGAAGAGATTTTAAGTGAAGCTCATTCTTCTGGTTATTCTGTTCATCCTGGAGGCACTAAAATGTATCAAGATTTGAAAAAGAACTTTTGGTGGAATAGAATGAAACAAGATGTTGCAGATTATGTGATGAAATGTGAGACTTGTCAAAGAATAAAGGCAGAACATCAAAGACTGGGTGGATTGTTGCAACCCTTACCTATTCCTGAATGGAAATGGGACCAAATTTCTATGGATTTTGTGAGCAGTTTACCAAGAACAACTGCTGGACATGATGCGATTTGGGTTGTTGTTGATCGACTTACTAAATCAGCGCATTTTCTGCCGATCAACATGACCTTTCCTTTGGAAAAACTGGCTCGAATCTACATAAGGGAGATGGTACGATTACATGGAGTACCAGTAGGAATTGTTTCAGACAGAGATCCTCGATTTGTATCCAAGTTTTGGACCAGTTTACAAAAAGTTATGGGAACGAAGTTGCAATTTAGTATGGCGTACCATCCACAAACTGATGGACAAACCGAGAGAACCATACAGACGCTAGAAGATATGTTGAGGGCTTGCATTATGGAATTTAAAGGAAATTGGGACTCCCATTTATCATTAATTGAGTTTGCCTATAACAACAGTTATCATTCAACCATTCAGATGCCTCCATATGAAGCTCTATATGGAAGAAGATGTAGATCACCTTTATTTTGGGACGATATGGAAAAAGCAGTGTTAGGACCGGATTTAGTACAGGAAACAGTTGAGAAAATTTCTGTCATCAAACAGAAAATGAAGGAAGCACAAGATAGACAAAAAAGTTGGGCAGACTTGAAAAGAAGAGAATTGGAGTTTCAAGCAGGAGATCATGTGTACCTCAAAGTGAAACCCATCAAGAGTATTCATTATATGAGGACACGAGGCAAACTAAGTCCGAGATATATTGGACCTTTTGAAGTTTTAGAACGAGTCGGGAAGTTGGCTTATCGATTGGCTTTACCGCCTAATCTATTTGGGATTCATAACGTATTTCATGTGTCTGTTTTGAGAAAACATATTCCTGATCCTGATCGAGTCATTGAATTAGAGCTAGTAAGATTGAAAGAGAATTTGACTTATGAGGAACATCCCGTTGAGATCACGGATAGGAAAGTGCAAAAGTTGAGGAATAAGAAGATTAGATATGTTAAAGTCATTTGGAGGAATCACGAGCAAGAGTCTGCTACCTGGGAAGCGGAAGATGAGGTGAAGCATCGATATCCGCATTTATTTGATAAACCAGGTATACAATTCAAGTTTTGAGGACAAAACTTATTTGAAGGGGGGAAGAATGTAAACCCCTAAAATTATTAACCAAGCTTTTGTAATAGACTCGACTATGTTAGACAATTTAGGAGTCGATAAGGCTAATGAAAGTGAAAACCCTAAAAGAATTACTCAATCGTGTAAAAAATTTTTCTACCCTAAATGTTTCTAAATGCTAAACATTTTATTCAAAAGTGATAGAAATCCTAAAAATGATTATCTTAAAGACATATGTGCACTAATCCAACATGATATACCCTAAAACCCTAATTGATAAAATAATGCT
>JAMXBB010000006.1:81496161-81527027 GCA_024138015.1 Lumnitzera littorea | reverse complement strand
ATTGTGTGGGGTTTGGGAAACGCTTGTGTATGCTGGTATGTCTTGAGTTGTGAACTTATCTTAACTATTGATAATGCTATGTTTGTTGCATGATAGGATAGAAAATGATTGTGTGTATAACTGGATGGTCATAGCATAATTTGACCTTAATTATACTCGGCTTATAAAAAGAAATTGAGACATGCATAGCATGGATACTATTCCGACCGTCACATCACACGGAGGTAAAGAGAGGCCATTCGGGGGTTGATATTATTTATTTATTTGGTTCTGTACGGTGCACTCGTACAAAATGGCCTTACCTTGGCCCGCGGGAACACTAGGCGTTGGAGGCGCCAATCGCCTGGCTAAGGGTCGAATCTAGAGGCCTCCGTTTAGGGGTGAGTGTGGACTGCGGGGGCCTACTCACAATTATACTAGAACTTGGGTATTCAGAAAATAAAAGAATTATTTGATATAAGTACGGAATGTGGAATTCCGTAGTAAAGTAAGTTCTAGTATAATACCCGGATCTGATTGGTGCCATGTAAACTCTAACCCTGACTTCGAAGTGCATTAAATCTGAGTTACGTATATGAACTAGTTAATTATACGTATTGTTTGGCATACTGGTTGATCATTCATTCATATGTTTGAATATAATGTACTTATAACTTGCTTGTGGTGTGGCTGAGGGTTTTGCTCACTAAGCTTAGGCTTACACCCCTTTAGACTTTTATTGCAGGATAGCCTGTTCGTAGAGACAGGACGAGGAATGTCGCAGGTTAGCTTGGGGACTTAGGCAAGAGCGAGCTGTTATGTGTACTGAGAGAGAAAAGTTTATATAGACTCTTCCCATGTACTTTTGTTTATCTTATTATTATAGACTTAGACATACTTAAATGTTGTGTAATGTAAGCTTTATAACTTAAATTTTATATAAATATGTATGTGTAATGATATCATGTGGGTCTGGATGTTCTTTGGAAACTAGTGGTTGTAGAGCCTTGTATATTGTGTGAAGAGTTCTTGATTGGAAGGGTAACCAATCAAGGGTTCTTTGTACAGTATACGGCGTCTGCCACGACTAGGTCGTCCTCAGTTCGTGACATATATAACATATGTATATGTATAAGTACTTAATGACATATATATTTACATGTAATAAATGGATTACATAAGCCATGACATCATCAATTGGTTACATAGGTGATGGTGTAAGTGTTGGTTTATAATAGAAGAAATAATAAGATTACATAAGCACATAACATAGGTATATACGTGTACTTAGGAGTCGAAAATTCCTTAAACCCTAAGACACTTCCTAAATTAAATTAAACTTAATCAAGAACATAAATTAGTAATACCAATGTAAAATGCCCTAAGTATAAGAATAAATAATTAATTAAATCATTAACTGCCAAAATAGAACATAAAACTAGCTAATAGGAATAATTAAGCTTCAATAGTTAGAATTTCAATAAATTTAGCCCATATTGTAAAACACTGGTCTTAACGTCCAAAATGGACATCACCATGTGAACGTACGTCCGAAAACGATGAAAAACGACTATAAATTCGTAAATATTGAAAATAAAATGAAAAAGTTACGTACGATTAGCAATTAGGTTTAATCGAATAAGGGCTGATAGTAATCTAAGTAGAATTAGGTAGATAGATGTCTAGAACCATTAGTTAAGTCAACTACTTATTATCCTTGTTATCTCGTAATGATCAGGTGATCCCGACGAGGGCGAGGATCTCCCGATCGGTTATTACAACTAGAGCGAGTCGTCATAGTCAAGTGAGTACTCCCGATGACTCTATACTTGTTTGTGCTTGTAGTTAGTGAACTTAAATTGAATATCAATAACTTGATGCATGGGGTTTCGGGATATGCGTGTGCTTGATATTGATTGATTGTTGTAAGAAATATTGTTAAATACGATAATTGATGATTTGATGGTATGATTGATTTTTATATGATTTGGATGGTTTACTGATATTGATTGATCGCCTTATAATCTGACCTAATTATATTTG
The DNA here is from genome assembly GCA_024138015.1 of Lumnitzera littorea. Classification (NCBI taxonomy): domain Eukaryota; kingdom Viridiplantae; phylum Streptophyta; class Magnoliopsida; order Myrtales; family Combretaceae; genus Lumnitzera; species Lumnitzera littorea. The sequence continues at coordinate 81,525,005 of JAMXBB010000006.1, read as the reverse complement.
GCTTATCTTAAATCAAAAGGGTCATGCATTATCCATGCATCTCATTACTTATTCTGGCCATCACTTCACGCAGTTGATAGTGAAGGGCCTTGGAGGGATGGATTCCTACATGATTTGATTAGTACCGTGCAGGAGCATGGGTACAACAAGACCCTACCCTTGGCTCGCGGGTTCTATTGGCGCCAGAGACGCTAACCGTGGGTGGCTAGGGGTCGCGTCTAGAGACCACTGCTGTAGGGTGTGAGTGTGGACTGCGGGAGTCACCTCACCGTTAGGCTTGGGACTTTGTGAACTATTGGATTTTTAGAAATGGAAATGTATTTTTGTGAAATACGGGATTCCAAGTTATGGGTAAAAACCCAGGTGCTAGAGCCCGGTCGTGATTGGTGCCGATGAATCTCCAACCCTTATCTCGGAGGGCGTTAAAATCCGATATTATATGCAGTACCGGTCAACTGTATATATTGTTTGGCATTCTGTGTGTGCATGCATTCATATGGTTGTAATAATTTGTCTGATAACTTGTTTGCCAGTATGGTATGAGGGATAACTCACTAAGCTCTTGTAGCTTATTCCCCAATAGTCTTACTTTTGCAGGTTTACATACGATGGGATTGGGATAAGTCTCGAGTGCTGAGTGCAAGATGAAGATATGTACATTAGTGTTAGGATTAGTTGAGATTTTTTATAGGTAATACATAAGCACTATTTGTAGAAAATATCCATGTCACGAACTAAGGACGGCCTAGTCGTGGCAGACGTCGTATACTGTACAAAGAACCCCTGATTGGTTACCCTTCCAATCAAGAACTCTTCACACAATATACAAGGCTCTACAACCACTAGTTTCCAAAGAACATCCAGACTCACATGATATCATTACACAAACATATTTATATAAAATTTAAGTTACAAAGCTTACATTACACAGCGTTTAAATATGTCTAAGTCTATAATAATAAGATAAACAAAAGTACATAGGAAGAGTCTATATAAACTGTTCTCTCTCAGTATACATAACAGCTCGCTCTTGCCCAAGTCCCTAGGCTAACCTGCGGCATTCCTCGTCCTATCTTTACAAACAGGCTATCCTGTAACAAAAGTCTAAATAGGTGTAAGCCTAAGCTTAGTGAGCAAAACCCTCAGCCACACTACAAGCAAGTTATAAATACATTATATTCAAGCATATGAATGAATGATCAACCAGTATGCCAAACAATACGTATAATTAACTAGTTCATATACGTAACTCAGATTTAACGCCCTCCGAAGTCAGGGTTGGAGTTTACACGGCACCAATCAGATCCAGGTATTATACTAGAACTTACTTTACTACGGAATTCCACATTCCGTACTTATATCAAATAATTCTTTTATTTTTAGAAAACCCAAGTTCTAGTATAATTGTGAGTAGGCCCCCGCAGTCCACACTCACCCCTAAACGGAGGCCTCTAGACTCGACCCTTAGCTAGGTGGTTGGCGCCTCCAACGCCTAGTGTTCCCGCGGGCCAGGGTAAGGTCATTTTGTACGAGTGCACCGTACAGAACTAAATAAATAAATAATATCGACCCCCGAATGGCCTCTCTTTACCTCCGTGTGATGTGATGGCCGGAATAGTATCCATGCTATGCATGTTAATGCATGCCCCAATTTCTTTTTATAGGTCGAGTATAATTAGGTTCAAATTATGCTATGACCATCCAATTGTGCATACAATCATTTTCTATACTACCATACAACAAACATAGCATTATCAATACTTAAAATAAGTTCACAACTCAAGACATACCAACATACATAGGCATTTCCCAAACCCCACACAATAGTCAATTAACTATAGTATTTAAGTCCACTATCTACAATCACAAAACAAGCATGGAATCATTTGGTAAATACTCACTCGGCCATGGTGATTCGTCTTAATCGTAGTAGTCGATCGGGAGGTCCTCACGCTCCTCAGGGTCACCTGATCATTACGATTTGATAAGGCTAGTAGGTACTTGAATTAACTAATAATTCTAAACATTTAATTATCTAATTCTACTTAGACTACTATTAACTTTTATTCGGTTAGACTTTATTATTAATCGTATATAACTTTTTCGTTTTATTTCTGCTATTTATGAATTTATAGTCGTTTTTTATCGTTTTCGGACGTATATTTATACGGTAATGTCTGTTTTGGATGTTAAGACCCCTATTTTACATTATGAAATAAATTTATAGAAATTTTTAGTTATAATACTTAAGTATTCTTATTACTTATATTTGTATGCTTTATTCCTTAAATTCTTATAATTTAGGGATTTACTTTGCTATTACTATTTCATGTACTGAATTAGGTATAATCTAATTTAGAAGGTGTATTAGGATTTACTGATTTTAGTACCTAATTACCTATACTTTTCTTACTTTTCTCATTTTCTAAACCTATGCTTATGTCATCGCTTACATCATCTTTTCTTTATGTCATTGCTTATGTCATCATATGCTTATGTAATGGCTTATGTCATCATATGCTTATGTAATGGCTTACCTCATCATTTGATTACATAAGCATTACCTTATGCTTATGTCATATGTACATTTGTCCCTTACTTATACTTATGTACATATGCCTTATACATACATATACTTATACATCTACATATACTTATACCGTATTTATACATGTATTCCTACTCATATACCTATACGGTTGGATACGTATTTTTATACTAAAAATTCGTATGCCAAATTTTCCCTTAAGAAAATCCTCTCAATTTCATCCTTTTGCATTTCTATGTATGTATTTAGTATAGTATACACATATATAGTTAGATATGGTCTTAAGTTAGGTTATGTACATGATAATTACTTATGTATAAAGGTTCACATACTTGTATTCCTTTGGTATTTCTTTATGTACACATACCTAAGAGTACATACACATGTATTTCTTCCATTTCCTTCATGATTCTTCATTTTCTATACTTAAAGATTGGAACTTTGTTTCCTCTTTGTCAAGACTTCACTAAACACCTAACTACTTATCTAATCTACCTAATTAACTAACTAATGAATAACATAAAGCAATATAAAACAACTTAAAGACATACCTTTAATTGTGTTGAAGTTTTGGAGACAAAAGCAAATGAATGAAAGTGAAAGAGGAGAGGGATGTTCACGGCATGAAAGGAAAGTTTTTGGTTTTGTTTCTTTTGTTTTGTTTTTAATTATGGAAGACAACAAATGGTGGGAGGGGAAGAGGTGGACGGCAACAATTGTAAGGAAAGGGAAAAGAAAAATCAAAAGGAAAAGAAAAGAAAACCATCATTAAGAAGTTAAGATATTTTCCTTATCTCTTAAGACTTTTGAATTTTCAAAATGTTGACTTGGTCAACCCTTTGACTTTGGTCAACATGCATTACCTTAGTCAACATTCCTTAAGTATGTGTAATTTTATGCACATAATGTAGTAATTAAGGGAAATTAGAGGAAAAATGAAGGAAATGAGATATTTGGTGAATTGATTAGTAAACATAGTTGATGAGATCTTACTTTAGGTCTTTATAGCTTATATATCTCATTTGATAAACTACTTTGAATAACAAATGCAAAAAGTACCAATTTGAGTATTAAGGTTCACTACATATAACCTAATCTTCAACTATTACCCTAACTTTAAGTGAAACTATCTTAATCACTTACTTAAGAGGTAAATATAATCTATGACTCATTATCTTAATTTCTAATGGATTACTTAAGGATTCAAAGCATATAAGTATGAATGAGGGTCATCTCTAACCCTTTACTAATAGTTTAGCAAAATATAAGCATTATTTTATCAATTAGGGTTTTAGGGTATATCATGTTGGATTAGTGCACATATGTCTTTAAGATAATCAATTTTAGGGTTTCTATCACTTTTGAATAAAATCTTTTGCATTTAGAAACATTTAGGGTAGAAAAATTCTTTACGCGATTGAGTAATTCTTTTAGGGTTTTCACTTTCATTAGCCTTGTCGACTCTTAAATGGTCTAACATAGTCAAGTCTATTACAAAAGCTAGGTTGATAATTTTAGGGGTTTACAATCCACATGTTAGAATTTAATATAATTTAATTCTTCCTATAGTTTTATAATGTTGGCATATCCTGTCCTATTATTTGGTAGGGGATACCGATTCTCTGCGGTTCTGAGGAACTATGGGATATCGGACATCCATAGTTATTTATAATTATATATTATGTCATGTTATAATAAATTAATTACTTGAAAATCATTAATCTTAATGATTTATTATTTAGAGTCTTGCAATCTCTAACTTGCAAGACGGTTTTCATATCATGGGTGCACACATGTTATGGAAATTTTAGGTAATCCTATTAGGCCTCCTTTAGGGTCCTGACAGTATAGGGACGGGTTGGAGCGACCAGAGAGCGAAGAGGACATTTTGTAGTAGATTTAAAGACATTTAGATACTCTTATGTTTTTGCATATAACATAGATTTTATGCAGTTCCGTTATGAACTGCATTTGTTTGTAATATTGTTTTGGTGTGGGTCTCACGAGCCCACACAATTAATTAATTTATAACATAGAAATAATTTCAGTTAAATTGCTCTATATTTCTTATCTATGGGCCTAGTAGTAACGTAGAGTGGAAGGAGCCTTATGTGTCGTATGAAAGGCCTATGATCAGCAAGGGGGTTAGTAATAGACCTTTATACGGTACACGGCGACCTATCACGACAACAATACTGTTGGGTCGTTATAGCTCCTATCCCCAAGAGTACCTTGGCTCCCAAATAGCATATGCATCTTTCTAGAATAACGAATGCTTACGTCGGATGACCTACTTTTCCAACAAGATGGACAACTTGGTTTTACAATCGAGATAGTAGAGGATCGTAATTTAAGGATTCTAATGAACTTATTGAAAAACGTTAGACCATAAAAAGTCGAATTACTTGATTCTTCAACTGAGGACGAATAAATTTCCTAATCCACAGGAAACAATGACGCTTAAAAAGCAAGAGCTTCTTTCAAGAAATGTCGAGGATTCTGGATGAATAAACAAATCTCTTAAAATAAGGATTACTTGCTTTCACAATTGGGAGTAGCTAGGGTTCATTTTCTGAGGGATCATCGGAACATCTGGAATAACATTAGTTCTCAATAAGATGGATTCTTTGAATTCAGTAACAAGTGTAACCAAATTTGGAAATCGAAGCATAATGAAAACTCCAAAAAACAAGGATCACTTAGCTTCTTCTTTCAGAATGTCAAGATTCGTAATCATATTGATAAAAAGTTTTTGAAGAATCCTAGCAACGTAGACAAAGGACTACCTGATTTAATGATTTGGAAAATGCAAAGTTCCTATCCTCAAGAGCACCACGGCTCCTAAATAACATATGCATCTTTCTGGAATAATGAATGCTCACGTCGGATGACCTACGTTCCCAACAAGATGGACAACTTGGTTTTACTATCAAGATAGCTGAGGTTCGTAATTTAATGATACTAATGAACTTATTGAAAAACGTAAGACAATAAAAAGTCGAATTACTTGATTCTGCAACATGGGATGAATATATTTCCAAATCTACGGGAAACAATGATGCTTAAAAAGTAAGTGCTTCTTTCGAGTAAGGCCGAGGTTTGTAATTTAAGGATTTTAATGAACTTGTTGAAAAACGTTAGACCATAAAAAGTCGAATTACTTGATTCTACGACTGAGGACGAATAAATTTCCAAATTAGTAGGAAACAACGATGCTTAAAAAGCAAGAGCATCTTTCGAGAAATGCCAAGGATTCTGGATGAATAAACAAATCTACTAAAGTAAGGATTACTTGCTTTCACGATTGAGTATAACTAGGGGTCCATTTTCTAAGGGTTCATCGGAACATTTGGAAAAACATTTGTTCTCAATGAGATTGATTCTTTGATTTCAGTATCTAAATTAACCCGATTTGGAAACCGAAGCATAACGAAAACTCTTAAAAACAAGGACCACTCAGCTTCTTCTTTAAGAATGTCAAGATCCGTCATCTTATTCATAAAAAGTTTTTGAAGAATCCTAGCAACGTAGACAAAGGACTACCTGATTTAATGATTTGGAAAATGCAAGGTTGCTATCCCTAAGAGCACCACGGCTCCCAAATAGCATATGTATCTTTCTAGAATAAGTAATGCTCACGTCGGATGACCTATGTTCCCAACAAGATGGATAACTTGGTTTTTACTATCGAGATAGCTGAGGTTCGTAATTTAAGGATTCTAATGAACTTGTTGAAAAATGTAAGACCATAAAAAGTCGAATTACTTGATTCTGCAACATAGGACGAATATATTTCCAAATCAGCGGGAAACAACAATGCTTAAAAAGCAAGAGCTTCTTTCAAGCAAAGCTGAGGATTCCAGAAGAATAAACAAATCTCCTAAAATAAGGATTACTTGCTTTCACGATTGAGAGTTGCTAGGGTCCATTTTCTGAGGGTTCATCGAAACATCAAGAATAACATTTGTTCTCAATAAGATGGATTCTTTGATTTCAGTATCAAGTATAACTAGATTTGGAAATCGAAGCATAACGAAAACTCCTAAAAGCAAGGACCCTTCAGCTTCTTTGAGAATGTCAAGATCCGTCATCTTATTCATAAAAAGTTTTGAAGAATTCTAGTAATGTAGGCAAAGGACTACCTAATTGAACGATTTGGAAAATGCAAAGTTCTTATCCCTAAGAGCACTACGGCTCCCAAATAGCATATGCATCTTTCTAGAATAACGAATGCTTACATCGGATGACTTACATTCCCAACAAGATGGACAACTTGGTTTTACTATCGAGATAGCTGAGGTTCGTAATTTAAGGATTCTAATGAACTTGTTGAAAAACGTTAAACCATAAAAAGTCAAAGTACTTGTTTTTATGACTGAGAACGAATAAATTTCCAAATCCACAGGAAACAACGACGCTTAAAATGCAAGAGCTTCTTTCGAGCAATGCCGAGGATTCTGGATGAAAAAACATATCTCCTAAAATAAGGATTACTTGCTTTCATGATTGAGAGTAGCTAGGGTCACTTTTTCGAGGGATCATCGGAACATCAAGGATAACATTTGTTCTCAATAAGATGGATTTTTTTATTTCAGTATCTAGTATAACCAGATTTGGAAATCGAAGCATAATGAAAACTCCTAAAAACAAGGATCACTCGGCTTCCTCTTTCAGAATGTCAAGATCCATCATCTTAATGATAAAAAGTTTTTGAAGAATCTTAGCAACGTAGACAAAGGACTATCAGATTTAACAATTTGGAAAATGCAAGGCTCCTATCCTCAATAGCCCCGTGGCTCCCAAATAGCATATGCATCTTTCTAGAATAGGGAATGCTCAAGTCAGATGACCTACATTTCTAACAAGATGGACAACTTGGTTTTACTATCGAGATAGCCGAGGTTCGTAATTTAAGAATTCTAATGAACTTATTGAAAAACATTAAACTATAAAAAGTCAAAGTACTTGTTTCTGTGACTGAGAACGAATAAATTACCAAATCTGCAGGAATCAACGATGTTTAAAGAGGAAAAGCTTCTTTCGAGCAATGCTGAGGATTTTGGATGAATAAACATATCTCCTAAAATAAGGACTACTACTTTCACGATTGAGAGTAGCCAGGGTCCGTTCTCTGAGGGATCATCGAAACATCAAGAAAAACATTTGTTCTCAATAAGATGGATTCTTTGATTTCAGTATCAAGTATATCCAGATTTGGAAACCGAAGCATAACGAAAACTCCTAAAAGCAAGGATCTTTCGGCTTCTTCTTTCAGAATGTCAAGATCCGTCATCTTAATAATATAAAGTTTTTGAAGAATCCTAGCAACATAGATAAAGGACTACCCGATTTAACGATTTGAAAATGCAAAGTACCTATACCCAAGAGCACTGCGACTCCCAAATAGCATATGCATCTTTGTAGAATAACAAATGCTCACGTCGGATGACCTACGTTCCCAACAAGATAGACAACTTAGTTTTACTATCGAGATAGCAGAGGATCGTAATTTAAGGATTCCAATGAAGTTGTTGAAAAACGTTAGACCATAAAAACTCGAATTACTTGATTCTACCACTGAGGACGAATAAATTTCCAAATTCGAGGGAAACAACGATGCTTAAGAGGCAAGAGCTTCTATTCCAGAAAGGCCGAGGATTCAGGATGAATAAACAAATCTCCTAAAATAAGGACTACTTGCTTTCACAATTGAGAGTAGCCAAGGTTCGTTTTCTGAAGGTTCATCGAAACATCTGGAATAACATTTGTTCTCAATAAGATGGATTCTTTGATTTCAATATCAAGTATAACCAGATTTGGAAACCGAAGCATAACGAAAACTCCTAAAAATAAGGATTGTTCTGCTTCTTCCTTTAGAACGTCAAGATCCGTCATCTTATTAATAAAAAGTTTTTGAAGAATCCTAGCAATGTAGACAAAGGACTACCTGATTTAATGATTTGGAAAATGCAAAGTTCCTATCCTCAAGAGCACCACGGCTCCTAAATAGCATATGTATCTTTCTGGAATAACGAATGATCACGTCGGATGACCTACTTTCCCAATAAGATGGACAACTTGGTTTTACTATTGAGATAGTGGAGGTTCGTAATTTAAGGATTCTAATGAACTTGTTGTAGAACGTTAGACCATAAAAAGTCAAATTACTTGATTCTACAAACTGAGGACAATTAAATTACCAAATCCGCAGGAAACAACGACGCTTAAAAAGCAAGAGCTTCTTTCAAGAAAGGCCGAGGATTCTGGATGAATAAACAAATCTCCTAAAATAAGGATTACTTGCTTTCACGATTAAGAGTAGCCAGGGACCGTTTTCTGAGTGTTCAACAGAACATCTACAACAACATTTGTTCTCAATAAGATGGATTCTTTGATTTCAGTATCAAGTGTAAACAGATTTAGAAACTGAAGCATAACGAAAACTCCAAAAAACAAGGATCACTTAGCTTCTTCCATCAGAATGTCAAGATCCGTCATCTTATTGATAAAAAGTTTTTGAAGAATCCCAGCAAAGTAGACAGAGGATTACCTGATTTAACAAATTGGAAAATGCAAGGTTCCTATCCCCAAGAGCACTGCAGCTCCTAAATAGCATATGCATCTTTCTAGAATAATGAGTGCTCACGTCGGATGACCTACATTCCCAACAAGATGGACAACTTGGTTTTACTATCGAGATAGCCGAGGTTCGTAATTTAATGATTCTAATGAACTTGTTCAAAAACATAAGACCATAAAAAGTCAAATTACTTGATTCTACAACATAGGACAAATATATTTCCAAATCCGCGGGAAACAACGACGCTTAAAAAGCAAGAGCTTCTTTTGAGCAAAGTCGAGGATTCTTGAAGAATAAACAAATCTCCTAAAATAAGGATTACTTACTTTCACGATTGAGAGTTACCAGGGTTCGTTTTTTAAGGGTTCATCGGAACATCTAGAATAACATTTGTTCTCAGTAAGACGGATTCTTTGATTTTAGTATCAAGTATAACCAGATTTTGAAACCGAAGCATAACGAAAACTCCTAAAAGCAAGGACCCCTCAGCTTCTTTGAGAATGTCAAGATCCATCATCTTATTCCTAAAAAGTTTTTAAAAAATCCTAGCAACGTAGACAAAGGACTACCTGATTGAACAATTTTGAAAATGCAAAGTTCCTATCCCTAAGAGCACTGCGGCTCCCAAATAGCATATGCATCTTTCTAGAATAACGAATGCTTACATCGGATGACCTACATTCCCAACAAGATGGATAACTTGGTTTTTCTATCGAGATAGCGGAGGTTCGTAATTTAAGGATTCTAATGAACTTATTGAAAAACATTAGACCATAAAAAGTCGAATTACTTGATTTTATGACAAAGGATGAATAAATTTCCAACTCCGTAGGAAACAACGACGCTTAAAAAGCAAGTGCTTCTTCCGTGAAAGGCCGAGGATTCTAGATGAATAAACAAATCACCTAAAATAAGGATTACTTGCTTTCACGATTGAGAGTAGCCAAGGTCTGTTTTCAAAGGGTTCATCGGAACATCTGAAATAACATTTGTTCTCAATAAGATGGATTCTTTGATTTCAGTATGAAGTATAACCAGATTTGGAAAACGAAGCATAGCGAACACTTCTAAAACATAAGGATCACTCTGCTTCTTCTTTGAGAATGTCAAGATCCGTCATCTTATTGATAAAAAGTTTTTAAAGAATCCTAGCAACGTAGACAAAGGACTTCCTAATTTAACGATTTGGAAAATGCAAGGTTCCTATCCCCAACAGCACCGCGGCTCCCAAATAGCATATACATCTTTTTAGAATAAGGAATGTTCACATTGGACGACCTACATTCCTAACAAGATTGACAACTTGGTTTTACTATCGAGATATCGGAGGTTTGTAATTTAAGGATTCTAATGAACATATTGTAAAGTGTTAGACCATAAAAAGTCGAATTACATTATTCTGTGATTGAGGACGAATAAATTTCCAAATGCACAGGAAACAATGACACTTAAAAAGCAAGTGCTTCTTTCGAGAAATGCTGAGGATTCTAGATGAATAAATAAATCTAATAAAGCAAGGATTACTTGCTTTTACGATTGAAGGTAACCAGGGTTTATTTTCTAGGGGTTCATCGGAACATCAAGAAAAACATTTGTACTAAATGAGATTGATTCTTTGATTTCAGTATCAAGTATAACCCGATTTGGAAACCGAAGCATAACGAAAACTCCTAAAAACAAGGACCACTCGGCTTCTTCTTTGAGAATGTCAAGATCCATCATCTTATTCATAAAAAGTTTTTGAAGAATCCAAACAATGTAGACAAAGCACTACCTGATTTCATGATTTGGAAAATGCAATGTCCCTATACCCAAGAGCACCGCGGCTCCCAATTAGCATATGCATCTTTCTAGAATAAGTAATGCTCACGTCGGATGACCTACGTTACCAACAAGATGGACAACTTGGTTTTACTATCGAGATAGCCAAGTTTCGTAATTTAAGGATTCTAATGAACTTGTTGAAAAATGTAAGACCATAAAAAGTCGAATTACATGATTCTGCAACATAGGACGAATATATTTCCAAATTCGCGAGAAACAACGACGCTTAAAAAGCAAGAGCTTCTTTCGAGCAAAGCCGAGGATTCTGGAAGAATAAACAAATCTTCTAAGATAAGGATTTCTTGCTTTCACGATTGAGAGTTGCCAGGGTCCGTTTTCTGACGGTTCATCGGAACATCTAGAATAACATTTGTTCTCAATAAGATAGATTCTTTGATTTCAGTATCAAGTATAACCAGATTTTGAAACCGAAGCATAACGAAAACTCTTAAAAGCAAGGACCCTTCGGCTTCTTTCAGAATGTCAAGATCCGTCATCTTATTCATAAAAAGTTTTTGAAGAATTCTAGCAACGTAGACAAAGCACTACCTGATTGAACGATTTGGAAAATGCAATGTTCCTATCCCCAAGAGCACCGCGGTTCTCAAATAGCATATGCATCTTTCAAGAATAACGAATGCTTACATCGGATGACCTACGTTCCCAACAAGATGGACAACTTGGTTTTACTATCGAGATAGCCAAGGTTCGTAATTTAAGGATTCAAATGAACTTGTTGAAAAACGTAAGACCATAAAAAGTCGAATTACTTGATTCTGCAATATAGGATGAATATATTTCCAAATCAGCAGGAAACAACGATGCTTAAATAGCAAGAGCTTCTTCAAAGCCGAGGATTCTAGAAGAATAAACAAATCTCCAAAAATAAGGATTACTTGCTTTCACGATTGAGAGTTGCCAGGGTTCCTTTTCTGAGGGTTCATCGGAACATCAAGAATAACATTTGTTCTCAATAAGATGGATTCTTTGATTTCAGTATCAAGTATAACAAGATTTAGAAACCGAAGCATAACGTAAATTCCTAAAAACAAGGATCGCTTGACTTCTTCTATCAGAATGTCAAGATCCGTCATCATATTCATAAAAAGTTTTTGAAAAATCCTAGAAACGCAGACAACGGACTACTTGAATGAACAATTTGGAAAATGCAAAGTTCCTATCTCCAAGAACACCGCGGCTACCAAATAGCTTTTACGTCTTTCTAGAATAACGAATGCTCACGTCGAATGACCTACGTTCACAACAAGATGGACAACTTGGTTTCACTATCGAGATAGCCAAGGTTCGTAATATAAGGATTCTAATGAAATTGTTGAAAAACGTTAAACTATAAAAAGTCAAATTACTTCTTTCTGTCACTGAGAACGAATAAATTTCCAAATCCGCAGGAAACAACGACGCTTAAAAAGCAAGAGCTTCTTTCGAGAAATGGCGAGGATTCTGGATGAATAAACAAATCTCTTAAAATAAGGATTATTTGCTATCACGATTGAGTGTAGCTAGTCTCCGTTTTCTAAGGGTTCATCGAAATATGTGGAATAATATTTGTTCTCAATAAGATGTATTCTTTGATTTCATTATCAAGTTTAACTACATTTGGAAACCGAAGCATAACGAAAACTCCAAATAACAAGGACCACCCGGCTTCTTCTTTGAGAATGTCAAGATCCGTCGTCATATTCATGAAATGTTTTTGAAGAATCCTAGCAATGTGGACAATAGACTACCTGACTTAACGATTTGGTAAAAGCAAGGTTCCTATCCCCAAGAGCACCATGGCTCCCAAATAGCTTACGCATCTTTCTAGAATAACGAATGCTCACGTCGGATGACCTACGTTCACAACAAGATGAACAACTTGGTTTTACTATCGAGATAGCTGAGGTTCATAATATAAGGATTCTAATGAACTTGTCGAATAATGTTAGACCATAGAAAGTCGAATTACATGATTTAGCAACTGAAGATGAAGAAATTTCCAAATTCGCAGCAAACAACAACGCTTAAAAAGCAAGATCTTCTTTCGAGAAATGCTGAGGATTCTGGATGAATAAACAAATCTCCTAAAATAAGGATTACTTGCTATCACGATTGAGTGTAGCCAGGGTCCGTTTTCTGAGGGTACATCGAAACATGTAGGATAGCATTTGCTCTGAATAAGATGGATTCTTTGATTTCACTATCAAGTATAACCAAATTTTTAAACCAAAGCATAACGAAAACTCCTAAAAACAAGGATCACTCAGCTTCTTCTTTTAGAATGTCATGATCAGTCGTCTTATTCAAAAAAAGTTGTGTAAGAATCCTAGCAACGTAAACAAAGGACTACCTCATTTAATGATTTGGAAAATGCAAGGTTCCTATCCCCAAGAGCACCGCGGCTCCCAAATAGCATATACATCTTTCTAGAATAACAAATGCCCACGTCAGATGACCTATGTTCCCAACAAGATGGATAACTTGGTTTTACTATCGAGATAGCTAAGTTTCGTAATATAAGGATTCTATTGAACTTGTTGAAAAAGGTTAAACCATAAAAAGTCGAATTACTTGATTCTGCGACTGAGGACGAATAAATTTCCAAATCCGTAGGAAACAACGACGCTTAAAAAGCAAGTGCTTCATTTGAGAAATGCTAAGGATTCTGGATGAAAAAAAAAAATCTCTTGAAATAAGGGTTAATTGCTTTCATGATTGAGTGTAGCCAGGGTCCGTTTTCTGAGGGTTCATTGAAACATCTGGAATAACATTTGTTCTCAATAAGATGGATTCTTTGATTTCAGTAACAAGTATAACCAGATTTGGAAACCGAAGCATAACGAAAACTCCTAAAAACAAGGACCACTCGACTTCTTCTTTGAGAATGTCAAGATCGGCCATCTTATTCATAAAAAGTTTTTGAAGAATCCTAGCAACATAGACAAAGGAATACCTGATTTAACGATTTGGAAAATGCAAGGTTCCTATCCCCAAAGCACCGTGGCTCCCAAATACCATATGCATCTTTCAAGAATAACGAATGCTCACGTTGGATGACCTACATTCTGAACAAGATGGACAACTTGGTTTTACTATCGAGATAGCCAAGTTTTGTAATGAACTTATTGAAAAACGTTAGACTATAAAAAGTCGAATTACTTGATTCTGCGACTAAGGACGAATAAATTTCTAAATCTATAAGAAGCAACAACGCTTAAAAAGCAAGAGCTTCTTTCGAGAAATGTCAAGGATTCTGGATAAATAAGCAAATCTTCTAAAATAATGATTAATTACTTTCACGATTGAGCATAGCCAGTGTAAACCCTACTTTTAGTGGGCCTAAGATTTGAATTAAGAGTACTTTCCGAACGTTCCCAAAGATCAACTAAACAAAAAACCTAGGTTTATATTTAGAAACGAATTTAATTTTTACAATTCAAAAGCCAATTGTCGATAAAACCCGAGCTTGAAGAACTGCAAGCTCTAAAGTTACTTAAAACCCTAAACCTTAAACCTATTAAGGAATTTTAACCCTAAATAATTAATCGATAATTTAATTTGAATAATTTCATTCATCTTTAGAAAATTTCATAATTCTACAAAAATGAAATCATAAATTACAAAACAATGTAAGATAAAAACCCTAAAACAATTTTCTATAAGGTTATGCCCTTATCTTCATGTATAAGCCTTACACATAAATAAGTAGACCAACCAATCACCTTAGATAACTTATCAATTGAGAGTTGGAATCATTTATCAATTGATAACTTATCAAAATCTAGTGATAAGACAATCTCCTCATCACCTCTTCACTTATACTACATATGGACAATTTTTCACAAGAATTCATAAGCTTAACTTTAATAAATGAGACAAGACCACTCCATGGCCTAAAAAGACTTCCAATGGAAGATTTAGATAAGGGAGAAAGGGGGGCCGTGCTCTTGTCATTCAACCATCAATCACTTCCTCTTACACATATCTACTCACCCCTTAATGCTTACATCATCAAGAGTTGCAATTGTTGACTTTGTGTAAGCTACAAGACAACACTTTCAAGGCATTTAAACACTCACTCTCTCTCCATTCAAACCGACCACTCTCTCCATCATTTCCCTCACTTTCAATTTCACTTTCACATCTTCTTTCTCTCCTTTGAAACAAACATAAAAGGGAGAAACAACCTTACCCCACAAAATCAACTTTCCTTCCATTTTTGAAGCTTCACTCACGGCAACTTTTTCTTTTGTTCTTGTGTTATTTTCTTCCACCATCTAAGACCTTCTAAGACCCTTAGAACCTTCAACAAACCCCCTTCCAAAATAACAAAAGATTCGGGTTCCAAAAGGAGGCAAAAAGGAGGACGCAAGGTTAAAAGCTTAAGTGGAACCTTAGTGCATAACCACCACACTTTGCTTTAAGGACGAGTAAGTGTTTCTTGTGATATGTGGATTAGTATTTATGTTATGGGACTTTGATTTCTTGAAGATATAAGTAAGGTTTAAGTTGTTATAGCACCAAAAATCGTTTAAAGAAACAAACCATGAAACCCTTACATGAAGTTGAAACATTAGCATGTAAAGTTGGTGTTTTATAAAGACATTTGTTTAATGCTTTGAATGGAAGATTTTAAGCTAAGAAAATCTTGAAATGAGAACTTTAATGGAGGATAATCATGCTGGACGTGAGGGTTCCATAGTCATTTGGATGTTGATTTTGTTTCCATTAAGTAAAACATGCTCAAATCTAGACTAAAGTTAAGGAAAAATCCATCACATAAAGTTTTATGAAGAAACCAACTTTGTATGACATGAGCTACGATATGGGAGTTGTATTAAATATAAGATCTTCTATTTCCTTGTGTGGAACATAAGTTAAGGAATCATCTTATGGAAGAAAAGGTTAAGTTAAGATTTGTACATAAGTAGTTAAGTGCATAATCTACCACCTAAACTTAAGGAAATGATGAAACAAGTTGAAAAACCAAATGAGGACCTCTTGGAAACATCATGAACAGATATGAAACGTGGGAAAAAGAAGCTCAAAAACATGATAAAAGTGAATGAACAAAGTAAAAAGATCAACCAAAGCAATATAGTAAGCATATAAAGCCTAAAACTCAAAACCGAGCCTAAAACTCTCAAAACAAGCCTAGAACTCTAAGTTGGGCCTTCAATGAAGTTTTGACCAGCACCTTAGAGTGTCAAGAGAGGTTGCTTTGAAGCCCATAAGAAATCCACCTAAGGCCCCATAAGCCCACCAAAGTCATTAACTTTAATTTGAACCAAAAACAAGCCAATTTCACAACTTAAGCCCACTAAAGGGCCCAAGAAGTGGTTGTTAGCCTTAGGAATATAAATCAAAGTTGTAAATTTGATCTCAAGGAGTATTTTAAGCTTAGGATAAAATCTTAAGACCAAGCCCAAAGGATTCCTCAAGTTATCAAAAAGCCCATTTACCAAACAAGGCCCAAAAACACTCCAACACATGAGGAACACTACTGTTCTAACCCATGGAGAGAATTGCATACCTCATTTTGAAAATTTAACCTTACCACGTTAAAGTACACTCAAAAATGATGAAGATTGACTATAAGATCATAAAAATCGGATTTAAAACGAAAATGTTATAAGCGATTGAACTTTGAGTAAAAACCGGGAAAAATTACGGAAACTAGTCAAGGATATAACTTAAGGAAAATTTACTTAGTTTCTTAAGTTTACTTCAATTCCTTATAAAAATTATTTCAATGACTAGGGGATATTGTTTAAGGAGACGACTTTCCTTCGAATTATTTTGACTGACCCATATGGCAGAGTGAGTAAATTCCCAATGACTCTTTACTTGATTTTGCTTGTAGAATAGATGTACCTAAACTTATATATATGAATTTGGATACTTGTGGGATATGGGAAATGCATATGTATGAATCTGTAGATGAATGCGATGACTTGTTAATTATATCTAATAATGGGAATTGCTTGCATTATATATACATGTGAATCGTATGGAATGAAATTGTCTGATCACCCTGAAAATCAAGTTAATCACTTATACGATTAAGAAATCAAAATGAATCATACATACCCCATATTGCATACGGATAACACCGATTGCCACTTTACGCAGAAGATGGGAAGGGACTAACAGGAATACGAGTTTCCTGCAGGATTGGGCACTAGCTACGCCATCATATACATTGAGTCTCTGTCTTAAGCTGATAGGCTTACTAGGCGTCGGGAGACGCCAACCGTCGGTAAGGGGCTGAGTCTTGTAGCTTCTGCTTAAGGCGTGTGATTGTGGATTACAAAGGCCACCACATCGCTAGACTTGAGATTTTAAAAATTATGATTTGATTTTGGTAAAGGAAGTATACATACATATAGAGAGTTTTGTTTTGGCACGAGCATGATAGTGCAAATGAAATAAAACCCAAGGTCTAGAACCCAGATTTTGGTTTGGGTCGGTTAATTATCTCCAAACCTCGACTTCAGGGGGCGTAATTCTGAGTCGTATGCAGTTCCTAGGTCACTGCATGTGTTGTTTGGCATACTGATTGTTCATGCATTCATATGATTGTGCATATAATAAACTTTTGCTATGTGGTACTAACGAGGGCATTTATCTCACTAAGCGTAAGCTTACATCCCTATAGATTTTTGTTGATGCAGAAAACCTCTTCGTTAATCCGGGCTGAGGCATGCCCGTGGTAAGTCTAGTGTAGAGCAAGTTTGGAGCGATCAGAGAGCTAAGAGGATATTTTGCAATAGACTATAGATATTTAGATACTTTTATGTTTTTGCGCATAACTTAGATTTTATGCAGTTCCGTTATGAACTGCACTTATTTGTAATATTATTTTGGTGTGAGTCTCACGAGCCCACACAATTAGTTAATCTATAACATAGAAGTAAATTTAGTTAAATTTCTCTATATTACTTGTCTATGGGCCTAGTGGTAACATAGAGTGAAAGGAGCCTTGTGTGTCGTATGAAAGGCCTATGATCAGCAAGGGGGTTGATAATAGACTTTTATATGGTACACGGCGACCTATCACGATAACAATATTGTTAGGTCATTATAGCTAAGGTCTATTTTTTGAGGGTTCATTGGAACATCTAGAATAACATTGGTTCTCAATAAGATGGATTCTTTGATTTCAGTAACAAATATAACCAGATTTGGAAACCGAAGCAAAACGAAAACTTCTAAAAACAAGGATCACTCGGCTTCTTCTTTAAGAATGTCAAGATCCGTCATCTTATTCATAAAAAGTTTTTGAAGAATCCTAGTAATATAGACAAAGGTCTACTTGATTTAAAGATTTGGAAAATGCAACGTTCCTATCTCCAAGAACACTGCAGCTCCTAAATAACATATGCATCTTTCTAGAATAATGAATGCTCACTTCGGATGACCTACGGTCACAACAAGATGGACAACTTAGTTTTACTATCGAGATAGCCGAGATTCGTAACATAAGGATTCTAATGAACTTGTTGAACAACGTTAGACCATAAAAAGTCGAATTACTTGATTCCGCGACTGAAGACGAATAAATTTCCAAATCTACAGGAAACAACGACGCTTAAAAAGCAAGAGCTTCTTTCGAGAAATGCCCAAGATTTTGGATGAATAAACAAATCTCCTAAAATAAAGATTAATTGCTTTCACAATTGAGTGTAGCCAAGGTCCGTTTTCTGACGGTTCATTAAAACATCTAGAATAACATTTGTTGTCAATAAGATGGATTCTTTGATTTCAGTAACAAGTACAACCAGATTTGGAAACCAAAGCGTAACGAAAACTCCTAAAAACAAGGACCACTCGACTGCTTCTTTGAAAATGTCAAGATCCATCATCTTAGTCATAAAAATTTTTGAAGAATCCTAGCAACGTAGACAAAGGACTTCCAGATTTAAAGATTTGGAAAATACAACGTTCCTATCTCCAAGAGCACCGCGGCGCCCAAATAGCATAAGCATTTTTCTAGAATAACGAATGCTCACATCGGATGACCTACGTTCAGAACAAGATGGACAACTTGGTTCACTATTGAGTTAGCAGAGATTTGTAATATAAGGATTCTAATGAACTTGTAGATTAATGTTAGACCATAAAAAGTCGAATTACTTGATTCTGTGACTGAAGTCGAATAACTTTCCATATTCGTAGGAAACAACGACGCTTAAAAAGCAAGAGCCTCTTTTGAGAAATGCCGAGGATTCTAGATGATTAAACAAATCTTCGAAAATAAGGATTACTTGCTATTACGATTGAGCGTAGCTAGGGTCCGTTTTATGAGGGTTCATCGGAACATCTAGCATAACATTTTTTCTCAATAAGATGGATTCTTTGATTTTAGTATCAAGTATAACTAGATTTGGAAACCGAAGCATAACAAAAACTCCTAAAAGCAAGGTTCACTCGGCTTCTTCTTTGAGAATGTCAAGATCCATCATCTTATTCATAAAAAGTTTTTGAGGAATCCTAGCAACGTAGACAAAGGACCACCTGATTTAACGATTTGGAAAATGCAATGTTCTTATCCCCAAGAGTACCGCGGCTCCCAAATAGCATGTGCATCTTTCTAGAATAACGAATGCTCACATCGGATGACCTACGTTCCCAACAAGATGGATAACTTGGTATTACTATCGAGGTAGCTGAGGTTCACAATTTAAGGATTCTAATGAACTTGTCGAAAAACATTAGATCATAAAAAGTCGAATTGCTTTATTCTACAACTGAGGATGAATAAATTTCCAAATCTGCAAGAAACTACAACACTTAAAAATTAAGAGCTTCTTTCGAGAAATGCCTAGGATTCTGGATGAATAAACAAATCTCCTAAAATAAAGATTAATTGCTTTCACGATTGAGCGTAGCTGGGGTCCATTTTCTAAGGCTTCATCGAAACATCTGGAATAAGATTTGTTCTCAATAAGATGGATTCTTTGATTTCAATATCACGTATAACCAGGTCTAGAAACTGAAGCATAACGAAAACTCCTAAAAGCAAGGATCACTCGGCTTCTTCCTTAGGAATGTCAAGATCCGTCATCTTATTCATAAAAAGTTTTTGAAGAATCCTAGCAATGTACACAAAGGACTACTTGATTTAAGGATTTGTAAAGTGTAAGGTTCCTATCTCCAAGAGCCCCGCGGCTCCCAAGTAGCATATGCATCTTTCTGGAATAACGAATGCTCACATCGGATGACCTACGTTTACAATAAGATGTATAACTTGGTTTTACTATCGAGATAGCCAAGGATCGTAATATAAGGATTCTGATGAACTTGTTGAATAACGTTAGACCATAAAAAGTCTAATTACTTGAATCTGCGACTAAGGACGAATAAATTTCCAAATCCGCAGGAAACAATGACACTTAAAAAGCAAGAGCTTCATTTGAGAAATGCCCAGGATTCTGGATGAATAAACAAATCTCCTAAAATAAGGATTACTTGCTTTCGCGATCGAGAGTAGCCAGGGTCCGTTTTCTGAGGGTTCATCGGAACATCTAGAATAATATTTGTTCTCAATAAGATGGATTCTTTGATTTCAGTATCAAGTATGTCAGGACCCAAAAGGGGGCCTAGTAGGATTACCTAAAATTTTCATAACATGTGTGCACACATGATATGAAAACCGTCTTACAAGTCAGAGATTGCGAGACTTTAAATAATAAATCACTAAGATTAATGATTTTCAAGTAAATAATTTATTATAACATGACATAATATATAATTATAAATAACAATGGATGTTCGATATCCCACAGTTCCTCAGAACCGCAGTGAATCGGTATCCCTTACCAAATAATAGGACAGGATATGCCAACTTTATAAAACTGTAAGTAGAATTAAATTATATTAAATTCTAACATGTGAATATTTTCTACAAAGAGTGTTTATGTATCATCTATAAAAATCTTAACTAATCCTAACACTAATGTACATATCTTCATCTCGCCCTCAGCACTCGAGACTTACCCAATCCCATCATATGTAAACCTGCAAAAGAAAGACTATTGGGGAATAAGCTACAAGAGCTTAGTGAGCTATCCCTCATACCATACTGGCAAACAAATTATCAAACAAATTATTACAACCATATGAATGCATGCACACGCAGAATGCCAAACAATATATGCAGTTGACCGGTACTACATATAATATCAGATTTTAACGCCCTCCGAGATAAGGGTTGGAGATTCATCAGCACCAATCACGACCGGGCTCTAGCACTTGGGTTTTTACCCATAACTTAGAACTCCGTATTTCACAAAAACACATTTCCCTTTCAAAAAAAAAATCCAATAGTTCACAAAGTCCCAGGCCTAGCGGTGAGGTGACCCCCGCAGTCCACACTCACACCCTACAGCGGTGGTCTCTAGACGCAACCTCCAGCCACCCACGGTTAGCGTCTCCGGCGCCAATAGAACCCGCGAGCCAAGGGTAGGGTCTTGTTGTACCCATGCTCCTGCACGGTACTAATCAAATCATGTGGGAATCCATCCCTCCAAGGCCCTTCATTACCAACCGCGTGAAGTGACGGCCATAATAAGTAATGCGATGCATGGATAATGCATGGCCCTTTTTAATTTAAGATAAGCCAATTATAATCAGGTCAGATTATGAGGTGATCAATCAATATCAGCAAACCATCCAAATCATATAAAAATCAATCATACCATCAAATCATCAATTATCGTATTTAACAATATTTCTTATAACAATCAATCAATATCAAGCACACGCATATCCCAAAACCCCATGCATCAAGTTATTGATATTCAATTTAAGTGCACTAACTACAAGCACACACAAGTATAGAGTCATCGGGAGTACTCACTTGACTATGACGACTCGCTCTAGTCGTAATAACTGATCGGGAGATCCCTGCCCTCGTCGGGATCACCTGATCATAATAAGTAGTTGACTCAACTAAGGGTTCTAGATATCTATCTACCTAATTCTACTTAGATTACGATCAGCCCTTATTCGATTAAACCTAATTGCAAATCGTACATAACTTTTTCATTCTATTATCAATATTTACGAATTTATAGTCGTTTTTCATCGTTTTCGAATGCACGTTCACACGGTGATGTCCGTTTTGGATGTTAAGACCCGTGTTTTACGATATGAGCTAAATTTATTGACATTTTATCTTATTAATGTTTAATTACTCCTATTGGCTAGTTTTATGTTCCATTTTAGTAGTTAATGATTTAATTAGCCATTTAGTCTTATACCTAGGGGCTTTTACTTTGCTATTATTAATTTATGTACTTAATTAAGTATGATTCAATTTAGAAAGTGTATTAGGGTTTACTAATTTAGGATCCTAATTATGATGCACTCTTCTTCTTTTCTTAGTTTATACTCTTTGCTTATGTCATGCTTACATCATCATTTGCTTATATCATCGCTTATGTCATCATGTGCTTACCTCATCACTTACTTCATCATTTAATTAACTAAGCTTCACCTCATGCTTATGTCATGTCTTAATGTCTTATGTATACTTTAATTAAACTACTATATACATATACTTTTACTATACTTATATGTATACTAGTATACTTAAACATAGACTTATACATGTACTTATACTTATACTGTATTTATAGTTGTATACATACTCATATACTTATACGGTCATATACGTATTTTTATACAAAAATTCGTATGCCTAATCTTTTCCTTAAGAAAAGCTTCCTAATTCCATTCTTTTGTATTTTTATGTATGTATTTAGTGTAGTATACACATGTATAGCTAGATATGGTCTTAATTCAAGTTATGTACATGATAAATACTCATGTACAAAGGTTCACATACTTGTACTCTTTTAGTATTCCCTTATGTGTATATACTTATAAGCATATACTCATGTCTTCCTTTCTTCTTCTTCATAATTCCTAATTCCTACACTTAAAGATGGAAACTTTGTTTCCTCTTCTTCAAGACAACACTAAACACATAACTACTTACCTAATCTACCTAATTAACTAACTAATGAAGAAGATAAAACAAGATAAAGTAACTTAGATACATACCTTTAATTGTGTTGAAATTAAGAAGACAAAAGGAGGAGTGATGAGAGTGAAATGGGAAGAAGAAGCTCACGGCAATGGAGGGTATGTTTTGTTTTGTTTCTTTTGTCTTGTTTTCATAATAAAGGGAAGAAAATGGTGGGGCCTAGAAGGGAGAAAATGTAGACAGCAATTGAGGAGAAAAGGAGAAGAAGAAAAATCAAAAAGAAAGAAAAGAAAAGCCATCATTAAGGAAGAGATATTTTCTTTATCTCTTAAGATCTTTGACTTTTCAAAGTGTTGACTTGGTCAACATTTTGACCTTGGTCAACTCTCCTTAAGCTTATGTAATTTTGTACACATAATGTAGTAATTAAGGGAAAAATTAAGGAAATGAAGGGAAATAAGAAATTTAGTAAATTGATTAGTAAAAATAGATAATGAGTTCTTCCATTAGGTATTTATATCCTATATACATCATTTGGTAAGTTACTTAGTATAATTGAGATGAAAAATAGCATTTAGGGTATTAAGGTTTACTACATTTAACCTAATCTTCAACTATACGCTTAACTCTATGTAATACTATCTTAATCACATACATAAGGGATAAATATAATCTATGACTCATTATCTTAGTTTCTAATGGATTACTTAAGTATTCTAAATGTTTATGCATGATTAAGGGTTATCTTTAGTCGTTTACCGATGAAATGGCAAAATATGGAGGATATATTATCATTTAGGGTTTTAGGGTAAATTATGGTGAATTAGTGCTTTGATATCCTTAAAGTTATAGTTTTAGGGTTTTTATTACTTTAGGGCACAATCTCTAATGTTTTTACACATTTAGGGTTTCATATATTCTTACGCGATTCAATCTTCGATTGTCATGGTTAGGGATTCAATTGATGATTTATGGTTTTTTGTATTCACTTTAGGTTTTAGATTGAGATTTTAATCGGTTTTAAATCTTACTGGCTCTTTTGAGTTCGTGAAATCATCTATAGTTTGGACGTTTATTTTTATACTTAGAAAGCTAAATTCGCGGGGTTTACAAAGTATAACCAGATTTAGAAACCGAAGCATAACGAAAACTCCTTAAAACAAGGATCACGCGGCTTCTTTGAGAATGTTAAGATCCGTCATCTTATTCATAAAAAGTTTTTGAAGAATCCTAGCAAAGTAGACAAAGGACTACCTGTTTAAAGATTTGGAAAATGCAACGTTCCTATCTCCAAGAGCACCGCAGCTCCCAAATAACATATACTTCTTTCTATAATAACGAATGCTCATGTCGGATCACCTACGTTCATAAGAAGATGGACAACTTGGTTTTACTATCGAGATAGCCAAGGTTCGTAATATAAGGATTCTAATGACCCTAAGTAATTAATCGATAATTTAATTTAAATAATTTCATTCAATTTTAGAAATTTTCACAATTTTATAAAAATCAAATCATAAATCACAAAACAATGTAAGATGAAAACCCTAAAACAATTTCCTATAAGACCATGCCCTTGTCTTTATGCCTAAGCTTTACACTTCAATAAGTAAATCAACCAATCACTTTAGATAACTTATCAATTGAGAGTTGGAATCATTTATTAATTGATAACTTATCAAAATTTAGTGATAAGACATTTTCCTTATCATCTCTTCACTTATACTACATATGGACAATTTTTCACAAGATTTCATAAGCTTAACTTTAATAAATGAGACAAGACCATTTCATGGACAAAAAGGACTTGAAATGGTAGATCTAAACAAGGAAGAAAGGAGGGCCATGCTCTTATCTTTCAACCATCAATCACTTTCTCTTACACACTACTATTCACCCCTTAATGCTTACACCATCAATAGTTGCAATTGTTGACTTTTGTGTAAGCTACAAGACAATCAAACCTCATTCAAAATCTGCCACTCTCTCCCTCTTTCACTCCCATTTTCACTTCATTTTCTCTCACTTTAAACAAAAATCAAAAGAAGAAATCAAACTCCACAAATTCCCGACATTGCCGCCACCATTTTTGCTTCCATACTCATGGCAATTTCTCTTCTTATTCTTGTCTCATTTTCTTTTACCATCTAAGATCTTTTAGAACCATTAGAACCTTCCACAAACCCCATTCTAAAAGATCAATTAACTCGAGTTTCCAAAAGGTGGCAAAAAGGAGGAAGCAAAGTTAAGAGCTTAAGTGAAACCTTAGTGCATAACCACCATACTTTGCTTTAAGGACGAGTAAGTGTTTCTTGTGATATGTGGGTTAGTATTTATGTTAGGAGATTTTGATTTCTTGAAGATATAAGTAAGGTTTAAGTTGTTATAACACCAAAAACCGTTTTAAGAAACAAGCTCATGAAACCCTTACATGAAGTTGAAACATAAGCATGTAAAGTTAGTGATTTGTAAAGATACTTGTGTAACACTTTGAATGGAAGATTTTAAGTTGAGAAAATCTTGAAACAAGAACTTGAATGGAAGATGAACATGCTGGACGTGAGGGTTCAAAGGTCATTTGAATGTTGATTTTATTTCCATTAAGTTAAACATGCTCAAATCTAGACTTAAGTTAAGGAAAAATCCATCACATAAAGTTTTATGAAGAAACCAACTTTATATGACATTAGCTATGATATGGAGGTTGTATTAAGTATAAGATCTTCTATTTCTTTGTGTGGAGCATGAGTTAAAGAATCATCTTATGGAAGAAAAGTTAAGTTAATATTTGGATATAAGTAGTTTAAGTGCATAATCTAAAACCTAAACTTAAGGAAATGATAAAACAAGTTGAAAAACCAAGTGAGAACCCATTGGATTCATCATGACCAGATGTGAAACCTAACTAAAAGCCACTTAAAAATATGATAAAACCAAGTGAACAAAGTAAAAATATCAACCAAAGAAAGTATGGTAAGTATACAAAGCCTAAAACTCTCAAAACAAGCCTAGAACTCTAAGTTGGGCCTTTAATAAAATTCTGATCATCACTTTAAAACATTAAGAGAGGTTTTTTTGAAGCCCATAAGAAATCCACCTAAGTCTCCATAAGCCCACCAAAGTCACTAACTTTAGTTTGAACAAAAAACAAGCCCATTTGACAACTTAAGCCTACTAAAGAGCCCATGAAGTGGTTGTTAGCCTTAGGAATATAAATCAAAGTTGAAAATCTGATCTAAAGGAGTGTTTTGAGCTTAGGATAAAAATCTTAAGACCAAGCCCAAAGGATTTCTCAAGTTACCAAAAAGCCCATTTATCAAACAAGGCCCAAAAGCACTTCAAAACATGAGGATCGCTACTGTTCTGACCGATGGATAGATTTTCATGCCTCATTTTGAAAATCTAACCTCACCACATTAAAGTACACTAAAAAACGATGAATATTGACTATAAGATAATAAAAATTGGATTTAAAATGAAAAAGTTATACGCGATTGAACTTTTAAGTAAAACCGAGAAAAATTATGAAATCAAGTCCAAAGTATAACTTAAAGGGTTTTAGCTTAGTTTTCTAGGTTTTAATTCAAATCCTTATACTATCATATTTGCAATGTCCAGGGGACTTAGCTTTGGGGAGACGACCTATCTTGGATTATTTTGATTAATCTGTATAGCTGAGTGAGTAAATTCCCGATGACTCTTTACTTGAATGTGCTTGTAGAATAGATATACCTAAACTTATACATATAAATTTGGATGCTTGTGGGATATGGGAAATGCGTGTTTCTGAATTTATGGATGAATGCGATGACTTGTTAATTATATATAATAATGGGAATTGTTTGTAATGCATATATATACATGCGAATTGTTTGGAATGAAATTGTTTGATCACCTTGAAAATCGAGTTAATCTCTTATATGACTAAGAAATCAAAATGAATCATGCATTCCCTATATTGCATATGGATAACACCGACTGCCGCTTCACGCAGAAGATAGGAAGGGACTCACAAGAATACGAGTTTCCTACAAGATTGGGCAGTAGCTATGTCATCATATATATTGAGTCTCTATCTTAAGCTGATGGGCTTACCAGGCGCCGGGAGACGCCAACCATCGGTGAGGGGCTGAGTCTTGTGGCTTCTGCTTAGGGCGTGTGTTTGTGGATTGCGGAGGCCACCACACCGCTAGACTTGGGATTTTGAAAATATGATTTATTAATCGGTAATGAAAGTATATATATGTATATATATACATAGTTTTGTTTTGACTGAGGCACAATAGTGCTAATGAAATAAAACCTAAGGTCTAGAACCCGGATTTTTGTTTGGGTCGGTTAATTATCTCTAAACCCCGACTTCAGGAGGCGTAATTTTGAGTCATATGCAGTTCCTAGGTCACTGCATGTGTTGTTTGGCACACTGATTGTTCATGCATTCATATGATTATGCATTTAATAAATTTTGCCATGCGGTATTGATGAGGGTAATTATCTCACTAAGTGTAAGCTTACACCCCAACAGTTCTTTTCCTTGCAGGTTGATCAATAGTTGGGAATGGGATAGGAATCGAGTGCAAAGTGTTACCATTACGTCAGTATGATGAAAAGCTTGTGTAGTTAATTCGGAATGCTCTGAAAAACGACTAATATCTCAGTTAAGTTTAGCATCTTTAGTAAGTTTAGAAATTTTTTTGGAATTGTCTATCTTATTTCACCATTTTAGTTGGGGATACCGATTCTCTACGGTTCTGAGGAATTGTGGAAAAATGGATATCCATAATTATTTATATTATATAATGAGTCAACGAACTAAAATTGAAAACTCTAGCAAATAACTATTTAGAGTTTTACAATCTCTGATTTGCAAGGTAATTTTCTTATCATGGTGCACAAGTGAAATGAAAATTTTAAGCAATACTACTAGGCCCCTCCTAGGGTTGCTACATAGGTTGTAAACCCTAGGAAAAACAGTAGTTGAATCTTAACTCGAGTCCTAGTGTTCTAAACTCTGCAATAAGTCGATAAGGCTAATAATAATAAAAGAAAATGAAGTTTAATAAATCAAATATAACACCGATAACAAAACCTTCGGAATTTATCAAAACCCTAAATCGCTTGCTAAAACCCTAAAACTAGTTTATGCATCATTACTCGAAACCGAACTCAAAATTGCTTGAGACCCTAAAATCATAAATGTAAACCTGTAAAATAGTTAAATATTACACAATAGCAATAAAATTATAGTCGAATGTAATTTTCGACTAAATCGCCTGTTTATACGATATTGTAATGAAATTACCATAATAACTTGTAAGAATTATAATTATAATGGGTACCAGTTAAATTAATAAAATTTTACAGAATTTTAAAAACTAATCTATGAGGAAATTCGTTATAATTTATATGATTCGAAAAATTACACATATTTGTTAATAAATTTCATTTTCCTTCTCTACTATTTTCAATTTATCTCAATTCTTCTCTTCATGACCAATTCTACCCTTTCCCTACACAAGACGTAAACTACATTTAGCAAATTAAAGATCTAAAGACCAGCAGCCCACGTGATAAAATGCAATTGCTAGGTGTTGAACATTTAATCAAACAAAACTCTTGCAATTAATATCAAAGATTTGGCGTAAAATCTAAGCTAATAAACAAGTAAAATAAAAAGAAAAGAAAACAACATTCTGGACATATTTAGCAAATGAAACCGTGAGAAAAAAAAAGAGAGAAAGAAAAGAGAGAAGAAGGAAGAAAAAGAAGAAGGAAAGAAGAAGAAAAGAAAAGAAAGAAATTAAAAGACTAGGTAAGTATTTTATTTGTAGATGTATATTATATATAGTATACATATGTATAAAGATAGTATTTGTAGAGTATTTTCTTATAAATATAAT
>JAMXBB010000006.1:81451447-81491419 GCA_024138015.1 Lumnitzera littorea | reverse complement strand
ATAAGCAATGACAAAAAGAAAAGATGATGTAAGCGATGACATAAGCATAGGTTTAGAAAATGAGAAAAGTAAGAAAAGTGTAGGTAATTAGGTACTAAAATCAGTAAATCCTAATACACCTTCTAAATTAGATTATACCTAATTCAGTACATAAAATAGTAATAGTAAAGTAAATCCCTAAATTATAAGAATTTAAGGAATAAAGGATACAAATATAAGTAATAAGAATACTTAAGTATTATAACTAAAAAATTTCTATAAATTTAGTTCATAATGTAAAATAGGGGTCTTAACATCCAAAACAGATATTATCGTGTGAATATACGTCCGAAAACGATAAAAAACGACTATAAATTCATAAATATTAGAAATAAAATGAAAAAGTTATATACGATTGAAATTAAAGTCTTATCGGGTAAAAGTTAATAGCAGTCTAAGTAGAATTAGGTAATTAAATGTTTAGAATTATTAGTTAATTCAAATACTTATTAGTATTGTTATCACATAATGATCAGGTGACCTTAAGGTGAACGAGGACCTCCCAATCGATTACTACGATTAGGGCAAATCACTATGGTCAAGTGAGTATTTACCCAATGATTCCATGCTTGTTTTGTGATTGTAGATAGTGGACTTAAATATTATTGTTAATTAATGATTGTGTGGGGTTTGGGAAATGCCTGTGTTTGTTGATATGTCTTGAGTTGTGAACTTATCTTAAGTATTGATAATGCTATGTTTGTTGCATGGTAGTATAGAAAATGATTGTGTGCACAATTGGATGGTCATAGCATAATTTGAACCTAATTATACTTGGCCTATAAAAAGAAATTGGTGCATGTATTAACATGTATAGCATGGATACTATTCCGGCTGTCACATCACACGGAGGTAAAAAGAGGCCATTCGGAGGTTGATATTATTCATTTATTTGGTTCTGTACGGTGCACTTGTACAAAATGACCTTACCCTGGCCTGCGGGAACACTAGGCGTTGGAGGTGCCAACCGCCTGGCGAAGGGTCGAGTCTAGAGGCCTCCGTTTAGGGGTGAGTGTGGACTGCAGGGGCCCTCTCACAATTATACTAGAACTTGGGTTTTTCTGAAAATAAAAGAATTATTTGACATAAATATGGAATGTGGAATTTCGTAGTAAAGTAAGTTC
Organism: Lumnitzera littorea; assembly: GCA_024138015.1. Taxonomy (NCBI): domain Eukaryota; kingdom Viridiplantae; phylum Streptophyta; class Magnoliopsida; order Myrtales; family Combretaceae; genus Lumnitzera; species Lumnitzera littorea. Next base: position 81,490,256 of record JAMXBB010000006.1, on the reverse strand, counting down.
TAGTATAATACCCGGATCTGATTGGTGCCGTGTAAACTCCAACCCAAACTTCGGAGGGCATTAAATTTGAGTTACGTATATGAACTAGTTAATTATACGTATTGTTTGACATACTGGTTGATCATTCATTCATATGCTTGAATATAATGTACTTATAACTTGCTTGTGGTATGGTTGAGGGTTTTGCTCACAAAGCTTAGGCTTACACTCCTTTAGACTTTTGTTGCAGGATAGCCTGTTCGTAGAGGTAGGATGAGGGATGCCACAGGTTAGCTTGGGGACTTGGGTAAGAGCGAGCTATCCTGTATATTGAGAGAGACAGATTATGTAGACTCTTACTCATGTCCTTTTGTTTATGAATAAATAAATCTCCTAAAATAAGGATTAATTACTTTTACGAATGAGCATAGCCAGGGTCTGTTTTCGAGGGTTCATCAGTACATCTGGAATAACATTTGTTCTCAATAAGATGGATTAACCAGATTTGGAAACCGAAGCCTAATGAAAACTCCTAAAAACAAGGATCACTTAGGTTGTTCTTTGAGATTGTCAAGATCCGTCATCATATTCATAAAAAGTTTTTGAAGAATCCTAGCGACGTAGACAAAGGACTACCTGATTTAAAGATTTGGAAAATGCAACGTTCCTATCTCCAAGAGCACCGCAGCTCCCAAATAGCATATGCATCTTTCTGGAATAATGAATGCTTACGTCGGATGACCTACGTTCACAACAAGATGGACAACTTGGTTTCACTATTGAGATAGCCGAGGTTCGTAATATAAGGATTCTAATGAACTTGTTAAATAACGTTAGACCATAAAAAGTCGAATTACTTGATTCTACGACTGAAGATGAATAAATTTCCAAATCCGCAGGAAAAAACGACGCTTAAAAAGCAGGAGCTTTTTTTGAGAAATGCTGAGGATTCTGGATGAATAAACAAATCTCCTAAAGTAAGGATAACTTGCTATCACGATTGAGAGTAGCCAGGGTTCGTTTTCTAAGGGTTCATTGGAACATCTGTAATAACATTTGGGCTCAATAAGATGGATTCTTTGATTTCAGTATCAAGTATAACTAGATTTGGAAACCGAAGCATAACGAAAACTCCTAAAAACAAGGATCACTCGGCAGCTTCTTTGAGAATGTCAAGATCCATCATCTTATTCATAAAAAGTTTTTAAAGAATCCTAGTAACGTAGATAAAGGACTACCTAATTTAACGATTTGAAAAATACAACGTTCCTATCCCCAAGAGCACTGCGGGTACCAAATAGCATATGCATCCTTCTAGAATAACGAATGCTCACGTTGGATGACCTACGTTCCTAATAAGATGGATAACTTGGTTTTACTATTGAGATAGCCGAGGTTCGCAATTTAAGGATTTTAATGAACTTGTTGAAAAACGTTAGACCATAAAAAGTCGAATTACTATATTCTGCGACTGAAGACGAGTTAATTTCCAAATCCGTAAGAAGCAACGACGCTTAAAAATTAAGTGCTTCTTTCGAGAAATGCCGAGGATTCTGGATGAATAAACAAATCTCCTAAAATAAGGATTACTTGCTATCACGATTAAGCGTACCTAGGGTTCATTTTTTGAGGGTTTATCGAAACATGTGGAATAACATTTGTTCTCAATATGATGGATTCTTTGACTTCATTAACAAGTAGAACCAGATATGGAAACCGAAGCATAACAAAAACTCCTAAAAACAAGGATCACTCGACTTTTTCTTTGAGAATGTCATGATCTGTCATCTTATTCATAAAAAGTTTTTTAGGAATCCCAGCAACGTAAATAAAGGACTACCAGATTTAACGATTTGGAAAATGCAAGGTTCCTATCCCCAAGAGCACCGTGGCTCCCAAATAGCATATGCATCTTTCTAGAATAACGAATGCTTACATCAGATGACTTATGTTCCCAACAAGATGGATAACTTGGTTTTACTATCGAGATAGCCGAGGTTCACAATTTAAGCATTCTAATGAACTTGTCGAAAAACGCTAGACCATAAAAGGTCGAATTACTTTATTCAGCGACTGAGGAGGAATGAATTTCCAAATCCGCAGGAAACAACAACGCTTAAAAATTAAGAGCTTCTTTCAAGAAATGCCCAGGATTCTGAATGAATAAACAAATCTCCTAAAATAAGGATTAATTGCTTTCACGATTGAGCGTAGCTAGGGTTCGTTTTCTAAGGGTTCATCGGAACATCTGGAATAACATTTGTTCTCAATAAGATGGATTCATTGATTTCAATATCACGTATAACCAGATCTAGAAACCGAAGCGTAACAAAAACTTCTAAATGCAAGAATCACTCGGCTTCTTCCTTGAGAATGTCAAGATCCGTCATCTTATTAATAAAAAGTTTTTAAAGAATCCTAGCAATGTAGACAAAGGACTACCTAAATTAACGATTTGGAAAACGTAAGGTTCTTATCTCCAAGAGCACCGCGACTCCCAAATAGCATACGCATCTTTCTGGAATAACGAATGCTTACGTCGGATGACCTACGTTGCCAACAAGATCGACAACTTGGTTTTACTATCGAGATAGCCTAAGTTTGTAATATAAGGATTCTAATGAACTTGTTGAATAATGTTAGACCATAAAAAGTCGAATTACTTGATTCTGCCACTGAGCACGAATAAATTTCCAAATCCGCAGGGAACAACGATGCTTAAAAAGCAAGAGCTTCTTTCGAGAAATGCTCAGGATTCTGGATAAATAAACAAATCTCCTAAAATAAGGTTTAATTGCTTTCACGATTGAGCGTAGCCGACATCCGTTTTTTGAAGGTTCATTGGAACATCTGGAATAATATTTGTTCTCAATAAAATGGATTCTTTAATTTCAGTATCATGTATAACCAGATTTGGAAACCGAAGCATAATGAAAACTCTTAAAAACAAAGAGCACTCGGCTTCTTCCTTGAGAATGTCAAGATCCGTCATCTTATTCATAAAAAGTTTTTGAAGGTTTGAAAAATGCAACGTTCCTATCTCCAAGAGCACTGCCGCACCCAAATAGCATATGCATCTTTTTGGAATAACGAATGCTCACGTCAGATGATCTACGTTCACAACAAGATGGACAACTTGGTTTACTATCTAGATAGCCGAGGTTCATAATATTAGGATTCTAATGAACTTGTTGAATAACGTTAGACCATAAAAAATCGAATTACTTGATTCTATGATTGAGGACGAATAAATTTCCAAATCTGCAGGAAACAATGACGCTTTAAAAGTGAGAGCTTCTTTCGAGAAATGCTGAAGATTCTGGATGAATAAACGAATCTCCTAAAATAAAGATTAATTGCTTTCATGATTGAGCGTAGTCAGGGTCCATTTTCTGAAAGTTGATCGAAACATCTAGAATAACATTTGTTCTTAATGAGATGAATTTGTTGATTTCCGTATCAAGTATAACCAGATTTGGAAACCGAAGCATAACGAAAACTCTTAAAAACAAGGATCACTCGGCTTCTTCTTTCAGAATGTCAAGATCCGTCATCTTATTGATAAAAAGTTTTTAAAGAATCCTAGCACCGTAGACAGAGGACTACCTGATTTAACGATTTGAAAAGTGCAACGTGATAACTTTTATTTTAAACATATTTTACATGGTGATTTCATAGTATTTCTCTTACATTTTGGTTTTCTTTAAAGAAATTGATACTTAATTGAGTAAAATTTTGATTTCGAGGTTTTAACGCGTTCTTGGATCAAAAACAAAGAAAAGGAATCAAGTTTCACTCAATTTGGAGTTCAAATGAATAAGTTATGAAGTTTTGAAGTTGCACTGTTTGGGACACAACTGTGTCCCTAGGCTGTGTCCATCCAGGAAAATATGCTGAGGTCAGAAAGTTATACGACCTGGGGATACGACCGTGTCTGGTGACAAAAACAGAAACCTTACAATACATTATATAAGAACATACTAGGGTTTCGAAAGGAGGATTTGGACACTGGGGAAGTGGAGAGACTTGAAGAGAAGGAGAGGAAAAAGGCGAAAGCAACACCAACTTCAAGATTGGAGAGATTTTTCATCAACCAAAGGGGTTTTTCATGTTTTATTTTATGCTTTTGTTGGAACTCGTTTTTAGTTTCATTATGACAGCTTAGAATTCGTGTATTTAAGATTATGGAACCTAGGGTTTCATGTGACTTTTGGGTTGATTTATAATTTTCAATAAAGTTTCTATCTTTTCTTGATTCAATTATGTTGTTTAATTGTTAATTGATATTTCTAGAGTATCAATTTATGATATTATGAATGATGATTGAGAAATTACATGTGTAATTAGATCTTGGCATAATTGGAGAGAATTACATGTATACTTAGAGATAAGATACATGTTTCTTCCAAAAAGTTGATTGTTTGTGTGAGAATTCATTATACATTAATACGATTCTAAATTATATTACTAAGTGAAGAGATTCCGGTAAATAATTTAGAATTAGGGTTAATATGCTTGAGAAAGGTATTAACTTTAATTGTGAATCCCTCCAGTCAAGAATAATAGAAATTGAATTGAATATATTTTAAGTGGTCACATGTTAAACACTGGGGGAAATAATTCCTAAATACGTTTTTGCATTCTTGAAGTCGTTCTTAGTTTTATTGCTTTCTAAATTGCTTAATCAAGTCTCATAATTATGTTAGTTTGTTAATTTTAGTATTTCTAATTCATTCAACTCAACAAGATTTTCTGGTTAGATAATAGAGCTAAGGTTAATATTAATACTCGAAATCTCTAAGGGATCGACTCGGACTCATATCCGCTATATTAAAACTGATAGGTGCACTTACCCGATATCAAGTTTTTGGCGCCGTTGCCTGGGATTTTTGATATTAAGAATACTAGTTGCTTTATTACTTTAACCATTTTTTTTTCTTTTTTTTTTTCATTGTTTATTTTTATTACCTAGAGCTGCAATTGATTTTATATTTCTTGCCTTCGTAGTGCATGACCTAAAGCAACCCAGAAGATTTGGTAGAACTTGATCTTGAAATTGAGAGAACTGTCCTTCAAAATTTGAGATCACGACCTAAACAAATTGTGGCTACCATAGACGACTAGTCAATCGTTGAGATTAGGGAAGAGGGTGAAGAGGCCAACACTGAATTCATCAAGCAAGAAGATCCACCACACATGGCTAACAATGGGAATGAAGCAAATCAGACCATGTCTAACTATTGAAGGCCTACACTTATTGGAGCTGACTCTAGTATCGTAAAGCTAACTATCGCGACTAATAACTTCCAAATTGCACCTAACATCATACAAATAGTGCAACAATATGTTCAGTTTGACGATCTCTAAGATGAAGATCCTAATGCCTACATCTCTAGCTTTCTAGAGATTTGTGATACATTTAAAATCAACAGAGCCATGGATGATGCCATTCGATTGCGGATATTTCCTTTTTCCTTGAGGGGTAGAGCAAAACAGTGGTTGAACTCTCTACCACAAAATTCAATCACAACTTAGAATGAATTGGTAGAGAAATTTTTGGAGAAGTATTTACCACTAGCTAAGACCGTTAAACTTCGAAATGATATTTCTTGTTTTGCCTAATTGGAAGTAGAGACTCTATATGACACTTGGGAGCAATTCAAGGACTTGCTCAGGAGGAGCCTACATCATGGCCTCCCACTATGGATGCAGATTTAGACCTTCTATAATGGTCTCAATTTATCTATGAGATAGATGATTGATGCATCCGCAAGAGATACTTTGAACACAAAGACACCTGAGTAAGCATAAAACCTGATTGAAGGAATATTAATGAACAATTATCAGTAGGAAAGCACTAGAGCCAAGCAAAAGGCTATGGGAATTTATGATGTAGACTTGACCATTGCTCTGGCAGCTAAGGTGGACCTATTGAGTAAGAAGATTGATGCACTCTCTGTTGGCCCTCAATAAGTGCAATCGGATATAAGTGACTTTGGTATGTAGGGGTATGGAGCATAAGAACAACTGGAACAGGTAGATTATCTAGGAAATCTACCCAAGCAACAAAATAACCCCTACAGCAACACTTATAATCCAGGCTAGAGGAATCACCCCAAATTCTCATAGGGAAATCAAAACCAAGGCCAGCAAAAGACTAACTTTGGCCCACCTAGATTTCAGAGACCATTCCCACCTCCTCTTCTCAAGAAAAGAAGTCCAGTGTGGAAGAACTTCTCACAAAATATATTCAAGGCAATGAGGCTCGCTTATCCAACATTGAATCATCGCTGAGGAATCAAGAGGCTTCAAATCGCAACCTTAAGAACCAAATTGGTCAACTTGCGAAGCTAATCTCTGAAAGACCACAGGGAACGCTACCGGGGAATACAGAACCCAATCAAAAGGAACATGTCAAAGCAGTGACACTTCGAAGTGGGAACGAGTTGCATGGACAACGACGCTTAAAAAGCAAGAGCTTCTTTTGAGAAATGCTTAGGATTCTGGATCAATAAACAAATCTCCAAAAAAAAGGATTAATTGCTTTCACGATTGAGCATAGCCAGGGTCCGTTTTCAAAGGGTTCATCGGAATATTTGGAATAATATTTGTTCTCAATAAGATGAATTCTTTGATTTCAGTGTTACGTATAACCAAATTTGGAAACTGAAGCCTAACGAAAACTCCTAAAAACAAAGATCGCTCAGGTTCTTCTTTGAGATTGTTAAGATCTGTCATCATATTCATAAAAAGTTTTTGAAGAATCCTAGCAACATAGACAAAAGACTACCTGATTTAACGATTTGGAAAATGCAAATTTCCTATCCCCAAGAGCACCGTAGCTCCCAAATAGCATCTGCATCTTTTTGGAATAATGAATGCTTATGTCGGAGACCTACGTTCCAACCAAGATGGATAGCTTGGTATTATTATCGAGATAACTGAGTTTCGTAATAAAAGGATTCTAACGAACTTGTTGAAAAATGTTAGACCATAAAAAGTCGAATCACTTGATTCTGCGACTGAGGACAAATAAATTTCCAAATCCACAGGAAACAACAATGCTTAAAAAGCAAGAGCTTCTTTCGAGAAATGCCTAAGATTTTGGATAAATAGACATATCTCCTAAAATAAGGATTAATTGCTTTCATGATTGAGCGTAGCAAGGGTTCGTTTTCTAAGGGTTCATCGGAAGATCTGGAATAACATTTGTTCTCAATAAGATGGATTCTTTGATTTCAGTATCAAGTATAACCAGATTTGGAAACCGAAGCTTAACGAAAACTCCTAAAAACAAGGACCACTCGACTTCTTCTTTAAGAATGTTAAGATCCGTCATCTTATTCATAAAAAGTTTTTGAAGAATCTTAACAAAGTAGATAAAGGACTACCTGATTTAACGATTTGGAAGATGCAAGGTTCCTATCCCCAAGAGCACCGTGGCTCCCAAATAGCATATGCATCTTTCTAGAATATCGAATGCTCGCGTCAGATGATCTACGTTCCTAATCAGATGGACAACTTGGTTTTGTTATCGAGATAGCCGAGGTTCGCAATTTAAGGATTCTAATGAACTTGTTAAAAAACGATAAACCATAAAAAGTCGAATTACTTGATTCTGCGACTAGGGACGAATAAATTTCCAAATCCGTAGGAAACAACGACGCTTAAAAATTAAGTGCTTCTTTCGAGAAATGTCGAGGATTCTGGATGAATAAACAAATCTTCTAAAACAACTATTACTTACTATCACGATTGAGCGTACCCAAGGTCCGTTTTCCTAAGGTTCATCGAAACATTTGGAATATTTGATCTCAATATGATCAATTCTTTGATTTTAGTATCAAGTATAACCAGATTTGGAAACCGAAGCATAACAAAAACTCCTAAAAACAAGGACCCCTCGACTTCTTCTTTGAGAATGTCAAGATCCGTCATCTTATTCATAAAAAGTTTTTGAAGAATCCTAGCAACGTAGACAAAGGACTACCTGATTTAATGATTTGGAAAATGCAAGGTTCCTATCCCCAAGAGCACCGGGTCTCCCAAATATCATATGCATCTTTCTAGAATAAGGAATGCTTACGTCGGATGACTTACGTTCCCAACAAGATGGATAACTTGGTTTTACTATCGAGATAGCCGAGGTTCGCAATTTAAGGATTCTAATGAACTTGTTGAAAACGTTAGACCATAAAAAGTCGAATTACTTGATTCTGTGAATGAGGACGAATAGATTTCCAAATCCATAGGAAACAACGACGTTTAAAAATTAAGTGCTTCTTTCAAGAAATGCTGAGGATTCTAGGTGAACAAACAAATCTCCTAAAATAAGGATTACTTGCCATCTCGATTGAGCGTAGCCAGGGTCCATTTTCTGAGGGTTCATCGTAACATCTAGAATAACATTTGTTCTCAATGAGATGAATTCTTTGACTTCATTATCAAGTATAACCAGATTTGGAAACCGAAGCATAACGAAAACTCCTAAAAACAAGGACCACTCGACTTCTTCTTTGAGAATGTCAAGATCCATCATCTTGTTCCTAAAAAGTTTATGAAGAATCCTAGCAACGTAGACAAAGGACTACTTGATTTAACAATTTGGAAAATGCAAGGTTGCTATCCCTAAGAGCACTGCAGCTCCCATATAGCATGTGGATCTTTTTGGAATAACGAATGCTCACGTCGGATGACCTATGTTCCCAACAAGATGGACAACTTGGTTGTACTATCGAGATAGCCGAGTTTCGTAATATAAGGATTCTAATGAACTTGTTGAAAAACGTTAGACCATAAAAAGTCGAATTACTTGATTTTACGACAGAGGACGAATAAATTTCCAAATCTGCAGGAAACAACGACGCTTAAAAATTAAATGCTTCTTTTGAGAAATGTCGAGGATTCTGGATGAATATACAAATCTCCTAAAATAAGGATTACTTGCTATTACGATTGAGAGTAGCTAGGGTCCGTTTTCTGAAGGTTCATTGGAACATCTGGAATAACATTTGTTCTCAATACGATGGATTCTTTGATTTCAGTATCAAGTATAACCAGATTTGGAAACCAAAGCATAACGAAAACTCCTAAAAACAAGGACCCCTCAACTTCTTCTTTGAGAATGTCAAGATCCGTCATCTTATTCATAAAAAGTTTTTGAAGAATCCTAGCAATGTTAACAAAGGACTACCTGATTTAACGATTTGGAAAAAGCAAGGTTCTTATCCCCAAAAGCACCGCGTCTCCCAAATAGCATATGCATCTTTCTAGAATAACGAATTCTTACATCAAATGACTTACGTTCCCATCAAGATTGATAACTTGGTTTTACTATCGAGATAGCCGAGGTTCCCAATTTAAGAATTCTAATGAACTTGTTGAAAAAAGTTAGACCATAAAAAGTTGAATTACTTGATTCTATGACTGAGGACGAATAGATTTCCAAATTCGTAGGAAACAACAACGCTTAAAAATTAAGTGCTGCTTTCGAGAAATGCCAAGGATTCTAGGTGAATAAACAAATCTCCTAAAATAAGGATTACTTGCTATCACGATTAAGCGAACCTAGGGTCCGTTTTCTGAGGGTTCATCAAAACATGTGGAATAACATTCGCTCTCAATAAGATGGATTCCTTGACTTCATTATCAAGTATAACTAGATTTGGAAACCGAAGCACAACAAAAACTCCAAAAAACAAGGACCACTCGAATCCTTCTTTGAAAATGTCAAGATCCGTAATCTCATTCATAAAAAGTTTTTGAAGAATCCTAGCAACGTAGACAAAGGACTACCTGATTTAACGATTTGGAAAATGCAAGGTTCCTATCCCCAAGAGCACCGTGGCTCCCAAATAGCATATGTATCTTTCAAGAATAACGAATGCTCACGTCGGATGACCTATGTTCCTAACAAGATGGATAGCTTGGTTTTACTATCGAGATAGCCGAGTTTCATAATATAAGGATTCTAATGAACTTGTTGAATAACGTTAGACCATAAAAAGTCGAATTACTTGATTATGCGATTGAGGACGAATAAATTGCCAAATCCGTAGGAAACAACGACGCTTAAAAAGCAAGAGCTTCTTTTGAGAAATGCCGAGGATTTTGGATGAATAAACAAATCTCCCAAAGTAAAGATTACTTGCTATCACGATTAAGCGTAGCCGAGGTCTGTTTTCTGAAGGTTTATCAGAACATTTAGAATAACATTTGTTCTCAATAAGGTGGATTCTTTGATGTCAATATCAAGAATAACCAGATTTGGAAACCGAAGCTTAACGAAAACTCCTAAAAACACGGATCACTCGGCTTCTTCTTTGAGAATATCAAGGTTCATCATCATATTCATAAAAAGTCTTTGAAGAATCCTTGCAACGTAGAGAAAGTACTTCCTGATTTAACGATTTGGAAAATGCAAGGTTCCTATCCGCAAGAGCACTATGGCTACCAAATAGCATATGCATCTTTCTGGAATAACGAATGCTCACGTCGGATGACCTACGTTCACAATAAGATGGACAACTTGGTTTTACTATCGAGATAGCCGAGGTTCATAATATAAGGATTCTAATGAACTTGTTGAATAGCGTTAGACCATAAAAAGTTGAATTACTTGATTCTATGACTGAGGATGAATAAATTTCCAAATCCGTAAGAAACAACGACGCTTAAAAATTAAGAGCTTCTTTCGAGAAATGCCGAGGATTCTGGCAGAATAAACAAATCTCCTAAAATAAGGATTACTTGCTATCATGATTGAGCGTACGTAAGGTCCGTTTTCTGAGGGTTCATCGAAACATGTGGAATAACATTTGCTCTTAATAAGATGGATTCTTTGACTTCATTATCAAGTGTAACCAGATTTGGAAACCGAACCACAACAAAAACTCCGAAAAATAAGGATCACATGACTCCTTCTTTGAAAATGTCAAGATCCATCTTCTTATTCATAAAAAGTTTTTGAAGAATCCTAGCAACGTAGACAAAGTACTACCTGATTTAAGGATTTGGAAAATGCAAGGTTCCTATCCCCAAGAGCACCGCGGCTCCCAAATAGCATATGCATCTTTCAAGAATAACGAATGCTCACGTCGGACGACTTACATTCCTAACAAGATGGATAATTTGGTTATACTATTGAGATAGCCAAGGTTCGCAATTTAAGGATTTTAATGAACTTGTTGGAAAACGTTAGACCATAAAAAGTCGAATTACATGATTCTGCGACTAGGGACGAAAAAATTTCCAAATTCGCAGGAAACAACGATGCTTAAAAATTAAGTGCTTCTTTCGAGAAATGCCGAAGATTCTGGATGAATAAAAAAATCTCCTAAAATAAGGATTACTTGCTATTATGATTGAGCGTAGTCAGGGTCCGTTTTCTGAAGGTTCATCGAAACATCTGGAATATCATTTGTTCTCAATGAGATGAATTCTTTGATTTTCGTATCAAGTATAACCAGATTTGGAAACGGAAGCATAACAAAAACTCCTAAAAACAAGGATCACTCGGCTTCCTCTTTGTGAATGTCAAAATCCATCATCTTATTCATAAAAAGTTATTGAAGAATCCTAGCAACGTAGACAAAGGACTACCTGATTTAATAATTTAGAAAATGCAAGGTTAATATCCGCAAGATCACTGCGACTCCCAAATAGCATATGCATCTTTCAAGAACAATGAATGCTCACGTTGGATGACCTACGTTCCCAACAGGATGGATAACTTGGTTTTACTATCGAGATAGCTGATGTTTGCAATTTAAGGATTCTAATGAACTTGTTGAAAAACGTTAGAACATAAAAAGTCGAATTACTTGATTTTACGACAGAGGACAAATAAATTTCCAAATCCGCAGGAAACAACGACGCTTAAAAATTAAATGCTTCTTTTGAGAAATGTCGAGGATTCTGGATGAATATACAAATCTCCTAAAATAAGGATTACTTGCTATTACGATTGAGAGTAGCCAGGGTCCATTTTATGAGGGTTCATCAGAACATCTGGCATAACATTTGTTCTTAATAAGATGGATTCTTTGATTTCAGTATCAAGTGTAACTAGATTTGGAAACCGAAGCATAACGAAAACTCCTAAAAGCAAGGATCACTCGGCTTCTACTTTGAGAATGTTAAGATCCGTCATCTTATTCATAAAAAGTTTTCGAAAAATGCTAGCAACTTAGACAAAGGACTACCTGATTTAATGATTTGGAAAATGTAAGCTTCCTATCCCCAAGAGCACCACGGCTCCCAAATAGCATGTGCATCTTTCTAGAATAACGAATGCTCACGTCGGATGACCTACGTTTCGAACAAGATAGGCAACTCGGTTTTTCTATTGAAATAGCCGAGGTTCGCAATTTAAGGATTCTAATGAACTTGTTGAAAAACGTTAGACCATAAAAAGTTGAATTACTTGATTCTGCGACTGAGGACGAATAAATTTCCAAATCCGTAGGAAACAACGACGCTTAAGAATTAAGAGCTTCTTTCGAGAAATGCTAAAGATTCTGGAAGAATAATCAAATCTCCTAAAATAAGGATTAATTGCTTTTATGATTGAGCGTAGCTATGGTCCGTTTTCTGAGGGTTCATCGGAACATCTAGAATAACATTTGTTCTCAATAAGATGGATTGTTGGATTTCAGTGTCAAGTATAACCAGATTTGGAAACCAAAGCATAACGAAAACGTCTAAAAACATGGACCACTCGACTTCTTCTTTGAAAATGTCAAGATCCGTCATCTTATTCATAAAAAGTTTTTGAAGAATCCAAGCAACGTAGACAAAGGACTACCTGATTTAACGATTTGGAAAATGCAAAGTTCCTATTCGCAAGAGCACTATGGCTACCAAATAGCATATGCATCTTTCTAGAATAACGAATGCTCACGTCGGATGGCCTACGTTCCCAACAAGTTGGATAACTTGGTTTTCCTATCGAGATAGTTGAGGTTCGCAATTTTAGGATTCTAATGAACTTGTTAAATAACGTTAGACCATAAAATGTCGAATTACTTGATTCTGCGACTAAGGATGAATAAATTTCTAAATCCGCAGGAAACAATGACGCTTAAAAAGTAAGAAATTCTTTCGAGAAATGCCGAGGATTCTGGATGAATAAACAAATCTCCTAAAATAAGGATTAATTGCTTTCACGAATGAACGTAGCTAGGGTCCGTTTTCTGAGGGTTCATCGGAACATCTGTAATAACATTTAGGCTTAATAAGATGGATTCTTTGATTTCGGTCTCAAGTATAACCAGATTTGGAAAATAAAGCATAACGAGAACTCCTAAAAACAAGGATGACTCGGCTTCTTCTATGAGAATGTCAAGATCCGTCATCATATTCATAAAAAGTTTTTGAGGAATCCTAGCAACGTAGACAATGGGCTTCCTGACTTAAAGATTTTTAAAATGCAATGTTCCTACCACCAAGAGCACTGCGACTCCCAAATAGCATATGCATCTTTCTAGAATAACGAATGCTTACGTCAGACGAACTACATTCACAACTAGATGGACAACTTGGTTTTACTATCGAGATAGCTGAGGTTCGTAATATATGGATTCTAATGAACTTGTTGAATAACGTTAGACCATAGAAAGTTGAATTACTTGATTCTGCGACTGAGGACGAATAAATTTCCAAATTCGCAGGAAATAACGACGCTTAAAAAGCAAGAGCTTCTTTCGAGAAATGCCGTGGATTTTGGATAAATAAACAAATCTCCTAAAATAAGGATTAATTGCATTCATGATTGAGCGTAGCCAGGGTCCGTTTTCTAAGGGTTCATCGGAACATCTGGAATAACATTTGTTCTCAATAAGATGGATTCTTTGATTTCAGTATTATGTATAACCAGATTTGGAAACTGAAGCCTAACGAAAATCCCTAAAAACAAGGATCACTCGGCTTCTTCTTTGAGATTGTCAAGATCCGTCATCATATTTATAAAAAGTTTTTGAAGAATCCTAGCAACGTAGACAAAAGACTACTTGATTTAACGATTTGGAAAATGCAAGGTTCTTATCCCCAAGAGCACCACAGCTCCCAAATAGCATATGCATCTTTCTAGAATAACAAATGCTCACGTCGGATGATCTACGTTCCCAACAAGATGGATAACTTGGTTTTACTATCAAGATAGCCGTGGTTCGTAATTTAAGGATTCTAATGAACATGTTGAAAAATGTTAGACCACAAAAGGTCGAATTACTTGATTCTGCGACTAGGGACGAATAAATTTTCTAATCCGCAGGAAACAACGACACTTAAAAATTAAGAGCTTCTTTCGAGAAATGTCGAGATCCATCATGAATAAACAAATCTCCTAAAGTAAGGATTACTTGCTATCAAGATTGAGAGTAACCGGGGTCTATTTTCTAAGGGTTCATTGGAACACTTGGAATAACATTTGTTCTCAATAAGATGGATTCCTTGATTTCAGTATCATGTATAATCAAATTTGGAAACTAAAGCCTAACGAAAATTCCTAAAAACAAAGATCACTCGACTTCTTCTTGGAGATTGTCAAGATTCGTCTTCATATTCATAAAAAGTTTTTGAAGAATCCTAGCAACGTAGACAAAAGACTACCTGATTCAACGATTTGAAACATGCAAGGTTCTTATCCCCAAGAGCACTGCGGCTCCCAAATAGCATATGCGTCTTTCTAGAATAACGAATGCTCACGTCGAATGACCTACCTTCACAACAAGAGGGACAACTTGGTTTTACTATCACGATAGCCGAGGTTCGTAAGATAAGGATTCTAATGAACTTGTTGAATAACGTTAGACCATAGGAAGTCGAATTACTTGATTCTGCGACTGAGGACGAATAAATTTCCAAATCCACATGAAACAATGACGCTTAAAAAGCAAGGGCTTCTTTCGGGAAATGCCCCGGATTCTGGATGAGTAAACAAATCTCCTAAAATAAGGATTAATTGCTTTCACGATTGAGCGTAGCCAGGGTCCATTTTCTGAGGGTTCATCGGAACATTAGGAATAACATTTGTTCTCAATAACACGGATTCTTTGATTTCAGTATGAAGTATAACTAGATTTGGAAACCGAGGCATAACGAAGACTCCCAATAAAAAGGACCACTCGACTTCTTCTTTGAGAATGTCTAGATCCGTCATCTTATTCATAAAAAGTTTTTCAAGAATCCTAGCAATGTAGACAATGGACTACCTGATTTAACAATTTGGAAAATGTAAGGTTCCTATCCCCAAGAGCGCCATGGCTCCCAAATAACATATGCACCTTTCTAGAATAACGAATGCTCACGTTGGATGACCTACGTTCCCAACAAGATGGATAACTTGGTTTTACTATCGAGAGAGCCGAGATTCGCAAATTAAGGATTCTAATGAACTTGTTGAAAAACGTTAGACCATAAAAAGTCGAATTACTTGATTCTGCGACTAAGGACGAATAAATTTCCAAATCTGCAGGAAACAACGATGCTTAAAAATTAAGTGCTTCTTTCAAGAAATGCCGAGGATTCAGGAAGAATAAACAAATCTCCTAAAATAAGGATTAATTGCTTTCCCGATTGACCGTAGCCGGGGTCCATTTTCTGAAGGTTCATCGGAACATCTAGAATAACATTTGTTCTCAATGAGATGAATTCTACGATTTTCGTATCAATTATAACTAGATTTGGAAACCGAAGCATAACGAAAACTCCTAAAAACAAGGATCACTCGGCTTCCTCTTTTAGAACTTTAAGATCCGTCATCTTATTCATATAAAGTTTTTGAAGAATCCTACCAACGTAGACAAAGGACAACCTGATTTAACGATTTGGAAAATGCAAGGTTCCTATCCCCAAGAGCACCGCAGCTCCCAAATAGCATATGTATGTTTCTAGAATAATGAATGCTCACGTCAGATGACTTACATTCCCAACAAGATGGATAAGTTGGTTTTATTATCAAGACAGCCGAGGTTCGCAATTTAAGGATTCTAATGAACTTGTTAGAAAACGTTAGACCATAAAAAGTCGAATTACTTGATTCTGCGATTGGGGATGAATAAATTTCTAAATCCGCAGGAAGCAACGACGCATAAAAATTAAGTGCTTCTTTCAAGAAATGCCGAGGATTCTGGATGAATATACAAATCTCCTAAAATAAGGATTACTTGCTATCACGAATGAGTGTAGCCAAGGTTCGTTTTCTGAGGGTGTATTGAAACATGTGGAATAGCATTTGCTCTCAATAAGATAGATTCTTTGATTTCACTATCAAGTATAACCAAATTTTGAAACCGAAGTATAACGAAAACTCCTAAAAACAAGGATCACTCGGCTTCTTCTTTCAGAATGTCATGATCCGTCGTCTTATTCAGAAAAAGTTTTGTAAGAATCCTAGCAACGTAGACAAAGGACTACCTAATTTAATGATTTGGAAAATGCATGGTTCTTATCCCAAAAAGCACCGCGGTTCCCAAATAGCATGTGTGTCCTTCTAGAATAACGAATGCTTACGTCGGATAACCTACATTCCCAACAAGATGGATAACTTGGTTTTACTATCGAGATAGCTGAACTTCGTAATATAAGGTTTCTAATGAACCTGTTGAAAAACGTTAGACCATAAAAATTCAAATTACTTGATTCTACAACTGAGGACGAATAAATTTCCAAATCTGCGAGAAACAACGACGCTTAAAAAGCAAGAGCTTCTTTCAAGAATTGTCGAGGATTCTGGATGAATAAACAAATCTCCTAAAATAAGGGTTAATTGCTTTCACGATTGAGCGTAGCTAGGGTTCATCGGAACATCTGTAATAGCATTTGTACTCAATAAGATAGATTCTTTGATTTCAGTATTAAGTATAACCAGATTTGGAAACCGAAGCATAATGAAAACGTCTAAAAACAAGGATCACTCGGCTTCTTCTTTGAGAATGTCAAGATCCGTCATCTTATTCATAAAAAAGTTTTTGAAGAATCCTAGCAACGTAGACAAAGGACAACCCGATTTAATGATTTGAAAAATGCAAGGTTCCTATCCCCAAAGCACCGTAGCTCCCAAATAGCATATGCATGTTTCTAGAATAATGAATGCTCACGTTGGATGACCTACGTTCCCAACAAGATGGATAAGTTGGTTTTATTATCGAGACAGTCGAGGTTCACAATTTAAGGATTCTAATGAACTTGTTGGAAAACGTTAGACCATAAAAAGTCGAATTAGTTGATTCTGCGACTGGGGACGAATAAATTTCCAAATCCGCAGGAAGCAACGATGCATAAAAATTAAGTGCTTCTTTCGAGAAATGCCAAGGATTCTGGATGAATAAACAAATCTCCTAAAATAAGGATTACTTGCTATCACGATTGAGAATAGCTAAGGTCCATTTTATGAGGGTTCATTGGAACATCTGGCTTAACATTTGTTTTCAGTAAGATGGATTCTTTGATTTCAGTATCAAGTATAACCAGATTTGGAAACTGAAGCATAACAAAAACTCCTAAAAGCAAGCATCACTTGGCTTCTTCTTTGAGAATGTCAAGATCCATCATCTTATTCATAAAATGTTTTTGAAGAATCCTAGCAACGTAAACAAAGGACTACTTGATTTAACGATTTGGAAAATGCAAGGTTCCTATCCCCAAGAGCACCGTGACTCCTAAATAGCATATGCATCTTTCTAGAATAACGAATGCTCACACTAGATGACCTATGTTCCCAACAAGATGGATAACTTGGTTTTACTATCGAGATAGCCGAACTTCATAATATAAGGTTTATAATGAACCTGTTGAAAAACGTTAGACCATAAAAAGTCGAATTACTTGATTCTGCGACTGAGGACGAATAAATTTCTAAATTCACAGGAAACAATGACGCTTAAAAAGCAAGAGCTTCTTTTGAGAATTGTCGAGGATTCTGGATGAATAAACAAATCTCCTAAAATAAGGGTTGATTGCTTTCACAATTGAGTGTAGCCAGGGTTCGTTAGAACATCTATAATAACATTTGTGTTCAATAAGATGGATTCTTTGATTTTAGTATCAAGTATAACCAGATTTGGAAACTGAAGCACAACGAAAACGTCTAAAAACAAGGATCACTCAGCTTCTTCTTTGAGAATGTCAAGATCCGTCGTCTTATTCGTAAAAATGTTTTTGAAGAATCCTAGCAACGTAGACAAAGGACTGCCTGATTTAACGATTTAGAAAATGTAATGTTCGTATCCTCAAGAGCATCGCGGCTCCCAAATAGCAGATGCATCTTTCTAGAGTAACGAATGCTCACGTCGGATGACCTACGTTCCCAACAAGATGGATAACATAGTTTTACTATCGAGATAGCCGAAGTTCGCAATTTAAGGATTCTAATGAACTTGTTGAAAAATGTTAGACCATAAAAAGTCGAATTACTTGATTCTACGACTAAGGACAAATAAATTTCCAAATCCGCTGGAAACAACGACACTTAAAAATTAAATGCTTCTTTCGAGAAATGCCGAGGATTCTAAATGAATATACAAATCTCCTAAAATAAGGATTACTTGCTATCACGAATGAGTGTAGCCAGGGTCCGTTTTTTGAGGGTGCATCAAAACATGTGGAATAGCATTTGCTCTCAATAAGATGGATTCTTTGATTTCACTATCAAGTATAACCAAATTTTGAAACCGAAGCATAATGAAAACTCCTAAAAACAAGGATCACTCGGCTTCTTTTTTCAGAATGTCATGATCCGTTGTCTTATTCATAAAAAGTTTTGTAAGAATCCTAGCAACGTAGACAAAGGACTACCTGATTTAATGATTTGGAAAATGCATGGTTCCTTTCCCCAAAAGCACCATGGCTCCCAAATAGCATGTACGTCCTTCTAGAATAACGAATGCTCATGTCGGATAACCTACGTTCCCAACAAGATCGATAACTTGGTATTACTGTCGAGATAGTCGAGGTTCGCAATTTAAGGATTCTAACGAACTTATTGAAAAACGTTACACCATAAAAAGTCGAATTACTTGATTCTGCAACTGAGGACGAATAAATTTCCAAATTCGTAGGAAACAACGACGCTTAAAAAGCAAGAGCTTCTTTTGAGAAATGCCCAAGATTCTAGATGAATAAACAAATCTCCTAAAATAAGGATTAATTGCTTTCATGATTGAGCATAGTTAGGGTCCGTTTTCTAAGGGTTCATCGAAACATCTGGAAAAACATGTGTTCTCAGTAAGATGGATTCTTTGATTTCAGTATCAAGTATAACTAAATTTGGAAACTAAAGCATAACAAAAACTCCTAAAATCAAGGACCACTCGACTTCTTCTTTGAGAATGTCAAGATTTGTCATCATATTCATAAAAAGATTTTGAAGAATCCTAGCAAAGTAGACAAAGGACTACCTGATTTAATGATTTGGAAAATGTAACGTTCCTATCTCCAAGAGTACCGCGGCTCCTAAATAGCATATGCATCTTTCTAGAATAACGAATGCTTACGTCGGATAATCTACGTTCCCAACAAGATGGATAACTTGGTTTTGCTATCGATATAGCTGAGGTTCGCAATTTAAGGATTCTAATGAACTTGTTGAAAAACACTAGACCATAAAAAGCCGATTTACTTGATTCTGCGACTAAGGACGAATAAATTTCCAAATTCACAGGAAACGACAACGCATAAAATGCAAGAGCTTCTTTCGAGAAATGCCCAGGATTTTGGATGAATAAACAAATCTCCTAAAATAAGGATTAAATGTTTTTACGATTGAGTGAAGCCAGGGTTCATTTTCTAAGGGTTCATCGGAACATCTGGAATAACATTTGTTCTCAATAAGATTGATTCTTTGATTTTAGTATCAAGTATAACCAGATTTCGAAACCGAAGCATAACAAAAACTGCTAAAAACAAGGACCACTCTACTTCTTCTTTAAGAATGTCAAGATCCGTCATCTTATTCATAAAAAGTTTTTGAAGAATCCTAGCAACATAGACAAAGGAATTCCTGATTTAAAGATTTGTAAAATGCAACGTTCCTATCTCCAAGAGCACTGTGGCTCCCAAACAGCATAAGCATCTTTTTGGAATAACGAATGCTCGCGTCGGATGACCTACGTTCAGAACAAGATGGATAACATGGTTTCACTATCGAGTTAGCCGAGGTTCGTAATATAAGGATTCTAATGAACTTGTTAAAGGAGATATGTACCCGACCCTGATAATGTAATCGAACTGGAGCCAATACAACTTAAAGGAAACATGACTTATGAAGAACGCCTAGTTCAAAAGTTGAGGAACAAGGAAATAAGATATGTTAAGCTACTTTGGAGAAACCATGAAACGGAAGAGGCCACTTAGGAAGCTGAGGAGGAAGTAAAGCGAAAGTACCCCCAATTGTTTGAAATTCCAGGTATGTCTTTAAGTTTTGAGGACAAAA
Organism: Lumnitzera littorea; assembly: GCA_024138015.1. Lineage (NCBI taxonomy): Eukaryota > Viridiplantae > Streptophyta > Magnoliopsida > Myrtales > Combretaceae > Lumnitzera > Lumnitzera littorea. The sequence continues at coordinate 81,469,846 of JAMXBB010000006.1, read as the reverse complement.
CTTATTTTAAGGGGGGAAGGATGTAAACCCTACTTTTAGTGGGCCTAAGATTTGAATTAAGAGTACTTTCTGAACGTTCCCAAAAATCAACTAAACCAAAAACTTAGGTTTATATTTAGAAACGAATTAAATTTCTACAATTCAAAAGCCAATTGTCGATAAAACCCGAGCTTGACAAACTGCAAGCTCTAAGGTTACTTAAAACCCTAAAACTTAAAACCATAAACCTTAAAACCATTAAGGAATTTTAACCCTAAATAATTAATAGATAATTTAATTTGAATAATTTCATTCAACTTTAGAAAATTTCACAATTCTACAAAAATGAAATCATAAATTACAAAACAATGTAAGATAAAAACCCTAAAACAATTTTCTATAAGGCTATGCCCTTATCTTCATGTATAAGCCTTACACATAAATAAGTAGATCAACCAATCACCTTAGATAACTTATCAATTGAAAGTTGAAATCATTTATCAATTGATAACTTATCAAAATCTAGTGATAAGACAATCTCTTTATCACCTCTTCACTTATACTACATATGGACAATTTTTCACAAGAATTCATAAGCTTAACTTTAATAAATGAGACAAGACCACTCCATGGCCTAAAAAGACTTCCAATGGCAGATTTAGACAAGGGAGAAAGGGGGGCCATGCTCCTGTCATTCAACCATCAATCACTTCCTCTTACACATCACTATTCACCCCGTAATGCTTACATAATCAAGAGTTGCAGTTGTTGACTTTGTGTAAGCTACAAGACAACACTTTCAAGGCATTTAAACACTCACTCTCTCTCCATTCAAACCGGCCACTCTCTCCATCATTTCCCTCACTTTCAATTTCACTTTCACATCTTCTTTCTCTCCTTTGAAACAAACATAAAAGGGAGAAACAATATTACCCCACAAAATCAACTTTCCTTCCATTTTTGAAGCTTCACTCACGGCAACTTTTTCTTTTGTTCTTGTGTTATTTTCTTCCACCATCTAAGACCTTCTAAGACCCTTAGAACCTTCCACAAACCCCCTTCCAAAAGAACAAAAGATTCGGGTTCCAAAAGGTGGCAAAAAGGAGGAGGCAAGGTTAAAAGCTTAAGTGGAACCTTAGTGTACAACCACCAAACTTTGCTTTAAGGACGAGTAAGCGTTTCTTGTGATATGTGGATTAGTATTTATGTTAGGAGACTTTGATTTCTTGAAGATATAAGTAAGGTTTAAGTTGTTATAGCACCAAAAATCGTTTTAAGAAACAAACCATGAAACCCTTACATGAAGTTGAAACATGAGCATGTAAAATTGGTGTTTTGTAAAAACATTTGTTTAATGCTTTGAATGGAAGATTTTAAGCTAAGAAAATCTTGAAATGAGAACTTTAAAGGCGGAAGCATGCTGGACATAAGGGTTCCATAGTCATTTAGATGTTGATTTTGTTTCCATTAAGTTAAACATGCTCAAATCTAAACTAAAGTTAAGGAAAAATCCATCACATGAAGTTTTATGAAGAAACCAACTTTGTATGACATGAGCTATGATATGGGAGTTGTATTAAATATAAGATCTTCTATTTCCTTGTGTGGAACATAAGTTAAGGAATCATCTTATGGAAGAAAAGGTTAAGTTAAGATTTGTACACAAGTAATTAAGTGCATAATCTACCACCTAAACTTAAGGAAATGATGAAACAAGTTGAAAAACCAAATGAGGACCTCTTGGAACCATCATGAACAGATTTGGAACGTGGGAAAAAGAAGCTCAAAAACATGATAAAAGTGAATGAACAAAGTGAAAAGATCAACCAAAGCAAGTATAGTAAGCATATAAAGCCTAAAACTCAAAACCGAGCCTAAAACTCTCAAAACAAGCTTAGANAAGCATATAAAGCCTAAAACTCAAAACCGAGCCTAAAACTCTCAAAACAAGCTTAGAACTCTAAGTTGGGCCTTCAATGAAGTTCTGAGTAGACCCTTAAAGTGTCAAGAGAGGTTGCTTTGAAGCCCATAAGAAATCCACCTAAGGTGCCATAAGCTCACCAAAGTCATTAACTTTAGTTTGAACAAAAAACAAGCCAATTTGACAACTTAAGCCCACTAAAGGGCCCAAGAAGTGGTTGTTAGCCTTAGGAATATAAATCAAAGTTGTAAATCTGATCTCAAGGAGTATTTTAAGCTTAGGATAAAATATTAAGACCAAGCCCAAACGATTCCTCAAGGTATCAAAAAGCCCATTTACCAAACAAGGCCCAAAAACACTCCAACACATGAGGAACGCTACTGTTCTGACCCATGGACAGAATTGTATACCTCATTTCGAAAATATAACCTTACCACGTTAAAGTACACTAAAAAAAATTGAAGATTGACTATAAGATCATAAAAATCGGATTTAAAACGAAAAAGTTATAAGCGATTAAACTTTGAGTAAAAACTGGGAAAAATTACAAAAACTAGTCAAGGATATAACTTAAGGAAAATTTACTTAGTTTCTTAAGTTTGCTTCAATTCCTTATAAAAATTATTTCAATGTCCAGGGGACACTGTTTATGGAGACGACTTACCTCTGAATTACTTTGACTGACCCATATGGCAGAGTGAGTAAATTCCCGATGACTCTTCACTTGATTTTGCTTATAGAATAGATGCACCTAAACTTATATATATGAATTTGGAGGCTTATGGGATATGGGAAATGCCTGTGTATAAATCTGTGGATGAATGTGATGACTTGTTAATTATATCTAATAATGGGAATTGCTTGCATTATATATACATGTAAATCATATGGAATGAAATTGTCGATCACCCTGATAATCAAGTTAATTACTTATATGATTAAGAAATCAAAATAAATCATGCATACCCCATATTGCATACGAATAACACTGACTACCACTTCATACAGAAGATGGGAAGGGACTCATAGGAATATGAGTTTCCTACAGGATTAGGCACTAACTATGTCATCATATATATTGAGTCTCTATCTTAAACTGATGGGCTTACTAGGTGCCAGGAGACGCCAACCGTAGGTAAGGGGCCGAGTCTTGTGGCTTCTGCTTAGGGCGTGTGATTATGGATTGCGGAGGCCACCCCACTGCTAGACTTGGGATTTTAAAAATTATGATTTGATTTTGGTAAAGGAAGTATACATATATATATAGAGAGTTTTGTTTTGGCATGAGCACGATAGTGCAAATAAAATAAAACCCAAGGTCTAGAACCCGGATTTTGGTTTGGGTTGGATAATTATCTCCAAACCTTGACTTCAGGGGTCATAATTCTGAGTCGTATGCAGTTCCTAGGTCACTGCATGCGTTGTTTGGCATACTGATTGTTCATGCATTCATATGATTGTGCATATAATAAACTTTTGCTATGTGGTACTGACGAGGGCATTTACCTCACTAAGCGTAAGCTTACATCCCTATAGATTTTGTTGATGCAGGAGAACCTCTACATCAATCCAGGCCGAGGCATGGCCTTGGTAAGTCTCGTGTAGAGACGGGTTAAAGCGATCAGAGAGCGAAGAGGACATTTTGTAATAGACTATAGATATTTAGATACTTTTATGTTTTTGCACATAACTTAGATTTTATGCAGTTCCGTTATGAACTGCATTTGTTTGTAATATTGTTTTGGTGTGGATCTCATGAGCCCACACAATTAGTTAATCTATAACATAGAAGTAAATTTAGTTAAATTTTTTTATATTACTTGTCTATGGGCTTAGTGGTAACGTAGAGTGGAAGGAGCCTTCTGTATCATATGAAAGGCTTATGATCAGTAAGAGGGTTGATAATAGACTTTTATACGGTACATGGTGACCTATTACGACAACGATACTGTTGGGTTGTTATAACTAGGGTCCGTTTTTTGAGGGTTCATCGGAATATCTAGAATAACATTTGTTCTCAATAAGATGGATTCTTTGATTTCAGTATTACGTATAACTAGATTTCGAAACCGAAGCAAAACGAAAACTCCTAAAAACAAGGATCACTCGGCTTCTTCTTTGAGAATGTCAAGATCCGTCATCTTATTCATAAAAAGTTTTTGAAGAATTCTAGCAATGTAGACAAAGGTCTACCTGATTTAAAGATTTGGAAAAAGCAACGTTCCTATCTCCAAGAGCACTACGGCTCCCAAATAGCATATGCATCTTTCTAGAATAACGAATGCTCACCTCAGATGACCTACGGTCACAACAAGATGGACAACTTGGTTTTACTATTGAGATAGCCGAGATTCGTAACATAAAGATTCTAATGAACTTGTTGAACAACGTTAGACCATAAAAAGTCGAGTTACTTGATTCTGCGACTGAGGACGAATAAATTTCCAAATCCGTAGGAAACAACGACGCTTAAAAAGCAAGAGCTTCTTTCAAGAAATGGCCAAGATTTTGGATGAATAAACAAATCTCCTAAAATAAGGATTAATTACTTTCATGATTGAGCGTAGCCAGGGTCCGTTTTCTTAAGGTTCATCAAAACATCCGGAATAACATTTGTTCTTTATAAGATGGATTCTTTGATTTCAATACAAGTATAACCAGATTTGGAAACCAAAGCGTAACGAAAACTCCTAAAAACAAGGACCACTCGACTTCTTCTTTGAAAATGTCAAGATCCGTCATCTTATTCATAAAAAGTTTTTGAAGAATACTAGCAATGTAGACAAAGGACTTCCGGGTTTAAAGATTTGGAAAATGCAACATTCTTATCTCCAAGAGCACCGCGGCTCCCAAACAGCATAAGCATCTTTCTAGAATAACGAATGCTCACATCGGATGACCTACGTTCACAATAAGATGGACAACTTGGTTTCACTATCGAGTTAGCCGAGGATCGTAATATAAGGATTCTAATGAACTTGTTGATTAGCGTTAGACCATAAAAAGTCGAATTACTTGATTCTGCGACTGAAGTCGAATAACTTTCCAAATCCGCAGGAAACAACGACGCTCAAAAAGCAAGAGCCTCTTTCGAGAAATGCCGAAGATTCTGGATGATTAAACAAATCTTCGAAAATAAGGATTACTTGCTATCACGATTGAGAGTAGTCAGGGTCTGTTTTATGAGGGTTCATCGGAACATCTAACATAACATTTGTTCTTAATAAGATGGATTCTTTGATTTCAGTATCAAGTATAACTAGATTTGGAAACCAAAGCAAAACAAAAACTCCTAAAAGAAAGGTTCACTCGGCTTCTTCTTTGAGAATGTCATGATCCATCATCTTATTCATAAAAAGTTTTTGAGGAATCCTAGTAACGTAGAAAAAGGACTACCTGATTAAACGATTTGGAAAATGCAATGTTCCTATCCCCAAGAGTACCGCGGCTCCCAAATAGCATGTGCATCGTTCTAGAATAACGAATGCTAACATCGGATGACCTACATTGCCAATAAGATGGATAACTTGGTTTTACTATCGAGATAACCGAGGTACGCAATTTAAGGATTCTAATGAACTTGTCGAAAAACCTTAAACCATAAAAAGTCGAATTACTTTATTCTGTGACTGAGGACGAATAAATTTCCAAATCCGCAGGAAACAACAGTGCTTAAAAATTAAGAGCTTCTTTCGAGAAATGCTTAGGATTCTGGATGAATAAACAAATCTCCTAAAATAAGGATTAATTGCTTTTACGATTGAGCGAAGCCAAGGTTCGTTTTCTAAGGGTTCATCAGAACATCTGGAATAACATTTGTTCTCAATAAGATGGATTCTTTGATTTCATTATCACGTATAACTAGATCTAGAAACCGAAGCATAATGAAAACTCCTAAAAGCAAGGATCACTCGGCTTCTTCCTTAAGAATGTCAAGATCCATCATCTTATTCATAAAAAGTTTTTGAAGAATCCTAGCAATGTACACAAAGTACTAACTGATTCAAGGATTTGTAGAGTGCAAGGTTCCAATCTCCAAGAGCCCCACAGCTCCCAAGTAGCATATGCATCTTTCTGGAATAACGAATGCTTACGTCGGATGACCTACGTTTACAACAAGATGTACAACTTGGTTTTACTAACGAGATAGCCGAGGATCGTAATATAAGGATTCTGATGAACTTGTTTTTTAACGTTAGGCCATAAAAGTCTAATTACTTGAATCTGCAACTAAAGATGAATAAACTTCCAAATCCGCAGGAAACAATGACGCTTAAAAAGCAAGAGCATCATTTGAGAAATGCCTAGGATTTTGGATGAATAAACAAATCTCCTAAAATAAGGATTACTTGCTTTTACGATTGAGAGTAACCAGGGTCCGTTTTCTAAGGGTTCATCGGAACATCTACAATAACATTTGTTCTCAATATGATGTATTCTTTGATTTCATTATCAAGTTTAACGAAATTTGGAAACCGAAGCATAACGAAAAAAACTCCTTAAAACAAGGATCACGCGACTTCTTCATTGAGAATGTTAAGATCCATCAACTTATTCAAAAAAAGTTTTTGAAGAATCCTAGAAAAGTAGACAAAGGACTACCCATTTTAAAGATTTGGAAAATGCAACGTTCCTATCTCAAAGAGAACCACGGCTCTCAAATAGCATATGCGTCTTTCTAGAATAACGAATGCTCACATCGGATGGCCTACGTTCACAACAAGATGAACAACTTGGTTTTATTATCGAGATAGCTGAGGTTCGTAATATAAGGATTCTAATGAACTTGTTAAATAACGTTAGACCATAGAAAGTTGAATTACTTGATTCTGCGAGTGAGGACGAATAAATTTCCAAATCCACAGGAAACAATGACGCCTAAAAAGCAAGAGCTTCTTTTGAGAAATGCCCAAGATTCTGGATGAATAAACAAATCTCCTAAAATAAGGAATAATTGCTTTCATGATTGAGCGTAGCCAGGGTCCGTTTTCTGAGGGTTCATCGGAACACCTGGAATAACATTTGTTCTCAATCATATAGATTCTTTGATTTTAGTATCACGTATAACCAGATTTGGAAACCGAAGCATAAAGAAAAATCCTAAAAGCAAGGATCACTCGGCTTCTTCTTTGAGAATGTCAAGATCCGTCACCTTATACATAAAATGTTTTTGAAGAATCCTAGTAAAGTAGACAAAGGACTACCTATTTTAAAGATTTGGAAAATGCAACGTTCCTATCTCCAAGAGCACCGTGGCTCTCAAATAGCATATGCGTCCTTCTAGAATAACGAATACTCACGTCGAATGACCTACGTTCAGAACAAGATGGACAACTTGGTTTTACTATCAAGATAGCCGACGTTCGTAATATAAGGATTCTAATGAACTTGTTGAATAACGTTAGACCATAGAAAGTGGAATTACCTGATTCTATGACTGAAGACGAATAAATTTCCAAATCCGAAGGAAACAACGACACTTAAAAAGAAAGAGCTTCTTTCGAGAAATGCTCAGGATTCTGGATGAATAATCAAATCTCTTAAAATAAGGAATAACTGCTTTCACGATTGAGTGTAGCCAGGGCCCGTTTTCTGAGGGTTCATCGGAACATCTGGAATAACATTTGTTCTCAATAATATAGATTCTTTGATTTCGGTATCATGTATAACCAGATTTGGAAACTGACATATAAAGAAAAATCCTAAAAGCAAGGATCACTCGGCCTCTTCTTTGAGAATGTCAAGATCCGTCATCTTATTTATAAAAAGTTTGTGAAGAATCCTAGCAATGTAGACAAAAGTCTACTTGTTTTAAAGATTTAGAAAATGCAACGTTCCTATCTCCAAGAGCACCGCGGCTCCCAAATACTATATGCGTCTTTCTAGAATAACGAATGTTCACGTCGGATGACCTACGTTCACAACAAGATGGACAACTTGGTTTTACAATCGAGATAGCCAAGGTTCGTAATATAAGGATTCTAATGAACTTGTTGAATAACGTTAGACCATAGAAAGTTGAATTACTTGATTCTGCGAGTGAGGACCAATAAATTTCCAAATCTGCAGGAAACAACGACGCTTAAAAAGCAAGAGCTTCTTTCGAGAAGTGCCCAGGATTTTGGATAAATAAACAAATCTCCTAAAATAAGGAATAATTGCTTTCACAATTGAGCGTAGCTAGGGTCCATTTTCTGAGGGTTCATCGGAACATCTGGAATAACATTTGTTCCCAATAATATAGATTCTTTTATTTCAGTATCACGTATAACCAGATTTGGAAACCGAAGCATAAAGAAAAATCCTAAAAGCAAGGATCACTCGGCTTCTTCTTTGAGAATGTCAAGATCCGTCATCTTATTCATAAGATGTTTATGAAGAATCCTAGCAAAGTAGACAAAGGATTACCTGTTTTAAAGATTTGGAAAATGGAACGTTCCTATCTCCAAGAGCACCGCGACTCCCAAATAGCATATGCGTCTTTCTAGAATAACGAATGCTCACGTCGGATGACCTACGCTTACAATAAGATGGATAACTTGGTTTTACTATCGAAATAGCTGAGGTTCGTAATATAAAGATTCCAATGAACTTATTGAAAAAGGTTAGACCATAGAAAGTGGAATTACTTGGTTCTACAAATGAGGACGAATAAATTTCCAAATCTGCAAGAAACAACGATGCTTAAAAAGCAAGAGCTTCTTTCGAGAAATGACCAAGATTCTGGATGAATAAACAAATCTCCTAAAATAAGGATTACTTGCTTTCACGATTGAGCGTAGCCAAGGTCCGTTTTCTGAAGGTTCATCGGAACATCTGGAATAAGATTTGCTCTCAATAAGATGGATTCTTTCATATTAGTATCATGTATAACCAGATTTGGAAACCGAAGCATAAAGAAAACTCCTAAAAGCAAGGATCACTCGGCTTCTTCTTTGAGAATGTCAAGATTTGTCATCTTATTCATAAAAAGTATTTGAAGAATCCTAGCAATGTAGACAAAAGACTACCTATTTTAAAGATTTGTGAAATGCAACATTCTTATCTCCAAGGCCACCGCGGCTCCCAAATAGCATATGTGTCTTTCTAGAATAACGAATGCGCATGTCGGATGACCTACGTTCACAACAGGATGGACAACTTGGTTTTACTATCGTGATAGCCGAGGTTCGTAATATAAAGATTCCAATGAACTTATTGGACAAGGTTAGACCATAGAAAGTGGAATTACTTGATTCTGCGAATGAGGATGAATAAATTTCCAAATTCGCAAGAAACAACGATGCTTAAAAAGCAAGAGCTTCATTTGAGAAATGGCGAGGATTTTAGATGAATAAACAAATCTCCTAAAATAAGGATTACTTACTTTCACGATTGAGAGTAGCCAGGGTCCGTTTTCTAAGGGTTCATCGGAACATCTACAATAACATTTGTTCTCAATAAGATGTATTCTTTGATTTCATTATCAAGTTTAACCAAATTTGGAAACCGAAGCATAACGAAAACTCCAAATAACAAGGACCACCCGGCTTCTTCTTTGAGAATGTCAAGATCCGTCGTCATATTTATGAAAAGTTTTTGAAGAATCCCAGCAACGTGGACAACAGACTACCTAACTTAACGATTTGGAAAAAGCAAGGTTCCTATCCCTAAGAGCAATACGGCTCCCAAATAGCATACGCATCTTTCTAGAATAACGAATGCTCACGTCGGATGACCTACGTTCACAACAAGATGGATAACTTGGTTTTACTATCGAGATAGCCGAGGTTCGTAATATAAGCATTCTAATGAACTTGTTGAATAACGTTAGACCATAGAAAGTCGAATTACATGATTAGGCAACTGAGGATGAAGAAATTTCCAAATCCGTAGGATACAACGACGCTTAAAAAGCAAGAGCTTCTTTCGAGAAATGAGGAGGATTCTGGATGAATAAACAAATCTTTTAAAATAAGGATTACTTGCTATCACGATTGAGTGTAGCCAGGGTCCGTTTTCTGAGGGTACATCAAAACATGTGGAATAGCATTTGCTCTCAATAAGATGGATTCTTTGATTTCACTATCAAGTATAATCAAATTTTGAAACCAAAGCATAACGAAAACTCCTAAAAATTAGGATCACTCGGCTTCTTCTTTTAAAATGTCATGATCTATCGTCATATTCATAAAAAGTTTTGTAAGAATCCTAGCAACGTAGACAAAGGACTACCTAATTTAACGATTTGGAAAATGCAAGGTTCCTATCCCCAAGAGCACTACGGCTCCCATATAGCATATACATCTTTCTAAAATAACAAATGCCTACGTCGGATAACTTACGTTCCCAACAAGATGGATAACTTGGTTTTACTATCGAGATAGCCGAGTGTCGTAATATAAGGATTCTATTGAACATGTTGAAAAACGTTAGACCATAAAAAGTCGAACTACTTGATTCTGCGACTGAGGACGAATAAATTTGCAGGAAACAACGACGCTTAAAAAGCAAGTGCTTCATCTGAGAAATGCTGAGGATTCTGGATGAAAAAACAAATCTCCTAAAACAAGGGTTAATTGGTTTCACGATTGAGCGTAGCCAGGGTCCGTTTTCTGAGGGTTCTTTGAAACATCTGGAATAACATTTGTTCTCAATAAGATGGATTCTTTGATTTCAGTATCACGTATAACCAGATGTGGAAACCGAAGCATAACGAAAACTCCTAAAAACAAGGATCACTCGGCTTCTTCTTTGAGAATGTCAAGATCCGTCATCTTATTCATAAAAAGTTTTTGAAGAATCCTAACAATGTAGACAAAGGTCTACCTAATTGAAAGATTTGGAAAATGCGACGTTCCTATCTCCAAGAGCACTATGGCTCCCAAATAGCATATGCATTTTTTTAGAATAACGAATGCTCACCTCAGATGACCTACGGTCACAATAAGATGGATAACTTGGTTTTACTATCGAGATAGCCAAGATTCGTAACATAAGGATTCTAATGAACTTGTTGATCAACGTTAGACCACAAAAAGTCGAATTACTTGATTCTACGACTGAGGACGAATAAATTTCCAAATCCGCAGGAAACAATGACGCTTAAAAAGCAAGAGCTTCTTTTGAGAAATGCCCAAGATTTTGGATGAATAGTCAAATCTCGTAAAATAAGGGTTAATTGCTTTTACGATTGAGCGTAGCCAAGGTCCATTTTCTGAGGGTTCATCAGAACATCGGGAATAACATTTGTTCTCAATAAGATAGATCCTTGATTTCAATAACAAGTATAACCAGATTAGGTAACCAAAGCATAACGAAAACTCCTAAAAACAAGGACCACTCGACTTCTTCTTTGAAAATGTCAAGATCCGTCATCTTATTCATAAAAAGTTTTTGAAGAATCCTAGCAACGTAGACAAAGGACTTCCTTATTTAAAGATTTGGAAAATGCAACGTTCCAATCTCTAAGAGCACTGCGGCTCCCAAATAGCATAAGCATCTTTCTGGAATAATGAATGCTTACATCGGATGACCTACATTCACAACAAGATTGACAACTTGGTTACACTATCGAGATAGCCGAGGTTCGTAATATAACGATTCTAATGAACTTGTTGATTAACGTTAGACCATAAAAAGTTGAATTACTTGATTCTGCGACTGAAGTCGAATAACTTTCCAAATTCGCAGGAAACAACGATGCTTAAAAAGCAAGAGCTTCATTTGAGAAATGGCGAGGATTCTGGATGAATAAACAAATCTCCTAAAATAAGGATAACTTGATATCACGATTGAGTATAGCTAGTGTCCGTTTGCTTAGGGTTCATCAAAACATGTGGAATAACATTTGTTCTCAATAAGATGGATTCTTTGACTTCATTATCAAGTTTAACCAAATTTGGAAACCGAAGCATAACAAAAACTCCTAAAAGCAAGGTTCACTCGGCTTCTTCTTTGAGAATGTCAAGATCCGTTATCTTATTCATAAAATGTTTTTGAAGAATCTTAGCAAAGTAGACAAAGGACTCCCTGTTTTAAAGATTTGGAAAATGTAACGTTCCTATCTCCAAGAGCACTATGGCTCCAAATAGTGTATTCTTCTTTCTAGAAAAACTAAAGCTTACGTCGGATGACCTACGTTCACAACAGGATGGACAACTTGGTTTTCCTATCGAGATAGCCGAGGTTCGTAATATAAAGATTCCAATGAACTTGCTGAAAAAGCTTAGACCACAAAAAGTCGAATTACTTGATTCTGCGACTGAGGACGAATAAATTTCCAAATCCGCAGGAAACAACGACGCTTAAAAAGTAATAGCTTCTTTCGAGAAATGCCCAAGATTCTGGATGAATAACCAAATCTCCTAAAATAAGGATTAATTGCATTCACGATAGAGCGTAGCCAAGGTCCGTTTTCAGAGGGTTCATCAGAACATCTGGAATAACATTTGTTCTCAATAAGATGTCTTCTTTCATTTTAGTATCACGTATAACCAGGTGTGGAAACCGAAGCATAAAGAAAACTCTTCAAGGTAAGGATCACTCGGCTTCTTTTTTGAGAATATCAACATCCGCCATCTTACTCATAAAAAGTTTTTAAAGAATCCTAGCAAAAGTAGACAAAGGACTACCTGTTTTAATGATTTGGAAAATGCAACGTTCCTATCTCCAAGAGCACTGCGACTCCGAAATAGCATATGCATCTTTCTAGATTAAGGAATGCTTACGTCGGATGACCTACGTTCACAACAAGATGGATAACTTGGTTTTACTATCGAGATTGCCGAGGTTCGTAATATAAGGATTCTATTGAACTTGTTGAATAACGTTAGACCATAGAAAGTCGAATTACATGATTCTGGGACTAAGGATAAATAAATTTCCAAATTCGCAGGAAACAACGAAACATAAAAAGCAAGAGCTTCTTTCGAGAAATGCCCAGGATTCTGGATGAATAAACAAATCTCCCAAAATAAGGAATAATTGCATTCACGATTGAGCGTAGTCAGGGTCCGTTTTCTGAGGGTTCAATGGAACATCTGGAATAACATTTGCTCTCAATAAGATGGATTCTTTCATATTAGTATCATGTATAACCAGATTTGGAAACCGAAGCATAAAGAAAACTCCTAAAAGCAAGGATCACTCGACTTCTTCTTTGAGAATGTCAAGATCCGTCATCTTATTCATAAGATATTTTTGAAGAATCCTAGCAAAGTAAACAAAGGACTACCTGTTTTAAAGATTTGAAAAATGTAGCATTCCTATCTCCAACAGCACCGCGACACTCATATAGCAAATGCATCTTTCCAGAATAACGAATGCTCACGTCGGAAGACCTACGTTCACAACAAGATGGACAACTTGGTTTTACTATCAAGATAGCCGCGGTTCGTAATATAAGGTTTCTAATGAACTTGTTCAATAACGTTAGACCATAGAAAGTCGAATTACTTGATTCTGCGAGTGAGGACAAATAAATTTCCAAATCCGTAGGAAACAACAATGCTTAAAAAGCAAGAGCTTCTTTCGAGAAATGCCCAAGATTCAAGATGAATAAACAAATCTCATAAAATAAGGATTAGTTACTTTCACGATTGAGCGTAGCCAGGGTCCGTTTTCTGAGGGTTCATCGGAACATCTGGAATAACATTTGCTCTCAATAAGATGGATTCTTTCATATTAGTATCATGTATAACCAGATTTGGAAACCGAAGCACAAAGAAAACTCCTAAAAGCAAGGATCACTCGGCTTCATCTTTGAGAATGTCAAGATCTGTCATCTTATTCATAAAAAGGTTGTGAAGAATCCAAGCAATGTAGACAAAGGACTACCTGTTTTAAAGATTTGGAAAATGCAACGTTCCTATCTCCAAGAGTACCGTGGCTCAGAAATACCGTATGCGTCTTTTTAGAATAACGAATGTTCACGTCGGATGACCTACGTTCACAACAAGATGGACAACTTAGTTTTACAATCAAGATAGCCAAGGTTCGAAATATAAGGATTCTAATGAACTTGTTGAATAACGTTAGACCATAGAATGTCGAATTACTTGATTCTGCGAGTGAGGACGAATAAATTTCCAAATCTGTAGGAAACAACGATGCTTAAAAAGCAAGAGCTTCTTTCGAGAAATGCCCAGGATTCTGGATGAATAAACAAATCTCATAAAATAAGGATTAGTTGCTTTCACGATTGAGCGTAGCTAGGGTCCGTTTTCTGAGGGTTCATCGAAACATCTGGAATAACATTTGCTCTCAATAAGATGGATTCTTTCATATTAGTATCATGTATAACCAGATTTGGAAACCGAAGCATAAAGAAAACTCCTAAAAGCAAGGATCACTGGGCTTCTTCTTTGAGAATGTCAAGATCCGTCATCTTATTCATAAGATGTTTTTGAGGAATCCTAGCATAGTAAACAAAGGACTACTTGTTTTAAAGATTTGAAAAATGCAGCATTCCTATCTCCAAGTGCACCGCGACTCTCATATAGCATATGCATCTTTCCAGTATAACGAATGCTCACATCGGATGACCTACGTTCACAACAAGATGGACAACTTGGTTTTACTATCAAGATAGCCGAGGTTCGTAATTTAAGGAATCTAATGAACTTGTTAAATAACGTTAGACCATAGAATGTCGAATTACTTGATTCTGCGAGTGAGGACGAATAAATTTCCAAATCTGTAGGAAACAACGATGCTTAAAAAGCAAGAGCTTCTTTCGAGAAATGCCCAGGATTCTGGATGAATAAACAAATCTCATAAAATAAGGATTAGTTGCTTTCACGATTGAGCGTAGCCAGGGTCCGTTTTCTGAGGGTTCATCGGAACATCTGGAATAACATTTGCTCTCAATAAGATGGATTCTTTCATATTAGTATCATGTATAACCAGATTTGGAAACCGAAGCATAAAGAAAACTCCTAAAAGCAAGGATCACTCGGCTTCTTCTTTGAGAATGTCAATATCTGTCATCTTATTCGTAAAATGTTTGGGAAGAATCCTAGCAATGTAGACAAAGGACTACCTGTTTTAACGATTTGGAAAATGCAACGTTCCTATCTTTAAGAGCACCGCGGCTCCCAAATACCATATGTGTCTTTTTAGAATGACGAATGTTCATGTCGGATGACCTACGTTCACAACAAGATTGACAACTTAGTTTTACAATCAAGATAGCCCAGGTTCGTAATATAAGGATTTTAATGAACTTGTTGAATAACGTAAGACCATAGAAAGTCGAATTACTTGATTCTGTGACTGAGGACGAATAAATTTCCAAATCCGCACGAAAGAACGAAACATGAAAAGGAAGAGCTTCTTTCGAGAAATGCCCTGGATTCTGGATGAATAAACAAATCTCGCAAAATAAGGAATAATTGCTTTCACGATTGAGCGTTGCTTGGGTCCGTTTTCTGAGGGTTCATCGGAACATCTGGAATAACATTTGCTCTCAATAAGATGGATTCTTTCATATTAGTATAATGTATAATCAGATTTGGAAACCGAAGCATAAAGAAGACTCCTAAAAGCAAGGATCACTTGGCTTCTTCTTGAGAATGTCAAGATCCGTCATCTTATTCATAAGATGTTTTTGAAGAATCCTAGCAAAGTAGACAAAGGACTACTTGTTTTAATGATTTGAAAAATGCAGCATTCCTTTCTCCAAGAGCACCGCGTCTCTCATATAGCATATGCATCTTTCCAGAATAACGAATGCTCACGTCGGATGACCTACGTTCACAACAAGATGGATAACTTGGTTTTACAATCAAGATAGCCGATGTCAGGACCCTAAAGGGGGCCTAGTAGGATTACCTAGAATTTCCATAACATGTGTGCACCCACGATATGAAAACCGTCTTGCAAGTCAGAGATTGCAAGACCCTAAATAATAAATCACTAAGATTAATGATTTTCAAGTAAATAATTTGTTATAACATGACATAAGATATAATTATAAATAAGTATGGATGTTCGATATCCTACAGTTCCTCAGAACCGTAGAGAATCGGTATCCCCTACCAAATAATAAGACAGGATGCACTAGCATTATAGTAAGGTTTAATAAATAAATATTTTCTACAAAGGATGTCTATGTATCATCTAAAAAGTACTCAACTACTTCTAATACTAATGTACATATCTTCATCTCGCACTCAGCACTCGAGACATATCCCAATCCCATCGTATGTAAACCTACAAAGAAAACTAAGGGGGAATGAGCATAAAACAGTTCAGTGAGTTCGTTCCTCACTACTACCGGTCAAGCAAGTTTTCAGACATTATTATCACACATGCAAGCAACCTATCTATATACATAATGAATGCAGGCGTGATGAATGCAAGCAACACATCCATATGAGTTCGAAACTATGGAAGGTGTAGAATTTCGTCGTCCACACTTCGATTTTCCCCTGTACTTACCCGCACAGAGCACTTCAGCTTACCCGCAGAGGCTACCTAGGGGCACCACCCCACTAGGAAAAACTCGACTATTACCCTAGCCGAGAAAAGAGTTTCAATCCAAATAAGGGAAGTCCGATTTAAGACTATCCACCCTCCAAGGCCCCTCGGGCACAAACATGCGAGTCCTCTCGCAACCAAAGATAACCAAGGCCTTTTAGGCATAATAAAGCAAGTCCTCTCGCTATCAAGTAGAGAACCCATGCTAGCTTTGCCTTAACATTAAAAATACTATTTATGGCTCCCCAAGCCCTTACAGAGATCGTGCAAAAATTTGTTTAAGGATAGAAAAGCTTTTGCCAAAAATACTTTTCTTAAGATTTTTGCAAGGCTAGCACTCTCCATTCATACCTTTACCAAGTCATAGACATGCAACGAGTTGAACCGGTTATTTGGGTCAGACATTTATATTTATCAATTTAAAAATGTGATCACACAGATGATGGTACACAAACAGAACAGTTATTCAAACATACAAGCAATAGCAAACAACAAAACATCATACAAATAACACGCACAAGCAAGTAGCAGGTCATCAGAATTCCCTCACCTGGATTATTGCACATTCTCCAAGCCTTTAGGGTTTCCAAGACTCGATATCGAAAGCCTAAATCAAAATGGTAAACCTTATAAGTGTTCTGAAAATTCAGACTCCTTAGTCAACTAAAAGTCTGTTTTGGACTTTAAGACCTGTGTTTTACGATATGAACTAAATTTAGAGAAATTTTAACTATGAAAATTTAATTGCTCTTATTACTTATATTTATATCTTTTATTTATACTTAATGAGTTAGTTAACCCTTAAATCCTTATACTTAGAGGATTTTACTTTACTATTACTAATTCATGTACTTAATTAAGTATGATCCAATTTAGAAAGTGTATTAGGGTTTACTAATTTTGGATCCTAATTATGTTACACTCTTCTTCTTTTCTTAGTTTATAATCCATGCTTATGTCATGCTTACATCATCATTTGCTTATGTCATTGCTTATGTCATGGCTTATGTCATCATGTGCTTACCTCATCACTCACCTCATCATTTAATTACATAAGCATTACCTTATGCTTATGTCATATGTACATGTCTTATGTACATTTGTCCTTTACTTATACTTATGTACATATGCCTTATACATACATATACTTATACATCTATATATACTTATACCGTATTTATACATGTATTCCTACTCATATACCTATACGGTCATATACGTATTTTTATACAAAAATTCGTATGCCTAATATTTTCCTTAAGAAAAGCTTCCTAATTCCATTCTTTTATGTTCTTAAGTGTGTGATTAGTGTAGTATAAGTATGTATGGTTAGGTTTTGTTTTAATTTAGGTTATGTACATGGAAAATACTCATGTACCATGCTTCTCATGCTTCCCTTCTTTTCGGTTCGTAATACAAGGATTGTAATGAACTTATTGAATAACGTTAGACCATAGAAAGTCCAATTACTAGATTCTGTAACTGAGGACGAATGAATTTCCAAATCCGCAGGAAACAACGAAACATAAAAAGCAAGAGCTTCTTTTGAGAAATATCCAGGATTCTGGATGAATAAACAAATCTCATAAAATAAGAAATAATTGCTTTCACGATTGAGCGTAGCCAAGGTCCGTTTTCTGAGTGTTCATCGGAACATCTGGAATAACATTTGCTCTCCATAAGATGGATTCTTTCATATTAGTATCATGTATAACCAGATTTGGAAACCGAAGCATAAAGAAAACTCCTAAAAGCAAGGATCACTCGGCTTCTTCTTTGAGAATGTCAAGATCTGTCATCTTATTCATAAATAGTTTGTGAAGAATCCTAGCAATGTAGACAAAGGACTACCTGTTTTAAGGATTTGGAAAATGCAACGTTCCAATCTCCAAGAGCAGCGCGGCTCCCAAATACCATATACGACTTTTTAGAATAATGAATGTTCACATCGGATGACCTACGTTCACAACAAGGTGGACAACTTAGTTTTAAAATCGAGATAGCCAAGGTTCGTAATATAAGGAATCTAATGAACTTGT
>JAMXBB010000006.1:81431344-81450947 GCA_024138015.1 Lumnitzera littorea | reverse complement strand
TTGAACAACGAATGCTCACGTCGGATGACTTACGTTTCCAACAAGATGGATAACTTGGTTTTACTATTGACATAGCCAAGGGTCGTAGTTTAATTATTCAAATGAACCTGTTGAAAAAGGTTAGACCATAAAAAGTCGAATTACTAGATTCTACGACCGAGGATGACAAAATTTCCAAATCAGGAGGAAACAACGACGCTTAAAATGCAGTAGCTTCACTCGAGAAGACCCGAGGTTTCAAGATAAATAAAAAAATCTACTACAATAAGGATTGCATGGATTCACGATTGAGAGTTTGCAGCGTCCACATTCGCAGGGTTCATCGGAACTTCTGGAATATAATTTGATCTAAATAATATTGATTCTCTGATTTCAGTATCGAGCATAACCAAACTTCGAAACCAAGGCGTAACAAAAACACCTAAAGGCAAAGATCACTCGGATTCTTCCTTCAGGATGTCAAGATCCGTCATC
This sequence comes from Lumnitzera littorea, assembly GCA_024138015.1. Lineage (NCBI taxonomy): Eukaryota > Viridiplantae > Streptophyta > Magnoliopsida > Myrtales > Combretaceae > Lumnitzera > Lumnitzera littorea. Next base: position 81,450,473 of record JAMXBB010000006.1, on the reverse strand, counting down.
TCATTCATAAGAAGTATTCGAAGAATCCTAGGTACGCGAACAAATGGTTACCTGACTTAACGATTTTGAAAATGCAAAATTCCTATTCCGAAGAGCATCGTGGCTCCCAAATAGCATACGCTTCCTTCTTGAACAACGAATGCTCACGTTGGATAACCTACGTTTGCAACAAGATGGAAAACTTGGTTTTTCTGTTGAGATAGTCGAGGTTCGTAATTTAATGACTTAAATGAACTTGTTGAAAAAAGTTAGACAATAAATAGTCGAATTACTTGATTCTACAGTCGAAGATGACTAAATTTCCAAATCAGGAGGAAACAACGACGCTTTAGATGCAATAGATTCCTTCGAGAAGGGCCGAGGTTTCAAGATAGACAAACAAATGTCCTAAAATAAGGATTACATGAATTCACGATTGGGAGTATTCGATGTCCACATTTGTAGGTTTCATGGGAACTTCTGGAATATAATTTGATCTAAATAATATTGATTCCTTGATATCAGTATCGAGCATAACTAAACTTTGAAACTGAGGCATAACAAAAACTCCTAATGGCAACGATCACTCGGATTCTTCCTTCAGGATGTCAAGATCCGTCATATTATTCAAAAGAAGTATTTGCAAAATCCTAGGTACGCAGACAAACGATTACTAGATTTAACGATTTTGAAAATGCAAAATTCCTATTCCGAAGAGCATCGTGGCTCCTAAATAGCATATGCTTCATTCTTGAACAGCGAATGCTCACGTCGGATGACCTACGTTTGCAACAAGATCGACGACTTTCTTTTACAATTGAGATAGCAGAGATTCGTAATTTAATGAGTTAAATGAACTTGTTGAAAAAGGTTAGACCATAAAAAGTCCAATTACTTGATTCTACGACCGAGGATGATTAAATTTTCAAATCAGGAGGAAACAACGATACTTAAAATGCAATAGCTTCTAACGAGAATAGCCGAGGTTTCATGATGAATAAACAAATCTTCTAAAATAAGGATTACATGGATTCACGATTAAGAGTTTCCAGTGTCCACATTCGCAGGGTTCATCAGAACTTTTAGAATATAATTTGATCAAAATAATATTGATTCCTTGATATTAGTATCGAGCATAACCAAACTTCGAAACCGAGGCATAACGAAAACTCCTAAAAGCAACGATCACTCGGATTCTTCCTTCAGGATGTCAAGATCCGTCATCGTTTTCATAAGAAGTATTCGAAGAATCCTAGGTATGCAGATGAATTATTACTTGATTTAACGATTTTAAAAATGCAATATTCCTATTCCGAAGAGCATCATGGCTCCCAAATAGCATATGCTTTATTCTTGAACAACGAATGCTCACGTCGGAGGACCTACGTTTGCAACAAGATGGACAACTTGGTTTTACTGTCGAGATAGTCGAGGTTCGTAATTTAATGACTCAAATGAACATGTTGAAAAAAGCTAGACAATAAAAAGTTGAATTACTTGATTCTACGACCGAGGATGACTAAATTTCCAAATAAGGTGGAAACAACGATGCTTAAGATGCAATAGATTCCCTCGAGAAGGGCCGAGGTTTCAAGATAGATAAACAAATCTCCTAAAATAAGGAATACATGGATTCACGATTGAGAGTTTCTAGCGTCTACATTCGCAGGGTTCATCGGAACTTCTAGAATATAATTTGAAGTAAATAATATTGATTCCTTGATTTCAGTATCGAGAATAACCAAACTTCGAAACCGAGGCATAAAGTAAACTCCTAAAACCAACGATCACTCGGATTCTTCCTTCAGGATGTCAAGATCCTTCATCTTATTCATAAGAAGTATTCAAAGAATCCTAGGTACGCAGACAAGTGAATACCTGATTTAACGATTTTGAAAATGCAAAATTCCTATTCCGAAGAGCATCATGGCTCCCAAATAGCATATGCTACGTTCTTGAACAACGAATGCTTACGTCGGATGACCTACGCTTGCAACAAGATGGACAACTTGGTTTTACTATCGAGATAGGCGAGGTTCGTAATTTAATGTCTCAAATGAACTTGTTGAAAAATGTTAGACAATAAAAAGTCGAATTACTTGATTCTACGATCGAGGATGACTAAATTTGCAAATAAGGAGGAAACAACGACGCTTAAGATGCAATATATTCACTCGAGAAGGGCCGTGGTTTCAACATAGATAAACAAATCTCCTAAAATAAGGAATACATGGATTCACGATTGAGAGTTTCTAGCATCTACATTCGCAGGGTTCATCGGAACTTCTGGAATATAATTTGATTTCAATAATATTGATTCTTTAATTTCAGAATCAAGCGTAACCAAACGTCGAAACCGAGTAACGAAAACTCCTAAAAGCAACGATCACTCGGATTCTTCATTCAGGATGTCAAGATCCGACATCTTATTCATAAGAAGTATTCGAAGAATCCTACGTATGCAGACAAAAGATTACCTGATTTAATGATTTTGAAAATGCAAAATTCCTATTTCGAAGAGCATCGTGGCTCCCAAATAGCAAATGCTTTGTTCTTGAACAACGAATGCTCACGTCGGAGGACCTACATTTGCAACAAGATGGATAACTTGGTTTTACTATCGAGATAGTCGAGGTTCGTAATTTAATGACTCAAATGAACATGTTGAAAAATGTTAGACAATAAAAAGTCGAATTACTTGATTCTACGATCGAGGATCACTAAATTTCCAAATAAGGAGGAAGCAACGACGCTTAAGATGCAATAGATTCCCTCGACAAGGGCCGAGCTTTCAAGATATATAAATACATCTCCTAAATAAGCATTACATGGATTCACGATTGAGAGTTTCTAGCGTCCACATTCACAGGGTTCATCGGAACTTTTGGAATATAATTTGATTTAAAGAATATTGATTCTTTGATTTTAGTATCGAGCATAACCAAACTTCGAAACCGAGGCATAATGAAAACTCCAAAGAGCAACGATCACTCGGATTCTTCCTTCAGGATGTCAAGATCCGTCATCTTATTCAAAAGAAGTATTCGAAGAAACCTAGGTACTCAGACAAATGATTACCAAATTTAACGATTTTGAAAATGCAAAATTCCTATTCCGAAGAGCATCGTGGCTCCTAAATAGCATATGCTTCGTTCTTGAATAACGAATGCTCACGTCGGATGACTTTCGTTTCCAACAAGATGGACTACTTGCTTTTACTATCGTGATTGCCGACGGTCGTAATTTAATGATTCAAATGAAGCTGTTGAAAAAGATTAGACTATAAAAAGTCGAATTACTTGATTCTACGATCGAGGATGACTAATTTTCCATATCAGGAGGAAACAACGACGCTTAAAATGCAAATGATTCCCTCGAGAAGGGCCGAGGTTTCAAGATATATAAACAAATCTCCTAAAATAAGGATTACATGGATTCACAATTGAGAGTTTCCAGCGTCTATATTCGCACGGTTCATGGGAACTTTTGGAATATAATTTGATGTAAATAATAATGATTCATTGATTTTAGTATCGAGCATAACCGAACATCGAAACCAAGGCATAACGAAAACTCCTAAAACAACGATCACTGGGATTCTTCCTTCCGAATGTCAAGATCCGTCATCTTATACATAAGAAGTATTCAACGAATCCTAGGTACGCAGACAAATGATTACCTCATTTAACGATTTTAAAAGTGCAAAATTCCTATTCCGAAGAGCATCGTGGCTCCCAAATAGCATATGCTTCGTTCTTGAACGATGAATGCTCACGTCGGATGACCTACGTTTACAACAAGATGGACAACTTGGTTTTACTGTCGAGATAGTCGAGGTTCGTAATTTAACAACTCAAATGAACTTGTTGAAAAAAGTTAGTCAATAAAAAGTCGAATTGCTTGATTCTACGACCGAGGATGACTAAATTTCCAAATCAGGAGAAAATAATGACGCTTGAAATGCAATAGATTCCCACGAGAAGTGTCGAGGTTTCAAGATAGATAAAAAAATCTCCTAATATAAGGATTACATAGATTCACGATTGTGAGTTTCCAGCGTCCACATTCGTAGGGTTCAATCGAACTTCTGTAATATAATTTGATCTAAATAATATCGATTCTTTGATTTCAGTATCGAACATAACCAAACTTCGAAACCGAGGCATAACGAAAACACCTAAAAGCAACGATCACTCGGATTCTTCTTTCAGGATGTGAAGATCCGTCATCTTATTCATAAGAAGTATTCGAAGAATCCTAGGTACGCAGACAAATGATTACCTGATTTAACGATTTTTAAAATGCAAAATTCCTATTCCGAAGAGCATCGTGGCTCCCAAAGAGCATCGAATGCTCACGTCGGATGACCTACGTTTGCAACAAGATGGACAACTTGGTTTTACTGTCGAGATAGTTGAGGTTCGTAATTTAATGACTCAAATGAACTTGTTGAAAGAATTTAGACAATAAAAAGTCGAATTACTTGATTCTACGAACAAGGATGACTGAATTTCCAAATCAAGAGGAAACAATGACGCTTAAAATACAATAGATTCCCTTGAGAAGTGCCGAGGTTTCAAGATAGATAAACAAATCTCCTAAAATAAGCATTACATGGATTTACGATTGAGAGTTTCCAGCGTCCACATTTGCAAGGTTCATCGGAACTTTTGGAATATAACTTGATCTAAATAATTTTGATTCTTTGATTTCAGTATCGAGCATAACCGAACATCGAAACCAAGGCATAACGAAAACTCTTAAAACAATGATCACTCGGATTCTTCCTTCTAGATATCGAGATCCGTCATCTTATTTATAAGAAGTATTCAAAGAATCCTAGGTACGCAGACAAATGATTACCTAATTTAACGATTTTGAAAATACAAAATTCCTAATCCGAAGAGCATCGTGGCTCCCAAATAGCATATGCTTCGTTCTTGAACAACGAATGCTCACGTCGGATGACTTACATTTCTAACAAGATGGATAACTTGCTTTTACTATCGAGATAGTCGAGATTCGTAATTTATTGATTCAAATGAACTTATTGAAAAAGGTTAGACAATTAAAAGTCGAATTACTTGATTATACGTCCGAGGATGACTGAATTTTGAAATCAGGAGGAAGCAACGATGCTTAAAATGCAATAGCATCTCTCCAGAATAGCCGAGGTTTTATGATGAATAAACAAATCTCTCAAAATAAGGATTACTTGGATTCACGATTCAGAGTTTCCGGTGTCCACATTCGCAGGGTTCATCGAAACTTCTGGAATATAATTTGATCTAAATAATATTAATTCCTTGATATCAGTATCGAGCATAACCAAACTTCGAAACCGAGGCATAACGAAAACTCCTAAAAGCAACGATCACTCGGATTCTTCCTTCAGGATGTCAAGATCCGTCATCTTAATTGAAAGAAGTATTCGAAGAATCCTAGGTACTCGAACATATGATTACCAGATTCAACGATTTTGAAAATTGAAAATTCCTATTCCGAAGAGCATCCTGGCTCCCAAATAGCATATGCTTCGTTCTTGAATAACGAATGCTCACGTTAGATGACTTTCTTTTCCAACAAGATGCACCACTTGCTTTTACTATCGAGATTACCGAGGGTCGTAATTTAATAATTCAAATGAACTTGTTGAAAAAGATTAGACCATAAAAAGTCGGGTTACTTGATTCTACGATCGAGGATAACTAAATTTCCAAATCAGGAGGAAACAACGACGCTTAAAATGCAATAGATTCCCTCAAGAAGGGCCGAGGTTTCAAGATATATAAACAAATGTCCAAAAATAAGGATTACATGGATTCACGATTGAGAGTTTCCAGCGTCCACATTCGCAGGGTTCATCAGAACTTCTAGAATATAATTTGATCTAAATAATATTAATTCTCTGTTTTCAGTATCAAGCATAACCAAACTTCGAAACCGAGGCATAACAAAAAATCCTAAAAGCAACGATCACTCGGATTCTTCCTTCTAGATGTCAAGATCCGTCATCGTTTTCATAAGAAGTATTCGAGGAATCCTAGGTATGCAGTTAAATGATTACCTGATGTAACGATTTTGAAAATGCAAAATTCCTATTTCGAAGAGCATCGTGGCTCCCAAATAGCATATGCTTCGTTCTTGAACAACGAATGCTCGCGTCGGATGACCTACGTTTGCAACAAGATGGACAACTTGGTTTTACTGTCGAGATAGTCGAGGTTCGTAATTTAATGACTCAAATGAACTTGTTGAAAGAAGTTAGACGACAAAAAGTCGAATTACTTGATTCTATGAACGAGGATGACTAAATTTCCAAATCAGGAGAAAACAGCGACGCTCAAAATACAATACATTCCCTCGAGAAGTGCCGAGGTTTCAAGATAGATAAACAAATATCCTAAAATACACATTACATGGATTCACGATTGAGAGTTTCCAGCATCCACATTCGTAAGGTTCATCGAAACTTATGGAATATAATTTGATCTAAATAACATTGATTCATTGATTTCAGTATCGAGCATAACCGAACACCGAAACCGAGGCATAACGAACGCTCCTAAAACAACGGTCACTCAGATTCTTCCTTCCGGATGTCAAGATCCGTCATCTTATTCATAAGAAGTATTCGATGAATCCTAGGTACGTAGACAAATGATTACCTGATTTAACGATTTTGAAAATGAAAAATTCCTATTCCAAAGAGCATCGTGGCTCCCAAATAGCATATGCTTCGTTCTTGAACAACAAATGCTCACATCGAATGACCTACGTTTCCAACAAGATGGACAACTTGCTTTTATTATCGAGATAGCCGAGATTCGTAATTTAATGATTCAAATGAACTTGTTGAAAAAGGTTAGACAATAAAAAGTCAAATTACATGATTCTACGTTCGAGGATGAATGAATTTCCATAAAAGGAGGAAACAACGATGCTTAAAATGCAATAGCTTCTCTCGAGAATAGCCGAGGTTTCATGATGAATAAACAGATCTCCTAAAATAAGAATTACATAGATTCATGATTAAGAGTTTCCGGTGTCCACATTCGCAGGGTTCATCGGAACTTCTGGAATATAATTTGATCTAAATAATATTGATTCCTCCATATCAGTATCGACCATAACCAAACTTCCAAACCGAGGAATAATGAAAACTCCTAAAAGCAACGATCACTCGAATTCTTCCTGCAGGATATCAAGATCCATCATCTTATTCAAAAGAAGTATTCGAAGAATCCTAGGTACTCGGACAAATGATTACCTGATTCAACGATTTTGAAAATGCAAAATTCCTATTCCGAAGAGCATCCTGGCTCCCAAATAGCATATGCTTTGTTCTTGAATAACGAATGCTCACGTCGGATGACTTTCATTTCTAACAAGATGGACCACTTGCTTTTACTATCGAGTTTGCCGAGGGTCGTAATTTAATGATTCAAATGAACTTGTTGAAAAAGATTAGACCATAAAAAGTCGAATTACTTGATTCTACGATCGAGGATGACTAAATTTCCAAATCAGGAGGAAACAACGACGCTTAAAATGCAATAGATTCCCTCGACAAGGGCCGAGGTTTCAAGATATATAAACAAATCTCCTAAAATAAGGATTACATGGATTCACGATTGAGAGTTTCCAGCGTCCACATTCGCAGGGTTCGTCTGAACTTCTGGAATATAATTTGATCTAAATAATATTGATTCTCTGATTTCAGTAACGAGCATAACCAAACTTCAAAACCGAGGCATAACGAAAACTCCTAAAAGCAACAATCACTCGGATTCTTCCTTCAGGATGTCAAGATTCGTCATCTTATTCAAAAGAAGTATTCGAAGAATCCTAGGTACTCGGACAAACGATTACCAAATTTAACGATTTTGAAAATACAAAATCCCTATTCCGAAGAGCATCATGGCTCCCAAATAGCATATGCTTCGTTCTTGAATAACGAATGCTCACATCGGATGACTTTCATTTCCAACAAGATGGACCACTTGCTTTTACTATCGAGATTGCCGAGGGTCGTAATTTAGAATTACATGATTCTACGATCGTGGATGAATTAATTTCCAAGTCAAGAGGAAACAACGACGCTTAAAATGCAATAGCTTCTCTCGAGAAGAGCCGAGGTTTCATGATAAATCAATAAATCAACTAAAATAAGGATTACATGGATTCACGATTGAGAGTTTCCAGTGTCCACATTCGCAAGGTTCATCAGAACTTCTGGAATATAATTTGATCTAAATAATATTGTTTCACTGAATTCAGTATGGAGCATAACCAATCCTCGAAACCGAAGCATAACGAAAACTCCTAAGAGCAACGATCACTCGGATTCTTCCTTCAGGATGTCCAGATCCGTCATCTTATTCATAAGAAGTATTAGAAGAATCCTAGGTATGCAGACAAATGATTACCGGATTTAACGATTTTGAAAATGCAAAATTCCTATTCCGAAGAGCATCGTGGCTCTTAAATAGCATATGCTTCGTTTTTGAACAACGAATGCTCACGTCGGATGACCTACATTTCCAACAAGATACACAACTTGGTTTTACTATCGAGATAGCCGAGGGTCGTAATTTAATGATTCAAATGAACTCGTTGAAAAAGATTAGAACATAAAAAGTCGAATTACTTGATTCTACAATCATGGATGACATAATTTCCAAATCAAGAAGAAACAACGAAAATTAAAATGCAATAGCTTCTCTCGAGAAGAGCCGAGGATTTAAGATAAATCAATAAATCTACTAAAATAAGGATTACAAGGATTCACGATTGAGAGTTTCCAGCGTCCACATTCGCAAGGTTCGTCGGAACTTCTAGAATATAATTTAATTTAAATAATATTGACTCTCTGATTTCAGTATCGAGCATAACCAAAATTCAAAACCGAGGCATAACGAAAACTCCTAAAAGCAACGATCACTAAGATTCTTCCTTCAGGATGTCCAGATCCGTCATCCTATTCATAAGAAGTATTAGAAGAATCGTAATTATGCAGACAAACGATTACCTGATTTAACGATTTTGAAAATGCAAAATTCCTATTCGGAAGTGCATCGTGGCACCCAAATAGCATATGCTTCGTTCTTGAACAACGAATGCTCTCGTCGGATGACCCACGTTTCCAACAAGATATACAACTTGGTTTTACTATTGAGATAGCCGAGGGTCATAATTTAATGATTCAAATGAACTCGTTGAAAAAGATTAGAACATAAAAAGTCGAATTACATAATTCTACGATCGTGGATGACTTAATTTCCAAATCAAGAGGAAACAACGACGCTTAAAATGCAATAGTTTCTCTTGAGAAGAGCCGAGGTTTCATGATAAATCAATAAATCAACTAAAATAAGGATTACATGGATTCACGATTGAGAGTTTCCAGTGTCCACATTCGCAAGGTTCATCGGAACTTCTGGAATATAATTTCAACTAAATAATATTGATTCTCTATTTTCAGTATCGAGCATAACCAAAATTCGAAACCGAGGTAGAACGAAAACTCCTAAAAGCAACGATCACTCGGATTCTTCCTTCAGGATGTCTAGATCCGTCATCTTATTCATAAGAAGTATTAGAAGTATCCTAATTATGAAGACAAATGATTACCTGATTTAAAGATTTTGAAAATGCAAAATTCCTATTCGGAAGTGCATCGTGGCTCCCAAATAGCATATGCTTCGTTCTTGAGCAACGAATGCTCAAGTCGGATGACCTACGTTTCCAACAAGATGGACAACTTGGTTTTACTATCGAGGTAGCCGAGGGTCGTAATTTAATGATTGAAATGAACTCGTTGAAAAAGATTAAAACATAAAAAGTCGAATTACATGATTCGACGATCCTAGATGACTTAATTTCCAAATCAAGAGGAAACAACGATGCTTAAAATACAATAGCTTCTCTCGAGAAGAGCCGAGGTTTCAAGATAAATCAATAAATCTACTAAAGTAAGGATTACATGGATTCACGATTGAGAGTTTCCAGTGTCCACATTCGCAAGGTTCATCGGAACTTCTGGAATATAATTTCAACTAAATAATATTGATTCTCTGTTTTCAGTATCGAGCATAACCAAAATTCGAAACCGAGGCAGAACGAAAACTCCTAAAAGCAACGATCACTCGGATTCTTCCTTCAGGATGTCCAGATCCGTCATCTTATTCATAAGAAGTATTAGAACAATCCTAGGTATGCAGACAAACGATTACCTGATTTAACGATTTTGAAAATGCAAAATTCCTATTCCGAAGAGCATCGTGGCTCTCAAATAGCATATGCTTCGTTCTTGAACAATGAAGGCTCACGTCGGATGACTTATGTTTCCAACAAGATGGACAACTTGGTTTTTCTATCGAGATAGCCGAGGGTCGTAATTTAATGATTCAAATGAACTCGTTGAAAATGATTAGAACATAAAAAGTCGAATTACTTGATTCTACAATCGTGGATGACATAATTTCCAAGTCAAGAAGAAATAACGAAGCTTAAAATGCAATAGCTTCTCTCGAGAAGAGCCGAGGATTCAAGATAAATCGACAAATCAATAAATCAACTAAAATAAGGATTACATGGATTCACGATTGAGAGTTTCCAGTGTCCACATTCGCAAGGTTCATCGGAACTTCTGGAATATAATTTGATCTAAGTAATATTGATTCTCTGATTTCAGTATCGAGCATAACCAAACTTCGAAACCGATGCATAACGAAAACTCTCAAAAGCAACGATCACTCGGATTCTTCCTTTAGTATGTTAAGATCCGTCATCTTATTCATAAGAAGTATTAGAAGAATCCTAAGTATGCAGACAAACGATTACCTGATTTAACGATTTTGAAAATGCAAAATTCCTATTCCGAAGAGCATCGTGGCTCCTAAATAGCATATGCTTCGTTCTTGAACAACGAAGCCTCACGTCGGATGACCTATGTTTCCAACAAGATGGACAACTTGGTTTTTCTATCGAGATAGCCGAGGATCGTAATTTAATGATTCAAATGAACTCGTTGAAAATGATTAGAACATAAAAAGTCGAATTACTTGATTCTACGATCGTGGATGACTTAATTTCCAAATCAAGAGGAAACAACGACGCTTAAAATGCAATAGCTTCTCTCGAGAAGAGCCGAGGTTTCATGATAAATCAATAAATCTACTAAAATAAGGATTACATGGATTCACGATTGAGAGTTTCCAGTGTCCACATTCGCAAGGTTCATCGGAACTTCTGGAATATAATTTAAACTAAATAATATTGATTCTATGATTTCATTATTGAGCATAACAAAACATCGAAACCGAGGCATAACGAGAACTCCTAAAAGCAACGATCACTCGGATTCTTCCTTCAGGATGACCAGATCCGTCATCTTATTCATAAGAAGTATTAGAAGAATCCTAAGTATGCAGACAAATGATTACCTGATTTAACGATTTTGAAAATGCAAAATTCCTATTTCGAAGAGCATCGTGGCTCCCAAATAGCATATGCTTCGTTCTTAAACAACGAATGCTCTCATCGGATGACCTACGTTTCCAACAAGATAGACAACTTGGTTTTACTATCGAGGTAGCCCAGGGTCGTAATTTAATGATTCAAATGAACTCGTTGAAAATGATTAAAACATAAAAAGTCGAATTACATGATTCGACGATCCTAGATGACTTAATTTCCAAATCAAGAGGAAACAACGACGCTTAAAATACAATAGCTTCTCTCGAGAAGAGCCGAGGTTTCAAGATAAATCAATAAATCTACTAAAGTAAGGATTACATGGATTCACGATTGAGAGTTTCCAGTGTCCACATTCGCAAGGTTCATCGGAACTTCTGGAATATAATTTGATCTAAATAATATTGATTCTCTGATTTCAGTATCGAGCATAACCAAACTTCGAAATCGATGCATAACGAAAACTCTCAAAAGCAACGATCACTCGGATTCTTCCTTCAGGATGTCAAGATCCGTCATCTTATTCATAAGAAGTGTTAGAACAATCCTAGGTATGCAGACAAACGATTACCTGATTTAACGATTTCGAAAATGAAAAATTCCTATTCCGAAGAGCATCGTGGCTCTCAAATAGCATATGCTTCGTTCTTGAACAACAAAGGCTCATGTCGGATGACCTATGTTTCCAACAAGATGGTCAACTTGGTTTCTCTATCGAGATAGCCAAGGGTCGTAATTTAATGATTCAAATGAACTCGTTGAAAATAATTAGAACATAAAAAGTCGAATTACTTGATTCTACGATCGTGGATGACATAGCTTAAAACGCAATAGCTTCTCTCGAGAAGAGCCGAGGATTCAAGATAAATCAATAAATCTACTAAAATAAGGATTACATGGATTCAAGATTGAGAGTTTCCAGAGTCCACATTCGCAAGGTTCGTCGGAACTTCAGGAATATAATTTGACCTAAATAATATTGATTCTCTGATTTCAGTATCGAGCATAACCAAAATTCGAAACCGAGGCATAACGAAAACTCCTGAAAGCAACAATCACTCTGATTCTTCCTTCAGGATGTCCAGATCCGTCATCTTATTCATAAGAAGTATTAGAAGAATCCTAATTATGCAGACAAATGATTACCTGATTTAACGATTTTGAAAATGCAAAATTCCTACTCGGAGAGCATCGTGGCTCCCAAATAGCATATGCTTCGTTCTTGAACAACGAATGCTCATGTCGAATGACCTACGTTTCCAACAAGATGCACAACTTCGTTTTACTATCGAGATAGCGAAGGGTCGTAATTTAATGATTCAAATGAACTCGTCGAAAATGATTAGAACATAAAAAGTCGAATTACTTGATTCTACGATCGTGGATGACATAATTTCCAAATCAAGAGGAAAAAACGAAGCTTAAAATGCAATAGCTTCTCTCGAGAAGAGCCGAGGTTTCAAGATAAATCAATAAATCAACTAAAATAAGGATTACATGGATTCACGATTGGGAGTTTCCAGTGTCGACATTCGCAAGGTTCATCGGAACTTCTGGAATATAATTTCAACTAAATAATATTGATTCTCTGTTTTCAGTATCGAGCATAACCAAAATTCAAAACCGAGGCAGAACGAAAACTCCTAAAAGCAACGATCACTCGGATTCTTCCTTCAGGATGTCCAGATCTGTCATCTTATTCATAAGAAGTATTAGAAGAATCCTAAGTATGCAGACAAACGATTACCTGATTTAACGATTTTGAAAATGCAAAATTCCTATTCCGAAGTGCATCGTGGCTCCCAAATAGCATATGCTTCGTTCTTGAACAACGAATGCTCACGTCGGATGACGTACGTTTCCAACAAGATGTACAACTTGGTTTTACTATCGAGATAGCCGAGGGTCGCAATTTAATGATTCAAATGAACTCGTTGAAAAAGATTAGAACATAAAAAGTCGAATTACATGATTCTACGTTCGTGGATGACTTAATTTCCAAATCAAGAGGAAACAACGACGCTTAAAATGCAATAGCTTCTCTCGAGAAGAGCTGAGGTTTCATGATAAATCAATAAATCAACTAAAATAAGGATTACATGGATTCACGATTGAGAGTTTTAAGTGTCCACATTCGCAAGGTTCATCGGAACTTTTGGAATATAATTTGATCTAAATAATATTGTTTCACTGATTTCAGTATCGAGCATAACCAATCCTCGAAACTGAGGCATAACAAAAACTCCTAAAAGCAACGATCACTTGGATTCTTCCTTCAAAATGTCCAGATCCGTCATCTTATTCATAAGAAGTATTAGAAGTATCCTAATTATGCAGTCAAATGATTACCTGATTTAACGATTTTGAAAATGCAAAATTCCTATTCAGAAGAGCATCGTGGCTCCCAAATAGCATATGCTTCGTTCTTGAACAACGAATGCTCATGTCGGATGACCTACGTTTCCAACAAGATGGACAACTTGATTTTACTATCGACATAGCCGAGTTTCGTATTTTAATGATTCAAATGAACGTATTGAAAATGGTTAGACCACAAAAAGTCTAATTACTTGATTCTACGAATGAGGATGACTAAATTTCCAAATCAGGAGTAAACAACGACGCTTAAAATGCAATAGATTCCCACGAGAAGTGTCGAGGTTTCAGGACAGATAAATATATCTCCTAAAATAAGCATTACATGGATTTACGATTATGAGTTTCCAGCATCAACATTTGTAGGGTTCATCGGATCTTCTGGAATATAATTTGATCTAAATAATATTGATTCTTTGATTTCAGTATCGAGCATAACCAAACTTCGAAACGAAGGCATAACGAAACCTCCTAAAAGCAACGATCACTTTGATTCTTCCTTCAGGATGTCAAGATCCGTCATCTTATTCATAAGTAGTATTTGAGGAATCCTAGGTACGCAGACAAATGATTACTTGATTTAACGATTTTGAAAATGCAAAATTCCTATTCCGAAGAGCATCGTGGCTCCCAAATAGCATATGCTTCGTTCTTGAAGAACGAATGCTCACGTCGGATAACCAACGTTTCTAACAAGATCGACAACTTGGTTTTACTATCGAGATAGCTGAGATTCGTAATTTAATGATTCAAATGAACATGTTGAAAAAGGTTAGACCATAAAAAGTCTAATTACTTGATTCTACAAACGAGGACGACTAAATTTCCAAATCAGGAGGAAACAACGATGCTTAAGATGCAATAGATTCCCACGAGAAGTCTTGAGGTTTCATGATAGATAAACAAATCTCCTAAAATAAGCATTACATGATTTCACGATTGAGGGTTTCCAGCATCGACATTCGCAAGATTCATCGGAACTTTTGGAATATAATTTGATTTAAAGAATATTGATTCTTTGATTTCAGTATCGAGCATAACCAAACATCGAAACCGAGGCATGACGAAAACTCCTAAGAGCAACGATCACTCGGATTCTTCCTTTAGGATGTCAAGATCCGTCATCTTATTCAAAAGAAGTATCCGAAGAATTCTAGGTATGCAAACAAATGATAACCTAATTTAACGATTTTGAAAATGCAAAATTCCTATTCCGACGAGCATCGTGGCTCCCAAATAGCATATGCTTCATTCTTGAACAGCGAATGCTCACGTCGGATGACCTACGTTTGCAACAAGATGGATAACTTGGTTTTACTGTGGAGATAGTCGTGGTTCGTAATTTAATGACTCAAATGAATATGTTGAAAAAAGTTAGACAATAAAAAGTCGAATTACTTGATTCTACGATCGAGGATGACTAAATTTCCAAATAAGGAGGAAACAACAACGCTTAAGATGCAATAGATTCCCTCGAGAAGGGCCGAGGTTTCAAGATAGATAAACAAATCTCCTAAAATAAGCGTACATGGATTCACGATTGAGAGTTTCCAGTGTCCACATTCGCAGGGTTCATCGGAACTTTTGGAATATAATTTGATTTAAAGAATATTGATTCTTTGATTTCAGTATCGAGCATAACCAAACATCGAAACCGAGACATAACGAAAACACCTAAAAGCAACGACCACTCGGATTCTTCCTTTAGGATGTCAAGATCCATCATCTTATTCGAAAGAAGTATTCGAAGAGTCTTCGGTACGCAGACAAATGATTACCTGATTTAACGATTTCGAAAATGCAAAATTCCTATTCCGAAGAGCATCGTGGCTCACAAATAACATATGCTTCGTTCTTGAACAGCGAATGCTCACGTCGGATGACCTACGTTTGCTACAAGTCGAACAACTTTCTTCTACAATCGAGACAGCTGAGATTCGTAATTTAATGATTCAAATGAACTTGTTGAAAAAGGTTAGACCATAAAAAGTCGAATTACTTGATTCTACGACCGAGGATGACTAGACTTCCAAATCAGGAGGAAACAACGACGCATAAAATACAATAGCTACTCTCGAGAATAGCCGAGGTTTCATGATGAATAAACAAATCTCCTAAAATAAGGATTACATGGATTCACGATTAAGAGTTTCCGGTGTCCACATTCGCAGGGTTCATCGGAACTTCTGGAATATAATTTGATCTAAATAATATTGATTCCTCGATATCAGTAATGAGCATAACCAAACTTCGAGACCGAGGCATAATGAAAACTCCTAAAAGCAACGATCACTCGGATTCTTCCTTCAGGATGTCAAGATCCGTCATCGTTTTCATAAGAAGTATTCGAAGAGTCCTAGGTACGCAGGTAAATGATTACCTGATTTAACGATTTTGAAAATGCAAAATTCCTATTCTGAAGAGCATCTTAGCTCCCAAATAGCTTATGCTTCATTCTTGAAAAACGAATGCTCACGTCGGATGACCTACGTTTCCAACAAGATGGACAACTTGGTTTTACTGTCGAGATAGTCGAGGTTCGTAATTTAATGACTCAAATGAACTTGTTGAAAGAATTTAGACAATAAAAAGTCAAATTACTTGATTCTACGAACAAGGATGACTAAATTTCCAAATCAGGAGGAATTAATGACGCTTAAAATACAATAGATTCCCTTGAGAAGTGCCGAGGTTTCAAGATAGATAAACAATCTCCTAAAATAAGCATTACATGGATTCACGATTGAGAGTTTCCAGCGTCCACATTCGCACGGTTCATCAGAACTTTTGGAATATAATTTGATCTAAATAATATTGATTCTTTGATTTTAGTATTGAGCATAACCGAACATCGAAACCAAGGCATAACGAAAACTCCTAAAGGCAACGATCACTGGGATTCTTCCTTCCGGATGTCAAGATCCGTCAACTTATTCATAAGAAGTATTCGACGAATCCCAAGTACGCAGACAAATGATTACCTGATTTAACGATTTTGAAAGTGCAAAATTCCTCTTCCGAAGTGCATCGTGGCTCCCAAATAGCATATGCTTCATTCTTGAACGACGAATGCTCACGTTGGATGACCTATGTTTACAACAATATGGACAACTTGGTTTTACTGTCGAGATAGTCGAGGTTCGTAATTTAACGACTCAAATGATCCTGTTGAAAAAAGTTAGACAATAAAAAGTCGAATTACTTGATTCTACTACCGAGGATGACTAAATTTTCAAATCAGGAGAAAACAGCGATGCTTAAAATGCAATAGATTCCCATGAGAAGTGTCGAGGTTTCAAGATAGATAAACAAATCTCCTAATATAAGGATTACATAGATTCACGATTGTGGGTTTCCAACATCAACATTCGTAGGGTTCATCCGAACTTCTGGAATATAATTTGTTATAAATAATATTGATTCTTTGATTTCAGTATCGAGCATAACCAAACATCGAAACCGAGGCATAACGAAAACTCCTAAAAGCAACGATCACTCGGATTCATCTTTCAGGATGTCAAGATCCATCATCTTATTCATAAGAAGTATTCGAAGAATCCTAGGTACGCAGACAAACGATTACCAGATTTAACGATTTTTAAAATGCAAAATTCCTATTCCGAAGAGCATTGTGGCTCCCAAATAACATATGCTTCGTTCTTGAATAACGAATGCTCACGTCGGATGACCTACGTTTGCAACAAGATGGACAACTTGGTTTTACTATCGAGATAGTGTAGGTTCGTAATTTAATGACTCAAACGAACTTGTTGAAAGAATTTGGACAATAAAAAGTTGAATTACTTGATTCAACGAACGAGGATGACTAAATTTCCAAATCAGGAGGAAACAACGACGCTTAAAATACAATAGATTCCCTTTAGAAGTGCCGAGGTTTCAAGATAGATAAACAAATCTCCTAAAATAAGCATTACATGGATTCACGATTGAGAGTTTCCAGCGTCCACATTCGCAAGGTTCATCAGAACTTTTGGAATATAATTTGATCTAAATAATATTGATTCTTTGATTTTAGTATCGAGCATAATCGAACATCAAAGCCGAGGCATAACGAAAACTCTTAAAACAACGATCACTCGGATTCTTCCTTCCGGATGTCAAGATCCGTCATCTTATTCATAAGAAGTATTCGAAGAATCCTAGGTACGCAGACAAATGATTACCTGATTTAACGATTTTGAAAATGCAAAATTCCTATTCCGAAGAGCATCGTAGCTCCCAAATAGCATATGCTTCATTCTTAAGCAACGAATGCTCACGTCGGATGACTTACGTTTCCAACAAGATGGACAACTTACTTTTACTATCGAGATAGCCAAGATTCGTAAATTAATGATTCAAATGAACTTGTTGCAAAAGGTTAGACAATAAAAAGTCGAATTACATGATTATACGTCTGAGGATGACTGAATTTCCAAATCAGGAGGAAACAACGATGCTTAAAATGTAATAGCTTCTCTCCAGAATAGCCGAGGTTTCATGAGGAATAAACAAATCTAAAAAAAAATAAGGATTACTTTGATTCAAGATTCAGAGTTTTCGATGTCCACATTCGCAGGGTTCATCGGAACTTATGGAATATAATTTGATCTAAATAATACTGATTCCTTGATATCAGTATCGAGCATAACCAAACTTCGAAACCGAGGCATAATAAAAACTCCTAAAAGCAACGATCACTCGGATTCTTCCTTCAGGATGTCAAGATCCGTCATCTTAATCGAAAGAAGTATTCGAAGAATCCTAGGTAGTCGGACAAATGATTACCAGATTCAACGATTTTGAAAATGCAAAATTCCTATTCCGAAGAGCATCTTGGCTCCCAAATAGCATATGCTTCGTTCTTGAATAACGAATGCTCACGTCAGATGACTTTCTTTTCCAACAAGATGGACCACCTGCTTTTACTATTGAGATTGCCGAGGGTCGTAATTTAATGATTCAAATGAACTTGTTGAAAAAGATTAGACCATAAAAAGTCGAATTACTTGATTCTACGATCGAGGATAACTAAATTTCCAAATCAGGAGGAAACAACGACGCTTAAAATGCAATAGATTCCCTCGAGAAGGACCGAGGTTTCAAGATATATAAACAAATCTCCAAAAATAAGGATTGCATGGATTCATGATCGAGAGTTTCTAGCGTCCACATTCGCAGGGTTCATCAGAACATCTGTAACATAATTTGATCAAAATAATATTGATTCTCTGATTTCAGTATCAAGTATAACCAAACATCGAAACCGAGGCATAACGAAAACTCCTAAAAGCAA
>JAMXBB010000006.1:81375232-81430844 GCA_024138015.1 Lumnitzera littorea | reverse complement strand
TCCTTATTTTAGGAGATTTGTTTCTTCATCTTGAATCCTGGGCTCTTCACGAGAGATGCTATTGCTTTTTAAGGGTCGTTCTTTCCTCCTGATTTGGAAATTCGTTCATCTTCGGTCGTAGAATCAGGTAATTCGACTTTTTATGGTCTAACCTTTTTCAACAAGTTCATTCGAATCATTAAATTACGAACCTCGGCTATCTCGACAGTAAAACCAAGTTGTCCATCTTGTTGGGAACGTAGGTCATCCGACGTGAGCATTCGTTGTTCAAGAACGAAGCGAATTCTATTCGAGTACCACGATGCTATTGGGAATAGGAATTTTGCATTTTCAAAATCATTAAATCAGGTAATCAATTGTCTGCGTAGGTAGGATTATTCTAATACTTCTTTTGAATAAGACGACGGATCTTGACATCCTCAAGGAAGAAGCCGAGTGATCATTTCTATTTGTACTTTTTGTTATGCCTCGTTTTCGATGGTTGGTTATGCTCGATACAGAAATCAATGAATCAATCATATTTTGATCGAATGATATTCTAGATGTTCCGGTGAACCTTCCCAATGTGGACACTGGCAACTCTCAATCGTGAAGCCATGTAATCCTTATTTTACGAGATTTGTTTCTTCATCTTGAATNGCTATTTGGGAGCCACGATGCTCTTTGGAATAGGAATTATTCATTTTCAAAATCGTTAAATCATGTAATCAATTGTCTCCGTAGTCAGGATTCTACTAATACTTCTTATGAATAAGATGACGGATCTTGACATCCTCAAGGAAGAAGCCGAGTGATCATTTCTGTTTGGAGTTTTCGTTATGCCTCGTTTTCGATGGTTGGTTATGCTGGATACTGAAATCAATGAATCAATCTTATTTAGATCAAATGATATTCCAGATGTTCCGATGAACCTTCCCAATGTGGATACTAGCAACTTTCAATCGTGAAGCCATGTAATCCTTATTTTAGGAGATTTGTTTCTTCATCTTGAATCCTCGGCTCTTCTCGAGAGAAGCTATTGCTTTTTAAGCGTCGTTGTTTTCTCCTGATTTGGAAATTTATTCATCCTCGGTCGTAGAATCATGTAATTCGACTTTTTATGGTCTAACCTTTTTCAACCAAGTTCTTTTGAATCATTAAATTACAAACCTCGGCAACCAAGTTGTCCATCTTGTTGGGAAGGTAGGTCTTTCGACGTAAGCATTCGTTGTTCAAGAGCGAAGCGTATTCTATTTGGGTACCACGATGCTCTTGGGAATAGGAATTTCGCATTTTCAAAATCATTAAATCAGGTAATCAATTGTTTGCGTAGCTAGGATTATTCTAATACTTCTTTTGAATAAGATGACGGATCTTGACATCCTCAAAGAAGAAGCCGAGTGATCATTTATGTTTGTACTTTTCGTTATGCCTCGTTTTCGATGGTTGGTTATGCTCGATACTGAAATCAATGAATCAATCTTATTTAGATCCAATGATATTCCAGATGTTCCGACGAACCGTCCCAATGTGGACACTAGCAACTCTCAATCATGAGGTCATGTAATCCTTATTTTATGAGATTTGTTTCTTCATCTTGAATCCTCGGCTCTTCTAGAGAGAAGCTATTGCATTTTAAGCGTCTTTGTTTCCTCCTGATTTGCAAAATTTATTCATCCTCGGTCGTAGAATCAAGTAATTCGACTTTTTATGGTTTAACCTTTTTCAACAAGTTCATTCGAATCATTAAATTACGAACCTTCGCAATCTCGACAGTAAAACCAATTTGTCCATCTTGTTGGGAACGTAGGTCTTCCGACGTGAGCATTCGATGTTCAAGAACGAAGCGTATGCTATTTGGGAGCCACGATGCTCTTTGGAATAGGAATTATTCATTTTCAAAATCGTTAAATCAGGTAATCAATTGTTTGTGTAGTTAGGAATCTACTGATACCTCTTATGAATAATATGACGGATCTTCACATCCTCAGGGAAGAAGCCGAGTGATCATTTCTGTTTGGACTTTTCGTTATGCCTCGTTTTCGATGGTTGGTTATGCTCGATACTGAAATCAATGAATCAATTTTATTTAGATCAAATGATATTCCAGTTGTTCCGATGAAACTTCCCAACGTGGACACTGGCAACTCTCAATCGTGAAGCCATGTAATCCTTATTTAAGGAGATTTGTTTCTTCATCATGACTCCTCGGCTCTTCTCGAAAGTAGCTATTGCTTTTTAAGCGTCGATGTTTCCTCCTGATTTGGAAATTCATTCATCTTCGGTCGTAGAATCAAGTAATTCGACTTTTTATGGTCTAACCTTTTTCAACAAGTTCTTTTGAATCATTAAATTACGAACCTCGGCTATCTCAACAGTAAAACCAAGTTGTCCATCTTGTTGGGAACGTAGGTCATCCGACGTGAGCATTTGTTGTTCAAGAACGAAGCATATGCTATTTGGGGGCAACGATGCTCTTTGGAATAGGAAATTTGCATTTTCAAAATCGTTAAATTTGGTAATCATTTGTCTACGTACCTAGGATTCTTTGAATACTTCTTATGAATAAGATAATGGATCATGACATCTTGAAGGAAGAATTCGAGTGATCGTTGCTTTTAGGAGTTTTAGATATGCTTCAGTTTCTATGTTTGGTTATGCTCGATACTAAAATCAAAGAATCAATATTATTTAGATGAAATTATATTCCAGAAGTTCCGATGAACCCTGCGAATGTGGACAGTGGAAACTCTCAATCGTGAATCCATGTCATCCTTATTTTAGCAGACTTGTTTATTCATCTTGAAACCTCGACTCTTCTCGACAGAAGCTATTTCATTTTAAGTGATGTTGTTTCCTACTGATTTGGAAATTTAATCATCCTTGGTCGTAGAATCAAGTAATTCGACTTTTTACGGTCTAACCTTTTTCAAAAATTTCATTTGTGTCGTTAAATTACGAACCTCGATAATCTCGATAGTATAACTAAGTTGTCCATTTTGTTGGAAACGTAGGTCATCCGACGTAAGCATTCGTTGTTCAGGAACAAAGCATATACTATTTGGGGGCCACGATGCTCTTCGGAATAGGAAATTTGCATTTTCAAAATCGTTAAATCTGGTAATCATTTGGCTGCGTACCTAGGATTCTTCGAATACTTCTTATGAATAAGATGATGGATCTTGACATCCTGAAAGAAGAATCCGAGTGATCGTAGCTTTTAGGAGTTTTCGTTATGCCTCGGTTACGAGGTTTGGTTATGCTCAATACTGAAATCAAAGAATCAATATTACTTAAATGAAATTATATTCCAGAAATTCCGATGAACCCTGCGAATGTGGACGATGGAAACTCTCAATCGTGAATCCATGTCATCCTTATTTTAGCAGATTTGTATATTCATCTTGAAACCTTAGCTCTTCTCGAGAGAAGCTATTTCATTTTAAGCGTCGTTGTTTCCTCCGTATTTCGAAATCTAGTCATCCTGGGTCGTAGAATCAAGTAATTCGACTTTTTATGGTCTAACCTTTTTTAACAATTTCATTTGTGTCATTAAATTACGAACCTCGGCTATCTCGATAGTAAAACCAAGTTGTGCATCTTGTTGGAAACGTAGGTCATCCGACGTGAGCATTCGTTGTTCAAGAACGAAGCATATGCTATTTGGCGGCCACGATGCTCTTCGGAATAGGAATTTTGCATTTTCAAAATCGTTAAATCAGATAATCATTTGTCTGCGTACCTAGGATTCTTCGAATACTTCTCATGAATAAGATGATGGATGTTGACATCCTGAAGGAAGAATCCGAGTGATCGTTGCTTTAAGGAGTTTTCGTTATGCCTCGGTTTCGAAGTTTGGTCATCCTCGATATTGAAATAAAAGAATCCATATTATTTAGATGAAATTATATTCCAGAAGTTCCGATGAACCCTGCGAATGTGGTCAATGGAAACTCTCGATCGTGAATCCATGTCATCCTTATTTTAGCAGATTTGTTTATTCATCTTCAAACCTCGGCTCTTCTCGAGAGAAGCTATTTCATTTTAAGCGCCGTTGTTTCCTCCTTATTTGGAAATTTAGTCATCCTCGGTCGTAGAATCAAGTAATTCGACTTTTTATGGTCTAACCTTTTTTAACAATTTCATTTGTGTCATTAAATTACGAACCTGGGCAATCTCGTTAGTAAAACCAAGTTGTCCATCTTGTTGGAATCGTAGGTCATCCGACGTGAGCATTCGTTGTTTAAGAACGAAGCATATGCTATTTGGGAGCTACGATGCTCTTCGGAATAGTAATTTTTCATTTTCAAAATCGTTAAATCAGGTAATCATTTGTCTGCGTACCTAGGATTTTTCGAATACTTCTTATGAATAAGATGACGGATCTTGACATCCTGAAAGAAGAATCCGAGTGATCGTAGCATTTAGGAGTTTTCGTTATGCCTCGGTTACGAGGTTTGGTTATGCTCGATATTGAAATCAAAGAATCAATATTACTGAGATGAAATTATATTCCAGAAGTTCCGATGAACCCTGCGAATGTGGATACTGGAAACTCTCAATCGTGAATCCATGTCATCCTTATTTTAGCAGATTTGTTTATTCATCTTGAAACCTCGGCTCTTCTCGAGAGAAGCTATTTCATTTTAAGCGTTGTTGTTTCCACCTAATTTGGAAATTTAGTCATCATCGGTCGTACAATCAAGTAATTTGTCTTTTTATGGTCTAACCTTTCACAACAATTTCATTTGTGTCATTAAATTACGAACCTCGGCTATCTCGATAGTAAAACCAAGTTGTCCATCTTGTTGGAAATGTAGGTCATCCGATGTGAGCATTCGTTGTTCAAGAACAAAGCATATGCTATTTGGGGGTAACGATGCTCTTCGGAATAGGAAATTTGAATTTTCAAAATTGTTAAATCTGGTAATCAGTTGTTTGCGTACCTAGGATTCTCCGAATACTTCTTATGAATAAGATAACGGATCTTGACATCTTGAAGGAAGAATTCAAGTGATCGTTGCTTTTAGGAGTTTTCGATATGCTTCGGTTTCTATGTTTGGTTATGCTCGATACTAAAATCAAAGAATCAATATTATTTAGGTGAAATTGTATTCTAGAATTTCCGATGAACCCTGCGAATGTGGACAGTGGAAACTCTCAATCGTCAATCCATGTCATCCTTATTTTAGCAGACTTGTTTATTCATCTTGAAACCTCGACTCTTCTCGACAGAAGCTATTTCATTTTAAGTGATGTTGTTTCCTACTGATTTGGAAATTTAATCATCCTTGGTCGTAGAATCAAGTAATTCGACTTTTTACGGTCTATCCTTTTTCAAAAACTTCATTTGTGTCATTAAATTACAAACCTCGGCAATCTCGATAGTATAACTAAGTTGTCCATTTTGTTGGAAACGTAGGTCATCCGACGTGAACATTCGTTGTTCAGGAACGAAGCATATACTATTTGGGGGCCACGATGCTCTTCGGAATAGGAACTTTGCATTTTCAAAATCGTTAAATCTGGTAATCATTTGGTTGCGTACCTAGGATTCTTCGAATACTTCTTATGAATAAGATGACGGATCTTGACATCCTGAAAGAAGAATCCGAGTGATCGTAGCTTTTAGGAGTTTTCGTTATGCCTCGGTTACGAGGTTTGGTTATGCTCGATACTGAAATCAAAGAATCAATATTATTTAGATGAAATTATATTCCAGAAGTTTCGATGAACCCTGCGAATGTGGACACTGGAAACTCTCAATCGGGAATCCCTATCATCCTTATTTTAGCAGATTTGTTTATTCATCTTGAAACATTGGCTCTTCTCAAGAGAAGCTATTTCATTTTAAGCGTCCATGTTTCCTCCTTATTTGGAAATTTAATCATCCTCGGTCGTAGAATCAAGTAATTCGACTTTTTATGGTCTAACCTTTTTCAAAAATTTCATTTGTGTAATTAAATTACGAACCTCGGCTATCTTGATAGTAAAACCATGTTGTCCATCTTGTTGGTAATGTAGGTCATCCGACGTGAGCATTCGTTGTTCAAGAATGAAGCATATGCTATTTGGGGGCAATGATGCTCTTCGGAATAGGAAATTTGCATTTTCAAAATCGTTAAATTTGGTAATCATTTGTCTACGTACTTAGGATTCTTTGAATACTTCTTATGAATAAGATATTGGATCATGACATCTTGAAGGAAGAATTCGAGTGATCGTTGCTTTTAGGAGTTTTCGATATGCTTCGGTTTCCATGTTTGGTTATGCTCGATACTAAAATCAAAGAATCAATATTATTTAAATGAAATTATATTCCAGAAGTTCCGATGAACCCTGCGAATGTGGACACTGGAAACTCTCCATCGTAAATCCATGCCATCCTTATTTTAGAAGATTAGTTTATTCATCTTGAAACCTCGGCTCTTCTCGAAAGAAGCTATTTCATTTTAAGCGTCCTTGTTTCCTCCTTATTTCGAAATTTAGTCATCCTCAGTCGTAGAATCAAGTAATTTGACTTTTTATGGTCTAACCTTTTTCAACAATTTCATTTATGTCATTAAATAACGAGTTTCGGCTATCTCGATAGTAGAACCAAGTTATCCATCTTGTTGGAAACGTAGGTCATACGACGTGAGCATTCGTTGTTCAGGAATGAAGCATATGCTATTTGGGGGCTACGATGCTCTTCAGAATAGGAATTTTGCATTTTCAAAATCGTTAAATCAGGTAATCATTTGTCTACGTGCCTCGGATTCTTCTAATACTTCTTATGAATAAGATGACGGATGTTGAGATCTTGAAGGAAGAATCCGAGTGATCGTTGCTTTTAGGAGTTTTCGTTATGCCTCGGTTTCGATGTTTGGTTATGCTTGATAATGAAACAAAAGAATCAATATTATTTAGATGGAATTATATTCCGGAAGTTCCGATAAACCCTGCGAATGTGGACCCTGGCAACTCTCAATCGTGAATCCATGTCATTCTTGTTTTAGCCGATTTATTTATTCATCTTGAAACCTCGGCTCTTCTCGAGAGAAGCTATTTCATTTTAAGCGCCGTTGTTTCCTCCTTATTTGGAAATTTAGTCATCCTCGTTCGTAGGATCAAGTAATTGGACTTTTTATGGTCTAACCTTTTTTAACAATTTCATTTGTGTCATTAAATTATGAACCTGGGCAATCTCGATAGTAGAACCAAGTTGTCCATCTTGTTGGAAACGTAGGTCATCCGACGTGAGCATTCGTTGTTTAAGAACGATGCATATGCTATTTGGGAGCCACGATGCTCCTAAGAATTGGAATTTTGCGTTTTCAAAATCGTTAGATCAAGTAATCATTTGTCTGCGTACCTAGGATTCTTCTAACACTTCTTATGAATATGATGACACATATTGACATCCTGAAGGAAGAATCCGAGTGATCGTTCCTTTTAGGAGTTTTCGTTATGCCTCGGTTTCGACAATTGATTATGCTCGATACTGAAATCAAAGAATAATTCTTATTTAGATCAAATTACATTTCAGAAGTTCCGATGAACCCTGAGAATGTCGACACTGGTAACTCTCAATCGTAAAGCCATGTAATCCTTATTTTAGGAGATTTGTTTATTCATCTTGAAACCTCGGCTCTTCTCGAGAGAAGCTATTGCTTTTTAAGCATCGTTGTTTCCTCCTGATTTGGAAATTTAATCATCCTCGATCGTAAAATCAAGTAATTCGACTTTTTATGATCTAACCTTTTTCAACAAGTACATTCGAATCGTTAAATTACGAACCTCGGCTATCTCGATAGTAAAACCAAGTTGTCCATCTTGTTAGAAATGTAAGTCATCCGACGTGAGCATTCACTGTTGATGAACGACGCAAATGCTATTTGGGAGCTACGATGCTCTTAGAAATAGGAATTTTACATTTTCAAAATCGTTAAATCAGATAATCAATTGTCTACATAGCTAGGATTCTTCCAATACATATTATGAATAAGATGACAGATCTTGACGTCTTGAAGGAAGAATCCGAGTGATCGTTACTTTTAGGAGTTTTCGTTATGCATCGGTTTTGACATTTGATTATGCTCGATACTGAAATCAAAGAATAATTCTTATTTAGATCAAATTATATTCCAGAAGTTCCGATAAACCCTACGAATGTGGACCCTGGCAACTCTCAATCGTGAAGCCATGTAATCCTTATTTTAGGAGATTTGTTTATTCATCTTGAAACCTTGGCTCTTCTCGAGAGAAGCTATTGCTTTTTTAGCGTCGTTGTCTCCTCCAGATTTGGAAATTTAGTCACCCTCGGTCCTAAAATCATGTAATTAGACTTTTTATGGTTGTAACCTTTTTCAGCAAGTTTATTCGAATCATTAAATTACGAACCTCGGCTATCTCGATAGTAGAACCAAGTTGTCCATCTTGTTGGAAACGTAAGTCATCCAACGTGAGCATTCGTTGTTTAAGAACGACGCATATGCTATTTGGGAGCCACGATGCTCCTAAGAATTGGAATTTTGCTTTTTCAAAATCGTTAGATCAAGTAATCATTTGTCTGCGTACCTAGGATTCTTCTAACACTTCTTATGAATAAGATGACGGATCTTGACATCCTGAAGGAAGAATCCGAGTGATCGTTGCTTTTAGGAGTATTCGTTACGCCTCGGATTCGACATCTGATTATGCTCGATACTGAAATGAAAGAATCATTCTTAGTTAGATCAAATTATATTCCAGAAGTTCCGATGAACCCTATGAATGTGGACACTGGCAACTCTCAATCGTGAAGCCATGTAATCCTTATTTTAGGAGATTTGTTTATTCTTCTTGAAACCTCGGCTCTTCTCGAGAGAAGCTATTGCTTTTTAAGCGTCATTGTTTCCTCTTGATTTGGAAATTTAATCATCCTCGATCGTAAAATCAAGTAATTCGACTTTTTATGGTCTAACCTTTTTCAACAAGTTCATTCGAATCGTTAAATTACGAACCTCGACTATCTCAATAGTAAAACCAAGTTGTCCATCTTGTTGGAAACGTATGTCATCCGACGTGAGCATTCGCTGTTCAAGAACGAAGGATATGCTAATTGGGAGCCATGATGCTCATCGAAAATAGGAATTTTGCATTTTCAAAATCGTTAAATCAGGTAATCATTTCTTTGCGTACCTTGGATTCTTCTAATACTTCTCATGAATAAGGTGACGGATCTTGACATTCTGAGGGAAGAATCCGTGTGATCGTTGCTTTAAGGAGTTTTCGTTATGCCTTGGTTTCGGCAATAGATTATGCTCGATACTGAAATAAAAGAATCAATATTATTTAGATGAAATTATATTCCTGAAGTTTCGATGAACCCTACGAATGTGGACAATGGAAACTCTCAATCGTGAATCCATGTCATCCTTATATTAGCAGATTTATTTATTCATCTTGAAACCTCGGCTCTTCTCGAGAGAAGCTATTTCATTTTAAGCGTCGTTGTTTCCTCCTGATTTGGAAATTTAGTCATCCTTGGTCGTAGAATTAAGTAATTCGACTTCCTATGGTCTAAGCTTTTATAACAATTTCATTTGTGTCGTTAAATTACGAACCTCGGCTATCTCGATAGTAAAACCAAGTTATCCATCTTGTTGGAAACGTAGGTCATCCGACGTGAGCATTCGTTGTTCAAGAACGAAGCATATTCTATTTGGGAGCCACGATGCTCTTCGGAATAGGAATTTTGCATTTTCACAATCGTTAAATCAGGTAATCATTTGTCTGCGTACCTAGGATTTTTCGAATACATCTTATGAATATGATTACGGATCTTGACATCCTGAAGGAAGAATCCGAGTGATCGTTGCTTTTAGGTGTTTTCGTTATGCTTCGGTTTCGATGTTTGGTTATGCTCGATACTAAAATAAATGAATCAATATTATTTAGATTAAATTATATTCCAGAAGTTCCGATGAACCCTGCGAATGTGGACAATGGAAACCGTCAATTGTGAATCCATGTTATCCTTATTTTAATAGATTTGTTTATTCATCTTGAAACCTCGGCTCTTCTCGAGAGAAGCTATTTCATTTCAAGCGTCATTGTTTCCTTCTGATTTGGAAATTTTGTCAACCTCGGTCGTAGAATCAAGTAATTCGACTTTTTATGGTCTAACCTTTTTCAACAATTTCATTTGTGTCATTAAATTACGAACTTCGGCTATCTCGATAGTAAAACCATGTTGTGCATCTTGTTGGAAACGTAGGACATCTGACGTGAGCATTCGTTTTTCAAGAACGAAGCATATGCTATTTGGCGGCCACGATGCTCTTCGGAATAGGAATTTTGCATTTTCAAAATCGTTAAATCAGGTAATCATTTGTCTGCGTACCTAGGATTCTTCGAATACTTCTCATGAATAAGATAACGGATGTTGTCCACCTTGTTGGAAACGTAGGTCATCCGACATGAGCATTCGTTGTTCAAGAACGAAGCATATGCTACTTGGGAGCCACGATGCTCTTCGGAATCGGAATTTTGCATTTTCAAAATCGTTAAATCAGGTAATCATTTCTCTGCGTACCTAGGATTCTTCGAATACTTCTTATGATTAAGATAACGGATATTGACATCTTGAAGGGAGAATCCGAGTGATTGTTGCTTTTAGGAGTTTTCGTTGTGCCTCGGTTTCGAGATTTGGTTATGCTCGATACTGAAATCAAAGAATCAATATTATTTACATCAAATTATATTCCAGAAGTTCCGATGAACCCTGAGAATGTGGACGCCGGAAACTCTCAATCGTGAATCTATGTAATCCATATTTTAGTAGATTTGTTTAGTTATCTTAAAACCTCGGCTCTTCTCGAGTGAAGCTATTCCAATTTAAGCTTCGTTGTTTCCTCCTGATTTGGAAATCTAGTCATATTCGGTCGTAGAATCAAGTAATTTGACTTTTTATGGTCTAACCTTTTTCAACAAGTTCATTTCAGTCATTAAATTACGAACCTTGGCTATCTCGATAGTAAAACCAAGTCGTGCATCTTGTTGGAAACGTAGGTCATCCGAGGTGAGCATTCGTTATTCAAGAACGAAGCATATGCTATTTGGGGGCCATGATGCTCTTTGGAAATAGAATTTTCCATTTTCAAAATCGTTAAATCAGGTAATCATTTGTCTACGTGCCTTGGATTCTTCTAATACTTCTTATGAATAAGATGACGGATCTTGACATCCTGAAGCAAGAATCCGAGTGATGGTTGCTTTTAGGAGTTTTCGTTATGCCTCGGTTTGGAGGTTTGGTTATGCTCGATACTGAAATCAAAGAATCAATGTTATTTAGATGAAATTACATTCCAGAAGTTCCGATGAACCCTGCGAATGTGGACAATGGAAACTCTCAATCGTCAATCCATGTGATCTTATCTTAGCAGATTTGTTTATTCATCTTGAACCCTCGGCTCCTCTCGAGAGAAGCTATTTCATTTTAAGCGTCATTGTTTCCTCCTGATTTGGAAATTTAGTCATCCTCGATCGTATAATCAAGTAATTCGACTTTTTATGGTCTAACCTTTTTCAACAACTTCATTTGTGTCATTAAATTACGAACCTCAGCTATCTCGATAGTAAAACCAAGTTGTGCATTTTGTTGGAAACAGAGGTCATCCAACGTGAGCATTCGTTGTTCAAGAACGAAGAATATGCTATTTGGGAGCCACGATGCTTTTCGGAATAGGAATTTTGCATTTTCAAAATCGTTAATTCAAGTAATCATTTGTCTGCATACCAAAGATTCTTCGAATACTTCTTATGAATAAGATGACGGATGTTGACATCCTGACGGAAGAATCCGAGTGATCGTTGCTTTTAGGAGTTTTCGTTATGCCTCGGTTTCGAAGTTTGGTCATGCTCGATATTGAAATAAAAGAATCAATATTATTTAGATGAAATTATATTCCAGAAGTTCCGATGAACCCTGCAAATGTGGACAATAGAAACTCTCAATCGTGAATCCATGTCATCCTTATTTTAGCAGATTTGTTTATTCATCTTGAAACCTCGGCACTTCTCGAGAGAAGCTACTTCATTTTATGTGTCATTGTTCCCTCCTGATTTAGAAATATAGTCATCCTCGATCGTAGAATCAAGTAAT
This sequence comes from Lumnitzera littorea, assembly GCA_024138015.1. Classification (NCBI taxonomy): domain Eukaryota; kingdom Viridiplantae; phylum Streptophyta; class Magnoliopsida; order Myrtales; family Combretaceae; genus Lumnitzera; species Lumnitzera littorea. The sequence continues at coordinate 81,418,738 of JAMXBB010000006.1, read as the reverse complement.
TCGACTTTTTATGGTCTAACCTTTTTCAACAATTTCATTTTTGTCATTAAATTATGAACCTTGGCTATCTTGATACTAAAACCAAGTTGTCCTTCTTGTTGGAAACGTAGGTCATCCGACGTGAGCATTCGTTGTTCAAGAACGAAGCATATGCTATTTGGGGGCCACGATGCTCTTCAGAATAGGAATTTTGCATTTTCAAAATCGTTAAATCAAGTAATCATTTGTCTGCGTACCTAGGATTCTTCGAATACTTCTCATGAATAAGATGATGGATGTTGACATCTTGAAGGAAGAATCCGAGTGATCGTTGCTTTAAGGAGTTTTCGTTATGCCTCGGTTTCGAAGTTTGGTCATCTTCGATATTGAAATAAAAGAATCAATATTATTTAGATGAAATTATATTCTAGAGGTTCCGATGAACACTGCGAATGTAGACAATAGAAACTCTCAATCATGAATCCATGTCATCCTTATTTTAGCAGATTTGTTTATTCATCTTGAAACCTCGGCTCTTCTCGAGAGAAGCTATTTCATTTTAAGCGTCATTGTTTCCTCCTGATTTGGAAATTTAGTCATCCTCGGTCGTAGAATCAAGTAATTCGACTTTTTATGGTCCAACCTTTTTCATCAATTTCATTTGTGTCATTAAATTACGAACCTCGGCTATCTCGATAGTAAAACCAAGTTGTCCATCTTGTTGGAAACGTAGGTCATCCGACGTGAGCATTCGTTGTTCAAGAACGAAGCATATGCTATTTGGGAGCTACGATGCTCTTCGGAATAAGAATTTTGCATTTTCAAAATCGTTAAATCAGGTAATCATTTGTCTGCGTACCTAGGATTTTTCGAATACTTCTTATGAATAAGATGACGGATGTTGACATCCTGAAGGAAGAACCCGAGTGATCGTTGCTTTTAGTAGTTTTCGTTATGCCTCAGTTTCGAAGTATGGTTATGCTCGATACTGAAATCATAGAATCAATATTACTTAGATGAAATGATATTCCAGATGTTCCGATGAACCCTGCGAATGTGGACACTGGAAACTCTCAATCGTGAATCCATGTCATCCTTATTTTAGAAGATTAGTTTATTCATCTTGAAACCTCGGCTTTTCTCAAAAGAAGCTATTTCATTTTAAGCGTCCTTGTTTCCTCCTTATTTGGAAATTTAATCATCCTCGGTCGTAGAATCATGTAATTCGACTTTTTATGGTCTAACGTTTTTCAAAAATTTCATTTGTGTCATTAAATTACGAACCTCGGCAATCTCGATAGTAAAATCAAGTTGTCCATCTTGTTGGAAACGTTGGTCATCCGACGTGAGCATTCGTTGTTCATGAATGAAGCATATGCTATTTAGGGGCCACGATGTTCTTCGAAATAGGAAATTTGCATTTTCAAAAGTCGTTAAATCTGGTAATCATTTGTCTGCGTACCTAGCATTCTTCGAATACTTCTTATCAAATAAGATGACGGATCTTGACATCCTGAAGGAAGAATCCGAGTGATGGTTGCTTTTAGGAGTTTTCGTTATGCCTCGGTTTCAAGGTTTGGTTATGCTTGATACTGAAATAAGAGAATCAATATTATTTAGATGAAATTATATTCCAGAAGTTCTGATGAACCTTGTGAATGTAGACAATAGAAACTCTCAATCGTGAATCCATGTCATCCTTATTTTTGCAGATTTGTTTATTCATCTTGAAACCTCGGCTCTACTCGTGAGAAGCTATTTCATTTTAAGCGTCGTTGTTTCCTCCTTTTTTGGAAATTTAGTCATCCTCGGTCGTAGAATCATGTAATTCGACTTTTTATGGTCTAACCTTTTTTAACAATTTCATTTGTGTCATTAAATAACGAACCTCAGCTATGTCGATAATAAAACCAAGTTGTCCATCTCGTTGGAAACGTAGGTCATCTGACGTGAGCATTTGTTGTTCAAGAATGAAGCATATGCTATTTGGGAGCCACAACGCTCTTCGGAATCGAAAATTTGCATTTTCAAGATCGTTAAATCAGGTAATCATTTCTTTGCGTACCTAGGATTCTTCTAATACTTCTTATGAATAAGATGACGGATGTTGACATCCTGAAGGAAGAATCTGAGTGATCGTTGCTTTTAGGAGTTTTCGTTATGCCTCGGTTTCGAGGTTCGATTATGCTCAATACTGAAATTAAGGAATCAGTATTATTTAGATCAAATTATATTCCAGAAGTTCCGATGAACCCAGAGAATGTGGATGCTGGAAACTTTCAATCGTGAGTCCATGTATTCCTTATTTTCGGAGATATGTTTATTTATCTTGAACCCTCGGCTCTTCTCGAGAGAAGCTAATGCATTTTAAGCGTCGTTGTTTCCACTTGATTTGGAAATCTAGTCATCCTCGGTCGTAGAATCAAGTAATTTGACTTTTTATGGTCTAACCTTTTTCAACAAGTTCATTTCAGTCATTAAATTACGAACCTAGGCTATCTCGTTAGTAAAACCGAGTTGTGCATCTTGTTGGAAACGTAGGTCATCCGACGTGAGCATTCGTTGTTCAAGAACGAAGCATTTGCTATTTGGGAGCCACGATGCTCTTCGGAATTGGAATTTTGCATTTTCAAAATCGTTAAATCAGGTAATCATTTGTCTGTGTACCTAGGATTCTTTGAATACTTCTTATGAATAAGATGACGGATGTTGACATCCTGAAGGAAGAATCCGAGTGATGGTTACTTTTAGGAGTTTTCGTTCTGCCTTGGTTTCGAGGTTTGGTTATGCTCGATACTGAAATCAAAGAATCAATATTATTTACATCAAATTATATTCCAGAAGTTCCGATGAACCCTGAGAATGTGGACGCCGGAAACTCTCAATCGTGAATCTATGTAATCCATATTTTAGTAGATTTGTTTAGTTATCTTAAAACCTCGGCTCTTCTCGAGTGAAGCTATTCCAATTTAAGCTTCGTTGTTTCCTCCTGATTTGGAAATCTAGTCATCCTCGGTCGTAGAATCAAGTAATTTGACTTTTTATGGTCTAACTTTTTTCAACAAGTACATTTCAATCATTAAATTACGAACCATGGCTATCTCGATAGTAAAACCAAGTCGTGCATCTTGTTGGAAATGTAGGTCATCCAAGGTGAGCATTCGTTGTTCAAGAACGAAGCATATGCTATTTGGGAGCCATGATGCTCTTCGGAATTGAAATTTTCCATTTTTATAATCGTTAAATCAGGTAATCATTTGTCTACGTGCCTCGGATTCTTCTTATACTTCTTATGAATAAGATGACGGATCTTGACATCCTGAAGGAAGAATCCGAGTGATCGTTACTTTTAGGAGTTTTCGTTATGCCTCGGTTTCGAGGTTTGGTTATGCTCGATACTGAAATAAAAGAATCAATATTATTTAGATCAAACGATAGTCCAGAAGTTCCGATGAACCCTGAGAATGTGGACGTCGGATACTCTCAATCGTGAATCCATGTAATCCTTATTTTAAAAGAATTGTTTATTTATCTTGAAACCTCGGCTCTTCTCGTGTGAAGCTATTCCATTTTGAGCGTCGATGTTTACTCCAGATTTGGAAATCTAGTCATCCTCGGTCGTAGAATCAAGTAATTTGACTTTTCATGGTCCAACCATTTTCAAGATGTTCATTTTAGTCATTAAATTACGAACCTCAGCTATCTTGATAGTATAACCAAGTTGTCCATCTTGTTACAAACGTAGCTCATCCGACGTGAGCATTCGTTGTTCAAGAACGAAGCATATGCTATTTGGGGGCAACGATGCTCTTTGGAATAGGAAATTTGCATTTTCAAAATCGTTAAATCAGGTAATCATTTGTCTGTGTTCTTAGGATTCTTCGAATACTTCTTATGAATAAGATGACGGATGTTGACATCCTGATGGAAGAATCCGAGTGATCGTTGCTCTTAGCAGTTTTCGTTATGCCTCGGTTACGAAGTTTGGTTATACTTGATACTGAAATCAAAGAATCAATATTACTTAGATGAAATTATATTCCAAAAGCTCCGATGAAACCTGCAAATGTGGACACTAGAAACTCTCAATCGTGAATCCATGTCATTCTTATTTTAGCAGATTTGTTTATTCATCTTGAAACCTCGGCTCTTCTCTAGAGAAGCTATTTCATTTTAAGCGTGCTTGTTTCCTCCTTATTTAGAAATTTAATCATCCTCGATTGTAGAATCAAGTAATTCGACTTTTTGTGGTCTAAGCTTTTTCAACAATTTCATTTGTGTCATTAAATTACGAACCTCAGCTATCTCGATTGTAAAACCAAGTTGTCCATCTTGTTGGAAACGTAGGTCATCCGACGTGAGCATTCGTTGTTCAAGAACGTAGCATATGCTATTTGGGAGCTACGATGCTCTTCGGAATAGGAATTTTGCATTTTCAAAATCTTTAAATCAGGTAATCATTTGTCTGCGTTCCTAGGATTCTTCGAATACTTCTTATGAATAAGATGACGAATGTTGACATCTTGAAGGAAGAATCCGAGTGATCGTTGCTCTTAGGAGTTTTCGTTATGCCTCGGTTACGAATTTTGGTTATACTCGATACTGAAATCAAAGAATCAATATAACTTAGATGAAATTATATTCCAGAAGCTCCGATGAACCCTGCAAATGTGGACACTGGAAACTCTCAATCGTGAATCTATGTCATCCTTATTTTAGCAGATTTGTTTATTCATCCTGAAGCCTCGGCTCTTGTCGAGAGAAGCTATTTCATTTTAAGCGTCATTGTTTTCTCCGGATTTGGAAATTTAGTCATCCTCGGTCGTAGAATCAAGTAATTTGACTTTTTATGGTCTACCCTTTTTCAATAATTTCATTTGTGTCATTAAATTACGAACCTCGGCTATCTCGATTGTAAAACCAAGTTGTCCATCTTGTTGGAAACGTAGATCATCCAACGTGAGCATTCGCTGTTCAAGAACGAAGCATATGCTATTTGGGAGCCACGATACTCTTTAGAATAGGAATTTGGCATTTTCAAAATCGTTAAATCAGGTAATCATTTGTCTACGTGCCTCGGATTCTTCTAATACTTCTTATGAATAAGATGACCGATCTTGACATCCTGAAGGAAGAATCGGAGTGATGGTTGCTTTTAGGAGTTTTCGTTATGCGTCGATTTCGATGTTTGGTTATACTCGATACTGAAATCAAACAATCAATATTACTTAGATGAAATTATATTCCAGAAGCTCCGATGAACCCTGCAAATGTGGACACTGGAAACTTTCAATCGTGAATCTATGTCATCCTTATTTTAGCAGATTTGTTTATTCATCCTGAAGCCTCGGCTCTTGTCGAGAGAAGCTATTTCATTTTAAGCGTCATTGTTTTCTCCGGATTTGGAAATTTAGTCATTCTCGGTCGTAGAATCAAGTAATTTGACTTTTTATGGTCTACCCTTTTTCAATAATTTCATTTGTGTCATTAAATTACGAACCTCGGCTATCTCGATCGTAAAACCAAGTTGTCCATCTTGTTGGAAACGTAGATCATCCAACGTGAGCATTCGCTGTTCAAGAACGAAGCATATGCTATTTGGGAGCCACGATACTCTTTAGAATAGGAATTTGGCATTTTCAAAATCGTTAAATCAGGTAATCATTTGTCTACGTGCCTCGGATTCTTCTAATACTTCTTATGAATAAGATGACCGATCTTGACATCCTGAAGGAAGAATCGGAGTGATGGTTGCTTTTAGGAGTTTTCGTTATGCGTCGATTTCGATGTTTGGTTATGCTCGATACTAAAATCAAAGAATCGTTATTATTTAGATCAAATTATATTCCAGAAGTTCCGATGAACCCTGCGAATGTGGACAATGGAAACACTCAATCGTGAATCCATGTCATCCTTATTTTAGCAAATTTGTTTATTCATCCTGAAGGCTCGGCTCTTCTCGAGAAAAGCTATTTCATTTTAAGCGTCATTGTTTTCTCCGGATTTGGAAATTTAGTCATCCTCGGTTGTAGAATCAAGTAATTCGGCATTTTATGGTCTAAACTTTTTCAACAATTTCATTTGTGTCATTAAATTACGAACCTCGGCTATCTCGATAGTAAAACCAAGTTGTGCATCTTGTTGGAAACGTAGGTCATCCGACATGAGCATTTGCTGTTCAAGAACAAAGCATATGCTGTTTGGGAGCCACGATACTCTTCGGAATAGGAATTTTGCATTTTCAAAATCGTTAAATCAGGTAATCATTTGTCTACGTGCCTTGGATTCTTCTAATACTTCTTATGGATAAGATGACGGATCTTGACATCCTGAAGGAAGAATCCGAGTGATGGTTGCTTTTAGGAGTTTTCGTTATGCGTCGGTTTCGATGTTTGGTTATGCTCGATACTAAAATCAAAGAATCATTATTATTTAGATGAAATTATATTCTAGAAGTTCCGATGAACCCTGCAATTGTGGACAATGGAAACTCTCAATCGTGAATCCATGTCATCCTTATTTTAGTAGATTTATTTATTCATCTTGAAACCTCGGCTCTTCTCGAGAGAAGCTATTTCATTTTAAGCGTCATTGTTTTCCCCGGATATGGAAATTTAGTCATCCTCGGTCGTAGAATCAAGTAATTCGACTTTTTATGGTCTAAACTTTTTCATCAATATCATTTGTGTCATTAAATTATGAACCTCGGCTATCTCGATGGTAAAACCAAGTTGTGCATCTTGTTGGAAACGTAGGTCATCTAACATGAGCATTCGGTTTTCAAGAACGAAGCATATGCTATTTGGGAGCCACGATGCTCTTCGGAATAGGAATTTTGCATTTTCAAAATCGTTAAATCAGGTAGTCATTTGTCTGTGTACCTAGGATTCTTTGAATACTTCTTATGAATAGGATGACGGATGTTGACATCCTGAAGGAAGAATCCAAGTGATCGTTGCTTTTAGGAGTTTTCGTTATGCCTCGGTTACGAAGTTTGGTTATACTCGATACTGAAATCAAAGATTCAATATTACTTAGATGAAATTATATTCTAGAAGTTCCGATGAACCTTGCGAATGTGGACACTGGAAACTCTCAATCGTGAATCCATGTCATCCTTATTTTAGCAGATTTGTTTATTCATCTTGAAAGCTCGGCTCTTCTCGAGAGAAGCTATTTCATTTTAAGCGTCCTTGTTTCCTCCTTATTTGGAAATTTAATCATCCTCGGTCGTAGAATCAAGTAATTCGGCTTTTTATGGTCTAACCTTTTTCAACAATTTCATTTGTGTCATTAAATTACGAACCTCGGCTATCTCGATAGTATAACCAAGTTGTCCATCTTGTTGGAAACGTAGGTCATCCGACGTGAGCATTCGTTGTTCAACAATGAAGCATATGCTAATTGGGGGAAACGATGCTCTTCGGAATAGGAAATTTGCATTTTCAAAATTGTTAAATCAGGTAATCATTTGTCTGCATTCCTAGGATTCTTCGAATACTTCTTATGAATAAGATGACGAATGTTGACATCTTGAAGGAAGAATCCGAGTGATCGTTGCTCTTAGGAGTTTTCGTTATGCCTCGGTTACGAATTTTGGTTATACTCGATACTGAAATCAAAGAATCAATATTACTTAGATGAAATTATATTCCAGAAGTTCCGATGAACCCTGCGAATGTGGACACTGGAAGCTCTCAATCGTGAATCCATGTCTTCCTTATTTTAGCAGATTTGTTTATTCATCTTGAAAGCTCGGCTCTTCTCGCGAGAAGCTATTTGATTTTAAGCGTCCTTGTTTCCTTCTTATTTGGAAATTTAATCATCCTCGGTCGTAGAATCAAGTAATTCGGCTTTTTATGGTCCAACCTTTTTCAACAATTTAATTTGTGTCATTAAATTACGAACCTCGGCTATCTCGATAGTATAACCAAGTTGTCCATCTTGTTAGAAACGTAAGTCATCCGACGTGAGCATTCGTTGTTCAAGAACGAAGAATATGCTAATTGGGGGAAACGATGCTCTTCGGAATAAGAAATTTGCATTTTCAAAATCGTTAAATCAGGTAATCATTTGTCTGCGTTCCTAGGATTCTTCGAATACTTCTTATGAATCAGATGACGAATGTTGACAACTTGAAGGAAGAATCCGAGTGATCGTTGCTCTTAGGAGTTTTCGTTATGCTTCGGTTACGAATTTTGGTTATACTTGATACTGAAATCAAAGAATCAATATTACTTAGATGAAATTATATTCCAGAAGCTCCGATGAACCCTGCGAATGTGGACACTGGAAACTCTCAATCGTGAATCCATGTCATCCTTATTTTAGCAGATTTGTTTATTCATCTTGAAACCTCGGCTCTTCTCGAGATAAGCTATTTCATTTTAAGCGTCCTTGTTTCCTCCTTATTTGGAAATTTAATCATCCTCGATCGTAGAATCAAGTAATTCGACTTTTTGTGGTCTAACCTTTTTCAACAATTTCATTTGTGTCATTAAATTACGAACCTCAGCAATCTCGATAGTAAAATCAAGTTGTCCATCTTGTTGCAAACGTAGGTCATCCGATGTGAGCATTCGTTGTTCAAGAACGAAGCATATGTTATTTGGGGGCCATGATGCTCTTCGGAATAGGAATTTTGCATTTTCAAAATCGTTGAATCTGGTAATCATTTGGCTGCGTACCTAGGATTCTTCGAATACTTCTTATGAATAAGATGATGGATCTTAACATCTTGACGGAAGAATCCGAGTGATCGTTGCTTTTAGGAGTTTTCGTTATGGTTCGGTTTCGATGTTTAGTTCTGCTCGATACTAAAATCAGTAAATCAATATTATTAAGATGAAATTGTATTCCAGAAGTTCCGATGAACCCTACGAATGTGGACAATGGAAACTCTCAATCGTGAATCCATGTCATCCTTATTTTAGTAGATTTGTTTATTCATCTTGGAACCTCGGCTCTTCTCAAGAGAAGCTATTTCATTTTAAGTATCATTGACTCCTCCTGATTTGGAAATATAGTCATCCTCGGTCGTAGAATCAAGTAATTCGACTTTTTATGGTCTAACCTTTTTCAATAATTTCATTTGTGTAATTAAATTACGAACCTCGGCTATCTCGATTGTAAAACCAAGTTGTCCATCTTGTTGGAAACATAGGTCATCCGACGTGAGCATTCGTTGTTCAAGAACGTAGCATATGCTATTTGGCAGCTACAATGCTCTTCGGAAGAGGAATTTTGCATTTTCAAAATCTTTAAATCAGGTAATCATTTGTCTGCGTACCTAGGATTTTTCGAATGCTTCTTATGAATAAGATGACCGATCTTGACATCCTGAAGGAAGAATCCGTGTGATCGTAGCTTTTAGGAGTTTTCGTTGTGCTTCAGTTACGAAGTTTGGTTATGCTCGATACTGAAATCAAAGAGTCAATATTACTTAGATGAAATTATATTCCAGAAGTTCCGATGAACGCTACGAGTGTAGACACTGGAAACTCTCAATCGTGAATCCATGTCATCCTTATTTTAGCATATTTGTTTATTCAGAATAACGAATGGTCACGTCGGATGACCTATGTTTCCAGCAATAAGGACAACTTGGTTTTACTATCGAAATAGCCGAGGTTCATAATATAAGGATTATAATGAACTTATTGAAAAAGGTTAGACTATAAAAAGTCGAATTACTTGATTCTTCGACTAAGGGTGAAGAAATTTGCAAACCAAAAGAAAGAACGACGCTTAAAAAGCAAGTGCATCTTTCGAGAAATGCCGAACATTCTGGATGAATAAACAAATCACCTAAAATAAGGGCTAATTGCTTTTACGATTGAGAGTAGCCAGGGTCCGTTTTCTGAGGGTTCATTGGAACAACTGAAATAACATTTCTTCTCAATAAGATGGATTGTTTGAATTCATTATCTAGTATAACCAGATTTGGAAACCGAAGCATAATGAAAACTCCTAAAAACAAGGACCACTCGGCTTCTTCTTTGAGAATATCAAGATCCGTCATCTTATTCATAAAAAGTTTTTGAAGAATCATAACAACGTAGACAAAGGACTACCTGATTTAACGATTTGGAAAATGCAAGGTTCCTATCCCCAAGACCATCGCGGCTACCAAATAGCATATGCATCTTTCTAGAATAACGAATGGTCAATTTGGATGACCTATGTTCCTAGCAAGATGAACAACTTGGTCTTACTATCGACATAGCTAAGGTTCGTAATATAAGGATTCTAATGAACTTATTGAAAAACGTTAGACCATAAAAAGTCGAATTACTTGATTCTGCGACTGAGGGTGAATAAATTTCCAAATCCGCAGGAAACAACGATGCTTAAAAAGCAAGAGCTTCTTTCGACAAATGACGAGGATTCTGGATGAATAAACAAATCTCCTAAAATAAGGATTACTTGCTATCACGATTGAGTGTAGCTAGGGTCCATTTTCAGAGGGTTCATCGTAACATCCGGAATAACATTTGTTCTCAATAAGATGGATTCTTTGATTTCAGTATCAAGTATAACAAGATTTGGAAACCGAAGCATAACGAAAGCTCCTAAAAACAAGGACCACTCGACTTCTTCGTTGAGAATGTCAAGATCAGTCATCTTATTCATAACACGGACAACGAACAACTACATTTAACGATTTAGAAAATGCAAAGTTCCTATCCCCAAGATCACCGCGGCTCCCAAATAGTATATGCATCTTTCTAGAATAACGTATGGTCACTTCGGATGACCTACGATCCCATCAAGATGGACAAATTGGTTTTACTATCGAGATAGCCGAAGTTCGTAATATAAGGATACTAATGAACTTCTTGAAATACATTAAACCGTAAAAAGTGGAATTACTTGATTCTGCGATTGAGGACGAATAAATTTCCAAATTTGCAAAAGACAACAACGCTTAAAAAGCAAAAGCTTCTTTTGAGAAATGCCGAGGATCCTAGATGAATAAACAAATCTCCTAAAATAAGGATTACTTGCTATCACGATTGAGTATAGCCAGGGTCCGTCTTCTGAGGACACTTCGGAACATCTAGAATAACACTTGTTCTCAATAAGATGGATTCTTTCATTTCAATATCAAGTCTAACCAGATTTGGAAACCGAAGCATAACGAAAACTCCTAAAAAATGGGACCACATGGCTTCTTCTTTGAGAATGTCAAGATCCGTCATCTTATTCATAAAATGTTTTTGAAGAATCGGAGTAACGCAGACAATGGACTTCCTGATTTAACGATTTGGAAAATGCAAAGTTCCTACCCAAAATAGCATATGCATCTTTCTAGAATAACGAATGGCCACGTTGAATGACCTACTTTCCAAGCAAGATGGACAATTTCGTTTTACTATCGAGATAGCTGAGGTTCATAACAGAAGGATACTAATGAACTTGTTGAAAAACGTTAGACCATAAAAAGTCGAATTACTTGATTCTGCGATTGAGGACGAATAAATTTCCAAATTCCTAGGAAACAACGATGTTAAAAAAGCAAGAGCTTGTTTCGAGAAATGCTGAGGATCCCGGATGAACAAATAAATCTTCTAAAATAAGGATTACTTGCAATCACGATTGAGTGTAGCCAGGGTCCATTTTTTGTGGGTTCATCGGAACATCTGGAACAACATTTGTTCTTAATAAGATGGATTCTTGGATTTCAGTATCAAGTATAACCAGATTTGGAAACCGAAGCATAACGAAAACTCTTAAAAAATGGGACCATACGACTTCTTCTCTAAGAATGTCAAGATCCGTCATCTTATCCATAAAAAGTTTTTAAAGAATCGGAGTAAGGCAGACAACAGACTTCCTGATTCAACGATTTCGAAAATGCAAGGTTCCTATCCCAAAGAGCACCGCGGCTCCCATATAGCATATGGATCTTTCTAGAATAACGAATGCTCACGTCGGATGACCTAGGTTCCCAACAACATGGACAACTTGGTTTTACTATCGAGATAGCCAAGGTTCGTAATCAAAAGATTCTAATGAACTTGTTGAAAAACATTAGACCATAAAAAGTAGAATTACTTGATTCTACGATTGAGGAAGAATAAATTTCCAAATCCGCAGGAAACAACGACGCTTAAAAAGCAAGAGCTTCTTTCGAGAAATGCCGAGAATTTTGGATGAATAAAAAAATCATCTAAAATAAGGATTACTTGCTTTTACGATTGAGTGTAGCCAGGGTCCGTTTTCTGATGATTCATCGAAACATCTGAAATAACATTTCTTCTCAATAAGATGGATTCTTTGAATTCAGTATCGAATATAACAAGATTTGGAAAACGAAGCATAACAAAAACTCCTAAAAAATGGGACCACACGGCTTCTTTTTTGAGAATGTCAAGATCCGTCATCTTATTCATAAAAAGTTTTTGAAGAATCAGACTAACGCAGACAACGAACTTCCGGATTTAACGATTTCGAAAATGCAAGGTTCCTATCCTAATGAGCACCGCGGCTCCCAAATAGCATATGCATCTTTCTAAAGTAACGAATGCTCACGTCAGATGACCTAGGTTCCCAACAAGATGGACAACTTGGTTTTACTATCGAGATAGCCAAGGTTCGTAATATAAGGATACTATTGAACTTGTTATAAAACGTTAGACCATAAAAAGTCGAATTACTTGATTCTGCGACTGAGGAAGAATAAATTTCCAAATCCGCAGGAAACAACGACGCTTAAAAAGAAAAAGCTTCTTTCGAGAAATGCTGAGGATTCTGGATGAATAAGCAAATCTCCTAAAATAAGGATTACTTGCTATTACGATTGAGTGTAGCCAGGGTCCGTTTTTTGTAGGTTCATCAAAACATCGGGAATGACATTTGTTCTCAATATAATGGATTCTTTGATTTTAGTAACAAGTATAACCATATTTGGAAACCGAATCAAAATGAAAACACCTAAAAAATGGGACCACACGGCTTCTTCTTTGAGAATGTTAAGATCCATCATCTTATTCATAAAACGATTTTGAAGAATCGTAGTAACGCAGACAACGGACTTCCTGATTTAACGATTTCGAAAATGCAAGGTTCCTATGCCAAAGAGCACCGCGGCTCCCAAATAGCACATGGATCTTTCTAAAATAACAAATGCTCACGTCGGATGACCTAGGTTCCCAACAACATGGACAACTTAGTTTTACTATCGAGATAGCCAAGGTTCGTAATATAACGATACTATTGAACTTGTTATAAAACGTTAGACCATAAAAAGTAGAATTACTTGATTCTGTGACTAAGGACGAATAAATTTCCAAATTCGCAGGAAACAACGACGCTTAAAAAGCAAAAGCTTCTTTCGAGAAATGTCGAGGATTCTGGATGAACAAACAAATTTCCTGAAATAAGGATTACTTGTTATTACGATTGAGTGCAGCCAGGGTCCGTTTTTTGTAGGTTCATCGGAACATCTGGAATAACATTTGTTCTCAATGAGATGGATTCTTCGATTTATAGTATCAAGTATAACAAAATTTGGAAACCCAATCATAACAAAAACTCCTAAAAAATGGGACCACATGACTTCTTCTTTGAGAATGTCAAGATCCGTCATCTTATTCATAAAAAGTTTTTAAAGCATCCAAGTAATGCAGACAATGGACTTCCTGATTCAACGATTTCGAAAATGCAAGGTTCCTATCCCAATGAGCACCGCGGCTCCCAAATAGCATATGCATCTTTATAGAGTAACGAATGCTTACGTCTGGTGACCTAGGTTCCTAACAAGATGGACAACTTGCTTTCACTATCGAGATAGCCATGGTTCGTAATATAAGGATACTATTGAACTTGTTATAAAACGTTAGACCATAAAAAGTCGAATTACTTGATTCTATGACTGAGGACGAATAAATTTCCAAATTCCCAGGAAACAACGATGCTAAAAAAGAAAGAGCTTGTTTCGAGAAATGCTGAGGATCCCGGATGAACAAATAAATCTTCTAAAATAAGGATTACTTGCAATTACGATTGATTGTAGCCAGGGTCCGTTTTTTGGAGGTTCATCGGAACATCTGGAATAACATTTGTTCTCAATAAGATGGATTCTTTGATTTTAGTATCAAGTATAACCATATTTGGAAATCGAAACATAACAAAAACTCTTAAAAAATAGGACCACACAGCTTCTTCTTCGAGAATGTCAAGATCCGTCATCTTATTCATAAAAAGATTTTGAAGAATCGGAGTAACGCAGACGACGGACTTCCTGATTTATCGATTTGAAAAATGCATGGTTCCTATGCCAATGAGCACCGCGGCTCCCAAATAGCATTTGGATCTTTCTAGAATAACGAATGCTCACGTTGAATGACCTAGGTTCTCAACAAGATGGACAATTTGGTTTTACTGTCGAGATAGCCAAGGTTCGTAATATAAGGATACTATTGAACTTGTTGTAAAATGTTAGATTATAAAAAGTCGAATTACTTAATTCTGCGACTGGGGACGAATAAATTTCCAAATCCGCAAGAAACAATGACGCTTAAAAAGCAAAAGCTTCTTTCGAGAATTGCCGAGGATTCTGGATGAATAAACAAATCTCCTAAAATAAGGATTACTTGCTATTACGATTGAGTGTAGCCAGTGTCCGTTTTTTGTAGGTTCAACGGAACATCTGGAATAACATTTGTTCTCAATAAGATGGATTCTTCGATTTATAGTATCAAGTATAACAAAATTTGGAAACCGAATCATAACAAAAACTCCTAAAAAATGGGACCACACGGCTTCTTCTTTGAGAATGTCAAGATCCGTCATCTTATCCATAAAAATTTTTTGAAGAATCGGAGTAATGCAGACAACGGACTTCCTGATTTAACGATTTGGAAAATGCAAGGTTCCTATCCCAATGAGCACCGCGACTCCCAAATAGCATATGCATCTTTCTAGAGTAACGAATAATCACGTCGGATGACCTAGGTTCCTAACAAGATGGACAACTTGCTTTTACTATTGAGATAGCCAATGTTCGTAATATAAGGATACTATTGAACTTGTTATAAAACATTAGACCATAAAAAGTCGAATTACTTGATTCAATGACTGAGGACGAATAAATTTCCAAATCCGCAGGAAACAACGACGCTTAAAAAGCAAAAGCTTCTTTTGAGAAATGCCTAGGAGTCTGGATGAATAAACAAATCTCCTAAAATAAGGATCACTTGCTATCACGATCGGGTGTAGCCAGGGTCCGTTTTCTATGGGTTCATCGAAACATCTGGAATAACACTTGTGCTCATTAAGATGGATGCTTCGATTTATAGTATCAAGTATAACCATAATTGGAAACTGAAGCATAACGAAAACTCCGAAAAAATGGGACCACACAGCTTCTTCTTCGAGAATGTCAAGATCGGTCATCTTATTCATAAAAAGTTTCTGAAGAATCAGACTAACGTAGACAATGGACTTCCTGATTTAGCGATTTCGAAAATGTAAGGTTCTTATCCCAATGAGCACTGCGGCTCCCAAATAGCATATGCATCTTTCTAGACTAACAAATGCTCACGTCGGATGACCTAGGTTCCTAACAAGATGGACAACTTGGTTTTATTATCGAGATAGCTAAGGTTTGTAATATAAGGATACTATTGAACTTGTTATAAAACGTTAGACCATAAAAAGTCGAATTACTTGATTTTGTGACTGAGGACGAATAAATTTCCAAATCCGCAAGAAACAACGACGCTTAAAAAGCAAAAGCTTCTTTCCAGAAATGCCGAGGATTCTGGATGTATAAACAAATCTCATAAAATAAGGATTACTTGCTATTACGATTGAGTGTAGCCAGGGTCCATTTTTTGTAGGTTCATCGGAACATCTGAAATAACATTTGTTCTCAATAAGATGGATTCTTTGATTTCAGTATCAAGTATAACCATATTTGGAAATCGAAGCATAACGAAAACTCCTAAAAAATGGGACCACACGGCTTCTTCTTTGAGAATGTCAAGATCCATCATCTTATTCATAAAAAGATTTTGAACAATCGGAGTAACGCAGACAATGGACTCCTGATTTAACGACTTGAAAAATGCAAGGTTCCTATGCCAATGAGCACCGCGACTCCCAAATAGCATTTGGATCTTTCTAGAATAACGAATGCTCACGTTGGATGACCTAGGTTCCCAACAAGATGGACAATTTGGTTTTACTGTCGAGATAGCCAAGGTTCGTAATATAAGGATACTATTGAACTTGTTGTAAAACGTTAGATTATAAAAAGTCGAATTACTTAATTCTGCGACTGGGGACGAATAAATTTCCAAATCCGCAGGAAACAACAACGCTTAAAAAGCAAAAGCTTCTTTCGAGAAATGCCGAGGACTCTGGATGAAAAAACAAATCTCCTAAAATAAGGATTACTTGCTATCACGATCGGGTGTAGCCAGGGTCCGTTTTCTATGGGTTCATCGGAACATTTGGAATAACACTTGTGCTCAATAAGATGGATTCTTCGATTTATAGTATCAAGTATAACAAAATTTGGAAACCGAATCATAACAAAAACTCCTAAAAAGTGGGACCACACGGCTTCTTCTTTGAGAATGTCAAGATCCGTCATCTTATTGATAAAAATTTTTTGAAGAATCGGAGTAACGCAGACAACGGACTTCCTGATTTAACGATTTGGAAAATGCAAGGTTCCTATCCCAATGAGCACTGCGGCTCCCAAATAGCATATGCATCTTTCTAGAGTAATGAATGCTCACATCGGATGACTTAGGTTCCCAACAAGATGGACAACTTGCTTTTACTATCGAGATAGCTAAGGTTCGTTATATAAAGATACTATTGAACTGGTTATAAAACGTTAGACCATAAAAAGTCGAATTACTTGATTCTGCGACTGATGACGAATAAATTTCCAAATCCACAGGAAACAACGATGCTTAAAAAGCAAAAGCTTCTTTCGAGAAATGCCGAGGACACTGGATGAATAAACAAATCTCCTAAAATAAAGATTACTTGCTATTACGATTGAGTGTAGCCAGGGTCCGTTTTCTATAGGTTCCTTGGAACAACTGGAATAACATTTGTTCTCAATAAGATGGATTCTTCGATTTATAGTATCAAGTATAATAATATTTGGAAACCGAATCATAACGAAAACTCATCAAAAATGGGACCACACGGCTTCTTCTTTGAGAATGTCAAGATCCGTCATCTTATTCATAAAAAGTTTTTGAAGAATCAGAGTAACGTAGACAATGGACTTCCAGATTTAACGATTTCGAAAATGTAAGTTTCCTATCCCAATGAGCACCGTGGCTCCCAAATAGCATATGCATCTTTCTAGAGTAATATAAGGATACTATTGAACTTGTTATAAAACGATAGACCATAAAAAGTCGAATTACTTGATTATGCGACTGAGGACGAATAAATTTCCAAATCCGTAGTAAACAACGACGCTTAAAAAGCAAAAGCTTCTTTCGAGAAATTCCGAGGACTCTAGATGAATAAACAAATCTCCTAAAATAAGGATTACTTGCTATTACGATTGGGTGTAGTCAGGGTCCATTTTTTGTAGGTTCATCGGAACATCTGGAATAACATTTGTTCTCAATAAGATGGATTCTTCGATTTATTGTATCAAGTATAACAAAATTTGGAAACCGAATCATAACGAAAACTCCTAAAAAATGGGACCACACGGCTTCTTCTTTAAAAATATCAAGATCCGTCATCTTATTCATAAAAAGTTTTTGAAGAATCGAAGTAACGCAGACAACGAACTTCCTGATTTAATGATTTGGAAAATGTAAGGTTCCTATCCCAAAGAGTACCGCGGCTCCCAAATAGCATATGCATCTTTCTAGAGTAACGAATGCTCACGTCGGATAACCTACATTGCCAACAAGATGGGCAACTTGGTTTTACTATTGAGATAGCCGAGGTTTGTAATATAAGGAAACTAATGAACTTGTTGAAAAACGTTAGACCATGAAAAGTCGAATTACTGGATTCTACGTTTGAGCACGAATAAATTTCCAAATTCGCAAGAAGCAAAGACGCTTAAAAAGCAAGAGCTTGTTTCGAGAAATGCCGAGGATTCTGGATGAATAAACAAATCTCCTAAAATAAGGATTACTTGCAATCACGATTTTAGTGAAGCCAGGGTCCGTTTTCTGAGGGTTCATTAGAACATCTGAAATAACATTTGTTCTTAATAAGATGGATTCTTTGATTTCAGTATCAAGTATCACCATATTTGAAACCCAAAGCATAACGAAAACTCCTGAAAACAAGGACCACTCGACTTCTTTTTTGAGAATGTCAAGATCCATCATCTTATTCATTAAAGGTTTTTGAAGAATTCGAGCAATGCAAACGATAGACTACCTGATTTAACGATTTGGAAAATGCAAAGTTCCTATCCCCAAGAGCACCACGGCTCCCAAATAGCATATGCATCTTTCTAGAATAACGAATGCTCACGTCGGATGACTTACGTTTCCAAAAAGATGGATAACTTGGTATTACAATCAAGATAGCTGAGGTTCATAATCTAAGGATTCTAATGATCTTTTTGAAAAATGTTGGACAATAAAAAGTCGAATTACTTGATTCTATGACTGAGGAGCAATAAGTTTCCATATCCATAGGAATCAATGACGCTTAAAAAGCAAGAGCTTCTTTCGAGTAATGCCGAGGATTCTGGATGAATAAACAAACCTCCTAAAATAAGGGTTAATACCTTTTACTATTAAGAGTAGCTAGGGTCCATTTTCTGAGGGTTCATCGGAGCATCTGGAAAGGCATTATATCACAATAAGATGGATTCTTTGAATTCAGTATCTAGTTTAACCAAATTTGGAAATCGAAGCATGACGAAAACTCCTCAAGACAAGGATCACTCGGCTTCTTCCTTAAGAATGTCAAGATTCGTCATCTTATTCATAAAAAGTTTTTGAAGAATCCTAGCAACGTAAACAAAGGACTACCTGATGTAACGATTAGGAAACTGCAAGGTTCCTATCCCCAAGAGTACCGTGGCTCCCAAATAGCATAAGCTTTTTCTAGAATAACGAATGGTCACGTCGAATGACCTACGTTCACAGCAAGATGGACAACTTGGTTTTACTATCGAGATAGCTGAGGTTCGTAATGTAAGGATTCTAATAAACTTCTTGAAAAACGTTAAACCATAAAAAGTCGAATTACTTGATTCTGCGACTGAAGGCGAATAAATTTCCAAATCCGCGAGAAACAACGACGCTTAAAAAGCAAGAGCTTCTTTCAAGAAATGCTGAGGATTCTGGATGAATAAACAAATCTCCTAAAATAAGGAATACTTGCTATCACGATTGAGTATAACTAAGGTCCGTTATTTAAGGGTTCATCAGAACATCTGGAATAACATTTGTTCTTAATAAGATGGATTCTTTGATTTCAGTATCAGGTATAACCAGATTTAGAAAACAAAGCATAATGAGAAATCATAAAAACATGGACCACTCGACTTCTTCTTTAAGAATATCAAGATCAGTCATCTTATTCATAAAAAGTTTTTGAAGAATTCTAGCAACACAGACAACGGATTACCAGATTTAACAATTTGGAAAATGCAAGTTTCCTATCCCCAAGAGTACCGCGGCTCCCAAATAGCATATGCATCTTTCTAGAATAACGAATGCTCACGTCGGATGACCTACGTTCCCAACAAGATGGACAACTTTGTTTTACTATCGAGATAGCCGATGTTCGTAATATAAGGATTCTAATGAGCCTGTTGAAAAACGTTAGACCATAAAAAGTCAAATTACTTGATTTTGCTATTGTGGTCGAATAAATTTCCAAATCTACAGGAAACAACGACGCTTAAAAAGCAAGTGCTTCTTTCGAGAAATGCCGAGGATTTTGGATTAATAAACAAATCTCCTACAATAAGGATTACTAGCTAGCACGATTGAGTCTAGAATAAGATGGATGGTTTCATTTCAGTATCAAGTGTAACCAGATTTGGAAACCGAAGCATAACGAAAACTCCTAAAAACAAGGACCACTCGGCTTCTTCTTTGAGAATGTCAGGATCTGTCATCTTATTCATAAAAAGTTTTTGAAGAATCCCAGCAACGCAGACAACGGAGTGCTAGATTTAACGATTTGGAAAATGTAAAGTTCCTATCCCCAAGAGCACTGTGGCACCCAAATAGCATATGCATCTTTCTAGAATAATGAATGCTCAAGCTGGATGACATACGTTCCCAACAAGATGGACAACTTAGTTTTACTATCGAGATAGCCAGGGTTCGTAATCTAAGGATTTTAATGAACTTTTTGAAAAACATTAGACCATAAAAAGTTAAATTACTTGATTCTGCGACTGAGGACGAATAAATTTCCAAATCCGTAGGAAACAACGACACTTAAAAAGCAAGCGCTTCTTTCGAGAAATGTCAAGGATTCTGGATGAATAAACAAATCTTCTAAAATAAAGATTACTTGCTATCACGATCGAGTGTAGCTAGGGTCCATTTTCTGAGGGTTCATCGAAACATTTGGAATAACATTTGTTCTCAATAAGATGGATTCTTTGATTTCATTACCAAGTACAACCGGATTTGGAAACCAAGGCATAACGAAAACTCCTAAAAACAAGGACCGCTCAGCTTATTCTTTAAGAATGTCAAGAGCCGTGATCTTATTCATAAAAAGTTTTTGGAGAATCGCAGCAACGCAGACAACGGACTACCTAATTTAACGATTTGGAAAATGCAAGGTTCCTATCCCAAAGAGCACCGTAGCTCCCAAATAGCATCTGCATCTTTCTAGAATAACGAATGCTCATTTCGGATGACCTACATTCCCAACAAGATGGATAACTTGGTTTTACTATCGAGATAGTAAAGGTTCGTAATTTAGGGATTCTAATGAACTTGTTGAAAAAGGGCGAATAAATTTCCAAATCCGCAAGAAACAACGATGCTTAAAAAGCAAGAGCTTCTGAATGAATAAACAAATCTCCTAAAATAAGGATTACTTGCTATCACGATTGAGTCCAGCTAGGGTCCATTTTCTGAGGTTTCATTGTTACATCTGGAATAACATTTGTTCTCAATAAGATGGATTCTTTGATTTCAGTATCATGTATAACCATATTTGGAAACCAAAGCATAAGGAAAACTCCTAAAAACATGAATTACTCAGCTTCTTTTTTGAGAATATCAAGATCCGTCATCTTATTCACAAAAAGGTTATGAAGAATCCCAGCAACGCAGACAACAGACTACCTGATTTAAGGATTTAGAAAATGCAAGGTTCCTATCCCCAAGAGCACAACGGCTCCTAAATAGCATACGCATCATTCTAGAAAAATGGATGCTCATGTCGGATGGCTTAAGTTCCCAACAAGATGGACAACTTGGTTTTACGATTGAGATAGCCGAGGTTCTTAATATAAGGATTCTAATGGACTTGTTGAAAAATGTTGGACCATAAAAAGTCGAATTACTTGATTCTGCGACTGACGACGAATAAATTTCCAATTCCGCAGGAAACAACGACGCTTAGAAAGCAAGTGCTTCTTTTGAGAAATGTCAAGGATTCTAGATGAATAAACAAATCTTCTAAAATAAGGATTACTTGCTATCACGATTGAGCGTAGCAAGGGTCCGTTTTTTGAGGGCTCATCAGTACATCTGGAATAACAATTGTTTTCAATAAGATGGATTCTTTGATGTCTACCTGATTTAACGATTTAGAAAACGCAGAGTTCCAATCCCCAAGAGCACCGTAGCACCCAAATAGCATATGCATCTTTCTAGAATAACGAATGCCCAAGTTGGATTACATACGTTCCCAATAAGATGGACAACTTGGTTTTACTATCGAGATAGCCGAGGTTTGTAAATTAAGGATTCTAATGAACTTGTTGAAAAACATTAGACCACAAAAAGTTGAATTACTTGATTCTGCGATTGAGGACAAATAAATTTCCAAATCCGCAAGAAACAACGACGCTTAAAAAGCAAGTGCTTCTTTTGAAAAATTCCGAGGATTCTGGATGAATAAACAAATCTCGAAATAAGGATTACTTGCTATCACGATTGAGTGTAGCTAGGGTCCGTTTTCTAAGAGTTCATCGGAACATCTGGAATAACATTTGTTCTCAATAAGATGGATTCTTTGAATTCAGTATCAAGTATAACCAGATTTGGAAACTGAAGCATAACGAAAACTCCTAAAAACAAGGATCACTTGGCTTCTTCCTTGAGAATATCAAGATCAGTCATCTTATTCATAAGAAGTTTTTGAAGAATCCAAGCAACGTAAACAACGAACTACCTGATTTAACGATTTGGAAAATGTAAAGTTTCTATCCCCAAGAGCACCGCGGCTCCCAAATAGCATATGCATCTTTCTAGAATAACGAATGCTCACGTCCAATGACCCACATTCCTAACAAGATGGACAACTTGGATTTACCATCCAGATAGCCGAGGTTCGTAATATAAGGATTCTAATGAACTTGTTGAAAAACATTAGACCATAAAAAGTTGAATTAGTTGATTCTGCGACTGAGGACGAATAAATTTCCAAATGTGCAGGAAACAACGATGCTTAAAATGCAAGAGCTTCTTTCGAGAGATTCCAAGGATTCTGGATGAATAAACAAATCTCTTAAAATAAGGATTACTTGCTACCACGATTGAACGTAGCTAGGGTTCGTTTTATAAGGGTTCATTGTAACATCTGGAATAACATTTGTTCTCAATAACATGGATTCTTTGATTTCAGTATCATGTATAACCACATTTAGAAATCGAAGCAAAAGGAAAACTACAAAAAACAATTACCACTAGGCTTCTTCTTTGAGAGTATCAAGATTCGTCATCTTATTCATGAAAAGTTTTTGAAGAATCCCGGCAATGTAGAAATCAGACTACCTGATTTAACGATTTAGAAAATGCAAAGTTCCTATCCCCAAGGGCACGACAGCTCCCAAATAGCATATGCATCTTTCTAGAATAACGAATGCTCACGTCGGATGACCTACGTCCCCACCAAGATGAATAACTTGGTTTTACTACCGAAATAGCCGAGGTTCGTAATTTAAAGATTCTAATGAACTTGTTGAAAAACGTTAGACCAAAAAAAGTCGAATTAGTTGATTTTGCAGCTGAGGATGAATAAATTTCCAAATCCACAAGAAACAACGACACTTAAAAAGCAAGAGCTTCTTTCAAGAAATGCCGAGAATTTTGGATGAATTAACAAATCTCCTAAAATAAGGATTACATGATATTACAATTGAGTATAGCCAGGGTCCGTTTTCTGAGGGTTCATCGAAACATGTGCAATAACATTTGTTCTCAATAAGATGAATTCTTTGATTTCATTATCAAGTATTACCAAATTTGGAAATCGAAGCATAATGAAAACTCCTAAAAACAAGGACCACTCAGCTTCTTCTTTGAGAATGTCAAGATCCGTCATCTTATTCATAAAAAGTTTTTGAAGAATCCTAGCAACATAGACAACGAACTACCTGATTTAACGATTTTGAAAATGCAAAGTTCCTATCCCCAAGAGCACCACGGCTCCCAAATAGCATATGCATCTTTCTAGAATAACGAATGCTCAGGTCGGATGACCTATGGTCCCAACAAGATGGATAACTTGGTTTTACTACCGAGATTGCCAAGGTTCGTAATTTAAGGATTCTAATAAACTTGTTGAAAAACGTTAGACCACAAAAAGTCAAATTACTTGATTTTGCGACTGAGAACGAATAAATTTCCAAATCCGTAGGAAACAACGACGCTTAAAAAGCAAGTGCTTCTTTCGAGATATACCGATGATTCTGGATGAATGGATAAATCTCCTAGAATAAGGATTATATGATATCACGATTGAGTGTAGCCAGGGTCCATTTTCTGAGGGTTCATCGAAACATGTGCAATAACATTTGTTCTCAATAAGATGGATTCTTTGATTTCATTATCAAGTATAACCAGATTTGGAAACCGAAGCAGAACGAAAACTCCTAAAAACAAGGACCACTCGGCTTCTTTACGAATGTCAAGATCCGCCATCTTATTCATAAAACGTTTTTGAAGAATCCTAGCAATGTAGACAAAGGACTACCTGATTTAACGATTTGGAAAATGCAAAGTTGCTTTCTCCAAGAGCACCGCGGCTCGCAAATAGCATATGCATCTTTCTAGAATAACAAATGCTCATATCGGATGACCTATGGTCCCAACAAGATGGATAACTTGGTTTTACTACTGAGATTGCCAAGGTTCGTAATTCAAGGATTCTAATAAACTTGTTGAAAAACGTTAGACCATAAAAAAGTCGAATTATTTGATTCTGCGACTAAGGGCAAATAAATTTCCATATCCGCAGGAAACAACGATGCTTAAAAAGCAAGAGCTTCTTTTCGAAAAATGCTGAGGATTTTAGATGAATAAACAAATCTCCTAAAATAAGGAATACTTACTATCACGATTGAGTGTAGCTAGGGTCCGTTATCTGAAGGTTTAATTAGAACATCTGGAATAACATTTGTTCTCAATAAGATGGATTCTTTGATTTCAGTATCAGGTATAACCAAATTTGGAAACCAAAGCATAACGAGAACTCTTAAAAATAGGGACCACTCGGCTTCTTCATTGAGAATGTCATGATCCGACATCTTACTCATAAAATGTTTTTGAAGAATCCCAGCAATGCAGACAACGGACTACCAGATTTAACGATTTGGCAAATGCAAAGTTCTTATCCCCAAGAGCACCGCAGCTCCTAAATAACATATGCATCTTTCTAGAATAACGAATACTCACGTCGGATGACCTATGGTCCCAATAAGATGGATAACTTGGTTTTACTACCGTGATTACTGAGGTTCGTAATTTAAGGATTCCAATGAACTTGTTGAAAAACGTTAGACCATAAAAAGTTGAATTACTTGATTCTGCGACTGAGGACGAATAAATTTCCAAATCCGCAAGAAACAACGACGCTTAAAAAGTAAGAGCTTCTTTCGAGAAATGCCGAAGATTCTAGATGAATAAACAAATCTCCTAAAATAAGGATTAATTGCTTTCACGATTGAGTGTAGCCAGGGTCCGTTTTTGAGGGTTCATCGGAACATCTGGAATAACATTTGTTCTCAATAAGATGAATTCTTTGAATTCAGTATCAAGTATAACTAGATTTGGAAACCGAAGCATAACGAAAACTCCTAAAAACAAGGATCACTGGGCTTCTTCCTTGAGAATGTCATGATTCGTCATCTTATTCATAAGAAGTTTTTGAAGAATCCAAGCAACGTAGGCAATGGACTACTTGATTTAATGATTTGGAAAATGCAAAGTTTCTATCCCCAAGAGCACCGCGGCTCTCAAATAGCATATGCATCCTTCTAAAATAACGAATGCTCACGTCAAATGACCTACGTTCCTAGCAAGATGGACAACTTGGATTTACTATCTAGATAGTCGAGGTTCGTAATATAAGGATACTAATGAACTTGTTAAAAAACGTTAGACCATAAAAAGTGGAATTACTTGATTTTGCGACTAAGGACGAATAAAGTTTCAAATTCGCAAGAAACAACAGTGCTTAAAAAGCAAGAGCTTCTTCCGAGAATAGCCGAGGATTCTGGATGAATAAACAAATCTCCTAAAATAAGGATTACTTGCTATCACGATTGAGTGTAGCCAGGGTCCGTTTTCTGAGAGTTCATCGGAACATCTGGTATAACATTTGTTCTTAATAAGTCGGATTCTTTGATTTCAGTGTTAAGTATAACCAGATTTGGAAACTGAAGCATAATGCAAACTCCTAAAAACAAAGACCACTCAGCTTCTTCTTTGAGAATGTTAAGATTCGTCATATTATTCATAAAATGTTTTTGAAGAATCCTAGCAACGCAGACAATGGACTACCTGATCTAGCCATTTAGAAAATGCAAAGTTCCTATCCCTAAGAGCATGGCGACTCCCATATATCATATGCATCTTTTTAGAATAACAAATGCTCACGTCGAATGACCTACGTGCCCGATAAGATGGACAACTTGGTTTTACTATCAAGATAGCTAAGGTTCGTAATTTAAGGATTCTAAAGAGCTTGTTGAAAAACATTAGACCATAAAAAGTTGAATTACTTGATTCTGCGACTGAGGACAAATAAATTTCCCAATCTGCAGGAAACAACGACGCTTAAAAAGCTAAAGCTTCTTTCGAGAAATGCCGAGGATTCTAGATGAATAAACAAATCTCCTAAAATAAGGATTACTTGCTATCACGATTGAGTGTAGCCAGGGTCTGTTTTCTTAAGGTTCATCGAAACATGTGAAATAACATTTGTTCTCAATATGATGGATTCTTTGATTTCATTATCAAGTATAACCAGATTCCAAAATCGAAGCATAACGAAATCTCCTAAAAATAAGGACCACTCGGCTTCTTCTTTAAGAATGCCATGATTCGTCATCTTATTCATAAAATGTTTTTAAAGAATCCTAGCAACGAAGACAACGAACTGCCTGATTTAACGATTTGGAAAATGCAAATTTCCTATCCCAAGGAGCACCGCAGCTCCCAAATAGCATATGCATCTCTCTAGAATAACGAATGCTCACGTTGGATGACCTACGTTCCCAGCAAGATGGACAACTGGGTTTTACTATCCAGATAGCCGACTTTCGTATTATAAGGATACTAATGAACTTGTTGAAAAACGTTAGACCATAAAAAGTCGAATTACTTGATTCTACGACTGAGGACGAATAAATTTCCAAATTCGCTGGAAACAACGACGCTTAAAAACCAAGAGCTTCTTTCGAGAAATGCCGAGGATTCTGGATGAGTAAACAAATCTCCTAAAGTAAGGATTACTTGCTTTCACGATTGAGAGTAGCTAGGGTCCATTTTCTGAGGGTTCATTGGAACATCTAGAATAACATTTGTTCTCAATAAGATGGATTCTTTGATTTCAGTATCAAGTATAACCAAATTTGGAAACCGAAGCATAACGAAAACTCCTAAAAACAAGGACCACTCGGCTTCTTCTTTAAGAATGTCAAGATTTGTCATCTTATTTATAAAATGTTTTTGAAGAATCCTAGCAATGTAGACAATAGCCTAACTGATTTAACGATTTAGAAAATGCAAGGTTCCTATCCCCAAGAGCATCGCGGCTCCCAAATAGCATATGCATCTTTCTAGATTAATGAATGCTCACGTCGGATTACCTACATTCCCCACAAGATGGACAACTTGGTTTTACTATCGAGATAGCCGAGATTTGTAATTTAAGATTCTAATGAACTTGTTGAAAAATGTTAGAACATAAAAAGTCAAATTACTTGATTCTGCTATTGAGGACGAATAAATTTCCAAATCCACAGGAAACAACGATGCTTAAAAAGCAAGTGCTTCTTTCGAGAAATGCCGAGGATTCTGGATGAATATGCAAATCTCCTAAAAAATATATTAATTGCTTTCACGATTGAGCGTAGCCGGGGGTCCCTTTTCTGAGGGTTCATCAGAACATCTGTAATAACATTTGTTCTCAATAAGATGGATTCTCTGATTTCAGTATCAAGTATAACCAGATTTTGAAAACGAAGCAGATAAAAAACTACTAAAAATAAGGATCACTCGGCTTCTTCTTTGAGAACGTCCAGATTTGTCATCTTAATCATAAAATGTTTTTGAAGAATCTTAGCAATGCAAACAACAGACTACCTGATTTAACGATTTGGAAAATGCAAAATTCCTATCCCCAAGAGCACGGTGGCTCCCAAATAGCATATGCATCTTTTTAGAATAACAAATGAACACATCGGATGACCTATGTTCCCGACAAGATGGACAACTTGGTTTTACTATCGAGATAGTTGAAGTTCGTAATTTAAGGATTCTAATGAACCTGTTAAAAAACGTTAGACCATAAAAAGTCGAATTAGTTGATTCTACGACTGAGGACGAATAAATTTCCAAATCCAATGGAAACAACGATGCTTAAAAAGCAAGAGCATCCTTCGAGAAATGTCGAGGATTCAAGATCAATAAACAAATCTCCTAAAATACGGATTGTTGCTATCACGATTGAGTGTAGCTAGGATCCGTTTTCTAACAGTTCATCGAAACATGTGGATTAACATTTGTTCTCAATAAGATGGATTCTTTGATTTCATTATCAAGTATAACTAGATATGGAAATCGAAGCATAACGAAAACTCCTAAAAACAGGGACCACTCGGCTTCTTCTTTGAGAATGTCAAGATTCGTCAACTTTTTCATAAAAAGTTTTTAAAGAATCCTAGCAATGTAGACAATGGACTACCTGATTTAACGATTTTGAAAAATACAAAGTTCCTATCCCAAAGAGCACCACAGCACCCAAATAGCATATGCATCTTTTTAGAATAACGAATGCTCACGTCGGATGACTTACGTTCCAAACAAGATGAATAACTTAGTTTTGCTATTAAGATAGCCGAGGTTTGTAATTTAAGGATTTTAATGAACTTTTTGAAAAACGTTAGACTATAAAAAGTCAAATTACTTGACTCTACGACTGAGGACGAATAAATTTCCAAATCCAATGGAAACAACGACGCTTAAAAAGCAAGCGCTTTTTTTGAGAAATGCCGAGGATTCTGGATGAATAAACAAATCTCCTAAAATCAGGATTACTTGTCACGAACTGAGGACGGCCTAGTCGTGGCAGACGCCGTATACTGTACAAAGAACCCCTGATTGGTTACCCTTCCAATCAAGAATTCTTCACACAATATACAAGGCTCTACAACCACTAGTTTCCAAAGATCATCCAGACTCACATGATATCATCACACAAATATATTTATATAAAATTTAAGTTACAAAGCTTATATTACACAACATTTAAGTATGTCTAGGTCTAATATAATAAGATAAACAAAAGTACATAAGTAGAAGTCTACATAAACTGTTCTCTCAGTACACATAGCAGCTCGCTCTTGCCCAAATCCCCAGGCTAACCTGTGGCATTCCTCGCCTTGTCTCTATGAACAGGCTATCCTGTAACAAAAGTCTAAAGGGGTGTAAGCCTAAGCTTAGTGAGCAAAACCCTCAGCCACACCACAAGCAAGTTATAAATACATTATATTCAAGCATATGAATGAATGATCAACCAGAATGCCAAACAATACATATAATTAACTAGTTCATATACGTAACTCAGATTTAACGCCCTCCGAAGTCAGGGTTGGAGTATACACGGCACCAATCAGATCCGGGTATTATACTAGAACTTACTTTACTATGGAACCCCACGTTCCGTACTTATATCAAATAATTCTTTTATTTTCAGAAAAACCCAAGTTCTAGTATAATTGTAAGTGGGCCCCCGTAGTCCACACTCACCCCTAAACGGAGGCCTCTAGACTCGACCCTTAGCCAGGCGGTTGGCGCCTCCAACGCCTAGTATTCCCACGGGCCAGGGTAACGTCATTTTGTACGAGTGCACCGTACAGAACCAAATAAATGAATAATATCAACCCCCGAATGGCCTCTCTTTACCTCCGTGTGATGTGACGGCCGGAATAGTATCCATGCTATGCATGTTAATGCATGTCTCAATTTCTTTTTATAGGCCGAGTATAATTAGGTTCAAATTATGCTATGACCATCCAATTGTACACACAATCATTTTCTATACTATCATGCAACAACCATAGCATTATCAATACTTAAGATATGTTCACAACTCAAGACATACCAATATACACAAGCGTTTCCCAAACCCCACACAATCATCAATTAACAATAATATTTAAGTCCACTATCTACAATCACAAAACAAGCATGGAATCATTGGGTAAATACTCACTCGGCCATGGTGATTTGCCCTAATCGTAGTAGTCGATTGGGAGGTCCTCACGCTCCTCAGAGTCACCTGATCATTACGATTTGATAAGACTAGTAAGTAACTAATTTAACTAATACTTCTAAACATTTAATTACCTAATCTACTTAGACTATTATCAACTTTTACCCGGTTAGACTTTATTATTAATCGTATATAACTTTTTCGTTTCATTTCTGATATTTATGAATTTATAGTCATTTTTCATCGTTTTCGAACGTATATTTATACGGTAATGTTTGTTTTGAATGTTAAGACCCCTATTTTATATTATGAATTAATTTATAAAAATTTTTAGCTATAATACTTAAGTATTGCTATTACTTATATTTATAACCTTTATTCCTTAAATTTTTATAATTAAGGGATTTACTTTATCATTACTAATTTATGTACTGATTTAGGTATAATCTAGTTTACAAAGTGTATTAAGATTTACTAATTTTAGTATCTAATTATCTACATTTTCTTATTTTTCTCATTTTCTAAACTTATGTTTATGTCATTGCTTACATCATCTTTTCTTTATGCCTTCATATGCTTATGTCATCTTTTCTTTATGTCCTCATATGCCTATGTCATCATCTATCTCATCATTTGATTACATAAGCATTACATCATACTTATGTCACATGTACATGTCTTATGTATATTTATTTCTTACTTTATACTTATGTCTTATACTTATACTTATGTACATATACCTTATACTTATATTTATGTACATATACCTTATACATACATATACTTATACATCTACATATACTTATACCATATTTATACATGTATTTCTACTCATATACCTATACGGTTAAATACGTATTTTTATACTAAAATTTCGTATGCCAAATTTTCCCTTAAGAAAATCCTCTCAATTTTCATCCTTTTGCATTTCTATGTATGTATTTAGTATAGTATATGTATATATAGTTAGATATGGTCTTAAATTAGGTTATCTACATGATACATACTTATGTACAAAGGTTCATATACTTGTATTCCTTTGGTATTTCTTTATGTATACACATCTAAGAGTACATACACATGTATTCCTTCCATTTTTCTTCATGCTCCTTCATATTCTACACTTAAAGATGGAAACTTTGTTTCCTCTTCTTCAAGGCTTTACTAAACACCTAATTACTTACCTAATCTACCTAATTAACTAACTAATGAATAACATAAAGTAACATAAAACAGGTTAAGAACATACCTTTAATTGTGTTGAAGTTTAAGGGGACAAAAGAAAAAGGATGAAAGTGAAAGAAGAAGGAGAGTTCACGGCATGAAATGGGGACTTTTGTTTTTGTTTCTTTTGTTTTGTTTTCAATTATGAAGACAACAAATGGAGAAGTCTAGAAGGATGAAAGGTGGACGGCAACAAATAAAAGGGAAGGGAAAAGAAAAATCAAAAGGAAAAGAAAAGAAAACCATCATTAAGTTAATAAGATATTTTCCTTATCTCTTAAGACTTTTGACTTTTCAAAATGTTGACTTGGTCAACCCTTTGACTTTGGTCAACATGCATTACTTTAGTCAACATTCCTTAAGTATGTTTAATTTTGTGCACATAATGTGGTAATTAAGGGAGATTAGAGGAAAAATGAAGGAAATGAGGGGAAATGAGGTATTAGATGAATTGATTTGTAAACATTGTTAATGAGATCTTACTTTAGGTCTTTATAGCCTATATATCTCATTTGACAAACTACTTTGAATAACAAATGCAAAAAGTACCAATTTAAGTGTTAAGGTTCACTACATAAACCTAATCTTCAACTATTACTCTAACTCTAAGTGAAACTATCTTAATCACTTACTTAAGAAGTGAATATAATCTATGACTCATTATCTTAATTTCTAATGGATCACCTAAGGATTCAAAGCATATAAGTATGAATAAGGGTCATCTCTAACCCTTTACTAGTGAATTGGACAAAAGGATAAGCATTATATTATCAATTAGGGTTTTAGGGTATATCATGTTGGATTAGTGCACATGTGTCTTTAAAATAATCATTTTTAGGGTTTCTATCACTTTTGAATAAAATCTTTAGCATTTAGAAACATTTAGGGTAGAAAAATTCTTTACGCGATTGAGTAATTCTTTTAGGGTTTTCACTTTCATTAGCCTTGTCGACTCCTAAATGGTCTAACATAGTCAAGTCTATTACTAAGGCTAGGTTGATAATTTTAGGGGTTTACATTACTTGCTATCACGATTGGGTGTAGCTAGGGTCCATTTTCAGAGGGTTCATCGAAACATGTTGAATAACATTTGATCTCAATAAAATGGATTCTTTGATTTCAACATCAAGTATAACCAGATTTGGAGACCGAAGCATAACGAAAACTCCTAAAAACAAGGACCGCTCGACTTCTACTTTGAGAATGTCAAGATCTGTCATCTTATTTATAAAAAGTTTTTGAAGAATCCCATCAACGCAGACAACGGACTATCTGATTTAACGATTTGGAAAATGCAAAGTTCCTATCCCTCAGGGCATGGTGGCTCCCAAATAGCATATGCACCTTTCTAGAATAACAAATGCTCACGTCGGATGACCTAAGTTCCCCATAAGATGGACAAATTGGTTTTAATATCGAGATAACTAAGTTTCGTAATTTAAGGATTCTAATGAACTTGTTGAAAAACGTTAGACCATAAAAAGTCGAATTACTTAATTCTGCGACTAAAGACGAATAAATTTTGAAATTCGCAGGAAACAACGATGCTTAAAAAGCAAGAGCTTCTATCGAGAAATGCCGAAGATTCTGGATGGATAAACAAATCTCCTAAAATAAGGATTACTTGTTGTCACGATTGAGTGTAGCCAGGGTTCGT
The DNA here is from genome assembly GCA_024138015.1 of Lumnitzera littorea. Lineage (NCBI taxonomy): Eukaryota > Viridiplantae > Streptophyta > Magnoliopsida > Myrtales > Combretaceae > Lumnitzera > Lumnitzera littorea. The sequence continues at coordinate 81,386,001 of JAMXBB010000006.1, read as the reverse complement.
TTTCTGAGGGTTTGTAGAAACATCTAGAATAATATTTGTTCTCAATAAGATAGATTCTTTGATTTCAGTGTCATGTATAACCAGATTTGGAAACCGACACATAACAAAAACTCCTAAAAACAAGGATCACTCGGCTTATTCTTTGAGAATGTCAAGATCCACCATCTCATTCATAAAAAGTTTTTGAAGAATCCTAACAACGTAGACAAAGGACTACCTAATTTAACGATTTGGAAAATGCAAGGTTCCTATCCCTAAGAGTACTGCAGCTCCCAAATAGCATATGCATCTTTGTGGAATAACAAATGCTCACGTCGGATGACCTATGTTCTAAACAAGATAAACAACTTGGTTTTGCTATCGAGATAGCCGAGGTTCATAATATAGGGATTCTTATGAACTTGTTGAAAAACATTAGACCATAAAAAGTCAAATTACTTGATTCTGCGACTAAGGACGAATTAATTTTCCAATCCGTAGGAAACAACGACACTTAAAAAGCAAGTGCTTCTTTGGAGAAATGCCGAGGATTCTGGATAAATAAACAAATCTCCTAAAATAAGGATTACTTGCTTTCACGATTGAGAGTCGATAGGGTCCGTTTTTTGAGGGTTCATCGGAACTTCTGGTATAACATTTGTTCTCAATAAGATGGATTCCTTGATTTCAATATCAAGCATAACCCGATTAGGAAACTGAAGCATAATGAAAACTCCTAAAAACAGGAATCACTCGGCTTCTTCTTTGAGAATGTTAAGATCCGTGATCTTATTCATAAAATGTTTTTGAAGAATCCTAGCAACGTAGACAAGGGACTACCTAATTTAACGATTTGGAAAATGCATGGTTCCTATCCCCAAGAGCACCACGGCTCCCAAATATCATATGCATTTATCTAAAATAATGAATGCTCACGTTGGATGACCTACGTTCCCCACAAGATGGACAAATTGGTTTTAAAATCGAGATAGCCGAGTTTCGTAATTTAAAGATTCTAATGAACTTGTTAAAAAACGTTAGACCATAAAAAGTCGAATTACTTGATTCTGCGACTTAGGACGAATAAATTTCTAAATCCGCAGGAAACAACGATGCTTAAAAAGCAAGAGTTTCTTTCGAGAAAAGCCGAGGATTCTGAATAAATAAACAAATCTCCTAAAATAAGGATTACTTGCTTTTAGGATTGATAGTAGCCAGGGTCTATTTTCTGAGGGTTCATTGGAACATCTAGAATAAAATTTGTTCTCAATAAAATGGATTCTTTGATTTTAGTATCAAGTATAACCTGATTTGGAAACCGAAGCATAACGAAAACTCCTAAAAACAAGAATCACTCGACTTCTTCTTTGAGAATCTTAAGATCCGTGATCTTATTCATAGAAAGTTTTTGAAGAATCCTAGCAACGTAGACAAGGGACTACTTAATCTAACGATTTGGAAAATGCATGGTTCCTATCCCCAAGAGCACCGAGGCTCCCAAAAATCATATGCATCTATCTAGAATAACGAATGCCCACGTTGGATGACCTACGTTCCCTACAAGATGGACAACTTGGTTTTACTATTGAGATAGCCGAGTTTCGCAATTTAAAGATTCTAATGAACTTGTTGAAAAACATTAGACCACAAAAAGTTGAATTACTTAATTCTGTGACTTAGGATGAATAAATTTCCGAATCCGCAGGAAACAACGACGCTTAAAAAGCAAGAGTTTCTTTCGAGAAAAGTCGATGATTCTCAATGAATAAACAAATCTCCTAAAATAAGGATTACTTGCTTTCAGGATTGATAGTAGCCAGGGTCCATTTTCTGAGGGTTCATTAGAACATCTTGAATAAAATTTCTTCTCAATAAAATGGATTCTTTGATTTTAATATCAAGTATAACCTGATTTGGAAAATGAAACATAACGAAAACTCCTAAAAATAAGGATCACTCAGCTTCTTCTTTGAGAATGTCAAGATCTGTCATCTTATTCATAAAAAGTTTTTGAAGAATCCTAGCAACATAGACGAAGGACTACCTGATTTAACGATTTGGAAAATGCGAAGTTCCTTTCTCCAAGAGCACCGTGGCTCCCAAATAGCATATGCATCTTTCTAGATTAACGAATGCTCATGTCGGATGACCTACGTTCCCAACAAGATGGACCACTTGGTTTTACTATGGAGATAGTCGAGTTTCGTAATTTAAGGATTCTAATGAACTTGTTGAAAAACGTTATTCCATAAAAAGTCGAATTACTTGATTCTGCGACTGAGGATGAATAAATTTCCAAATCCGCAGGAAACAACGACACTTAAAAAGCAAGAGTTTCTTTCGAGAAAAGCCGAGGATTCTGGATGAATAAATAAATCTCCTAAAATAAGGATTACTTGCTTTCAGGATTGAGAGTAGCTAGGGACCTTTTTTTGAGGGTTCATCGGAACATCTAGAATAATGTTTGTTCTTAATAAAATGGATTCTTTGATTTCAGTATCAATTTTAATCAGATTTGGAAACCGAAGCATAACGAAAACTCCTAAAAACAAGGACCACTCAACTTTCTCTTTGGGAATGTCAAGATCCGCCATCTTATTCCTAAAAAGTTTTTGAAGGATTCGAGCAATGCAGACAATGAACTACCAAATTTAACGATTTGGAAAATGCAAAGATCCAATCCCCAAGAGTAGTGCGGCCCCCAAATAGCATTTGCATCTTTTTAAAATAACGAATGCTCACGTCGGATGACCTATGTTCCCAACAAGATGGACAACTTGGTTTTACTATTGAGATAGTCGAGGTTTGTAATATAGGGATTCTAATGAACCTGTTGAAAGACGTTAGACCACAAAAAGTCAAATTACTTGATTCGGCGACTAAGGGCGAATAAATTTCCAAATCCACAGGAAACAACAACACTTAAAAAGAAAGTGCTTCTTTAGAGAAATGTCGAGGATTATGGATGAATAAACAAATCTCCTAAAATAAGGATTACTTGCTATCACGATTGAGTGTAGCTAGGGTCCGTTTTCAGAGAGTTCATCATAACATCCGGAATAATATTTGTTCTCAATAAGATGGATTCTTTGATTTCATTATCAAGTATAACCAGATTTGGAAACCGAAGCAAAACGAAAACTCCTAAAAACAAGGACCACTCGGCTTCTTTTTTACGAATGTCAAGATCCGTTATCTTATTCATAAAACGTTTTTGAAGAATCCTAGCAATGTAGACAAAGGACTACCTGATTTAACGATTTGGAAAATGCAAAGTTTCTTTCTCCAAAAGCATCGCGGCTCCCAAATAGCATATGCATCTTTTTAGATTAACGAATGCTTACGTCGGATGACCTACATTCCTAACAAGATGGACCACTTGGTTTTACTATGGAGATAGCCAAGGTTCGTAATTTAAGGATTCTAATGAACTTGTTGAAAAACGTTAGACCATAAAAAGTCGAATTACTTGATTCGATGACTCAGTACAAATAAATTTCCAAATCCGCAAGAAACAAAACACGCTTAAAAAGCAAGAGTTTCTTTCGAGAAAAGCCAAGCATTCTGCATGAATAAACAAATCTCCTAAAATAAGGATTACTTGCTTTCAGGATTGACAGTAGCCATGGTCCATTTTCTGAGGATTCATCGAAACATCTAGAATAACTTTTGTTCTCAATAAAATGGATTCTTGGATTTCAGTATCAATTTTAACCAGATTTGGAAACCGAAGCATAACGAAAACTCCTAAAAACAAGGACCACTCAACTTCGTCTTTGGGAATGTCTAGATCCGTCATCTTATTCCTAAAAATTTTTTGAAGAATCTAAGCAACGCAGACAACGGACTACAAGATCTAACGATTTGGAAAATGTAAAGTTCCAATCCCCAAGAGTACTGCGGCTCCCAAATAGCATATGCATCTTTCCAGAATAACGAATGCTCACGTCGGATGACCTACGTTCCCAATAAGATGGACAACTTGGTTTTACTATTGAGATAGCCGAGGTTCGTAATATAAGGATTCTAATGAACTTGTTGAAAAACGTTAGACCATAAAAAGTCGAATTACATGATTCTACGACTGAAGACGAATAAATTTCCAAATCTGCTCGAAGCAACGACGCTTAAAAAGCAAGAGCTTCTTTCGAGAAATGCCGAGGATTCTGGATGAATAAACAAATCTCCAAAAATAAGGATTACTTGCTATCACGATTGAGTATAGCCAAGGTCCGTTTTTTGGTAGTTCATCGAAACATGTGGAATAACATTTGTTCTTAATAAGATGGATTCTTTGATTTCATTATCAAGTATAACCAGATTTGGAAACCGAAGCATAACGAAAACTCCTATAAACCCCGCAAATTTAGCTTTCTAAGTATAGAAACAAACGTCCAAACTGTAGATGATTTCCCGAACTCAAAAGAGCCAGTAAGATTTAAAACCGATTAAAATCTCAATCTAAAACCTAAAATGGATACGAAAAACCTTAAATCATCAATTGAATCCCTAACCGCATACGAAGACCCTAAAACCTCAAACCTCATCAAAACCCTAAGATGACAATCAAAGATTGAATCGCGTAAGAATATATGAAACCCTAAATGTGTAAAAACATTAAAGATTGTGCCCTAAAGTAATAAAAACCCTAAAACTATAACTTTAAGGATATAAAAGCACTAATTCACCATAATTTACCCTAAAACCCTAAGTGATAATATATCCTCCACATTTTTCCATTTCATTGGTAAACGACTAAAGATAACCCTCAATCATGCATAAACATTTAGAATACTTAAGTGATCCATTAGAAACAAAGATAATGAGTCATAGATTATATTTATCCCTTAAGTATGTGATTAAGATAGTCTTACTTAAAGTTAGGGTTATAGTTGAAAATTAGGTTACATGTAGTGAACTTTAATATTCAAATTTATACTTTTTGCACTTGTTATCCAAAGTAGTTTATCAAGTGAGATATATAAGCTATAAAGACCTAAAGTAAGACCTCATTAACTATGTTTACTAATCAATTCATCAAATACCTCATTTCTTCTCATTTCCTTCATTTTTCCCTTAATTTCCCTTAATTATTATATTATGTGTACAAAATTACATAAGCTTAAGGAGAGTTGACGAAGTCAACACATGTTGACCAAGGTCAAAGGGTTGACCAAGTCAACACATGTTGACTAAAGTCAACACTTTGAAAAGTCAACAAAATACACTAAAGAGATAAAGAAAATATCTTCTTCTTCATGATGGCTTTTCTTTTCCTTTTCTTTTGATTTTTCTTTTCCCCTTTCTCTCAATTGTTGCCGTCCACTTATTCCTCATTTTGGTCTCACCATTTGTTGTCTTCCATAATCAAAAACAAAGAAAAAGAAACAAAACAAAAACATTCCCCATTGCTGTGAGCTTCTTCTTCCCATTTCACTCGCATCACTCCTCCTTTTGTCTTCTTAATTTCAACACAATTAAAGGTATGTCTTTAAGTTGTTTTCTGTTACTTTATATTATTCATTAGTTAGTTAATTAGGTAGATTAGATAAGTAGTTATGTGTTTAGTTTTGTCTTGAAGAAGAGGGAACAAAGTTTCCATCTTTAAGTGTAGAAATTAGAAATTATGAAGAAGAAGAAAGGAAGACATGAGTATATGCTTATAAGTATGTGCACATAAGGGAATACTAAAAGAATACATGTATGTGAACCTTTGTACATGAGTATTTATCATGTACGTAACTTGAATTAAGATCATATCTAGCTATATATGTGTATACTACACTAAATACATACATAAAAACACAAAAGGATGAAATTAGGAAGCTTTTCTTAAGGAAAAGATTAGGCATACGAATTTGTGTATAAAAATACGTATCTAACCGTATAGGTATATGAGTATGTATACATGGATAAATACGGTATAAACCTAAGTAGATGTATAAGTATATGTATGTATAAAGTATAAGTACATGAGTATACATATTAGTATGTTATGAGTGTAGGTAGGTATAAAACATATGCATATGTATAAGTACTTAATGACATATATATTTACATGTAATAAATGGATCACATAAGCCATGACATCATCTAAGCATTACATAAGCCATGACATCATCAATTGATTACATAAGTGATTATGTAAACATAGGTTTATAATAGAAGAAATAATAAGATTACATAAGCACATAACATAGGTATATACATGTACTTAGGAGTCGAAAATTCCTTAAACCCTAAGACACTTCCTAAATTGAATTAAACTTAATCAAGTATGTGAATTAGTAATACTAATGTAAAATTCCCTAAGTATAAGAATCTAATGTCTAATTAAATCATTAAATACTAGAATAGAATATAAACATAAGCAATAAGAATAATTAAACTTCAATAAGATAAAATTTCTCTAAATTTAGTTCATATCGTAAAACACAGGTCTTAATGTCCAAAACAGATATCATAGTGTGAGCGTGCGTCCGAAAACGATGAAAAACGACTATAAGTTTGCAAATATCGAAATCAGAACAAAAAAATTACAAAATATATAAAGGAAGCCTCATACCTTACTAATATAAGAAAATAGTTACTATTAATCTCATGGAGTATGGTAACCTTATACGTACTATACTCGAGTTATATTGGAGGAAACTAGATAAACTACAATAAACTTTTAGTTGACTAAGGAGTCTAAATTCTTAGAACACTTATAAGGTCTACCATTTTGATTTAGGTGTTCGATATCGAGTCCTGGAAACCCTAAAGGCTTGGAGAATGAGCAATAATCAAGGTGAGGGAGTTCTGATGACCTACTACTTGCTTGTGCGTGTTATTTGTATGATATTTTGTTGTTTGCTATTGCTTGTATGTTTGAATGACTGTTCTGTTTGTATGCCATCATCTATGTGATCACCTTTTTAAATTGATAAATATAAATGTCTGACCCAAATAACTGGTTCTACTCGTTGCATGTCTATGACTTGTTAAAGGTATGAATGGAGAGTGCTAGCCTTACAAAAATCTTAAGAAAAGTATTTTTGGCAAAAGCTTTTCTATCCTTAAACAAATTTTTGCATAATCGCTGTAAGGGCTTGTAGAGCCATAAATAGTATTTTTAACGTTAAGGCAAAGCTAGCATGGGTTCTCCACTTGATAGCGAGAGGACTCGCTTTATTGTGCCTGAAAGGCCTTGGTTACTTTTGGTTGCGAGAGGACTCGCATGTTTGTGCCCGAGGGGCCTTGGAGGGTGGATAGTCCTATTTCGAACTCCCCCTATTTGGATTAAAACTCTTTTCTCAGCTATGGTAATAGTCGAGTTTTGCCTAGTGGGGTGGTGCCCCTAGGTAGCCTTATGCGGGTAAGCTGAGGTGCCCTGTGCGGGTAAGTACAGGAGATAATCGAAGTGTAGACGATGTAATTCTACACCTTCCATAGTTCCGGATTCCTATGGATGTGTTGCTTGCATTCATCACGCCTGCATTCATCACGCCTGCATTCATTATGTATGTAGATAGCTTGCTTACATGTGTGATAATAATGTATGAAAACTTACTTGATCGGTAGTGGTGAGGAACGAACTCATTGAGCTGTTTTATGCTCATTCCCCCTTAGTTTCTTTTGCAGGTTCACATACAATGGGATTAGGATATGTCTCGAGTGCTGAGTGTGAGATGAAGATATGTACATTAGTAATAAAAGTAGCTGAGTACTTTTTAGATGATACATAGACATCCTTTGTAGAAAATATTTATTTATTAAATCTTACTATAATGCTAGTATATCCTGTCTTATTATTTGGTAGGGGATATCGATTCTCAGCGCTTCTGAGGAACTATGGGATATTGGATACCCATAGTTATCTATATTTGTATTTTACAGTAAATTGATTACTTAAAAATCAGTAACCTTAGTGATTAATTATTTAAAGTCTTGTAATCTCTGACTTGCAAGGCGGTTTTCATAGCATGGGTGCACACATGTTGTGGAAATTTTAGGTAATCCTACTAGGCCCCCTTTAGGGTCCTGACAACTCCTAAAACCAAGGACCACTCGACTTCTTCTCTAAGAATGTCAAGATCCGTCATCTTATTCATAAAACGTTTTTAAATACTCTTAGCAATGTAGACAACGGACTACCTGATTTAACGATTTGCAAAATGCAAAGTTCCTATCCCTAAGGGCACGACCGCACCCAAATAGCGTATGCATCTTTCTAGAAGAACGAAAGCTCACGTCAGATGACCTACGTTCCCCACAAGATAGACAAGTTGGTTTTACAGTCGAAATAGCCGAGGTTCGTAATTTAGGGATTCTAATGAACTTATTGAAAAACGTTGGACCATAAAAAGTTGAATTACTTGATTCTGCAATTGAGGATGTCTAAATTTCCAAATCCGTAGGAAACAACGACTCTTGAAATGCAAGAGGTTCTTTCAAGAAAAGCTGAGGATTTTAGATGAGTAAACAAAATCTCCTAAAATAAGGATTAATTGCTTTCATGATTGAGAGTAGCCGGGCTTCGTTTTCCGAGGGTTCATCGTAACATCTGCAATAACATTTGTTCTCAATAAGATGGATTCTTTGATTTCAGTATCAAGTATAACCAGATTTGGAAACCGAAGCATAACAAAAACTCCCAAAAAATGAGGATCACTCGGCTTTTTATTTGAGAATGTCAAGATCCATCTCATAAAAAGTTTTTGAAGTATCTTAGCAATGTAGACAATAGACTACCTGATTTAACGATTTGGAAAATGAAAGGTTTTTATCCCCAAGAGCAACGGGGCTCCCAAATAGCATATGCAACATTTTAGAATAATGAATGCTCTCGTCGGATGGCCTACGTTCCCAACAAGATAGACAACATGGTTTTACTATCAAGATAGCCGAGGTTCGTAATATAAGGATTCTAATGAACTTGTTGAAAAATGTTAGACCATAAAAAGTTGAATTACATGATTCTGCGATTGAGGACAAATAAATTTCCAAATCTGCTGGAAACAATGACACTTAAAAAGCAAGAGCTTCTTTCGAGAAATGACGAGGATTTAGGATGAATAAACAAATCTCCTAAAATAAGGATTAATTGCTTTCACGATTGAGAGTAGCCGAGCTTCATTTTCCGAGGGTTCATCGTAACATGTAGAATAACATTTGTTCTCAATAAGATGGATTCTTTGATTTCATTATCAAGTATAACCAGATTTGGAAACCGAAGCATAACGAAAACTCCTAAAATCAAGGACCACTCGGCTTCTTCTTTTAGAATGTCAAGATTTGTCATCTTAGTCATAAAAAGTTTTTGAACAATACCAGCAACACAAACAACGGACTACCAGATTTAACGATTTGGAAAATGCAAAGTTCCTATCCCCAAGAGCACTGCGGCTCCCAAATAACATATTTATCTTTCTAGAATAATGAATGCACATGTCGGATGACTTACGTTCCAATAAGATGGACAACTTGGTTTTACTATCGAGATAAGCAAGGTTCGTAATTTACGGATTCTAATGAGCTTGTTGAAAAACGTTAGACAATAAAAAGTTAAATTACTTGATTCTGTGACTTAGGACTAATAAATTTCCAAATCCACAGGAAACAACGATGCTTAAAAAGCAAGAGCTTCTTTCGAGGAAAGCCGAGGATTCTGGATGCATAAACAAATCTCCGAGAATAAGGATTACCTACTTTCACGATTGAGAGTATCCGGGGTTCATTTTTTGAGTGTTCATCGTGACATTTGGAATAACATTTGTTCTCAATAAGATGGATTCTTTAATTTTAGTATCATGTATAATCAGATATGGAATCCGAAGCATAGCAAAAACTCCTAAAAACAAGGATCACTCAGCTTCTTCTTTGAGAATATCAAGATCTACCATCTTATTCATAAAAAGTTTTTGAAGAGTCCTAGCAACATACGTAAGGGACTACTCGATTTAATAATTTGGAAAATGCAAAGTTCCTATCCCCAAGAGCACCACGGCTCCCAAATAGCATATGCATCATTCTAGAATAACGAATGTTCACGTCGGATGACCTACGTTCCTCACAAGATGGACAACTTGGTTTGATTGTCAAGATAGCCGAGGTTCGTAATTTAGGGATTCTAATGAACATGTTGAAAAACGTTAGACCATAAAAAGTCAAATTACTTGATTCTGTGATTGAGGATGAATAAATTTCCAAATCCGCAGGAAACAACGAAGCATAGAAAGCAAGAGCTTCTTTCGAGAAAAGTCGGAGATTCTGGATGAATATACAAAAGTCCTAAAGTAAGGATTAACTGCTATCACGATTGAGAGTAGCCGGGGTCCATTCTGTGAAGGTTTAATGTAACATCTGGAATGACATTTGTTCTCAATAAGATATAATATTTGATTTCATTATCAAGCATAACCAGATTTGGAAAACAAAGCATAACGAAAACACCAAAAAATAAGGATCACTCGGCTTCTGCTTTGAGAATGTCAAGATCCATCATATTATTTGTAAAAAGATTTTGAAGAATCCTAACAACGTAGACAATGGACTACCTAATTTAACGATTTGCAAAATGCAAAGTTCCTATCCCCAAGAGCACCGTGGCTCCTAAATAGCATATGCATCTTTCTAGAATAACGAATGCTCATGTCGGATGACCAACGTTCTCGACAAGATGGACAACATGGTTTTACTATCGAGATAGCCAAGGTTTGTAATTTAAGGATTCTAATGAAGTTGTTGAAACACGTTAGACCATACAATGTCGAATTACTTGATTCTGTGACTGGAGATGAAAAAATTTC
>JAMXBB010000006.1:81276879-81368384 GCA_024138015.1 Lumnitzera littorea | reverse complement strand
CATTGGAACATCTGGAATAACAATTGTTCTCAATAAGATGGATTATTTGATTTCATTATCAAGCATAACCAGATTTGGAAACCGAAGCATAACGAAAACTCCTAAAAACAAGGATCACTCGGCTTCTTCTTTAACAATGTCAAGATCCATCATCTTATTCATAAAATGTTTTTGGGGAATCTTAGCAATGTAGACAAAGGACTACCTGATTTAACGATTTGGAAAATGCAAAGTTCCTATCCCTAAGAGCACTGTGGCTCCCAAATGGCGTATGCATCTTTTTGGAATAACGAATGCACACGTCGGATGACCTATGTTCCCGACAAAATGGACAACTTCGTTTTACTATCGAGATAGCCGAGGTTCGTAATTTAAGGATTCTTATGGACTTGTTGAAAAACGTTAGACCATAAAAAGTCGAATTACTTGATTCGGCAACTGAGGACAAAAAAATTTCCAAATCTGCAGGAAATAACAACACTAGAAAAGCAAGAGGTTCTTTTGAGAAAAGCCAAAGATTCTGGATGAATAAACAAATCTCCTAAAATAAGGATTACTTGCCTTTATGAATTAGAGTAGCCCGAGTCCGTTTTCAGAGGGTTCATTGGAACATCTGGAATAACATTTGTTCTCAATAAGATGGATTATTTGATTTCATTATCAAGCATAACCAGATTTGGAAACCGAAGCATAACGAATACACCAAAAAACAAGGATCACTTGGCTTCTTTGAGAATGTCAAGATCTATCATCTTATTCGTAAAAAGTTTTTGAAGAATCCTAGCAACGTAGACAAAGGACTACTTGATTTACCGATTTGGAAAATGCAAAGTTCCTATCCGCCAGTGCACCGCGGCTCCCAAATAGCATATGAATTTTTCTAGAATAACGAATGCACACGTCGGATGACCTATGTTCCCAACAAGATGTATAACTTGGTTTTACTATCGAGGTAGCCAAGGTTCGTAAGTTAAGGATTCTAATCAAATTGTTGAAAAATGTTAGACCATAAAAAGTTGAATTACTTGATTCTGTGACTAATAACGAGTAAATTTCCAAATCCGTAGGAAACAACGATGCTTGAAAAGTAAGAGTTTCTTTTGAGAAAAGCTGAGGATTCTAGATGAATAAACAAATCTCCTAAAATAAGGATTACTTGCCTTCACAAATTAGAGTAACCCGGGTCCGTTTTCAGAGGGTTCATCGGAACATCTGGAATAACATTTGTTCCTAATAAGATGGATTATTTGATTTCATTATCAAGCATAACCAGATTTGGAAACGGAAGCATAACGAATACACCAAAAAACAAGGATCACTCGGCTTTTTCTTTAAGAGTGTTAAGATCCGTCATCTTATTCATAAAATTTTTTTTGAAGAATCGAAGTAACGCAGACAACGAACTTCCTGATTTAACGATTTCGAAAATGCAAGGTTCCTATCCCAAAGAGCACCGTGGCTCCCATATAACATATGCATCTTTCTAGAATAACGAATACTCACGTCGGATGACCTAGGTTCCCAACAAGATGGACAACTTGGTTTTACTATCGAAATAGCCGAGGTTCGTAATCAAAGGATTCTAATGAACTTGTTGAAAAACGTTAAACCGTAAAAAGTTAAATTACTTGATTCTACGACTGAGGATGAATAAATTTCCAAATCCACAGGAAACAACGATGCTTCAAAAGCAAGAGGTTCTTTCTTGAAAAGCTAAGGAATCTGGATGAATAAACAAATCTCCCAAAATAAGGATTGCTTGCCTTCATGAAATAGAGTAGCCCGGGTCCGTTTTCAGAGGGTTTATCGGAACATCTAGAATAACATTTGTTCTCAATAAGATGGATTATTTGATTTCATTATCAAGCATAACAAGATTTAGAAACCGAAGCATAACAAAAACTCCTAAAAACAAGGATCACTCGGCTTCGTCTTTGAGAATGTCATGATCCGTTATCTTTTTCGTAAAACGTTTTTGAAGAATCCTAGCAACGTGGACAAAGGACTACCTGATTTAATGATTTGGAAAATGCAAAGTTCCTATCCCTAAGTGCACCGCGGCTCCCGAATAGCATATGCATCTTTTTGGAATAACAAATGCACATGTTGGATAGCCTACGTTCTCAACAAGATGGACAACTTGGTTTTACTATCGAGATAGCCGAGGTTTGTAATTTAAGGATTCTAATGAAATTGTTGAAAAACGTTAGACCATAAAAAGCCGAATTACTTGATTTTACGACTGAGGATGTCTAAATTTCCAAATCCGCAGGAAACAACGACTCTTGAAATGTAAGAGGTTCTTCTGAGAAAAGCCAAGGATTCTGGATGAGTAAACAAAATCTCCTAAAATAAGGATTACTTACCTTCACGATTTAGAGTAGCCCAGGTCAGTTTTTAGAGGGTTCATCGGAACATTTGGAATAACATTTGTTCCCAATAAGATTGATTATTTGATTTCATTATCAAGCATAACCAGATTTGGAAACTGAAGCATAACGAATACACCAAAAAACAAGGATCACTCGGCTTCTTCTTTGAGAATGTCAAGCTCTGTCATCTTATTCGTAAAAAGTTCTTGAAGAATCCTAGCAACATAGACAAAGGACTACCTGATTTAGCGATTTGGAAAATGCAAAGTTCCTATCCCCAAGTGCACCGCAGCTCCCAAATAGCATATGAATTTTTCTAGAATAACGAATGCACACGTCGGATCACCTACGTTTCCTACAAGATGAACAACTTGGTTTTAATATCGAGATAGCCGAGGTTCGTAATTTAAGGATTCTAATGAACTCGTAGAAAAACGTTAGACCGTAAAAAGTTGAATTACTTGATTCTATGACTAAGGACAAATAAATTTCCAAATCCGCAAGAAACAACGAAGCTTCAAAAGCAAGAGGTTCTTTCGTGAAAAGCCGAGGAATCTGGATGAATAAACAAATCTCCTAAAATATGGATTGCTTACCTTCACGAATTATAGTAGCCTAGGTCCGTTTTCAGAGGGTTTATCGGAACATCTGGAATAACATTTGTTTTTAATAAGATGGATTATTTGATTTCATTATCAAGCATAACCAGATTTGGAAACCGAAGCATAACGAAGACTCCTAAAAACAAGGATCATTCGACCTCTTCCTTGAGAATGTTAAGATCTATCATCTTATTCGTAAAAAGTTTTTGAAGAATCCTAGCAACATAGACAAAGGACTACCTGATTTAACAATTTGGAAAATGCAAAGTTCCTATCTTCAAGAGCACTGCGGCTCCCAAATAGCATATACATCTTTCTGGAATAACAAATGCACACGTTGGATTACTTACGTTTCCCACAAGATGGACAAATTGGTTTTACTATCGAGTTAGTTAACCCTTAAATCCTTATAAAAACAAGGATTTTACTTTACTATTACTAATTCATGTACTTAATTAAGTATGATCCAATTTAAAAAGTGTATTAGTAATAGTAAAGTAAAATCCTCTAAGTATAAGGATTTAAGGGTTAACTAACTCATTAAGTATAAATAAAAGATATAAATATAAGTAATAAGAGCAATTAAGTTTTCATAGTTAAAATTTTTCTAAATTTAGTTCATATCGTAAAACACAGGTCTTAACATCCAAAACAGACTTTTAGTTGACTAAGGAGTCTGAATTCTCAGAACACTTATAAGGTTTACCATTTTGATTTAGGCATTCGATATCGAGTCCTAGAAACCCTAAAGGCTTGGAGAATGAGCAATAATTCAGGTGAGGGAATTCTGATGACCTGCTACTTGCTTGTGCGTGTTATTTGTATGATGTTTTGTTGTTTGCTATTGCTTGTATGTTTGAATGATTGTTCTATTTGTATGCCATCATCTGTGTGATTACATTTTTAAATTGATAAATATAAATGTTTGACCCAAATAACCGGTTCTACTCGTCGCATGTCTATGACTTGGTGATGGTATGAATGGAGAGTGCTAGCCTTGCAAAAATCTTAAGAAAAGTATTTTTGGCAAAAGCTTTTCTATCCTTAAACAAATTTTCTCATGATCGCTGTAAGGGCTTGTGAAGCCATAAATAGTATTTTTAATGTTAAGGCAAAGCTAGCATGGGTTCTCCACTTGATAGCGAGAGGACTCGCTTTATTGTACCTGAAAGGCCTTGGTTATTATTTTTATTTTTTGGTTACAAGAGGACTCACATGTTTGTGCCCGAGGGGCCTTGGAGGGTGGATAGTCCTAGTTCGGACTCCCCCCATTTGGATTGAAACTCTTTTCTCGGCTAGGGTAATAGTCGAGTTTTGCCTAGTGGGGTGGTGCCCCTAGGTAGCCTCTACGGGTAAGCTGAGGTGCAGTACAGGAGATAATCGAAGTGTGGACGACGTAATTCTACACCTTCCATAGTTCCGGACTCCTATGGATGTGTTGTTTGCATTCATCACGCTTGCATTCGTTATGTATGTAGATAGCTTGCTTGCATGTACGATAATAATGTGTGAAAACTTGCCTGACCAGTGGTGGTGAGGAATGAACTCACTGAGCTGTTTTATGCTCATTCCCCCTTAGTTTTCTTTGCAGGTTTACATACGATGGGATTGGGATATGTCTCAAGTGCTGAGTGTGAGATGAAGATATATACATTAGTATTAGAAGTAGCTGAGTACTTTTTAGATGATACATAGACATTCTTTGTAGAAAATATTTATTTATTAAATCTTACTATAATGCGAGTATATCCTGTCTTATTATTTGGTAGGGGATACCGATTCTCTGCGGTTCTGAGGAACTGTGGGATAACGGATACCCATAGTTATTTATATTTGTATTCTACAGTAAATTGATTACTTAAAAATCAGTAACCTTAGTGATTAATTATTTAGAGTCTTGCAATCTCTGACTTGCAAGACGGTTTTCATATCATGGGTGCACACATGTTATGAAAATTTTAGGTAATCCTACTAGGCCCCCTTTAGGGTCCTGACATAACCAGATTTGGAAACCGAAGCATAACGAAAACTGCTAAAAACAAGAATCACTCGGCTTCTTCTTTGAGAATGTCAAGATCTGTCATATTATTTGTAAAATGTTTTTGAAGAATCCTAGCAACGTAGACAAAGGACTACCTGATTTAACGATTTGGAAAATGCAAAGTTCCTATCCCTAAGAACACTGCGGCTCCCAAATAGCATATGCTTCTTTCTTGAATAACGAATGCTCACGTCGCATGACCTACGTTCCCTACAAGATGGACAGCTTGGTTTTACTATCGAGATAGCCGAGGTTCGTAATTTATGGATTCTAACGAACTTGTTGAAAAACGTTAGACCATAAAAAGTCAAATTACTTGATTCTACGACTGAGGATGACTAAATTTGCAAATCTACAGGAAACAACTATGCTTTAAAAGTAAGGGCTTCTTTCGAGAAAAGCCAAGGATTCTGAATGAATAAACAAATCTCCTAAAATAAGGATTACTTGCCGTCACGATTGAGAGTAGCCAGGGTCCGTTTTCTGAGGGTTCATTGAAACATCTAGAATAACATTTGTTCTTAATAAGATGGATTCATTGATTTCAATATCAAGCATAACAGAATTGGAAACCGAAGCATAATGAAAACTCTTAAAAACAAGGATCACTCGGCTTCTTCCTTAGGAATGTTAGGATCCATCATCTTATTCATAAAAAGTTTTAGAAGAATCCCAGAGACGTAAACAAAGGATTACCTGATTTAACGATTTGGAAGTATTAAAGTTGCTATCCCCAAGAGCACCGAGGCTCCTAAATAGCATATGCCTCTTTCTTGAATAACGAATGCTCACATTGGATGACCTACATTCCCTACATGAGGGACAACTTGGTTTTACTATCGAGATAGCTGAGATTCGTAATTTATGGATTTTAATGAACTTGATGAAAAACGTTAGACCATAAAAAGTCGAATTTTATGATTCTGCGACTGAGGACGACTAAATTTCCAAATCCGCAAGAAACAACGACACTTAAAAAGCAAGAGCTTCTTTCGAGAATAGCCGAGGATTCTAGATGAATAAACAAATCTCCTAAAATAAGGATTACTTGCCTTAACGATTGAGAGTAGCTGGGGTCCATTTGTTGAGGGTTCATCGGAACATCTGGAATAACATTTGTTCTCAATAAGATGGATTCTTCAATTTCGATATCAAGAAAAACCTAATTTCGAAAACGAAGCATAACGAGAACTCCTAATAACTAGAATCACTCAGCTTCCTATTTGTGAATGCCAAAATCTGTCACCTTGTTTGTAAAAAATTTTAAAAGAATCCTAACAACGTGGACAAAGGATTACCTGATTGAATGATTTGGAAAATGCAAGGTTCCTATACCCAAGAGCACCGAGGCTCCCAAATAGCATATGTTTCTTTCTTGAATAACAAATGCTCACGTCGGATGACTAACGTTCCCTACAAGATGGACAATTTGGTTTTACTATCGAGATAGCTGAGGTTCGTAATTTATAGATTCTAATGAACATGTTGAAAAATGTTAGACCATAAAAAGTCGAATTACATGATTCTGGACTGAGGATGACTAAATTTGCAAATCCGTAGGAAACAACTACGCCTTAAAAGCAAGAGCTTCTTTCGAGAAAAGTCAAGGATTCTAGATGAATAAACAAATCTCCTAAAATAAGGATTACTTGCCGTCACGATTGAGAGTAGATAGGGTCCGTTTTCTGAGGGTTCTTCGGAACATCTAGCATAACATTTGTTCTCAATAAGATGGATTCATTGATTTCAGTATCAAGCATAACCAAATTTGGAAACTAAAGCACAGCGAAAACTCCTAAAAACATAGATCACTCGGCTTCTTCTTTGAGAGTGTCTAGATCCATCATCTTATTCATAAAAAGTTTTAGAAAAGTGCTGGCTACGCAGACAAAGGATTACCTGATTGAATGATTTAGAAAATGCAAAGTTCTTATCCCTAAGAGCACCGCGGCTCCCAAATAGCATATATTTCTTTCCTGAATAACGAATCCTCACGTCGGATGACCTACGTTCCCAACAACATGGACAACTTGGTTTTACTATCGAGATAGCTGATGTTCATAATTTAAGGATTCTATGAAACTTGTTGAAAATCATTAGACCATAAAATGTCGAGTTACTTGATTCTACGATTGAGGATGACTGAATTTCCAAATCCAAAGGAAACAACAACGCTTAAAAAGCAAGTGCTTCTTTTGAGAATAGTTGAGGATTTTGGATGAATAAACAAATCTCCTAAAATAAGGATTACTTGCCTTCACGATTGAGAGTAGCTAGGGTCCATTTTCTGAGGGTTCATCGGAACATCTGGAAAAACATTTGTTCTCAATAAGATGGATTCTTTGATTTCAGTATCAAGCATAACCAGATTTGGAAACTGAAGCATGATGAAAACTCTTAAAAACAAGGATCACTCGGATTCTTCTTTGAGAATGTCCAAATCCGTCATCTTATTCATAAAATGTTTTAGAAGAGTGCTTGCTACGCAGACAAAGGATTACCTGATTGGGCGATTTGGAAAATGCAATGTTCTTATCCCCAAGAGCACCGTGGCTCCCAAATAGCATATACTTCTTTCTTGAATAACGAATCCTTAGGTCGGATGACCTACGTTCCCAACAACATGGACAACTTGGTTTTATTATCGAGATAGCTGATGTTCATAATTTAAGGATTATATGAAACTTGTTGAAAATCATTAGACCATAAAATGTGGAGTTACTTGATTCTACGACTAAGGGTGACTAAATTTCTAAATCTGAAGGAAACAATGATGCTTAAAAAGTAAGTGCTTCTTTCAAGAATAGCCGAGGATTTTGGATGAATAAACAAATCTCCTAAAATAAGGATTACTTGCCTTCAAGATTGAGAGTAGCCAGGGTCTGTTTTCTAAGGGTTCATCAGAACATCTGCAATAACATTTGTTCTCAATAAGATGAATTTTTTTATTTAAGTATCAAGCATAACCAGATTTCGAAACCAAAGAATAACCAGAACTCCTAAAAACATGGATCACTCGGCTTCTTCTTTGAGAATGTTAAGATCCGTCATCTTATTCACAAAAAGATTTAAAAGAATCCTAACAATGCTGACAAAGGATTACCTAATTTAACGAGTTGGAAAATGCAAAGTTCCTATCCCCAAGAACACTACGACTCCCAAATAGCATATGCTTCTTTCTAGAATAACAAATGCTCACATCGGATGACCTACGTTCCCAACAAGATAGACAACTTAGCTTTACTATCAAGGTAGCCAAGGTTTGTAATTTAAGGATTCTAATGAACTTGTTGAAAAACCTTAGACCATAAAAAGTTGAATTACTTGATTCTGCGAGTGAGGACGACTAAATTTCCAAATCCGAAGGAAACAACAACGCTTAAAATGCAAGAGCTTCTTTTGAGAATAGCCGAGGATTCTGGATGAATAAACAAATCTCCTAAAATAAGGATTACTTGCCTTTACGATTGAGAGTAGCCAGGGTCCGTTTTCTGAAGGTTCATTGAAACATCTGGAATAACATTCGTTCTCAATAAGATGGATTCTTTGATTTCAGTATCAAGCATAAGGTGAACTCGCAAAAACAACGATCACTTGACTTCTTCTTTGAGAATGTCTAAATCCGTCATCTTATTCATATAAAGTTTTTGAAGAATCTAAGCTACGCAAACAAAGGATTACCAGATTTAACGATTAGGAAAATGCAAAGTTCCTATCCCCAAGAGCACTGCAACTCCCAAATAGCATATGCTTCTTTCTTGAATAACGAATGCTCACGTCGAATGACCTACGCTCCCAACAAGATGGACAACTTGGTTTTACTACTGAGATGGCCGAGGTTCGTAATTTAAGGATTCAATGGAACTTGTTGAAAATTATTAGACCATATAATGCCGAATTACTTGATTCTATGTCTAAGGATAACTGAATTTCCAAATCTAAAAGAAACAACGACGCTTAAAAAGCAAGAGCTTCGTTCTGGAAAAGCCGAAGATTCTGGATGAATAAACAAATCTCCTAAAATAATGATTACTTGCCATTACGATTGAGAGTAGCTAGGGTCCGCTTTCTGAGGGTTCATCGGAACATCTGGAATAATATTTCCTCTCAATAAGATGGATTCTTTGATTTCAGTGTCAAGCATAACTGAATTTTGAAACCGAAGCAATATGAGAACTAAAAATAAGGATCACTCGGCTTTTTCTTTGAGAATGTCAAGATCCGTCATCTTATTCAAAAAACGTTTTAGAAGAATCTTAGCTACGTAGACAAAGGTTTACCTGATTTAACAATTTGGAAAATGCAAAGTTCCTACCCCCAAGAGCACCGCGACTCCCAAATATCATAT
This sequence comes from Lumnitzera littorea, assembly GCA_024138015.1. Lineage (NCBI taxonomy): Eukaryota > Viridiplantae > Streptophyta > Magnoliopsida > Myrtales > Combretaceae > Lumnitzera > Lumnitzera littorea. The sequence goes on along the minus strand of JAMXBB010000006.1, from coordinate 81,359,021 downwards.
GCTTCTTTCTAGAATAACGAAGACTCACATCGGATGACCTACGATCCCAACAAGGTGGATAACTTGGTTTTACTATCGAGATAGCTAAGGTTCGTATTTTAAGGATTTAATGAACTTGTAGAGAAACATTCGACCACAAAATGTCAAATTACTTGATTCTGCGATTAAGGATGACTAAATTTCCAAATCCGAAAGAAACAACGATGCTTAAAAAGCAAGAGCTTTGTTCATGAATAGCCAAGGATTCTGGATGAATGAAAAATCTCCTAAAATGAGGATTACTCACCATCACGATTTAGAGTAGCCACAATCCGTTTTATGATGGTTCATCGAAACATCTGGAATAACATTTGTTCTCAGTAAGATGGATTCCTTTACTTCAATATCACGTATAACCGGATTTCGAAGCCGAAGCAATATGAGAACTCTTAAAAATAAGGGTAACTCGACTTCTTCTTTGAGAATGTCAAGATCCGTCATCATATTCATAAAAAGTTTTTGAAGAATCCTAGCTACGCAGACAAAGGATTGCTTGATTTAACGATTTGGAAAATGCAAAGTTTCAATCCCCAAGAGCACCGCGGCTCCCAAATAGCATATGCTTCTTTCTTGAATAACGAATGCTCACGTCGGATGTCATATGTTTCCAACAAGATGGATAACTTGGTTTTACTATCAAGATAGCCGAGGTTCGTAATTTAAGAATTCTATGGAACTTGTTGAAAATCATTAGACCATAAAATGTCGAATTACTTGATTCTACAATTGAGGATAAAAAAATTTCCAAATCCGAAGGAAACAACTACGCTTAAAAAGCAAGTGCTTCAATTGAGAATAGCCGGGAATTCTGGATGAATAATCAAATCTCCTCAAATAAGGATTACTTACTTTCACGATGAGGGTAGCCAGGGTCCATTTTCCGAGGGTTCATCGAAACATCAGGAATAACATTATTTCTCAATATGGTAAAATCTCTAATTTCAGTATTAAGCATAACCAGATTTCAAAACCGAAGCATTACAAGACCCCCTAAAAACAATGATCACTCGGCTTCTTCTTTGCGAATGTCAAGATCCGTCATCTTATTCATATAATGTTTTAGAAGAATCCTAGCGACACAGACAATGGATTACCTGATTTAACGATTTGGAAAATGTAAAGTTTCTATCCTCAAGAGCACCACGACTCCCAAATAGCATATGCTTCTTTCTTAAATAACGAATGTTCATATCGGATGACTTACATTTCCAACAAGATGGATAACTTGGTTTTACTATCGAGATAGCCGAGGTTTAAAATTTAAGGATTCTATGGAACTTGTGGAAAAACGTTAGACCATAAAAAGTTAAATTACTTGATTCTGCGATTGAGGATGACTAAATTTATAGATCCGTAGGAAACAACGACGCTTTAATAGCAAGAGCTTCTTTCAAGAAAAGTCGATGATTCTGGATGAATAAACAAATCTCCTAAAATAAGGATTACTTGCCTTCACGACCGAGAGTAGCCAGGGTCCGTTTTCTGAGGGTTCATCGGAACATCTGGAATAACATTTGTTCTCTATAAGATGGATTCTATGATTTTAGCATCAGGCATAACCGGATTTCAAAACCGAAGCATAACGATAAATCCTAAGAATAAGGATTACTCGGCTTCTTCTATGAGAATGTCAAGATCTGTCATCTTATTCATAAAAAGTTTTAGAAGAACTCTAGCTACGCAGACAAAGGAATACCGGATTGAACGATTTGGAAAATGCAAAGTTCCTATCCCGAAGAGCCCCACAGCTCCTAAATAGCATATGCTAATTTCTAGAATAACGAATGGTTACGTCGGATGACCCATTTTCCCAACAAGATGGACAACTTGGTTTCATTATCGATATAGCCGAGGCTCGTAATTTAAGGATTCTAATGAATTTATTGAAAAACATAAGACCATAAAAATTCGAATTGCTTGATTCTACGAATGAGGATGACTAAATTTCCAAGTCCAAAGGAAACAACGACACTTAAAAAGCAAGAACTTCTTTCGAGAATAGCCAAGGATTCTAGATGAATAAACAAATCTCCTAAAATAAGGATTACTTGCCTTCACGATTGAGAGTAACCAGGGTCCGTTTTCTGAGGGTTCATCAGAACATCTGCAATAACATTTGTTCTCAATAAGATGGATTTTTTTATTTCAGTATCAGGGATAACCAGATTTCGAAATCGAAGCATAACGAGAACTCCTAAAAACAAACATCCCTTAGTTTATTCTTTGAAGATGTCATGATCCGTCATCTTATTCACAAAAAGTTTTAGAATAATCCTAGCTATGCAGGCAAAGGATTACCAGATTTAATGATTTGGAAAATGCAAAGCTTCTATCGCCAAGAGCACCGCGGCTCCCAAATAGCATATGCTTCCTTTTAGAATTACGAATGCTCACGTCGTATGACCTACGTTCCCAACAAGATATACAACTTGGTTTTACTATCGAGATAGTCGAGGTTAGTAATTTAAGGATTTTAATGAACTTGTTGAAAAACGTTAGACCATAAAAAGTCGAATTACTTGATTCTGTGACTGAAGATGGCAAAATTTCCAAATCTGCCGAAAACAACGACGTTTAAAAAGCAGGGGCTTCTTTCAAGAAAAGCTGAGGAATTTGGATGAATATACAAATGTCCTAAAATAAGGATTACTTGCCTTTACGATTGAGAGTAACCAGGGTCCATTTTCTGAGTGTTCATCGGAACATCTGGAATAACATTTGTTTTCATTAAGATGGATTCTTTGATTTCAGTATCAAGTATAACCAGATTTTGAAACCGAAGCATAACAAGAACTCCTAAAAACAAGGATCACTTGGCTTCTTCTTTGAGAATGTAAAGATACGTCATCTTACTCATAAAAAGTTTTTCAAGAATCCTAGCTACACAGGCAAAAGATTACCAGATTTAACGATTTGGAAAATACAAAGTTCTTATCTCTAAGAGCACTGCAGTTCTCAAATAGCATATGGTTCTTTCTAGAATAACAAATGCTCACGTTGGATGACCTACGTTCCTAACAAGATAGACAACTTGGTTTTACTATTGAGATAGCCGACGTTCGTAATTTAAGGATTCTAATTAACTTGTTGAAAAACCTCAGACCATAAAAAGTTGAATTACTTGATCTGCGATTGAGGATGACTAAATTTGCAAATCCGTAGGAAATAACCATGCTTTAATAACAAGTGCTTCTTTCGAGAAAAGCTGAGGATTTTAGATGAATAAACAAATCTCCGAAAATAAGGATTACTTGCCTTTACGATTGAGAGTAGCCAAGTTCTGTTTTCTGAGGGTTCATCGGAACATCTCGAATAACATTTGTTCTCTATAAGATGGATTATTTGATTTTAGCATCAAGCATAACCAGATTTTGAAACCGAAGCATAATGCAAACTACTAAAAACATGGATCACTTGGCTTCTTCTTTGAGAATGTCAAGATCCATTATCTTATTCATAAAATGTTTTAGATGAATCCTAGCGACGCAGACAATGGATTACCTAATTTAACAATTTGGAAAATGCAAAGTTCCTATCCTCAAGAGCACCGCAGCTCGCAAATAGCATATGCCTATTTCTAGAATAACGAATGCTCACGTCGAATGACCTATATTTCCAATAAAATGGACAACTTGGTTTTATTATCGAGATAGCTGAGGTTCGTAATTTAAGGATTCTAATGAACTTGTTGAAAATCCTTAGATCATAAAAAGTCGAATTACTTGATTCTGCGATTGAGGATGACTAAATTTACATATCTGCAGGAAACAACGATGCTTTAATAGCAAGAGCTTCTTTCGAGTAAAGCTGAGGATTCTGGATGAATAAACAAATCTCCTAAAATAAGGATTACTTGCCTTCACGATTGAGAGTAGCCAGGGTCTGTTTTTTATGGGTTCATCGAAACATCTGGAATAACATTTGTTCTCTATAAGATGGATTCTATGATTTCAACATCAAGCATAACCAGATTTCGAAACCGAAGCATAACGGAAACTACTAAAAACATGGATCACTCAGCTTCTTCTTTGAGAATGTCAAGATCCGTCATCTTATTCATAAAATGTTATAAACGAATCCTAGCAATGCAGACAATAGATTACCTGATTTAACAATTTGGAAAATGCAAAGTTCCTATCCCCAAGAGTACCACGGCTCACAAAAAGCATATGCTTCTTTCTTGAATAACGAATGCTCACGTTGGATGACCTACATCCCCAACAAGATGGAGAACTTGGTTTTACTATCGAGACAGTCGAGATTCATAATTTAAGGATTCTAATGAACTTGTCGAATAACGTTTGACCATAAAAAGTCGAATTACTTGATTCTGTGACTGAGGATGACTAAATTTCCAATTCCGAAGGAAACAACGACGCTTAAAAAGCAAGAGCTTCATTTGAGAATAGCCAAAGATTCTAGATGAATAAACAAATCTCGTAAAATAAGGATTACTTGCCTTCACGATCGAGAGTAGCTAGGGTCCGTTTTCTGAGGGTTCATCGAAACATCTGGAATAACATTTGTTCTCAATAAGATGGATTCTTTGATTTTTGTTTCTAGCATAACCAGAACTGGAAATTGAAGCATAATGAGAACTCCTAAAAATAATGATCACTCGGCTTCTTCTTTGAGAATATCAAGACACGTCATCTTATTCATAAAATGTTTTAGAAGAATCCTAACTTTGCAGACAAAGGATTACCTGATTTAACGATTTAGAAAATGCAAAGTTCCTATCCCCAAGAGCACCGCAGCTCCCAAATAGCATATGCTTCTTTCTTGAATAACGAATGCTCACGTCGAATAACCTACATTCCCAATAAGATGGACAACTTGGTTTTACTATCGAAATCGTTAAGGTTCGTAATTTAAGGATTCTAATGAACTTGTTGAAAAACGTTAGACCGTAAACAGTCGAATTGCTTGATTCTGCAACTGAGGATGACTAAATTTCCAAATCTACAGGAAACAACAATGCTTAAAAAGCAGGAGCTTCTTTTGAGAAAAGCCGAGGATTCTGTATGAATAAACAAATCTCTAAAAATAAGGATTAGTTGCCTTCACTATTGAGAATAGCCAGGGTCCGTCTTCTGAGGGTTTTTCGGACCATCTAAAATAATATTTGTTCTTAATAAGATGAATTCTTTGATTTCAGTATCAGGCATAACCAGATTTCGAAACCGAAGCATAACGAGAACTCCTAAAAATAAGGATCACTCGGCTTGTTCTTTGGGAATGTCAAGATCCGTCATCTTATTCATAAAAAGTTTTAGAAGAATCTTAGCTTTGCCGACAAAGGATTACCTAATTTAACGATTTGGAAAATGCAAAGTTCGTAACCCCAAGAGCACCACGACTCCCAAATAACATATGCTTCTTTTTAGAATAACGTATGCTCACGTTGGATAACCTACATTCACAACAAGATGGACAACTTAGTTTTACTGTCGAGATAGCTGAGGTTCGTAATTTTAGGGTTCTAATGAACATGTTGAAAAACGTTAGACCATAAAAAGTGAAATTACTTGTTTCTGCGACTGAGGATGACTAAATTTCCAAATCTACAGGAAACAACGACGCCTAAAAAGATGGAGCTTCTTTTGAGAAAAGCCGAGGATTTTGGATGAATAAACAAATCTCATGAAATAAGGTTTACTTGCCTTCACGATTGAGAGTAGCTAGGATCCGTTTTCTAAGGGTTCATCGGAACATCTGGAATAACATTTCTTCTCAATAAGATGGATTCCTTTATTTCAGTATCAAGCATAACCAGATTTCGAAACCAAAGCATAACGAGAACTCCTAAAAACAAGGATCGGTCGAATTCTTCTTTGAGAATGTCAAGATCCATCATCTTATTCATAAATAGTTTTTAATGAATCCTAGCTACGCAGACAAAGGATTACCTAATTTAATGATTTGGAAAATGCAAAGTTCTTATCCCCAAGTGCACTGCGAATCCCAAATAGCTTACGCTTCTTTCTAGAATAACAAATGTTCACGTCGAATGACCTACATTCCCAACAAGATGGATAACTTAGTTTTACTATCAAGATAGCCTAGGTACGTAATTTAAGGATTCTAATGAACTTATTGAAACACGTTAGACCACAAAAAGTCGAATTACTTGATTCAGCAATAGAGGATGACAAAATGTCCAAATCCGCAGGAAACAACGACACTTAAAAAGCAAGAGCTTCCTTCGAGAAAAGCTGAGGATTTTAGATGAATAAACAAATCTCCAAAATAAGGATTAGTTGCCTTCACGATTGAGAGTAGCCCGGGTCCGTTTTCTGAGGCTTCATCAGAACAACTGGAATAACATTTGTTCTCAATAATATGGATTCTTTGATTTCAAAATCAAGCATAACAAGATTTCGAAACCGAAGCATAATGGAAACTACTAAAAACATGGATCACTCCGCTTCTTCTTTAAGAATGTCAAGATCCGTCATCTTATTCATAAAAGGTTTTTGATGAATCCTAGCGATGCAGACAATGGATTACTTGATTTAACAATTTGGAAAATGCAAAGTTCCTATCCCCAAGAGCACCGTGGCTCACAAATAGCATATCCTTCTTTCTAGAATAACGAATGGTCACGTTGGATGACCTACGTTCCCAACAAGATGGACAACTTGGTTTTACTATCAAGATAGCTGAGGTTCATAATTTAAGGATTCTATTGAAATTGTTGAAAAACCTTAGACCATAAAAAGTCGAATTACTTGATTCTGCGATTGAGGATGACTAAATTTGCAGATCCGCAGGAAATAGCGACGCTTTAATAACAAGACCTTCTTTCGAGAAAAGTCGATGATTCTGGATGAATAAACAAATCTCCTAAAATAAGGATTATTTGCCTTCACGACTGAGAGTAGCTAGGGTCCATTTTCTAAGGGTTCATCAGAACATCTGGAATAACATTTGTTCTCTATAAGATGGATTCTATGATTTCAGCATTAGGCATAACCGGATTTCAAAACCGAAGAATAACAGAAACTACTAAAAACATGGATCACTCGGCTTCTACTTTGAGAATGTCAAGATCCATCAACTTATTCGTAAAATGTTTTAGACGAATCCTAGCAATGCAGACAATGGATTACCTGATTTAACGATTTGGAAAATGCAAAGTTGCTATCCCCAAGAGCACCGCGGCTCGTAAATAGCATATGCTTCTTTCTTGAATAATGAATGCTCACGTCGGATGACCTACGTCCCCAACAAGATGGACAACTTGGTTTTACTATTGAGACAATTGAGGTTCGTAATTTAAGGATTCTAATGAACTTGTCGAATAACGTTAGACCATAAAAAGTAGAATTACTTGACTTTGCAACTGAGGATGACTAAATGTCCAAATCCATAGGAAATTACGATGCCTAAAAAGCAAGAGCTACTTTTGAGAGAAACTGAGGATTATGGATGAATAAACAAATCTCATAAAGTAAGGATTACTTGCCTTCACGATTGAGAGTAGCCAGGGTCCCCTTTTTGAGGGTTCATCGGAACATCTAAAATAACATTTGTTTTCAATAAGATGGAATCTTTGATTTTAGTATCATGCATAACTAGATTTCGAAACCGAAGCATAACAAGAACTCCTAAAAATAAGGATCGCTCAGCTTCTTCTTTGAGAATGTGAAGATCCATCATCTTATTCATAAAAAGTTTTTGAAGAATCCTAGCAACGTAGACAAAGGACTACCTGATTTAACGATTTGGAAAATGAAAAGTTCCTATCCCCATGAGCACCACGACTCCCAAAAAGCATATGCTTCTTTCTAGACTAACGAATGCTCATGTCAGATGAACTACGTTCCCAACAAGATGGACAACTTGGTTTTACTATCGAGATAGCCTAGGTTCGTAATTTGAGGATTCTAATGAACTTGTTGAGAAATGTTAGACCGTAAACAGTCGAATTTTGAGAAAACATGGACCACTCGGCTTCTTCTTTGAGAATGTCAAGATCCGTCATCTTATTCATAAAATGTTTTCGATGAATCCTAGCAACGCAAACAGTGGAATACCTGATTTAATGATTTAGAAAATGCAAAGTTCCTATCCCCAAAGGCACCACGGCGCGCATATAGCATATGCTTCTTTCTTAAATAACGAATGCTCACATCGAATGACCTACGTCCCCAATAAGATGGACAACTTGGTTTTACTATCAAGACAATCAAGGTTCGTAATTTAAGGATTCTAATGAACTTGTAGAATAACGTTAGACCATAAAAAGTCGAATTACTTGATTCTGCGATTGAAGATGACTAAATTTCTAAATTTGTAGGAAACAACGACGCTTAAAAAGTAGGAGCTTCTTATGAGAAAAGCTGAGGATATTAGAATAATCTTAGCTATGCAGGCAAAGGATTACCTGATTTAATGATTTGGAAAATATAAAGCTTCTATCCCCAAGAGCACCGCGGCTCCCAAATAGCATAAGCTTCTTTCCTAAATAACGAATGCTTATGTTAGATGACCTATGTTCACAACAAGATGGACAACTTGGATTTATTGTCGAGATATCCGAGCTTTGTAATTTGTGGATTCTAATGAACTTGTTGAAAAACGTTAGACCATAAAAAGTCGAATTACTTGATTCTACAATTGAGAATGACTAAATGTCCAAATTCGCAGGAAACAATGTTGGTTTAAAACGAAGGGCTTCTTTCATGAATAGCCGAGGATTTTGGATGAATAAACAAATCTCCTAAAATAAGGATTACACCCCCTCGCAATTGAGAGTAGCCAGGGTCCATTTTTTGAGGGTTCATCGGATAATCTGGAATAACATTTGTTCTCAATAAGATGTATTCTTTCATTTCTGTATCAGGTATAACCAAATTTCGAAACCGAAGCATAACGAGAACTCCTAAAAACAAGGATCACTCGGCTTCTTATTTGAGAATGTCAAGATCCGTCATTTTAATTATAAAAAGTTTTTCAAGAATCCTAGCTACGTAGACAAAGGATTACCTGATTTAACGATTTGGAAAATACAAAGTTCCTATCTCCAAGAGCACCACGACCTCTGAATAGCATATGCTTCTTTCTAGAATAATGACTGCCTACGTCGGATGACCTACGTCCCCAACAAGATGGACAACTTGGTTTTACTATCGAGATAGCCAAGGTTTGTAATTTAAGGATTCTAATGAACTTGTTGAAAAACGTTAGACCATAAAAAGTTGAATTACTTGATTCTGCAACTGAGGATGGCTGAATTTCCAAATCCGTAGGAAACGACAATGCTTAAAAAGCAAGACCCTCGTTCGAGAATAGCCGAGGATTCTAGATGAATAAACAAATCTCTTAAAATAAAGATTACTTGCCTTCACGATTAAGAGTAGCTAGGATCCGTTTTTTAAGGGTTCATCGGAATATCTAGAATAACATTTGTTCTCAATAAGATGGAGCCTTTGATTTCAGTATCAATCATAACTAGATTTCAAAGATGAAGCACAACGCGAACTCCTATAAATAAGGATCGATTGACATCTTCTTTGAGAAAGACAAGATTCAACATCTTATTCGTAAAAAATTTTAGAAGAATCCTAGCAACGCGGACAAAGGATTACCTGATTTAACAATTTGGAAAATGCAAAGTTCCTATCCGCAAGAACACCACGACTCCCAAATAGCATATGCTTCTTTCTAGAATAACGAATGCTCACGTCGAATGACCTACGTTCCCAACAAGATCGACAACTTAGTTTTACTATCGAGATAGCCAAGGTTCGAAATTTAAGGATTCTAATGAACTTGTTGGAAAACACTAGACCATAAAAAGTCGAATTACTTGATTTTACAACTGAAGATGACTAAATGTCCAAATCCATTGGAAACAATGACGGTTTAAAAGCAGGAGCGTCTTTCGATAAAAGCCAAGGATTCTGGATGAATAAACAAATCTCCTAAAATAAGGATTACTTGCTTTCACAATTGAGAGTACTAGGGTCCATTTTCTAAGGGTTCATCGGAACAACTGGAATAACATTTCGTCTCAATAAGATGGATTCTTTTATTTCAATATCAAGCATAACTAGATTTCGAAATGGAACCATAATGGAACTCCTAAAAACATGAATCACTTGGCTTCCTCTTTGAGAATGTCAAGATCCATCATCTTATTCATAAAATGTTTTGAAAGAATCCTAGCTATGCAGATAAAGGATTACCTGATTTAACGATTCGGAAAATGCAAAGTTCCTATCCCCAAGAGCACCGCGGCTCTCAAATAGCATTTGCTTCTTTCTAGAACAATGAATGCTCACGTAGGATGACCTACGTTCCCATCAAGATGGATAACTTGGTTTTACTATCGAGATAGTCGAGGTGCGTAATTTAAGGATTCTAATGAACTTGTTGAAAAACGTTAGACCATAAAAAGTCGAATTATTTGATTTTGCGATTGAGGATGACTAAATGTCCAAATCTGCAGGAAACAACGATGGTTTAAAAGCAGGAGCTTCTTTCGAGAAAAGCAGATGATTCTGGATGAATAAACAAATCTCCAAAAAAAAGGATTACTTGCCATCACGATTGAGAGTAGCCAGGGTTCGCTTTCTGAGGGTTCAGTGGAACATCTGGAATAACATTTGTTGTCAATGAGATGGATTCTTTGATTTCAGTATCAAGCATAACTAGATTTTGAAACCGAAGCATAACAAGAACTCCTAAAAATAAGGATCACTCGGCTTCTTCTTTGGGAATGTCAAGATCCATCATCTTATTCATAAAATGTTTTAGAAGAATCCTAGTGACGCAAATAATGGATTACTTGATTTAACGATTCAGAAAATACAAAGTTTTTATCCCCAAGAGCACCGCGGCTCTCATATAGCATATGCTTCTTTCTAAAATAGTGAATGCTCACGTCGGATGACCTACATTCCCAACAAGATGGACAACTTGGATTTATTGTTGAGATATTCGAGCTTTGTAATTTATGGATTCTAATGATCTTGTTGAAAAACGTTAGACCATAAAAAGTTGAATTACTTGATTCTGTAACTGAGAATGACTAAATGTCGAAATTCGTAGGAAACAATGACAATTTAAAACCAAGAGCTTCTTTCGTGAATAGCCGAGGATTCTGGATGAATGAACAAATCTCCTAAAATAAGGATTGCTTGCCCTTGCAATTGAGAGTAGCTAGGGTCCCTTTTTTGAGGGTTCATCGGATAATCTGGAATAACATTTGTTCTCAATAAGATGGATTCTTTCATTTCAGTATCAGGTATAACTAGATTTCGAAACCAAAGCATAACGAGAACTCCTAAAAACAAGGATCACTCGGCTTCTTCTTTGAGAATGTCAAGATCCGTCATTTTAATTATAAAATGTTTTTCAAGAATCCTAGCTACGTAGACAAAGGATTATCTGATTTAATGATTTGGAAAATGCAAAGTTCCTATCCCCAAGAGCACCGCGGCCTCCGAATAGCATATGCTTCTTTCTAGAATAACTAATGCTTACGTTGGATGACCCATTTTCTCAACAACATGGACAACTTGGTTTTACTATCAAGATAGCCAAGGTTTGTAATTTAAGGATTCTGTTGAACTTATTGAAAAACGTTAGACCACAAAAAGTCAAATTACTTAATTCTGCTACTGAGGATGGCTAAATTTCCAAATCCATAGGAAACAACAACGCTTAAAAAGCAAGAGCCTCGTTCGAGAATAGCTGAGGATTCTAGATGAATAAACGAATCTACTAAAATAAGGATTACTTGCTTTCACGATTAAGAGTAGCTAGGGTCCGTTTTCTATGGGTTCATCGGAATATCTACAATAACATTTGTTCTCAATAAGATGGAGTCTTTGATTTCAGTATCAATCATAACCAGATTTTGAAGACGAAGCATAACGAGAACTCCTATAAACAAGGATCACCCGGCATCTTCTTTGAGAAAGTTAAGATCCGTCATCATATTCATAAAAAATTTTAGAAGAATCCTAGCAACACGGACAAAGGATTACCTGATTTAACAATTTGGAAAATGCAAAGTTCTTATCCCCAAGAACACCATGACTCCCAAATAGCATATGCTTCTTTCTAGAATAACGAATGCTCATGTCAGATGACCTACGTTCCCAACAAGATCGACAACTTAGTTTTACTATCGAGATAGCTGAGGTTCGTAATTTAAGGATTCTAATGAACTTGTTGAAAAATGTTAGACCATAAAAAATCGAATTACTTGATTTTGCAACTGAAGATGACTAAATGTCCAAATCTACTGTAAACAACGACGGTCTAAAAGCAGGAGCTTCTTTCGAGAAAAGCCAAGGATTCTAGATGAATAAACAAATCTCCTAAAATAAGAATTACTTGCCTTCACGATTGAGAGTAGTCAAGGTCCTTTTTCTGAGGGTTCATCGGAATAACTTGAATAACATTTCCTCTTAATAAGATGGATTCTTTTATTTCAATATCAAGCATAACTAGATTTCGAAACAGAAGCATAACGAGAACTCCTAAAAACATGAATCACTCGGCTTCCTCTTTGAGAATGTCAAGATCCGTCATCTTATTCATAAAAAGTTTTGGAAGAATCCTAGCTATGCAAACAAAGGATTACCTAATTTAACGATTCAAAAAATGCAAAGTTCCTATCCCCAAGAGCACCGCGGCTCCCAAATAGCATTTGCTTCTTTCTAGAACAACGAATGCTCATGTAGGATGACCTACGTTCCCAGCAAGATGGATAACTTGGTTTTACTATCGAGATAAGCGAGGTTCATAATTTAAGGATTCTAATGAACTTGTTGAAAAACGCTAGACCATAAAAAGTCGAGTTACTTGATTTTGCGACTGAAGATGATTGAATGTCCAAATCCGCAGGAAACAACAATGGTTTAAAAGTAGGAGCTTTTTTCGAGAAAAGCCAAGGATTCTGGATGAATAAACAAATCTCCAAAAAAAAGGATTACTTGCCATCATGATTGAGAGTAGCCAGGGTTCGTTTTCTAAGGGTTCAGTAGAACATCTGGAATAATATTTGTTCTCAATGGGATGGATTCTTTGATTTCAGTATCAAGCATAACCAGATTTCGAAACCAAAGCATGATAAGAACTCCTAAAAACAAGGATCACTCGGTTCTTCTTTGGGAATGTCAAGATCCATCATCTTATTCATAAAAGGTTTTTGAAGAAACATAGCAACGCAGACAAAAGAGTACCTGATTTAACGATTTGGAAATTGCAATGTTCCTATCCCCAAGAGCACCACGGCTCCCAAATGACATATGCTTCTTTCTAGAATAACGAATGCTCACGTTGGATGACCTACATTCCAACAAGATGGACAATTTGGTTTTACTATCAAGATAGCCAACATTCGTAATTTAAGGATTCTAATGAACTTGCAGAAAAACCTCAGACCATAAAAAGCTGAATTACTAGATTCTACGACTAAGGATGGCAAAATTTCCAAATCCGTTGGAAACAACGACGCTTAAAAAGCAGGGGCTTCTTTCGAGAAAAGCCAAGGAATCTGGATGAATAAACAAATCTCTTAAAATAAGGATTACTTGCCTTCACGATTGAGAGTAGCTAGGGTTCGTTTTCTGAATGTTCATCGGAACATCTGGAATAACATTTGCTCTCAATAAGATGGATTCTTTAATTTCAGTATCAAGCATAACCAGATTTCGAAACCGAAGCATAACAAAAACTACTAAAAACAAGCATCACTTGGCTTCTTCTTTAAGGATGTCAAGATCCGTCATCTTATTCACAAAATGTTTTAGAAGAATCCTAGTGATGCAGACAATGGATTACCTGATTTAACGATTTGGAAAATGTAAAGTTTATATCCCTAAGAGCACCGCGGCTCTCAAATAGCATATACTTCTTTCTAGAATAACGAATGCTCACGCCGAATGACCTACGTACCCTACAAAATGGATAATTTGGTTTTACTATCGAGATAGCCGAGGTTTGTAATTTAAGGTTTCTATGGAACTTATTGAAAAACATTAGACCGTAAAAAGTCGTTTCTTAATTCTGCGACTAAGGATGACTAAATTTCCAAGTCCGAAGGAAACAATGACACTTAAAAAGCAAGAGCTTCGTTCGAAAATTGCTGAGGATTCTAGATGAATAAACAAATCTCCTAAAAAAAGGATTACTTGCCATCACGATTGAGAGTAGCCAGGGTCCGTTTTCTGAGGGTTCATCAGAACATCTGGAGTAACATTTGTTCTTAATAAGATGGATTCTTTTATTTTAGTATCAAGCATAACTAGATTTCGAAGCTGAAGAATAACGAGAACTCCTAAAAATAAGGATCACTCGGCTTCTTCTTTTAGAACGTCAAGATCCGTCATCTTACTCATAAAAAGTTTTAGAAGAATCCTAGCTATGCAGACAAAGGATTACCTGAGTAAACGATTTGGAAAATGCAAACTTCCTATCTTCAAGAGCACCGCGGCTCCCAAATAGTATATCCTTCATTCTAGAATAACGAATGCTCACGTCGGAAGACCCATTTTCCCAACAAGATGGACAACTTGGTTTTAATATCGAGATAGCCAAGGTTCATAATTTAAGGATTCTAATGAACTTGTTGAAAAACGTTAGACCATAAAAAGTTGAATTACTTGACTCTGCGACTGAAGATGACTAAATGTCCAAAATTGCAGGAAACAACAACGGTTTAAAGGCAAGAGCTTCTTTCGGGAAAAGCCGAGGACTCTGGATGAATAAACAAATCTCCTAAAATAAGGATTACTTGCCTTCACGATTGAGAGTAGCCAGGGTCCATTTTCTGAGGGTTCATCGGAACATCTGGAATAATATTTGTTCTCAATAAGATGGATTCATTGATTTTAGTATTAAGTATAACTAGATTTCGAGACCAAAGCATAACGAGAACTCCTCAAAACAAGGATCACTCGGCTTCTTCCTTGAGAATGTCATGATTTGTCATCTTATTGATAAAAAGTTTTTGAAGAATNATTATTTTATTTGCGTACATAAGTTTCCCCACAATATGTATATATATATATATATAAATATATTATTAAGCAATTTCCTTTTCTTAATCTATCATATATATATATATATATATATATGTTGTATAATAAAGCGGTGTTCCTAAATAATTAAGCCAATTGATCCTTAAGCTCCTAAGTGTAAGTAAATTATTCCCGAGTTGGTGAAAAACCTTAAAACATACATAATCTCACTCGAACTCTAAAACATACATAAACTCACTCGAACCCTAAAACTTAAGATGATCAAGGACTTATGATCCTAAATAAATAATTACAAATATAATTTCAATAAATTTTATTTAACTCTAGAAAACTTGAAAATTTCTTAAGAGGCAAACCACAACCTATAAATTAATTTGAAAACCAAACCCTAAAAGAATTTCATATAAGACAATTCCCTTATTTTCACTTATAAGCTATATTACGTATGGATAAATTGTAAACCCTACTTTTAGCGAACTTATAATTCAACTAAGAACACTTCCCAAATGTTCCTAAGGATAAAATAAGCTAAGAATCCAAGTTTACATTTAAAAATGAATTTAATTTTCCAATTCGAAACCCTATTATCAATAAAACTTGAATACAAGAACCATACACTCTAAACCCAAAACCTTAAAACAATTAAGGACTTGTAATCCTAAGTGGCTAATTAAGAATTTAATTTGAATACTTTTAATCAATTCTAGAAATTTTTATAATTTTATAAAAATTAAATCATAAATTACAAATAAATTTAAGAGACAAACTCGAAAAGAATTTCATATTAGACAATCTCTTTATCTTTATACATAAGATTTGTCCATATGAATAAGTAAACCAACCAATCATCCTAAATAACTTATCAATTGATAAATATAAACCCTATTTTTAGTGGGCCCATGATTCAATTAAAAGTACTATCCGAACGTTCCCAAGGATCAACTAAACTAAAAACTTAAGTTTACATTTAGAAACAAATTAAAATTTTTCGATTCAAAAACCAATTATTGAGAAAACCTGAGCTTGAAGAACTACAAGCTCTAAACTTACCTTAGACCCTAAACCCTAAAACAATTAGGGAATTTTGACCCTAAGTGACTAATCGATAATTTAATTTGAATAATTTTATTCAACTTTAGAAAATTTCACAATCTTATAGGAATCAAATCATAAAGTACAAAACAATGCAAGATGAAAATCCTAAAACAACTTCTTATAAGACCATGCCCTTATCTTTATGTCTAAGCCTTACACATCAATAAGTAGACCAACCTATCACCTTAGATGGCTTATCAATTGAGAGTAGGAATTATTTATCAATTGATAATTTATCAAAATCTAGTGATAAGACATTTTCCTTATCACCTCTTCACTTATACTACATATGGACAATTCTTCACAAGATTTCACATGCTTAACTTCATTAAATGAGACAAGACCATTCCATAACCCCAAAGGATATTAAATGGCAGATTTAAATAAGGAGGAAAAGGGGGGCCATGCTCTTGTCTTTCAACCATCAATCACTTTCTCTTACACACTACTATTCACCTCTTAATGCTTACATCATCAACAATTGCAATTGTTGACTTTTGTGTAAGCTACAAGACAATCAATTAAAGCTTCTTGCACACACTTTTTCTTTTATTCAAAAATCTACCACTCTCTCCCTCTTTCACTCTCATTTTCACTTCCTTTTCCCTCACTTTAAACATAAATCAAAAGAAGAAATTCAACCCCACAAAAATCCTCCATTTGGCAGCCACTTCTAAGTCCCACTCATGGCACTCCCATTTCTTTTTCTTGTATCATTTTCTTCCAACATCTAAGCTCTTTTAGAACCATTAAAACCTTCGACAAACCCCATTCCAAAGGATCAAACAACTCGAGTTTCCAAAAGGTTGCAAAAAGGAGGAAGTAAAGTTAAGAGCTTAAGTGGAACCTTTGTGCACAACCACCATATTTCGCTTTAAGGACGAGTAAGTGTTTCTTATGATTAGTGGGTTAGTATTTATGTTAGGAGACTTTGATTTTTTGAAGATATGAGTATGATTTTAAGTTATTATAACACCAAAGGCCATTCTAAGAAACAAACTCATGAAACCCTTACATGGAGTTGAAACATGAGCATGTAAAGTTGGTGTTTTGTAAAGATACTTATTTAAAACTTTGAATAGAAGATTTTAAGTTGAGAAAATCTTGAAACAAGAACTTGAATGGAAGATGAGCATGCTGGACGTGAGGTTTCAAAAGTCATTTGGATGTTGATTTTATTTCCATTAAGTTAAACATGCTCAAATATAGACTTAAGTTAAGGAAAAATTCATTACATGAAGTTTTATGAAAAAACCAATTTTGTATGACATGAGCTATGATATGGAAGTTCTTATAAGTGTAAGATCTTCTATTTCTTTGTGTGAAGCATGAGTTAAAGAATCATCTTCGGAAGAAAATTTAAGTTAAGAGTTGAATACAAGTAGTTTAAGTGCATGATCTAACACCTAAGCTTAAGGAAATGATGAAACAAGTTGAAAAACTAAGTGAGAACCCCTTGGAATCATCACAACCAGATCTGGAACATAACTAAAAGCCACTTAAAAATATGATAAAACCAAGTGAACAAAGTAAGAGTATCAACCAAAGCAAGTATAGCAAGTATATTAAGCCTAAAACTCAAAACCGAACCTAAAACTCTTAAAATGAGCCTAGAACTCCAAGTTGGGCCTTCATTACAATTCTAACCAACACTTTAAAACATTAAGAGAGGTTGTTTTAAAGCCCATAAGAAATCCACCTAAGACTCCATAATCCCACCAAAGTCTCTAACTTTAGTTTGAACTAAAAAAATAAGCCCATTTGACAACTTAAGCCCACCAAAGGGCTTATGAAGTGGTTGTTAACCTTAGGAGTATAAATTAAAGTTGTAAATCTAGTCTCAAGGAGTATTTTGAGCTTAGGATAAAATCTTAAGACCAAGCCCAAAGAATTTCCCAAGTTACCAAAAAGCCTATTAACCAAATAAAGCCTAAAAGCACTCCAAATCATGAGGATCGCTACTGTTCTGACCTATGGGCAGTTTTGCACGCCTCATCATGAAAATCTAACCTCACCACGTTAAAGTACACTCGAAAATGATGAAGATTGACTATAAGATCATAAAAATTGGATCTAAAACAAGAAAGTTATACGCGATTGAACTTTTAAGTAAAACCGGGAAAAATTATGAAACCAAGTCAAAAGTACAACTTAAAGGGTTTTGCTTAGTTTTCTAGGTTTTATTTCAAATCCTTATAGTATCGTATTTGTGATGTCCAGGGGACCTGGCTTTTGGGAGATGACCTATCCCGGATTATTTTGATTGATCCATATGGCTGAGTGAGTAAATTCTCGATGACTTTTTACTTGATTTTGCTTGTAGAATAGATGCACCTAAACTGATATATATATAAATTTGGATGCTTGTGGGATATGGGAAATGCATGTGTATGAATTTATGGATGAATGTGATGACTTGTTAATTATATTTAATAATGGGAATTGTTTGCATTATATATACATGTGAATTGTATGGAATGAAATTGTCTAATCACCTTGAAAATCGAGTTAATCACTTATACGATTAAGAAATCAAAATGAATCATGCATACCCCATATTGTATACGGATAACACCGACTGCCGCTTCACACTAAAGATGGAAAGGGACTCATAGGAGGACGTGTCTCCTGCAGGATTTGGCACTAACTATGTCATCATATATATTGAGTCTTTGTCCTAAGCTGATAGGCTTACTAGGCGCTGGGAGACGCCAACCGTTAGCTAGGGGCCGAGTCTTGTGGCTTCTACTTGGGGTGTATGTTTGTGGATTGCAGAGGCCACCACACCGCTAGACTTGGGATTTTGAAAATATGATTTATTATTTGGTAATGAAAGTATATATATGTATATATATACATAGTTTTGTTTTAACTTAAGCACAATAGTGTTAATGAATTAAAACCCAAGGTCTAGAACTCGGATTTTGGTTTGGGTCTGTCAATTATCTCCAAACCCCGACTACAGGGGGCATAATTCTGAGTCGTATGCAGTTCCTAGGCCACTGCATGAGTTATTTGGCATACAGATTGTTCATGTATTCATATGATTGTGCATCTAATAAATTTTGCCATGCGGTATTGATGAAGGTATTTATCTCATTAAGCATAAGCTTACACCCCAATAGTTCTTTTCCTTGCAAGTTGATTGATAGTTGGGAATGGGATAAGAATCGAGTGTAGAGTGCTACCATTGAATTAGCATGATGAAAAGCTTGTGTAGTTAATTTAGAATGTTCCGGAAAATGACTAATATTTCAATTAAGTTTAGTGTCTTTAGTAAGTTTAGAATTATTTGGAATTGTTTATCTTATTTCACTATTTTGGCAAGTGATACCGATTCTTTGTAGTTCTGAGGAATTGTGGAAAAATGGTTATCCACAATTATTCATATTATATAATGAGTTAATGAACTAAAATTTAAGACCTTAGCGAATAACTATTTAGAGTCTTGCAATCTCTGACTTGCAACGTGATTTTCCTATCATGGATGCACACATGATATGGAAATTCTAGGCAATACTACTAGGCCCCTCTTAGGGTCATTACATAACCAGATCTCGAAACTGAAGCATAACGAGAACTCCTAAAAACAAGGATCACTCGGCTTCTTCTTTAAGAATGTCAAGATTCATCATCTTATTCACAAAAAGTTTTTCAAGAATCTTAGCTACGCAGACAAAGGATTACTTGATTTAATGATTTGGAAAATACAATGTTCCTATCCCTAAGAGCACCAAGGCTCCGAAATAGCATATGCTTCTTTCTAGAATAACAAATGCTCACGTCGGATGACCTACGTTCCCAACAAGATGGACAACTTGGTTTTACTATCGAGATAGCCGAGGTTCGTAATTTAAGGATTCTAATGAACTTATTGAAAAACGTTAGACCATAAAAAGTCGAATTACTTGATTCTGCGATTGAGGATGACAAAATGTCCAAATTCATAGGAAACAACGACGCTTAAAAAACAAAAGCTTTTTTCAAGAAAAGCTAAAGATTCTAGATGAATAAACAAATCTCCTAAAATAAGGATTACTTGCCTTCAAGATTGAGAGTAACCAGGGTCCGTTTTATGAGGGTTCATCAGAATATCCGGAATAACATTTGTTCTCAATAAGATTGATTCTTTTATTTCAGTATCAAGCATAACCAAATATCGAAACTGAAGCATAACGAGAACTCCTAAAAACAAGGATCACTTAGCTTCTTCTTTGGGAATGTCAAGATCCGTCATCTTATTCATAAAAAGTTTTTAAAGAATCTTAGCTATGCAGACAAAGGATTACTTGATTCAACGATTTGGAAAATGCAAAGTTCCTAACCCCAAGAGCACTGTGGCTACTAAATAGCATTTGCATCGTCCTAAAATTATGAATGCTCACATCGGATGACCCATTTACCCAACAAGATGGACAACTTGGTTTTACTATCGAGATAGCCGAGGTTCGTAATTTAAGGATTGTAATGAACTTGTTAAAAAACGTTAGACCAAAAAAAGTCAAATTACTTGATTCAATGACTGACGATAACTAAATTTCCAAATCCGAAGGAAACAACGACGCTTAAAAAGCAAGAGCTTCGTTCAAAAATAGCCGAGGATTCTGGATGAATAAACAAATCACCTAAAATAAGGATTACATGCCTTCACGATTGAAAGTAGCTAGGGTCCATTTTCTGAAGGTTCATCGAAACATCTGGAATTACATTTGTTCTCAACAGGAGGGATTCTTTGATTTTAGTATTAAGCATAACCAGATTTCGAAATCGAAGCATAACGAGAACCCCTAAAAACAAGGATCACTCGACTTCTTCTTTGAGAATGTCAAAATCCATCATCTTATTCATATAAAGTTTTTGAAGAATCCTAGCTACGCAGACAAAGGACTACCTGATTTAACGATTTGGAAAATGCAAAGTTCCTATCTCCAAGAGCACCGCAGCTCCCAAATAGCATATGCTTCTTTCTAGAAAAACAAATGGTCACATTGGATGACCTATGTTCCTAACAAGGTAGACAACTTAGTTTCACTATCGAGATAGTCGAGGTTCGTAATTCGACGATTCCTATGAACTTGTTGAAAATCATTAGACCATAATATGTCGAGTTACTTGATTTTGCAACTGAAGATGACTAAATTTCCAAATCCAAAGGAAACAATGACTCCTAAAAAGCAAGAGCTTCGTTCGAGAATAGGTAAGGATTCTGGACGAATAAACAAATCACCTAAAATGATGATTACTTGCTTTCACGATTGAGAGTAGCTAGGGTTCGTTTTTTGAGGGTTCATCGGAACATCTGGAATAACATTCATTCTCAACAAGATGGATTCCTTGATTTCAATATCAAGCATAACGTGAACTTGCAAAAACAAGGATCACTCGACTTCTTCTTTGAGAATGTTAAAATCCGTTATCTTATTCATATAAAGTTTTTGAAGAATCCTAGCTACGTAGACAAAGGATTACCTGATTTAACGATTAGAAAAATGCAAAGTTCCTATCCCCAAGAGCACCGTCGCTCCCAATTAGCATATGTTTCTTTCTAGAATAACAAATGCTCACATTGGACGACTTACGTTCCCAACAAGATGGAGAACTTGGTATTACTATCGAGATAGCCAAGGTTCGTAATTTAAGGATTCTAATGAACTTTTTGAAATACGTTAGACCGTAAAAAGTCGAATTAATTGATTCTGCTACTAAAGATGACTAAATTTCCAAATCCACAGGAAACAATGACACTTAAATACCAATAGCTTCTTTCGAGAAAAGCCGAGGATTCTGGATAAATAAAGAAATCTCCTAAAATAAGGATTACTTACCTTCACAATTGAGAGTAGCCAGGGTCCATTTTCTGAGGGTTCATCGGAACATGTGGAATAACATTTGTTCTTAATAAGATGGATTCATTGATTTTAGCATCAAGCATAACCAGATTTCGAAATCGAAGCATAACGAGAACTCTTAAAAACAAGGATCATTCTACTTCTTCTTTGAGAATGTCAAGATCCGTCATCTTACTCATAAAAAGTTTTAGAAGAATCCTAGCTACACAAACGAATGATTACCTGATTTAATGATTAAGAAAATGCAAAGTTCCTATCCCCAAGAGCACCGCGGCTCCCAAATAGCATATGCTTCTTTTTAGAATAATGAATGCTCTCGTTGGATGACCAATGTTCTCAACAAGATGGACAATTTGGTTTTACTATCGAGATAGCTGAGGTTCGTAATTTAAGGATTCTAATGAACTTGTTGAAAAACGTTAGACCATAAAAAGTCGAATTATTTGATTCTGCGACAGAGAATGACCAAATTTCCAAATCCGTAGGAAACAACGACGCTTAAAAAGTAATAGCTTCTTTCGAGAAGAGCTAAGGATTCTGGATGAATAAACAAATCTCCTGAAATAAGGATTACTTACCTTCACGATTAAGACTAGCCAGGGACTGTTTTCTGAGGGTTCATCGGAACATCTGGAATAACATTTGTTCTCAATAAGATGGATTCATTGATTTCAGTATCAAGCATAACCAGATCTCGAAACCAAACCTTAACAAGAACTCCTAAAAATAAGGATCACTCGGCTTCTTCTTTGAGAATGTTAAGATCTGTCATCTTTTTCATAAAAAGTTTTTCACGAATCCTAGCTACGCAAACAAAGGATTAGCTGATTTAACAATTTGGAAAATGCAAAGTTCCTATCCCCAAGAGCACCGCGGCTCCCAAATAGCATATGCTTCTTTGTAGAATAACAAATGGTTACGTCGGATGACCTACGTTCCTAACAAGGTGGACAACATGGTTTCACTATCGAGATAGCCTAAGTTCGTAATTCAAGGATTCCAATGAACTTGTTAAAAATCATTTGACCATAAAATGTCAAGTTACTTGATTCTACGACTGAGGATGACTAAATTTCCAAATCCGAAGGAAACAACGGCGCTTAAAAAGCGAGTGCTTCGTTCGAGAATAGTCGAGGATTCCGGACGAATAAACAAATCACCTTAAATGAAGATTACTTGCCTTCACAATTGAGAGTAGCCAGGGTCCGTTTTCTGAGGGTTCATCGAAACATTTGGAATAACATTCGTTCTCAACAAGATGGATTCTTTGATTTCAGTATCAAGCATAATGTGAACTCGCCAAAACAACGATCACCTGACTTCTTCTTTGAGAATGTCAAAATCTGTCATCTTATTCATATAAAGTTTTTCAAGAATCTTAGCTACGTAGACAAAGGATTACCTGATTTAACGATTTGGAAAATGCAATGTTCCTATCCCCAAAAGCACTGTGGCTCCCAAATAGCATATGCTTCTTTCTAGAATAATGAATGTACACATCGGACGGCCTACGTTCCCAATAAGATGGACAACTTGGTTTCACTATTGAGATAGCTGAGGTTCGTAATTTAAGGATTCTAATGAACTTGTTGAAAAACGTTAGACTATAAAAAGTCGAATTACTTGATTCTATGACAGAGGATGACTAAATTTCCAAATCCGCAGGAAATAACGACGCTTAAAAAGCAATAGCTTCTTTTGAGAAAAGCAGAGGATTCTAGATGAATAAACAAATCTCCTGAAATAAGGATTACTTACCTTCACGATTGAGAATAGCCAGGGTCCAATTTTTGAGGGTTCATCGGAACATCTAAAATAACATTTGTTTTCAATAAGATGAAATCTTTGATTTTAGTATCACGCATAACCAGATTTCAAAACCGAAGCATAACGAGAACTCGTAAAAATAAGGATTACTCGGCTTCTTCTTTGAGAATGTCAAGATTCATCATCTTATTCATAAAAATTTTTAGAAGAATCCTAGCTACGCAGATAAAGGATTACCTGATTTAACGATTTGGAAAATGCAAACTTCCTATCCCCAAGAGCACCACGGCTCCCAAATAGCATATGCTTCTTTCTAGAATAACGAATGCTCACGATGGATGACCTACGTTCCCAACAAGATGGACAACTTGGTTTTACTATTGATAATTATGATTTTAAACATATTTCACGTGGTGATTTTATAGTATTTCTCTTACATTTTTGGTTTTCTTTAAGGAAATTGATACTTAATTGAGTAAAATTTTGATTTTAAGGTTTGAACACGTTCTAGGATCGAAAATAAAGAAAAGGAATCAAGTTTCACTCAATTCGGAGTTCAAATGAAGAAGTTATGAAGTTACACAGTCTAGGACATGGCCATGTCCCCAGGCTGTGTCCATCTAGAAAAATTTGCCAGGGTCAGAAAGTTACACGACTTGGGGACATGGCCATGTCCCAGGTAGTGTCTGGTGACGAAAACATAATCCTTATAATACATATATAAAAGGACATATGAGGGTTTAAAAAAAAAAAGAGACATTAGAGAAAATGGAAGAGACACGAGAGAAGAGAAGAGACTTGAGGAGAAGGAGAAGAACAAGGCGAAAGCAACACCAACTTCAAGATTAGAGAGATTTTTCATCAATCAAAAGGGGTTTTTCATGTTTTATTCTATGTTTTTTATGGAACTCATTTTTAGATTCATTATGATAGCTTAGAATTCGTGTATTTAGGATTATGGAACCTAAGGTTTCATGTGACTCTTAGGTTGAATTATAATTTTCAATAAAGTTTCTATCTTTTCTTGATTCAATTATGTTGTTTAATTGTTAATTGATATTTCTAGATTATTAATCTATGATATTACGCATGATGATTGAGAAATTGCATGTGTAATTAGATCTTGGCATAATTGGAGAGAATTACATGTATGCTTAGAGATAAGATATGTGTTTCTTCCGAAAAGTTAATTATTTATGTGGGAATTCATTATACATTAATGCAATCCTAAGTTATATTACTAAGTGAAGAGATTCCGATAAATAATTTAGGATTAGGGTTAATATGCTTGAGAAAGGTATTAGCTTTAATTGTGAATCCCTCCAGTCAATAATAATAAAAACTGAATTGAATATATTTTAAGTAGTCACATGTTAAACACTAGGGGAAATAATTCCTAAATACGTTATTGCATTCTTGAAGTCGTTCTTAGTTTTATTGCTTTCTAAATTGCTTAATCAAGTCTCATAATTAGTTTAGTTTGTTAATTTCAGTATTTTTAATTCATTCAACTCATCACAATTTTCCGGTTAGATAATAGAGCTAAGGTTAATATTAGTACTCAAAATCTCTGAAGGATCGATTTGGACTCACATCCGCTATATTAAAATTGATAGGTGCACTTGCCTGATATCAAGTTTTTGGCGCCGTTGCTAGGGATTTTCGATACTAAGAACATTAATTTCTTTATTACTTTAACCATTTTGTTTTTCTTTTGTTTCATTGTTTATTTTTATTACCTAGTGCTGCAATTGATTTTATATTTATTGCCCTTGTAGTGCATGACCCGAAGCAATCTGAATGATTTGGTAGAACTCGATCCTGAAATTGAGAGAACTGCCCTTCAAAATTTGAGATCGCGATCTAGACAAATTGTGGTGACCATAGACGATGAGTCAATCGTTGAAATCAAGGAAGAAGGTAAGGAGGCCAACACTCAATTTATTAAGCAAGAAGATCCACCACACATGGCTAACAATAGGAATGAAGCAAATCGAACCATGTCTGACTATTCAAGGCCTACACTGATTGGAGCTGACTCTAGCATTGCAAGGCCAACTGTCGCGACTAATAACTTCCAAATTGTACCTAACATCATACAAATGGTGCAACAATATGTTCAGTTTGACGGTCTCCAAGATGAAGATCCTAATGCCCCACATCTCTAGTTTTCTAGAGATTTGTGATTCATTTAAAATCAACGGAGCTACGAATGATGCCATCCGACTGCAGCCATTTCCTTTCTCCTTGAGGGGTAAAGCAAAACAGTGGTTGAACTTTCTACTATGAAATTCAATCACAACTTGGAATGAATTAGTAGATAAATTTTTGGAGAAGTATTTCCCACTTGTAAAGACCGCTAAACTTCGGAATGATATTTCTTGTTTAGCCCAATTGGAAGCGGAGACTCTATATGACACTTAGGAGCGGTTCAAGGACTTGCTCAGGAGGTGCCCACATCATGGCCTCCCACTATGGATGCAGATTTAGACCTTTTATAATGGTCTCAATTTATCTACAAGATAGATGATTAATGCATCCGCAGGAGGTACTTTGAACACAAAGACACCTAAGTAAGCACAATACCTGATTGAAGGAATAGCGATGAACAATTATCAATGGGAAACCACTAGAGCCAAGCAAAAGGCCATGAGAATTTATGAGGTGGACTTGACCACTGCTTTAGCAGCCAAGGTGGACCTATTGAGTAAGAAGATTGATGCATTCTCTGTTGGCCCTCAACAAGTGCAATCGGATGTAAGTGACTTTGGTATGCAAGGGTATGGAGCACAAGAACAATTGGAACAGGTAAATTATCTAGGAAATCTACCTAAGCAACAAAATAACTCCTATAGCAACACTTATAATCCAGGATGGAGAAATCACCCTAATTTTTTATGGGGAAATCAAAACCAAGGCCAACAGAAGACCAACTTTGGCCCACTTGGATTTCAAAGACCATTCCCACTTCCTCTCCCTCAAGAAAAGAAGTCCAGTGTGGAAGAACTTCTCACAAAATATATTCAAGGCAATGAGGCTCGCTTATCCAACATTGAATCCTCACTGAGGAATCAAGAGGCTTCAAATCGCAACCTTGAGAACCAAATTGGTCAACTTGCGAAGCGAATCTCTGAAAGACCGTAGGGAACGCTACCGGGAAATACAAAACCTAATCTAAAGGAACATGTTAAGGCAGTGACACTTCGAAATGGGAAGGAGTTGCATGCTGAGAGGAAGGTTAGCGAGGAGACTAGCAAGAGCAAGGAGGGGACAAAAGTAACGGAAGATGTAGAGTCATCAAAGGTGAAGGAATATCAACCACCTATCCCATATCCCCAAAGACTCAAGAAAGATCGCAATGACCAACAATTCAGTAAGTTCCTTGACCTCTTTAAACAACTGCATATTAACTTACCTCTTGTTAATGCCCTGTCACAGATGCCGAAGTACGCTAAGTTCTTGAAAGATTTGTTATCCAATAAGAGGAAGCTTGAGGAGCTTTCTACAGTCATTTTGGATGAAAATTGTTCAGTGATTGTGCAAAACAAGTTGCCCAAAAAGCTAAAAGACCCAGGAAGTTTTACAATTCCTTGTCATATTAGTAATTTGTTAATTGACAAAGCTTTAGCTGATTTGGGTGCTAGCATCAATTTAATGCCTTATAAATTTTTCAAGAAACTAGGATTAGGGGAACCTAAGCCCACATGCATGAGCTTGCAATTAGCTGATAGATCTGTGATGTATCCTAGAGGCATATTTGAGGATGTATTAGTCCAAGTGGGTAAATTTATTTTTCTAGTTGATTTTGTGATATTGGATATGGATGAAGATTTTGAGTTGCCCCTTATCCTAGGTAGACCATTCTTAGCTACCGCAAGGGCTATCATTGATGTTAGTGATGGCAAGCTCATTCTTTGAGTAGGAGATGAAGAGATCATGTTTAAAATTTTAGAGGCTATGAAAAAGTCTGTCGATCAGGATGATACTTGCTACCTTATGGATGTTACTGACACTTTTGTTTCAAGTTATATGTAGGAAGTTCTTCTTAAGGGGTCAGTTGGAGAGTTGCTTGCAATTAAGCATGGAGGAAGCTTCGGAAGATCCTGTCAAATTTGAGGTGGTAACCCAACTAGAGGCAAATAAACCTATCTCTATTGAGAAAGGGTTTGAAGGGTTTGAAAAAAGGAAGGAAGCACAGTTAAAACCTTCGATTGAGGAGCCACCAATATTGGAGCTAAAGCAATTACCCGACTACTTGGAATATGCCTTCTTAGAGAAGGACTCCAAATTACTGGTAATTATAGCATCCAACTTGGAAAAAGAACAGAAAGAAAGGTTGCTGAAAGTACTCAAGGAGCATAAGAGGGCCATTGCTTGGAAAATATCCGATATTTGAGGTATCAATCCCTCCTTTTGTACTCATAAGATTTTAATGGAAGAAAACTACAAGTCGGTTGTGTAGCCCCAGAGACACTTGAATCCAAACATGAAAGAGGTAGTCAAAAAGGAAGTTGTTAAACTCCTAGATGCAGGTATGATATATCTTATCTCTGATAGTTCATGGGTGAGTCCAATGTAAGTAGTTCAAAAAAAAAAGTGGGATGACAATAGTCCCTAATGAAAAGAATGAATTGATCCCAATGAGAACGGTAACAGGTTGGCGTGTATGTATCGATTATCAAAAGTTAAACGATGCTACACGTAAGGACCATTTCCCCTTACCTTTTATCGATCAAATGATAGAACGACTAGCTAGACATATGTTTTATTATTTTTTGGATGGCTTATCTGGTTATTTTCAGATACCTATTGCACCGGAAGATCAAGAGAAGACCACTTTCACTTGTCCTTATGGTACCTTTGCTTACCGCATAATGCCTTTTGGTCTTTGCAATGCACCTGCTACATTCCAGCGATGCATGTTAACTATTTTTGATGATTTGATTGAGGACATAATGGAGGTATTTATGGATGATTTTTCAGTTTTTGACAACTCATTTGACCTTTATTTGAATAATTTGGACAGGGTACTTATCAGGTGTGAAGAGACCAATCTTGTCCTCAATTGGGAGAAGTGCCACTTCATGGTACAAGAGGGTATTGTGCTGGGCCATAAGATCTCTTATCGAGGAATTGAGGTGGATACTACCAAAGTGGATGCAATTGCAAGACTCCCATCTCCAACTGCGGTAAAGGCCATAAGAAGCTTTTTAGGACATGGAGGTTTTTATAGGCGATTTATCAAGGATTTCTCAAAAATTGCCCGCCCTTTGACTAAGTTATTAGAGAAGGATGTACCTTATTTTTTCTCTCAAGAGTGTTTGGAAGCTTTCAATATCCTTAAAGAGAAACTTACCAATGCTCCAATCATGGTAGTACCTGATTGGGCACTTCCCTTTGAGCTTATGTGTGATGCAAGTGATCACGCAGTCGGGGCAGTGCTGGGGCAAAGGCGAGATAAGCACTTTCAACCAATTCACTATGCTAGCAAAACTCTTACGAATGCTCAGGAGAACTACACTACTACAGAAAAAGAGTTGCTAGCAGTTGTTTTTGCCTTTGATAAGTTTCACTCTTATTTGCTTCTATCTAAGGTGATTGTTTATACTGATCATTTTGCTCTCAAGTACTTGTTAGCAAAACCGGATGCAAAACCAAGACTGATTAAGTGGATCTTGTTGGTACAAGAGTTTGATGTGGAGATCAAAGATAAAAAAGGCGCTGAGAATTTAGCAGCAGATCACCTATCTCGATTGGAGAATCCAAACTTAGAAATGCTCGACAAGAAAGAGATCAAGGATGAATTCCCTGAGGAGAGACTCTATGCCATCGCCCAGGTAAGTGATATAGAAATTCCTTGGTTCGCGGATATTGCTAATTTTTTAGCTGCTAGGATTATACCAAAGGGACTTCCACACCAGCAAAAGAAGAAATTTTTTTCTGATATGAAACATTATTTTTGGGATGATCCTTACCTGTTTAAAGTATGTGTAGATCATGTCATTTGAAGGTGTGTACCACATCTCGAAGGATGGAGAATTTTGAGCCACTGTCATTCGGGGCCTACGGGTGGGCATCATAGTGCCAATAGGACAGCTCACAAGGTCCTAAAGGCTGGATTTTATTGGCCTACCTTATTCAAAGATGCCTAGAGATATGTTGAGAGTTGTGATTGTTGCCAACGAGTGGGGAATATATCCCGTAGGGATGAAATGCCACAAAACCCCATCATCGAGGTTGAAGTATTTGATGTGTGGGGGATCGATTTCATGGGTCCTTTCCCGAACTCTAATGGAAACAAATATATCCTAGTAGCTATTGACTATGTCTCTAAGTGGGTGGAAGCTAAAGCCCTACCTACTAATGATGCTAGGGTAGTAAAAAAATTCTTGAAAGGCCTATTTTCTCGATTTGGCACCCCTAGGACAATTATAAGTGATAGGCGAACACACTTTTGTAATGCTTAACTCGACCAAGCATTGAAATGTTATGGCATTACACATAGGATAGCCATCCCGTACCACCCCTAAAGTAGTGGCCAAGTGGAAGTTGCCAATTGCGATCTTAAGCGAATTCTTGAAAAAACCGTAGAGTATCATAGGAAAGATTGGTCAGAAAAGTTGGATGATGCTCTATGGGCATACAAAACCGCTTATAAAACACCATTAGGGACCACACCCTACCGACTTGTATATGGCAAGACTTGTCATTTACCGGTAGAGATTGAACATAAGGCTTATTGGGCAATTAAGAGTACTAATGTTGATTTTGAGCGTGCATGTTCTTACAGGAAACTTCAACTGAACGAGCTAAAGGAATGGTGAGCGAATGTATATGAGAACTCCAAACTATACAAAGAAAGGGCCAAAAAGTACCACGATCAGCGAATCAAACAAGGTTGACAATTTAAAGAAGGTGATCATGTCCTTTTGTATAATTCTCGCGTTCGTTTATTCCCAAGTAAGTTGAAATCTAGGTGGTTTGGACCATTTACAATTACACGAGTTTTCCCGTATGGGACTGTTGAAGTTATACACCCGGAGAAGGGCACATTTAAGGTAAATGGGCAACGACTGAAGTTATACTTAAGTAGAAACTTGGAGCATGTTGGACGAGAGGAGTTTTATCTCCGTCTGACAGAACTATCATGAGAAGACGCATTCCATCGAGCTATCGATGTTAACTATAGCGCTTCTTGGGAGACAACCCATGTCTAACTTTGCTTGTACTTTAATTCTTTAAGTCTATTTCATTTTATTTTCCTTTTATCTAACTTTGCTTTGCTTCTTATATTTTCTTTCAATTTTCATCATAGCCTTTTCCCTCTTAGTTTTATTGTTGATTCTTCTCTTTAGTTTTCTTTTTCTTATTTTTCTAGTTTAATTACTTTTATTTCTTTAAGTTTTCCTTATTTTTCAATTAAATTCATGAAAAAAAAGGAGAAAAAGGTTACACGGGTGAGGGACATGGTCGTGTCCTAGCCCATGTCCATCCAAGCCTTTAATCTGCCCCACCCATAAAAAGTTACACGGGCGTGGGACACGGTTGTGTCCCAGCCTGTATTCGCCCAGATTTAGATTTTACTCTGTAGGTACAGAAAGTTACACGGGTAAGGGACACGGTCGTATCCCAGCCCTTGTGTGCCCAGTAATACCGATTGCCTATAGAAAGTTACACGGGCGTGGGACACGATCGTGTCCCAGCCCATGTCCGTCCAATTTTCATACACGAGAACAGAAAGTTACACGGGAGTGGGACACGGTCGTGTCCCAGCCCATGTACGTCCAGAATCCACACAACACACACAGAATGTTACACGGGCATGGGACATGGTCATGTCCCAGCCCGTGTCTACCCAGGTAAGACACGACGCACACAGGAAGTTACACGGGCAAGAGACACGGTCGTGTCCCAGCTCGTGTCGACCCAACTTTACACGATTTTGCATACGCCTGGTTTATTTAAAACATACATACTCTCTCACACACTTACAATGCAACAGATCTCTCTCACATATTCTCTCTTCTTTCTCTCTTCTCTCCACAATTCTTGACATTCCGAATCCTGATCCAAGTAAGTCTCCTTATTGATTTTGCTCTATCTTCCTCATGATTTAGGTAGTTTGGCTACTTGAAATTTTGCTCTTGTGTGCACTGGTTCTTATTGTAAACCCCACAAATTTAGCTTTCTAAGTATAGAAACAAACGTCTAAACTGTAGATGATTTCCCGAACTCAAAAGAGCCAGTAAGATTAAAAACCGATTAAAATCTTAATCCAAAACCTAAAGTGGATACGAAAAACCTTAAATCATCAATTGAATCCCTAACCATGACAATCGAAGATTTAATCGCGTAAGAATATATGAAACTCTAAATGTGTAAAAACATTAGAGATTGTGCCCTAAAGAAATAAAAACCCTAAAACTATAACTTTAAGGATATAAAAGCACTAATTCACCATAATTTATCCTAAAACCCTAAATGATAATATATCCTCCACATTTTGCCATTTCATCGGTAAACGACTAAAAATAACCCTCAATCATGCAGAAACATTTAGAATACTTGAGCGACCCCTTAGAAACTAAGATAATGAATCATGGATTTCATTTATTTCTTAAGTGTATGATTAAGATAGTCTTACTTAGAGTTAGAGGTATGGTTGGAGATTAGGTTAAATGTAGTAAACCTTAATACCCTAAATGACATTTTCCATCTTAATTACACTAAGTAGTTTACCAAATGATGTTTATAGGTTATAAATACTTAAAGTAAGATCTCATCATCTACTCTTACTAATCAATTCATCAAATACCTCATTTCTTCTCATTTCCTTCATTTTTCCCTTAATTTCCCTTAATTACTATATTATGTGTACAAAATTACATAAACTTAAGGAAAGTTGACCAAGTCAACACATGTTGACCAAAGTCAAAGGGTTGACAAAGTCAACACTTTGAAAAGTCAACAAAAGACAATAAAAGATAAGGAAAAATATCTTAACTTCATGATGGCTTTTCTTTTCTTCCTTTTTGATATTTTTTTTCTCCTCCTTTTCTCTTCAATTGCCGTCCACAATTTCTCCCCTCTAGGTCCCACCATTTGCCTTCTTCCATAATAAAAACAAAACAAAGGAAACAAAACATAAATCCCCCTCCATTGCCGTGAGCTTCCATCTTCCATTTCACCTTCAACATCTTCCTTTTTGTCTCCTTAATTTCAACATAAGCAAAGGTATGTATCTAAGTTACTTTATCTTGTTTTATCTTCTTCATTAGTTAGTTAATTAGGTAGATTAGATAAGTAATTATGTGTTTAGTGTTGTTTTGAAGAAGAGGAAACAAAGTTCCCATCTTTAAGTGTAGGAATTAGGAAATTGTGAAGAAGAAGAAAGGAAGACATGAGTGTAAGTCTATAAGTATGTACACATAAGGAAATACCAAAAGAGTACAAGTATGTGAACCTTTGTACATGAGTAATTATCATGTACATAACCTAACATAAGATCATATCTAACTATACATACCTATACTACACTAAATATATACATAAGAACACAAAAGCATAGGATTAGGAAGCTTTTCTTAAGGAAAAGCTTAGGCATACGAATTTTAGTATAAAAATACGTATCCAACCGTATAGGTATATGAGTATGTATACATGTATAAATACGGTATAGATTTAGGTAGATGTATAAGTATAAGTATGTATAAGGCATATGTATATAAGTATAAAGTAGGAAACAAAATGTACATAAGACGTGTACATATGTACATAAGTATAAAGTAGGAAACAAAATGTACATAAGACATGTACATATGACATAAGCATAAGGTAATGCTTATGTAATCAAATGATGAGGTGAGTGATGAGGTAAACACATGATGATATAAGCCATGACATAAGCAAGTGATGACATAAGCAAGTGATGACATAAGCAACGACCTAAGCAAATGATGATGTAAGCATGACATAAGCATAGATTATAAACTAAGAAAAGAAGAAGAGTGTATCATAATTAGGATCCTAAATTAATAACCCTAATATACTTTCTAAATTGGATCATACTTAATTAAGTACATAAATTAATAATAGCAAAGTAAAAGCCCCTAGGTATAAGACTAAATGGCTAATTAAATCATTAACTACTAAAATGGAACATAAAACTAGCCAATAGGAGTAATTAAACTTTAATAAGATAAAATGTCAATAAATTTAGCCCATATCATAAAACGCGGGTCTTAACGTCCAAAACGGACATCACCGTATGAACGTGCGTTCGAAAACGATGAAAAACGACTATAAATTCGTAAATATTGAAAATAGAATGAAAAAGTTATGTACGATTTGCAATTAGGTTTAATCGAATATGGGCTAATCGTAATCTAAGTAGAATTAGGTAAATAGATATCTAGAACCCTTAGTTGAGTCAACTACTTATTATCTCTGTTATCTCATAATGATCAGGTGATCTCGACGAGGGCGAGGATCTCCCGATCAGTTATTACGACTAGAGCGAGTCGTCATAGTCAAGTGAGTACTCCCGATGACTCTATACTTGTTTGTACTTGTAGTTAGTGCACTTAAATTGAAAATCAATAACTTGATGCATGGGGTTTTGGGATATGTGTGTGCTTGATATTGATTGATTATAGTAAGAAATATTGT
Source organism: Lumnitzera littorea (assembly GCA_024138015.1). NCBI lineage: Eukaryota > Viridiplantae > Streptophyta > Magnoliopsida > Myrtales > Combretaceae > Lumnitzera > Lumnitzera littorea. The sequence continues at coordinate 81,324,601 of JAMXBB010000006.1, read as the reverse complement.
TAAATACAATAATTGATGATTTGATGGTATGATTGATTTTTATATGATTTGGATGGTTTGTTGATATTGATTGATCGCCTCATAATCTGACCTAATTATATTTGGCTTATCTTGAATCAAAAGGGTCATGCATTATCCATGCATCGCATTACTTATTTTGGCCATCACTTCACGCGGTTGGTAATGAAGGGCCTTGGAGGGATGGATTCCCACATGATTTGATTAGTACCGTGCAGGAGCATGGGTATAACAAGACCCTACCCTTGGCTCGCGGGTTTTATTGGCGCCGGAGACACTAACCATAGGTGGCTGGGGGTCGCGTCTAGAGACCACCGCTGTAGGGTGTGAGTGTGGACTGCGGGGGTCACCTCACTGCTAGGCTTGGGACTTTGTGAACTATTGGATTTTTCGAAATGGAAATGTGTTTTTGTGAAATACGAAATTCAAGTTATGGGTAAAAACCCAGGTGATAGAACTCGGTCGTGATTGGTGCCGATGAATCTCCAACCCTTATCTTGAAGGGCGTTAAAATCCGATATTATATGCAGTACCGGTCAACTACATATATTGTTTGGCATTCTGCGTGTGCATCCATTCATATGGTTGTACTAATTTGTTTGATAACTTGTTTGTCAGTATGGTATGAGGGATAGCTCACTAAGCTCTTGTAGCTTATTTCCCAATAGTCTTTCTTTTGCAGGTTTACATACGATGGGATTGGGATAAGTCTCGAGTGCTGAGGGCGAGATGAAGATATGTACATTAGTGTTAGGATTAGTTGAGATTTTTATAGATGATACATAAACACTCTTTGTAGAAAATATTCACATGTTAGAATTTAATATAATTTAATTCTACTTGCAGTTTTATAAAGTTGGCATATCCTGTCCTATTATTTGGTAGGGGATACCGATTCTTTGCGGTTCTGAGGAACTGTGGGATATCGGACATCCATAGTTATTTATAATTATATATTATGTCATGTTATAATAAATTAATTACTTGGAAATCATTAATCTTAGTGATTTATTATTTAGAGTCTTGCAATCTCTGACTTGCAAGACGATTTTCATATCATGGGTGCATACATGTTATGAAAATTTTAGGTAATCCTACTAGGCCCCCTTTAGGGTCCTGACACTTACATTTGGTCTGTAACTTTATTTTTTTATTTCATAAACGCCATGCACCATTGCCTTGTGTTTCTTGATCTTATATGCCTTTATGATGCCTCATCTAGTTAGATATTCATTGTGCTCTCTCCATTCCAAATTTTGTTGGCTAATTTGCTTATCCTTATTCATTTATGCTAGTTAGGGTTAGCAACATGAGAAAACAATTCTGGGTCATTTAGCGTCTTTTATGTGTTGGGACGCCTATGTTTTGAGCTAATTGTAGTGTAGTAAGTCTATTATAGAATTAGTTGAATGCATTTGCAAGTTATTTCTTTTCCACCAACTATTTTTCCAGCTGCACTCCACATGTTTGTTTAAATGCCCCAATGAGAATTCTGTTAACATTCTTCACTATTACTCTTATTTCCCTCTGAACTACGTGTGACAAAGACGTGCGTTTTTGATTTGGTTTGCTGATTCTTTTCAGATATTCAATGGCGAATCGCGCTAAGCTTACCGTTCACCGGAAATCAAAATTTGCAGCATCCTTTTCATCATAATCAGGAGCAATGGTGGAACCACTAACTACTCTCCCCCGATGGAGCACCCAATGCTCCAATTTAAGGAAGACTACTAGGTGCAACGATATAATTTACTTCAGATTAAGCCTTTCAGCGAGACCCTTCGGCTGGATTGGGATGTTCTCGCTCAATTAGAGCTCACCACAGAAATGAAGGAGCTCTTGGATGGTACCATTTGGGAGCGCTTTTTATCTCTTGAAGCTCCAATTTATAAAGAGTTGACCTTGGAGTTTTTGTGTACCTATAAACTTGATAAAGAGAGTGCTATTGGCATGGGCCCCAAACGTAAATTAAATTTCACCTTGAGTGGCCACCCATTCCACATGACCATAGCTCAATTGGGCAGATATCTTGGTCTCTATGAAGAGAGATATACACGGACAGACGAGTTTCAACGTCTCTCGTATCGTTTTCCCCGTAGAGTAACAGTAAGGTCATTTTGGAATGAGATTACTGTTGGCGATGCATATGATCTAGTAAGGAGTAAGGCCTCTCAATTAGTCAAGCCTAAATATCGGGTTCTTCACTGGCTCTTTTTGTATACATTGACTGGCAGAGGCCTCAGCACCGGGGTGGTTTCCAACAAGGATTGCCTCTGTCTATATAGTGTCATTCATAAACATCCCATCAATCTCGCCATTGAAATCGCTGAACTTTTCAACCACCATTACATGGAAGAAAGGGCATATTTGTTGTGGCCCCTACATCACCTTACTCGTGTAGGCCATGCGGATTAAGGTTGTTGTTTAGCCCTCACTTACCTTGGTCAACCAAGTCACTCCTATGCGCCTCAATTCATTCCAACTCATGAACCTCTTACCAACAAGAGTCAAGGTCGACACTCTCGCAGCAGCACATCTCGAGGCCAGACGTCTTCAGCCAGCTTTGAAGATAAATTTGATATGTTGCTGTCTGAGGTTCATTATATAAGAGAAAGTGTGGATAAACTTCATATCCACCAGGACAAAATGGAAAAATTTCTTAAAATGAAAGAGTCAGATACCCGTGATGAGGATAGTGAGAGTGAGGAAGAGGATGATGAGGGTAGTGAGGAAGAGGCGGCTGGAGGAAATGATGAGGATGTTGAGGGCAGTGACGACGACGATGATGCTACGATGGCTGAGGCACCATTTGATGAGGAGGATGAAGAGACAGATTCTGATCCCTCTTCTTAGTTGATAATTTTGTTGTGTTGTCTTTCGTTGGCCAAGGCATGTGAACTGCGATATATAATGATGATGCTTCTTCGTTTTGAACTTCTTCCCTAATTTTCTACTGGCAGGGAAGTATTAGTTTCTTTTCAGTTCATATGTTTCCTTTTTCCCTATGATGATTTTTCTTGTTTTATTTCTTGCTGCTATGTTTTTTTTTTTTTAGTCGTACATTGAGGACGATGTACATTATTAAATGTGGGGAAGGGATATATATGAATTTTTTACTGTTTAGGAAACCAATTATTCATATTTGACCCAATTAATTTTTAAGTTAACTTACAATAGGTGATTAACTGGTATTAAGCCAAATCAACTGTATCATCTTAATCATTATTGATCTTATTGTACTTTACTAAAATTGATTAGTCAAATTTGTGGAGGGCAAAGTTACGAGTTATTTAGATTGGAGCAACATCACTAGTTGAGAGTTAGTCATGGTTATTTTTAAATTTACTTTTATGTGTACTTTTCTCTTAGAAATTTTTAAGAGCCCTATAATTTTTAGCAAACAAACAAATGAAATTCTTCTTTTGAGAAACCTTTAAAAAATCACAATGATTGGAGGTCAAAAGTAATAACAAGTGTATGAATAGAAAAAATTGGTAAGGATTCATCTTGGTCCGTCAGAAGAGCGAGATTGAGTCCCAATGCCAATTCTAATGAAAAAATTGATATGGATAGGCCTTAGTCCGTTAGAAGAGCAAGGTTTTTTCCCGCTATCAATATAAGAAATAAGTTGGTATGGATCGGTCTTGGTCCGTCAGAAGAGCGAGATTCTTTCCCTCTACCAACGTAATTGTGCTTAAATAAAGTAAATTTAAAAGACCTCTTAACAAAAGCATGAACTAGGGGGATGATTAGAGGATGAGTGGATGTAAAATGTGTTTGTTTTAGATTATGGTGCTTGGTGAGATGAAAGAGAGAATTGTATAAACTTTAGTCAAATGGACAAAATTTTTATGACTCTTTTTCGGTTGGCGAGATGTTAAATCTAATCTTTAGTTTAAGAATCCTTGGTTAAATGACTCGGGTAAACTTTAATTTTCATAAATTAACTAGTGAACTCTAGTATTAAGTATTGTTGGAGCATTCGAATATGGTCAGATGAAATCGTTTGACTTTATTGTTGTAAGTTAGCTGAGAATGATTTTCTTACTTTTCTTCGGGTCAAGTGTATTCGTTTAGCGGTTTCCTAAATAGTGATAAATTTTGTTTAGCGTTTCTTGTCCCGAAAGTTTGGTTTTGATTTATTTGCTTGAGGACAAGCAAATGCTCAAGTGTGGGGAAATTTGATAACTCTGATTTTAAACATATTTAACATGGTGATTTTATAGTATTTCCCTTACATTTTTTGTTTTCTTTAAGGAAATTGATACTTAATTGAGTAAAATTTTGATTTCAAGGTTTGAACGCGTTCTAGGATCGAAAACGAAGAAAAGGAATCAAGTTTCACTCAATTCGGAGTTCAAATGAAGAAGTTATGAAGTTACATAGTCTAAGACATGGCCATGTCCCCAGGCTGTGTCCATCTAGAAAAATTTGCCAGGGTCAGAAAGTAATACAACCTGGGGACACGGCCATGTCCCAAGCCGTATCTGGTGATGAAAACAGAATCCTTATAATACATATATAAAAGGACATATGAGGGTTTAAAAAAAAAAAAGACATTAGAGAAAATGGAAGAGACATGAGAGAAGAGAAGAGACTTGAGGAGAAGGAGAAGAACAAGGCGAAAGCAACACCAACTTCAAGATTGGAGAGATTTTTCATTAATCAAAAGGGGTTTTTCATGTTTTATTCTATGTTTTTTATGGAACTCGTTTTTAGATTCATTATGATAACTTAGAATTCGTGTATTTAGGATTATGGAACCTAGGGTTTCATGTGACTTTTGGGTTGAATTATAATTTTCAATAAAGTTTCTATCTTTTCTTGATTCAATTATGTTGTTTAATTGTTAATTGATATTTCTAGATTATCAATCTATGATATTATGCATGATGATTAAGAAATTGCATGTGTAAGTAGATCTTGGCATAATTGGAGAGAATTACATGTATGCTTAGAGATAAGATATGTGTTTCTTCTGGAAAGTTAATTATTTGTGTGGGAATTCATTATACATTAATGCAATCCTAAGTTATATTACTAAGTGAAGAGCTTCCGGTAAATAATTTAGGATTAGGGTTAATATGCTTGAGAAAGGTATTAGCTTTAATTGTGAATCCCTCCGGTCAATAATAATAGAAACTGAATTGAATATATTTTAAGTAGTCACATGTTAAACACTAGGTGAAATAATTCCTAAATACGTTATTGCATACTGGAAGTCGTTCTTAGTTTTATTGCTTTCTAAATTGCTTAATCAAGTCTCATAATTAGTTTAGTTTGTTAATTTCAGTATTTTTAATTCATTTAACTCATCACAATTTTCCGGTTAGATAATAGAGCTAAGGTTAATATTAGTACTCGAAATCTCTAAGGGATCGACTTGGACTCACATCCGCTATATTAAAATTGATAGGTACACTTGCCTGATATCAACTATCGAGATAGCGGAGGTTCGTAATTTAAGGATTCTATGGAACTTGTTGAAAATCATTAGGCCATAAAATGTCGAATTACTTGATTCTATGACAGAGGATGACTAAATTTCAAAATCCGTAGGAAACAACGACGCTTAAAAAGCAAGGGTTACTTTCGAGAAAAGCCAAAGATTCTGGAAGAATAAAAAAATCTCCTATAATGAGGATTACTTGCCTTCATGATTGAGAGTAGCCGAGGTCCGTTTTTTGAGGGTTCATCAGAATATCTGGCATAACATTTGTTCTCAACAAGATGGATTCTTTAATTTCAGTATCAAGCATAACCAAATTTCGAAACCGAAGCATAATGAGAACTCCTAAAAACAAGGATCACTCTGCTTCTTCTTTGAGAATGTCAAGATCCGTCATCTTATTCATAAAAAGTTTTAGAAGAATCCTAACTACGCAGATAAAGGATTACCTGATTTAAAGATTAGGAAAATGCAAAGTTCCTATCCCCAAGAGCACCGCGGCTCCTAAATAGCATATTCTTCTTTCTAGAATAATGAATGCTCACGTCGGATGACTTACATTTTCAACAAGATGGACAACTTGGTTTTACTATCGAGATAGCCGAGGTTCGTAATTTAAGGATTCTAATGAACTTGTTGAAAAACGTTAGACCATAAAAAGTCGAATTATTTGATTCTACGACTGAGGATGACTAAATTTCCAAATCTACTGGAAACAACGATGCTTTAAAAGCAAGAGCTTCTTTCGAGAAAAGCCACGGATTCTGGATAGATAAACAAATCTCCTAAAATAAGGATTACTTGCCTTTATGATTGAGAGTAGCCAGAGTCCATTTTCTAAGGGTTCATCAGAACATCGGGAATAACATTTGTTCTCAACAAGATGGATCCTTTGATTTCAATATCAAGCATTACCAGATTTCGATACTAAAGCATAACGAGAACTCCTAAAAACATGGATCACTCAGCTTCTTCTTTGAGAATGTCAAGATCTGTCATCTTATTCATAAAAAGTTTTTGAAGAATCCTAGCTATGAAGACAGAGGACTACCTGATTTAACGATATGGAAAATGTAAAGTTCCTATCCCCAAGAGCACCGCGGCTCCCAAATAGCATATGCTTCTTTCTTGAATAAAGAATGCTTACGTCGGATGTCCTATGTTCCCAACAAGATGCACAACTTGGTTTTACTATTGAGATTGCTGAGGTTCGTAATTTAAGGATTCTATGGAACTTTTTGAAAGCCGTTAGACCATAAAATGTTGAATTACTTGATTTTGCGACTGAGGATGACTAAATGTCTAAATTCATTGGAAACAACGACGATTTAAAAGCAAGAGCTTCTTTTGAGAAAAGTCGAGGATTCTGGATGAATAAACAAATCTCTAAAAATAAGGATTACTTGAATTCATTATTGAGAGTAGCTAGGGTCCGTTTTCTGAGGGTTCATCCAAACATCTAGAATAACATTTGTTCTCAATAAGATGGATTCTTTGATTTCAGTATCAAGCATAACCAGATTCCGAAACTGAAGCATAACCAGAACTCCTAAAAATAAGGATCACTCGGCGTCTTCTTTGAGAATGTCATGATCTGTCATCTTATTCCTAAAAAGTTTTTCAAGAATCTTAGCTACGCAAACAAAGGATTACCTGATTTAAAGATTAGGAAAATGCAAAGTTCCTATCCCTAAGAGCACCACGGCTCCTAAATAGCATATGCTTCTTTCTTGGATAACGAATGCTCATGTCAGATGACCTATGTTCCCAACAAAATAGACAACATGGATTTACTATCGAGATAGCCGAGGTTCGTAATTTAAGGATTCTAATGAACTTTTTGAAAAACGTTAGACTTTAAAAAGTTGAGTTACTTGATTCTGTAACTTAAGATGACTAAATGTCCAAATTCGCAAGAAACAACGATGGTTTAAAAGCAAGAGCATCTTTCGAGAAAAGCCGAGGATTTTGGATGAATGAACAAATCTCCTAAAATAAGGATTACTTGCCTTCGCGATTGAGAGTAACCAGGGTCCGTTTTTTGAGGGTTCATTGGAACATCTGGAATAACAATTGTTCTTAATCAGAGGGATTCTTTGATTTCAGTATCAAGCATAACCAAATTTCGAAACTAAAACATAACGAGAACTCCTAAAAAAAAAGATCACTCGGCTTCTTCTTTGAGAATGTCAAGATCCGTCTTCATATTCATAAAAAGTTTTTAAGGATTCCTAGCTACCTAAACAAAGGATTACCTGATTTAATGATTTGGAAAATGCAAAGTTACTATCCCCAAGAGCACTGCGGCTAGCATATGCTTCTTTCTTGAATAACAAATGCTCACGTTGGATGACCTACATTCCTAACAGGATGGACAACTTGGATTTACTATCGAGATAGCTGAGGTTCGTAATTTAAAGATTCTAATAAACTTGTTGAAAAACATTAGACCTTAAAAAGTGGAATTACTTGATTCTGCAACTAAGGATGACTAAATGTCCAAATTCACAAGAAACAACAACAGTTTAAAAGCAAGAGGATCTTTCGAGAAATGCCGATCATTCTGGATGAATAAACAAATCTCCTAAAATAAGGATTACTTGCCTTTACGAATGAGAGTAGCCAGGGTACGTTTTCTGAAGGTTCATCGAAACATTTAGAATAACATTTGTTCTCAATAAGATGGATTCATTGATTTCAGTATCAAGCATAGCCGGATTTCGAAACCGAAGCATAACGAAAACTCCTAAAAACAAGGATCATTAGGCTTCTTCTTTGAGATTGCTAAGATCCATCATCTTATTCATAAAAAGTTTTTGAAGAATTCTAGCTACGCAGACAAAGGACTACTTGATTTAACAATTTGGAAAATGCAAAGTTCCTATGCCCAAGAGCACCGCGGCTCCCAAGTAGCATATGCTTATTTCTAGAATAATGAATGCTCACGTTGGATGACCTACGTTCCCAATAAGATGGATAACTTGGTTTTACTATCGAGATAGTCGAGGATTGTAATTTAAGGAATCTAATTAACATGTTGAAAAACGTTAGACCATAAAAAGTTGAATTACTTGATTCTGCGACTGAGGATGACTAAATGTCCATATCCGTAGGAAACAACGACGCTGAAAAAGCAAGTTCTTCCTTCGAGAAAAGAAGAGGATTCTGGATGAATAAATAAATCTCCTAAAATAAGGATTACTCGCCTACACGATTAAGAGTAGTTGGGGTTCGTTTTCTGAGGGTTCATCAGAACATCTGGAATAACATTTGTTCTCAAAAGATGGATTCTTTGATTTCAATATCAAGCATAACCAGATTTCGAAACCGAAGCATAACGAGAACCCGTAAAAGCAAGGATCACTGGACTTCTTCTTTGAGAATGTAAAAATTTGTCACCTTATTCATAAAAAGTTTTCAAAGAATCCTAGCTACATAGACAAAGGATTACCTGATTTAACAATTAAGAAAATGCAAAGTTCCTATCACCAAGAGCAACGCGACTCCCAAATGGCATATGCTTATTTCTAGAATAACGAATGCTCACGTTGGATGACCTATGTTCCCAACAAGATGGAAAACTTGGATTTACTATCGAGATAGCCAAGGTTCGTAATTTAAGGATTCCAATTAACTTGTTGAAAAACGATAAACCATAAAATGTTAAATTACTTGATTCTGCAACTGAGGATGACTAAATTTTGAAATCCATAGGAAACAACGATGCTTAAAAAGCAAGAGCTTCATTCGAGAAAAGCAGAGGATTCTGGATGAATAATCAAATCTCATAAAATAAGGATTACTTACCTTTATGATTGACAGTAGCCAAGGTACGTTTTCTGAGGGTTCATTGAAACATCTGGAATAAAATTTGTTTTCAATAAGATGGAATCTCTGATTTCAGTATACAGCATAACTAGATTTCGAAACTGAAGCATAACGAGAACTCCTAAAAACAAGGATCATTAGGCTTCTTCTTTGAGATTGCTAAGATCCATCATCTTATTCATAAAAAGCTTTTGAAGAATTCTAGCTACGCAGACAAAGGACTACTTGATTTAACGATTTGGAAAATGCAAAGTTCCTATGCCCAAGAGCACCGCGGCTCCCAAATAGCATATTCTTCTTTCTTGAATAACGAATGCTCATATCGGATGACTTACGTTCATAACAAGATGGATAACTTGGTTTTACTATCGAGATAGCAGAGGTTCGCAAGTTAAGGATTCTAATGAACTTGTTGAAAAACGTTAGACCATAAAAAATCGAATTACTTGATTCTACGACTGAGGATGTCTAAATGTCCAAATTTGCTAGAAACAATGACGCTTTAAAAGCAACAACTTTTTTCGTGAAAAGTTGAGGATTCTAGATGAATAAACAAATCTCCCAAAATAAGGATTACTTGGCTTCACGATTGAGAGTAGCCAGGGTTTGTTTTTTGAAGGTTCATCTGAATACCGGTAATAACATTTGTTCTCAACAAGATGGATTCTTTGATTTTAGTATCAAGCATAACCAGATTTCAAAACCAAAGCATAATGAGAACTCCTAAAAACATGGATCACTCGGCTTCTTCTTTGAGAATGTGAAGACTCATCATCTTATCCATAAAAAGTTTTTGAAGAATCCTAGCTACGCAAACAAAGGACTACCTGATTTAATAAAATGGAAAATGCAAAGTTCCTATCCCCAAGAGCACCGCGGCTCTAAAATACCATATGCTTCTTTCTTGAAAAACGAATGCTCACGTCGGATGTCCTATGTTCCCAACAAGTTGCACAACTTGGTTTTACTATCGAGATAGCCGAGGTTCGTAATTTAAGGATTCTATGGAACTTGATGAAAATCATTAGATCATAAAATATCAAATTACTTGATTTTGCGACTAAGGATAACTAAATTTCCAAATCCGCAGGAAACAATGATGCTTTAAAAGCAAGAGCTTTTTTCGAGAAAAACCAAGGATTCTGGATGAATAAACAAATCTCATAAAATAAGGATTACATGCCTTCATGTTTGAGAGTAGCCAGGGTTTGTCTTTTGAGGGTTCATCAAAACATCTAGAATAACATTTGTTCTCAACAAGATGGATTCTTTGATTCCAGTATCAAGCATAACATGAACTCGTAATAACAAGGATCACTCAGCTTCTTCTTTGAGAATTTTAAGTTCCATCATCTTATTCATAAAAAGTTTTAGAAGAATCCTAGCTATGTAGACAAAAGATTACTTGATTTAATGATTAGGAAAATGCAATGTTGCTATCCCCAAGAGCATCGCGGCTCCCAAATAGCATATGTTTCTTTCTAGAATGACAAATGCTTACATTAAACGACCTACGTTCCCAACAAGATGGACAACTTGGTATTACTATCGATATAGCCGAGGTTTGTAATTTAAGGATTCTAATGAACGAGTTAAAAAACGTTACACCGTAAAAAGTTGAATTCCTTGATTCTACAACTGAGGATGAGTAAATTTCTAAATCCGCAGGAAACAACGACGCTTAAATAGCAATAACTTCGTTCGAGAAAAGCCAAGGATTCTGGATGAATAAACAAATCTCCTGAAATAAGGATTACTTGCTTTTACGATTGAGAGTAGCCAGGGTCCGTTTTCTAAGGGTTCATCGGAACATCTGGAATAACATTTGTTCTCAATAAGATGGATTCATTGATTTCAGTATCAAGCATGACTAGATTTCGAAACCGAAGCATAATGAGAACTCCTAAAAACAAAGATCATTCTGCTTCTCCTTTGAGAATGTCAAGATCTATCATCTTTTTCATAAAAAGTTTTAGAAGAATCCTAGCTACACAAACAAAGGATTACCTGATATAACGATTAGGAAAATGCAAAGTTCCTATCCCTAATAGCACCGCGGCTCCCAAATAACATATGCTTCTTTCTAGAATAACAAATGGTCACGTCAGATGACCTACGTTTCTAACAAGGTGGACAACTTTGTTTCACTATCGAGATAGCCAAGGTTCATAATTTGAGGATTCCAATGAACTTGTTGAAAAATGATAGACTATGAAAAGTCGAATTACTTGATTTTGCGATTGAGGATGACTAAATTTCAAAATCCGCTGGAAACAATGACGCTTAAAAAGCATCAGCTTCTTTCGAGAAAACCCGAGGATTATGGATGAATAAACAAATCTCCTAAAACAAGGATTACTTGCCATTACGATTGAGAGTAACCAGGGTTTATTTTCTGAGGGATCATCATAACATCTAGAATAACATTTGTTCTTAATAAGATGGATTCTTTGATTTCAGTATCAAGCATAACCAGATTTCGAAACTGAAACAAAACGAGAACTCCTAAAGAAAAGGACCACTCGACTTCTTCTTTGAGAATGTCAAGATCCGTCATCTTATCCATAAAATTTTTTTGAAGTATCCTATCAAAGCAGGCAAAGAATTACCTGATTTAACGATTTGGAAAATACAAAGTACCTATCCCTAAGTACACCGTAGCTCCCAAGTAGCATATGCACGTTGGATGATCTACGTTCCCAACAAGATGAACAACTTGGATTTACTATCGAGATAGCTGAGGTTCCTAATTTAAGGATTCTAAGGAACTTGTTGAACAACGTTTGACCATAAAAAGTCGAATTACTTGATTCTGTGACTGAGGATGACTAAATCTCCAAATCCGCAGGAAATAATGAGGCTTTAAAAGCAAGAGCTTATTTCGAGAAAAGCTGAGAATTTTGGATGAATAAACAAATCTCCTAAAATGAGGATTACTTGCCTTCACGATTGAGAGTAGCCAGGGTCCGTTATCTGAGGGTTCATCGCAACATCTGGAGTAACATTTGTTCTCAACAAGGTGGATTCTTTGATTTCAGTATGAAGCATAACCAGATTTCGAAACTGAAGCATAACGAGAACTCCTAAAAACAAGGATCATTCGGCTTCTTCTTTGAGAATGTCAAGATCCATCATCTTACTCATAAAAAGTTTTAAAAGAATCCTGTCAAGATCTATCATCTTACTCATAAAAAGTTTTAAAAGAATCCTAGCTATGCAGAAAAAGGATTACCTGATTTAACGATTAGGAAAATGTGAAGTTCATATCCCCAAGAGCACCGCAGCTCCCTAATAGCATATGCTTCTTTCTAGAAAAACAAACGGTCACGTCGGATGACCTACGTTCCTAACAAGGAGGACAACTTTTTTTCACTATTGGGATAGCCAAGGTTTATAATTTGAGGATTTTAATGAACTTGTTGAAAAACGATAGACTACAAAAAGTTGAATTACTTGATTTTGCGACAGAGGATGACTAAATTTTAAAATCCGTTGGAAACAACGACGCTTAAAAAGCAACAGCTTCTTTCAAGAAAACTTGAGAATTCTAGATGAATAAACAAATCTCCTAAAATAAGGATTACTTGCTATCACGAATGAGAGTAGCCAGGGTCCATTTACTGAGGGTTCATCGTAACATCTGGAATAACAATTGTTCTTAATAAGATGGATTCTTTGATTTCAGTATCAAACATAACCAAATTTCGAAATCGAAACATAACGAGAACTCCTAAAAAGAAAGGACCACTCTGCTTCTTCTTTGAGAATGTCAAGATCCGTCATCTCATTCATAAAAAGTTTTTGAAGTATCTTAGCTACGCAGACAAAGGATTACCTGATTTAACGATTTGGAAAATACAAAGTACCTATCCCTAAGTGCACCGCAGCTCCTAAGTAGCATATGCTTCTTTCTAGAATAACAAATGCACACGTCGAATGACCTACGTTCCTAACAAGATGGACAACTTGGTTTTACTATCGAGATAGCCGAGGTTCGCAATTTAAGGATTCTAATGAACTTGTTGAAAAACATTAGACTATAAAAAGTCAAATTACTTGATTCTACGACTGAGGACGACTAAATTTCCAAATCCGCTGGAAACAACGATGCTTTAAAAGCAAGAGCTTCTTTCGAGAAAAACCAAGGATTCTGGATGAATAAACAAATCTCCTAAAATAAGGATTACTTGCTTACACGATTGAGAGTAGCCGAGGTTCGTTTTCTAAGGGTTCATCGGAACATCTAGATTAACATTTGTTCTCAACAAGATGGATTCTTTGATTTCAATATCAAGCATAAGCAGATTTCGAAATTGAAGCATAACGACAACCCATAAAAACAAGGATCACTCGATTTCTTCTTTGAGAATATCTATAAACCCCTAAAATTATCAACCTAGTTTTTGAAATAGACTCAACTATATTAGACAATTTAGGAGTCAACAAGGCTAATGAAAGTAAAAACCCTAAAAGAATTACTCAATCGCGTAAAGAACTTTTCTACCCTAAATGTTTCTAAATGCTAAAGATTTTATTCAAAGGTGATAGAAACCCTAAAAATGATTATCTTAAAGACATATGTGCACTAATCCAACATGATATACCTTAAAACCCTAATTGATAATATAATGCTCATATTGTGCCAAATCATTAGTAAAAGGTTAGAAATGACCCTCATTCATGCTTATATGATTCAAATCCTCAAGTAATCCATTAGAAACTGAGATAATGAGTCATAGATTAGATTTATCCTTTAAGTATGTGATTAAGGTAGTCTCACTTAGAGTTAGGGTTATAGTTGAAAATTAGATTATATGTAGTGAACTTTAATACTCAAATTAGTACATTTTGCACTTGTTATCCAAAGTAGTTTATCAAATGAGATATATAAGCTATAAAGACCTAAAGTAAGACCTCATCAACTTTGTTTACTAATCAATTCATCAAATACCTCATTTCCTCTCATTTCCTTCATTTTTCCCTTAATTTCCCTTAATCACTACATTATGTACACAAATTTACATATGCTTAAGGAGAGTTGACCAAGTCAACACATGTTGACCAAAGTCAAAGGGTTGACCAAGTCAACACTTTGAAAAGTCAACAGAATATACTAAAGAGATAAAGAAAATATCTATTCCTTAATGATGGCTTTTCTTTTCTTTCTTTTTGATTTTTTTCTTATCCTTTTCTCCTCAATTGCCGTCCACATTTTCTCCCTTCTAGACCCCACCATTTTCTTCCTTTCATTGTGAAAACAAGACAAAAGAAACAAACCAAAACCTCTCTTTCCATGCCATGAGCTTCTTCTTCCCCTTTCACTTTCATTTCTTCACTTTTGTCTCCTTAATTCCAACACATCTAAAGGTATGTACTTAACTTACTTTATGTTGGTTTATACTATTCATTAGTTAGTTAATTAGGTAGATTAGATAAGTAGTTATGTGTTTAGTGTTATCTTGAAGAAGAGGGAACAAAGTTTCCATTTTTAAGTGTAGAAAGTGAAGAATCATGAAGGAGAGGGAAGAAATGCATGTGTATGTACTCTTAGGTATGTGTATATAAAGAAATACCAAAGGAATACTTGTATGAGAACCTTTGTACATAAGTATTTATCATGTACATAACTTGAATTAAGACCATATCTAACTATATATGTGTATACTACACTAAATACATACATAAAAATACAAAAGGATGAAATTGGGAAGATTTTCTTAAGAGAAAATTAAGCATACGAAATTTTTGTATAAAAATACGTATCCAACCGTATAGGTATATGAGTAGGTAAACATGTATAAATACGGTATAAATTAAGGTAGATGTATAAGTCTATGTATGTATAAGGCATATGTACATAAGTATAAAGTAAGAAACAAAATGTACATAAGACATGTACATATGACATAAGCATGAGGGGATGCTTATGTAATCAAATGATGAGGTGAGTGATGAGGTAAGCACATGATGACATAAGTCACGACATAAGCAAGTGAGGACATAAGCCACGACATAAATAAAAGATGATGTAAGCGATGACATAAGCATAGGTTTAGAAAATGAGAAAAATAACAAAAATGTAGGTAATTAGGTAATTAAATTAGTAAATCCTAACACACCTTCTAAATTAGATTATACCTAATTCAGTACATGAATTAGTAATAGCAAAGTAAATTCCTTTAATTATAAGAATTTAAGGAATAAAGGATATAAATATAAGTAATAAGAATACTTAAGTGTTATAGCTAAAAATTTCTATAAATTTAGTTCATAACGTAAAATAGGGGTCTTAACGTCCAAAACAAATATTACCGTGTGAATATACGTCCGAAAATGATGAAAAACGACTATAAATTCATAAATATCAGAAATAAAACGAAAAAGTTATATACGATTAATAATAAAGTCTAACCAGATAAAAGTTGATAGTAATCTAAGTAGAATTAGGTAATTAGATGTTTATATACCGTGTGAATATACGTCCGAAAACGATGAAAAACGACTATAAATTCATAAATATCAGAAATAAAATGAAAAAGTTATATACGATTAATAATAAAGTCTAACCGGATAAAAGTTGATAGTAATCTAAATAGAATTAGGTAATTAGATGTTTAGAATTATTAGTTAATTCAAGTACTTACTAGCCTTATCAAATCGTAATGATCAGGTGATCTTGAGGTGAGTGAGGACCTCCCAATTGACTACTACGATTAGGATGAGTCGCTATGGCCGAGTGAGTATTTACCCTATGATTCCATGCTTGATTGTAATTGTAGATAGTGGACTTAAATATTGTTGTTAATTGACTACTGTGTGGGGTTTGGGAAAATGCTTGTGTATGTAACCGTGTGTTATGTTGTGAATTTACTTTAAGTATAGAAAATGTCTTGTTTATTGCATGGTAGTATAGAAAATGATTGTGTGTACAATTGGATGGTCATGGCATAATTTGAACTTAATTATACTTGGCTTATAAAAAGAACTTG
This sequence comes from Lumnitzera littorea, assembly GCA_024138015.1. Lineage (NCBI taxonomy): Eukaryota > Viridiplantae > Streptophyta > Magnoliopsida > Myrtales > Combretaceae > Lumnitzera > Lumnitzera littorea. The sequence goes on along the minus strand of JAMXBB010000006.1, from coordinate 81,308,317 downwards.
GGACATGCATTAACATGCATAGCATGGATACTATTTCGGCTGTCACATCACACGGAGGTAAAGAGAGGCCATTCGGAGGTTGATATTATTCATTTATTTGGTTCGGTACGGTGCACTCGTACAAAATGACCTTACCCTGGCCCGCAGGAATACTAGGCATTGGAGGCGCCAATTGCTTGGCTAAGGGTCGAGTCTAGAGGCCTCCGTTTAGGGGTGAGTGTGGACTGCGGGGGCCCATTCACGATTATACTAGAACTTGGTTTTTCTGAAAATAAAAGAATTATTTAATATAAATACGGAACGTGGAGTTCCATAATAAAGTAAGTTCTAGTATAATACCCGGATCTAATTAGTACCGTGTAAACTCCAACCCTGACTTCGGAGGGCGTTAAATTTTAGTTACGTATATAAACTAGTTAATTATATGTATTGTTTGGCATTCTGGTTGATCATTCATTCATATGCGTGAATATAATGAATTTATAACTTGCTTGTGATGTGGCTGAGGGTTTTACTCACTAAGCTTAGGCTTACACCCCTTTAGACTTTTGTTGCAAGATAGCCTATTTGTAAAGGCAGGACGAGGGATGCCACAGGTTAGCTTAGGGACTTGGGCAGGAGCTAACTATGTTGTGTATTTAGAGAACAGATGATGTAGATCTTTACTCATGTACTTCTATTTTACTAGTATTATGGACTTAGATGTACTCATTTACTGTATAATGTAACTTTGTAGTTCTAATTTTATATAAATATGTTTGTGTGATGATATCATGTGAATCTGGATGTTCTTTGGAAACTAGTGGTTGTAGAGCCTTGTATATTGTGTGAAGAGTTCTTGATTGAAAGGGTAACCAATCAAGGGTTCTTCGTACAGTATACGGCGTTTGCCACGACTGGGCCGTCCTCAATTCGTGACAATATCAAAATCCATCACCTTATTCATAAAAAGTTTTTGAAGAATCTTAGCTACTCAGACAAACGATTACTCGATTTAAAGATTTGGAAAATGCAAAGCTCTTATCCCTATGAGCACCGCGGCTCCTAAATAACATATGCTTATTTCTAGAATAACGAATGCTCACATTGGATGACCTATGTTCCCAACAAGATGGACAACTTGGATTTAATATTGAGATAGCCGAGGTTCGTAATTTAAGGATTCTAATTAACTTGTTGAAAAACGTTAGACCATAAAAAGTCGAATTACTTGATTCTGCGACTGTGGATGACTAAATGTACATATCCGCAGGAAACAACAATGCTTAAAAAGCAAGAGCTACTTTCGAGAAATGCCGAGGATTCTGGATGAATAAACAAATCCCCTAAAATAAGGGCTACTAGCTTTCATGATTGAGCGTAGCCAGGGTTCGTTTTCTAAGGATTCATCGGAACACCTAGAATAACATTTGTTCTCAATAAGATGGATTATTTGATTTCAGTATCAAGTAAAACCATATTTGGAAACCGACGTATAATGAGAACTCCTAAAAACAAGGATCACTCGGCTTCTTCTTTAAGAATATCAAGATCCGTCATCTTATTCATAAAAAGTTTTTGAGGAATCCTAACTACGCAGACAAAGGATTACCTGATTTAACTATTTGGAAAATGCAAAGTTCCTATCCCCAAGAGCACCGCAGCTCCCAAATAACATATGCTTTTTTCTTGAATAACGAATGCCTATCTCGGATGTCCTACGTTCCCGACAAGATGCACAACTTGGTTTTACTATCAAGATAGCCGGGGTTCGTAATTTAAGGATTCTAATGGAACTATTGAAAAACATTAGACCACAAAATGTCGAATTACTTGAATCTGCGATAGAGGATGACTAAATTTCAAAATCCGCAGGAAACAACGATGCTTAAAAAGTAAGGGCTACTTTCGAGAAAAGCCAAGGATTCTGGATGAATAAACAAATCTCCTATAATGAGGATTACTTGCCTTCACGACTGAAAGCAGCCAAGGTCTGTTTTCTAAGGGTTCATCGGAACATTTGAAATAACATTTGTTCTCAACAAGATGGATTCTTTGATTTCAAAAATCAAGCATAACCAGATTTTGAAACCGAAGCATAACAAGAACTCCTAAAAACAAGGATCATTAGGCTTCTTCTTTGAGAATGTCAAGATCCGTCATCTTATTCATAAAAAGTTTTAGAAGAATACTAGCTACGTAAACAAAGGATTACCTGATATAACGATTAAGAAAATGCAAAGTTCCTATCGCCAAGAGCACCGCAGCTCCCAAATAGCATATGCTTCATTCTAAAATAACGAATGCTCTCGTCGGATGACCAACGTTCTCAACAAGATGGACAACTTGGTTTTACTATCGAGATAGCTCAGGTTCGTAATTTAAGGATTCTAATGAACTTGTTGAAAAACATTAGACCATAAAAAGTCAAATTACATGATTCTGTGACTGAGGACGACTGAATTTCCAAATCTGCAGGAAACATCAGCGCTCAAAAAGCAAGAGCTTCTTTCGAGAATAGCCGAGGATTTTGGATGAATAAACAAATCTCCTAAAATAAGGATTACATGCCTTCACGATTGAGAGTAGCTAAGGTTCGTTTTCTAAGGGTTCATAGGAACATCTAGAATAACATTTGTTCTCAACAAGATGGATTCTTTGATTTCAGTATCAAGCATAACCAGATTTCGTAACCGAAGCATAACAAAAACTCCTAAAAAAAAGGACCACTCGGGTTCTTCTTTGAGAATGTCAAAATCCGTCATCTTATTCATAAAAGGTTTTTGAAGTGTCCTAGCTACGTAGACAAAGGATTATCTGATTTAACGATTTAGAAAATACAAAGTTCCTATCCCCAAGAGCACCATGGCTCCGAAATAGCTTATAATTCTTTCTTGAATAACGAATGCTCACGTCGGATGTCCTACGTTCCCAATAAGATGGACAACTTAGTTTTACTATCGAGACAGCCGAAGTTCATAATTTAAGGATTTTATGGAACTTGTTGAAAGTTATTAGACCATAACATGTCAAATTACTTGATTCTGCGACTGAGGATGGCTAAATGTCTAAATTCGCTGGAAACAATGACGGTTTAAATGCAAGAGCTTATTTCGAGAAAAGCCGAGGATTTTGGATGAATAAACAAATCTCTAAAAATAAGGATTACTTGTCTTTACGATTTAGAGTAGCCAGGGTTCGTTTTCTGAGGGTTCATTGGAACATCTGGAATAACATTTGTTGTCAATAAGATGGATTCTTTGATTTCAATATCAAGCATAACTAGATTTTGAAATCGAAGCATAACGAGAACTCCTAAAAACATGGATCACTCGGCTTCTTCTGTGAGAATGTCAAGATCTGTTATCTTATTCATAAAAAGTTATAGAAGAATCCTAACTATGCAGACAAATGATTACTTAATTTAACGATTAGGAAAATGCAAAGTTCCTATCTCCAAGAGCACCGCAGCTCCCAAATAGCGTATGCTTCTTTCTAGTATTACAATAGCTCATGTCCGATGAATTACGTTCCCAACAAAGTGGACAACCTAGTTTCACTATCAAGATAGCCGAGGTTCATAATTCGAGGATTCCAATGAACTTGTTGACAAACGATAAACCATAAAAAGTTGAATTACTTAATTCTACAACTGAGGACGACTAAATTTCGAAATCCGCTAGAAACAACAACGCTTAAAAAGCAACAGATTCTTTCGAGAAAAGCTGAGGATTTTGGATGAATAAACAAATCTTCTAAAATAAGGATTACTTACCTTCACGATTGAGAGTAGCCGGTTCTGTTTTTAGTGGGTTCATCGGAACATTTAGAATAACATTTGTTCTCAACATGATGGATTCTTTGATTTTAGTACCAAGCATAACCAGATTTCGAAACCGAAGCATAACAAGAACTCCCTAAAACAAGGATCACTCAACTTCTTCTTTGAGATTGTCATGACCTGTCATCTTATTCAAAAAAAGTTCTAAAAGAGTACAAGCTACGCATACCAGGGATTTCCTAATTTAACGATTTAGAAAATGCAAAGTTACTACCCCTAAGTGCACCACGGCTCCCAAGTAGCATATGCTTCTTTTTAGAATAACGAATGCTCACGTCGGATGTTCTACATACCCAACAAGATGCACAACTTAGTTTTACTATCGAGATAATCGAGGTTCGTAATTTAAGGATTCTAGTGAACTTATTGAAAAACATTAGACCATAAAATGTCGAATTACTTGCTTTTGCGACAAAGGATGACTAAATTTTAAAACCCGCAGGAAACAACGATGCTTAAAAAGCAAGAGCTTCTTTCGAGAAATGCAGAGAATTCTGGATGAATAAACAAATCTCCTAAAATTAGGATTATTTACCTTTACGATTGAGAGTAGCCAGGGTCTGCTTTCTGAGGATTCATCGGAACATCAAGAATAACATTTGTTCTCAACAAGATAGATTCTTTGATTTCAGTATGAAGCATAACCAGATTTCGAAACCGAAGCATAACGAGAACTCCTAAAAACAAGGATCACTCGACTTCTTCTTTAAGAATGTCAAGATCCGTCATCATGCTCTTAAAAAGTTTTAGAAGAATTTTAGCTACGCAGATAAAGGATTACCTGATTTAACGATTAAGAAAATGCAAAATTCCTATCCCCAAGAGCACCGTGGCTCCCAAATAGCATATGCTTCGTTCTAGGATAACAAATGCTCACGTCGGATGACCTATGTTCCCAACAAGGTGGACAACTTAGTCTCACTATCAAGATAGCCGAGGTTTATAATTTAAGGATTCTAATGAACTTAATGAAAAACATTAGACCATAAAATGTCAAATTACATGCTTTTGCAACAGAGGATGACTAAATTTCTAAATCCGAAGGAAACAGCGACGCTTAAAAAGCAAGAGCTTCTTTCAAGAAAAGTCGAGGATTCTGGATGAATAAACAAATCTCCTAAAATAAGGATTACTTACCATCACGATTGAGATTAGCTAGGGTCCGTTTTCTAAAGGTTCATCGGAACATCTGGAGTAACAAGTGTTCTCAATAAGATGGATTCTTTGATTTCAATATCAAGCATAACCAGATTTCGAAACCGAAACATATTGAGAACTCTTGAAAAAAAGGACCACTCGGCTTCTTCTTTTAGAATGTCAAGATCTATCATCTTAATCATAAAATATTTTTGAAGTATCCTAGCTACGCAGACAAAGGATTACCTAATTTAACGATTTTGAAAATGCAAAGTTCCTATCCCCAAGAGCACCACGACTCCCAAATAGCATATACTTCTTTCTTGAATAACGAATGCTCATGTCGGATGTCCTACGTTCCCAACGAGAACTCTTAAAAACAAGGATCACTAGGCTTCTTCTTTGAGAATGTTAAGATCCGTCATCTTATTCATAAAAAGTTTTTGAAGAATCCTAGCTATGCAGACAAAGGATTACTTGATTTAACAATTTAGAAAATGAAAAGTTCCTATCCCCAAGAGCCCTGCGGCTCCCAAATAGCATATGCTTCTTTCTTGAATAACGAATACTTACGTCAGATGTCCTACGTTCCCAACAAGATGCACAACTTGGTATTACTATCGAGATAGCTAAGGTTCATAATTTAAGGATTCTATAGACCTTATTGAAAATCATTAGACCACAAAATGTTGAATTACTTGATTCTACAACTAAGAATGACTAAATTTCCAAATCTGTAGGAAACAACGACGCATTAAAAGCAAGTACATTGTTCGAGAATAGTCAAGGATTCTGAATGAATAAACAAATCTCCTAAAATATGGATTACTTGCCATCATGATTGAGATTAGCTAGGGTCCATTTTAAGAGGGTTGAGCGGAACATTTGGAATAACATTTGTTCTTAATAAGATGGATTCTTTGATTTGAGTATCAAGCGTAACCGGATTTCAAAACCGAAGCATAATGAGAACTCTTAAAAACAAGGATCACTCGGCTTCTTCTTTAAGAATGTCAAGATTTGTCAACTTATTCATAAAATATTTTTGAAGAATCCTAGCTACATAGACAAAGGATTACTTGATTTAACGATTTGGAAAATGAAAAGTTCCTATCCTGAAGAGCACCGCAGCTCCCAAATAGCATATGCTTCTTTCTTGAATAACGAATGCTCACGTTGGATGTCCTACGTTCCCATTCATAATTGAAGGATTCTATGGTCCTTGTTGAAAATCATTAGACCATAAAATGTCGAATTACTTGATGACTAAATTTCCAAATCTGCAGTTAACAACGACGTATAAAAAGCAAGTGCTTTGTTCGAGAATAGCCAAGGATTCTGGATGAATAAACAAATCTCAAAAAATAAGGTTTACTTGCCTACACGATTGAGAGTAAGCAGGGTCCATTTTCTCTGGGTTTATCGGAACATCTAGCGTAACATTTGATCTCAATAAGATGGATTCTTTGATTTCAACATCAATCATAACCAGATTTCAAAACTGAAGCATAATGAAAACTCCTAATAACAAGGATCTCTTGGCTTCTTCTTTGAGAATGTCAAGATCCGTCATCTTATTCATAAAAAGTTTTAGAAGAATCTTAGCTACGTAGACAATGGATTACCTGATTTAACGATTAGGAAAATGCAAAGTTCCTATCTGTAAGTGCACCGCGGCTCCCAAGTAGCATATGCTTCTTTCTAGAAAAACAAATGCTCACGTCGAATGACCGACGTTCCCAACGAGATGGACAACTTGGTTTTACTATCGAGATAGCTGAGGTTCATAATTTAAGGATTTTAATGAACTTGTTGAAAAATATTAGACCATAAAATGTCGAATTACATGATTCTGCGACCTGGGATGACTAAATTTCCAATTCCACAGGAAACAATGACGCTTAAAAAGCAAGTGCTTCTTTTGAGAAAAGCCGAGGATTTTGGATGAATAAATAAATCTCCTAAAATCAAGATTACTTGCCTTCACGATTGAGAGTAGCCAAGGTCCGTTTTCTGAGTGTTTATCGGAATATTTAGAATAACATTTGTTCTCAATAAGATGGATTCTTCGATTTTAGTATCAAGCATAACTAGATTTCGAAACCGAAGCCTAACGAGAACTCCTGAAAACAAGGATCGCTCGACTTCTTCTTTGAGAATGTCAAGATCCGTCATCTTATTCATAAAAAGTTTTTGAAGAATCCTAACTACGTAAACAAAGGATTACCTGATTTAATGATTTAGAAAATGCAAAGTTCCTATCCCCATGAGCATCGCGGCTCCCAAATTGCATATGCTTCTTTCTAGAATAACGAATGCTCACGTCAGATCATCTACGTTCTCAACAAGTCGGACAACTTGGTTTTACTATCGAGGTAGCCGAGGTTCATAATTTAAGGATTCTAATGAACTTGTTGAAAACCAATAGAACATAAAATGTCGAATTACTTGATTCTGCGACTAAAGATGACTAAATTTCCAAATCCGCGGGAAACAACGACGCTTAAAAAGCAAGAGCTTCCTTCAAGAAAAGTCGAAGATTCTGGATAAATAAACAAATCTTCAAAAATGAGGATTACTTGCATTCACGAATAAGAAGCTTTTGCTTTTTAAGCGGGCTCGAGCACCTGGGTTTTTACCCATAACTTTGAATTCCGTATTTCACAAAAAAAAATAAATACATTTCCATTTCTAAAAATCCAGTAGTTCACAAAGTCCCAGGCCTAGTGGTGAGGTGGCTCCCGCAGTCCACACTCACACCCTACAGCGGTGGTCTCTAGATGCGACCTCCAGCCACCCATGGTTAGCGTCTCCGGCGCTAATAGAACCCGTGAGCCAAGGGTAGGGTCTTGTTGTACCAATACTCCTGCATGATACTAATCAAATCATGTGGCAATCCATCCCTCCAAGGCCCCTCATTACCAACCGTGTGAAGTGACGGCCGGAATAAGTAATATGATACATGGATAATGCATAACCCTTTTAATTTAAGATAAGCCAAATATAATTAGGTCAAATTATGAGGCGATCAATCAATATCAGCAAACCATCCAAATCATATAAAAATCGATCATACCATCAAATCATCAATTATCGTATTTAACAATATTTCTTACAACAATCAATCAATATCAAGCACACGCATATCCCAAAACCCCATGCATCAAGTTATTGATTTTCAATTTAAGTGCACTAACTACAAGCACAAATAAGTATAGAGTCATCGGGGAGTACTCACTTGATTATGATGACTCGCTCTAGTCGTAATAACTGATCGGAAGATCCTTGCCCTCGTGAGGATCACTTGATCATTACTAGATAACAGGGATAATAAGTAGTTGACTCAACTAATGGTTCTAAATATCTATCTACCTAATTCTACTTAGATTACTATCAGCCCTTATTCGATTAAACCTAATTGCTAATCATACATAACTTTTTCATTCTATTTTCAACATTTACGAATTTATAGTCGTGTTTCATCATTTTCAGACGTACGTTCACACGGTAATGTCTGTTTTGGACGTTAAGACCCGTGTTTTACGATATGGACTAAATTTATAGAAATTTTAATTATGAAAACTTAATAATGCTTATTACTCATATTTATATCCTTTATTTATACTTAATGATTTAGTTAACCCTCAAATTCTTATACTTAGATAATTTTACTTTGCTATTACTAATTCATGTACTTAGTTAAGTATAATCCAATTTAGAAAGTGTTGTAAGGTTTACTAAGTTAGGTAGCTAATTATTATACACTCTTCTTATTTTCTCATTTTCTAAACATACGCTTATGTCATCGCTTACATCATCATTTGCTTATATCATCATGTGATTACATCATCCCTTACATCATCTTTTGCTTACCTAAGCCTTATCTCATGATTATGTGTTTTATGTACACTTATGTAAACTTATACATAATGTACACATACTTATACCTTTCCTCTACTTTTATATATACTAGCATACTTATACATATACATATACTTATAATTATACTTATCCTGATATCGTATTTATACTTGTGTGTATACTCATATACCTATACGGTCATATATGTATTTTTGTATATAATTTCGTATGTCTAATTCTCCTCTTAAGAAAAGCTTCCTAATTCCATTATTTTGTGTTTTTAAGTGTGTATTTAGTGTAGTATAAGTATGTACAGTTAGGTATTGTCTTAATTTAGGTTATGTACATGGTTAATACCCATGTACAAAGGTTCCCATACAAGTATTCTTTTGGTATTTCCTTATGTATACATACCTAAGAGCACATACACATGTATTTCTTTCTCTTCTTCATGGTTCCTCACTTTCTACACGTAAAGATGAGGACTTTATGCCCTCTTCTTCAAGATCATAATTAACACAAGTCTACTTCTCTAATCTACCTAATTACCTAACTAATGAGGAATATAAAACAACATAAAGTAACTTAAGCACATACCTTTGCTTATGTTGGAATTAAGGAGACAAAAAGGAAAGTGATGAAAGTGAAATGGAAGATGGAAGCTTACGGCAATGGAGGAGGGGATCTTACTTTGTTTTGTTTTGTTTTTGGAATGAAGAAGAAGGTGGGGTCTAGTAGGAAAGAAGTGGACGGCAATTTAGGTGGAGAAGGAAAAAGAAATGCAAAAGGAAAAGCAAAGAAAGGAAATCATGAGAAGAAGATATTTTCTTTAAATGAAAAGGACACTTTTGTTGACTTTTCAAATTGTTGGCTTTAGTCAACATGTGTTGACTTGGTCAACATTTTGACCTTAGTCAACATGTGTTGACTTGGTCAACTTTAAAAAAATAAATAAATATCCTTTTGTGTACATAATGAACTAATTAGGAAAAATTTGGAGAAAGATTAAGGAAATGAAAAGTAATAAAGAGTGATTAGTAAAAATAGATAATGAGATCTTCCATTAGGCATTTATATCCTATATACATCATTTGGTAAGCTACTTAGTATAATTGAGATGAAAAATAGCATTTAAGGTATTAAGGTTTACTACATTTAACCTAAGCCTCAACTAAACCTTTAAAATACTATCTTAATCATATACTTAAGAGATAAACGTAATCTATGATTTATTATCTTAGTTTCTAAAGGATTACTTGAGGATTCTAAACATATATGCATGATTGAAGGTCATCTCTAACCTCTTACTAATGATTTGGCAAAATACGAGGATTATATTATCAATTTAGGGTTTTAGGGTATATTATGATAAATTAGTGCACATATGTCTTTAAGGTTATCATTTTAGGGTTTTTATCACTTTTGAATGAAATTTTTAGCATTTAGATACATTTAGGGTAGATAAGTTTCTTACGCGATTGATTGATTCTTTTAGGGTTTTCACTTTCATTAGCCTTGTCAACTCTTAAATTGTTTAACATACTCCAGTTTATTTCAAAAGCTAGATCGAAAATTTTAAGGGTTTACAACAATTGAGGATGACTAAATGTCCAAATTCACAGGAAACAATGGTGCTTTAAAATCAAGGGCTTCTTTCAAGAAAAGTTGAGGATTCTAGATGAATAAACAAATCTCTTAAAATAAGGATTACTTGCCTTTACGATTGAGAGTAGCCAGGGTCCGTTTTTAGAGTATTCGTTGGAACATCTGGAACAACCTTTATTCTCAACAAGATGGATTCTTTGATTTCAGTATCAAGCATAACCAGATTTCAAAACCGAAGCATAATGAAAACTCCTAAAAACAAGGATCGCTCGTCTTTTTCTTTGAGAATGTCAAGATCCGTCATCTTATTCATAAAATATTTTTCAAGAATCCTAGCTACGCAAGTACAGGATTACCGAATTTAACGATTTGGAAAATGCAAAGTTCCTATCCCTAAGAGCATCATGGCTCCTAAATAGCATATGCTTCTTTTCAGAATAACGAATGCTCATGTCGAATGACCTACGTTCCCAACAAGATGGACAACTTGGTTTTACTATCGAGATAGCCGAGGTTCGTAATTTAAGGATTCTAATGAACTTGTTGAAAAACGTTAGACCATAAAAATTCGAATTACTTGATTCTACAATTGAGGATGACTAAATGTCCAAATTCACAGGAAACAACGATGCTTTCAAAGCAAGGGCTTCTTTTGAGAAAAGCTGAGGATTTTAGATGAATAAACAAATCTCTTAAAATAAGGATTACTTGCCTTCACGATTAAGAGTAGCCGAAGACCGTTTTCAGAGGGTTCAGTGGAACATTTGGAATAACATTTGTTCTCAATAAGATGGATTCTTTGATTTCAGTATCAAGCATAACCATATTTCGAAACCGAAGCATAACAAAAACTCCTAAAAACAAGGATCGCTCGTCTTTTTCTTTGAGAATATCAAGATCCGTCATCTTATTCATAAAATATTTTTCAAGAATCCTAGCTACACAGGCACAGGATTACTGGATTTAATGATTTGGAAAATGCAAAGTTTCTATCCCCAAGAGCATCGTGGCTCTTAAATAGCATATGCTTCTTTTCAGAATAACGAATGCTCACATCGAATGACCTACGTTCCCAACAAGATGGACAACTTGGTTTTACTATTGAGATAGTCGAGGTTCGTAATTTAAGGAATCTAATGAACTTGTTGAAAAACGTTAGACCATAAAAAGTCGAATTACTTGATTCTGCAATTGAGGATGACTAAATGTCCAAATTCACAAGAAACAACGATGCTTTAAAAGCAAGGGCTTCTTTTGAGAAAAGTTGAGGATTCTAGATGAATAAACAAATCTCTTAAAATAAGAATTACTTGCCTTCACGATTGAGAGTAGCTAAGGACCGTTTTCTGAGGGTTCAGTGGAACATTTGGTATAACATTTGTTCTCAACAAGATGGATTCTTTGATTTCAGTATCAAGCATAACCAGATTTTGAAACCGAAGCATAACGAAACTCCTAAAAACAAGGATCACTTGGCTTCTTCTTTGAGAATGTCAAGATCCTTTATCTCATTCATAAAAAGTTTTTGAAGAATCCTAGCTACATAGGTAAAGGATTACCTGATTTGACGATTTGGAAAATGCAAAGTTCCTTTCTCCAAGAGCACAACGGCTCCTAAATAGCATATGCTTCTTTCTTGAATAATGAATGCTCACGTCGGATGTCCTATGTTCCCAACAAGATGTACTACTTGGTTTTACTATCAAGATAGCCAAGGTTCGTAATTTAGGGATTCTATGGAACTTGTTGAAAATCATTAGACCATAAAATGTCCAATTACTTGATTTTGCGACTGAGGATGACTGAATTTCCAAATCCGTAGGAAATAACGATGCTTAAAAAGCAAGTACTTCGTTCGAAAATAGCTGAGGATTCAAGATGAATAAACAAATTTCCTAAAATAAGGATTACTTACCATTACGATAGAGAGTAGCCAGGGTCCATTTTCTAAGGGTTCATCGAAACATCTAGAATAACATTTGTTCTCAACAAGATGGATTCTTTGATTTCAGTATCAAGTGTAACTAGATTTCGATACCGAAGCATAACGAGAACCCCTAAAAACAAGGATCACTTAACTTCTTCTTTAAGAATGTCAAAATCCATTAAAATATTCTTAAAAAGTTTTTGAAGAATCCTACCTATGCAAACAAAGGATTACTCGATTTAACCATTTGGAAAATGCAAAGTTCCTATCCACAAGAGCACCACGGCTCCCAAATAACATATGCATCTTTCTAGACTAATGAATGCTTGCGTCAGATGACTTACGTTCCCAACAAGATAGACAACATGGTTTTACTATCGAGATAGCTGAGGTTTGTAATTTAAGAATTCTAATGAACTTGTTGAAAAACGTTAGACCATAAATAGCCGAATTACTTGATTTTGCGACTGAATATCAATAAATGTCCAAATCCGCAGGAAACAACTACGCTTTAAAAGCAAGAGCTTCCTTTGAGAAAAGCCAAGGATTCTTGATGAATAAACAAATCTCTTAAAATAAGGATTACTTGCCTTCACAATTAAGAGTAGCCAGGGTCCGTTTTCAAAGTGTTTGTCGGAACATCTGGAATAACATTTGTTGTCAATAAAATAGATTCTTTGATTTCAGTATCAAGCATAACGAGATTTCGAAACCGAAGCATAACGAAAACTCCTAGAAACATGAATCACTTGACTTCTTCTTTGAAAATGTCAAGATCTGTCATCTTATTCATAAAAAGTTTTTCAACAATCCTAGCTACGTAGACAAAGGATTACTTGACTTAAGGATTAGGAAGATGCAATGTTCCTTTCCTCAAGAGCACCGCGGCTCCCATATAGCATATGCTTCTTTCTAGAATAACGAATGCTCGCGTCGAATGACCTACATTCCCAACAAGATGGACAACATGGTTTTACTATCGAGATAGCTGAGGTTCGTAATTTAAGGATTCCAGTGAACTTATTGAAAAACGTTAGACCATAAAAAGTCGAATTACTTAATTCTACAACTGAGGATAACTAAATGTCTAAATTAGTAGGAAACAACGACGCTTTAAAAGCAAGAGCATCCTTCGAGAAAAACTAAGGATTCTGGATGAATAAAAAAATCTCTTAAAATAAGGATTACTTGCCTTCGCGATTGAGTAGCCAGGGTCCGTTTTTTGAGGGTTCATCGGAACATCTGGAATAACATTTCTTGTCAATAAGATGGATTCTTTGATTTCAGCATCAAGCGTAACCAAATTTCGAAACCGAAGCATAACGAGAACTCCTAAAAACAATGTTCAGTCGACTTCTTCTTTGAGAATGTCAAGATCCGTCATCTTATTCATAAAAAGTTTTTAAAGAATCCTAGCTACGCAGACAATGAATTACCTGATTTAACGATTTGGAAAATGCAAAGTTCCTATCCCCAAGAGCATCGCGGCTCCCAAATAGCATATGTTTCTTTCTTGAATAACGAATGCTCACCTCGGATGTCTTACGTTCCTGACAAGAAGCACAACTTGGTTTTACTATCAAGATAGCCAAGGCTCGTAATTTAAGGATTCTATGGAACTTGTTGAAAATCATTAGACCATATAATGTCGAATTACTTGATTCTGAGACTGAGGATAACTAAATTTCCAAATCCGCAACAGACAACGATGCTAAAAAAGCAAGTGCTTTGTTCGTGAATAGCTGAGGATTCTGGATGAATAAACAAATCTCTTAAAATTAGGATTACTTGCCATCACGATTGAGAGTAGCTAAGCTTCGTTTTCTGAAGGTTCATTGAAACATCTAGAATAACATTTGTTCCCAATAAGATGAATTCTTTGATTTCAGTATCAAGCAAAACTAGATTTCGAAACAGAACCATAACAAGGACTTAGAAAAACAAAGATCCTTCGGCTTCCTCTTTGAGAATGTCAAGATCCATCATCTTATTCATAAAAAGTTTTTGAAGAATCATAGCTACGCAGACAAAGAATTACCTGATTTAAGGATTTGGAAAATACAAAGTTCCTATCCCCAAGAGCATCGCGGCTCCTAAATAGCATATGCTTCTTTCTTGAATAACAAATACTCATGTCGGATGTCCTACATTCCCAACAAGAAGTACAACTTGGTTTTATTATCGAGATAGTCGAGATTTATAATTTAAGGATTCTATGGAACTTGTTGAAAATCATTAGACTACAACATGTCGAATTACTTGATTCTGCGACTGAGGATGACTAAATTTCCAAATCTGCAGGAAACAACGACGCTTAAAAAGCAAGGGCTTCTTTCGAGAAAAGCCGAGGATTCTAGATGAATAAATAAATCTCATAAAATAAGGATTACTTGCCTTTACAATTGAGAGTAGCCAGAGTCCGTTTTCTAATGGTTCATCGGAATATCTGGAATAACATTTGTTCTCAATAAGATGAATTATTTGATTTCAGTATCAAGCATAACAAGATTTCGGATCCGAAGCAATATGAGAACTCCAAAAAACAAGGATCACTCGGCTTCTTCTTTGAGAATGTCAAGATCCGTCATCTTATTCATAAAAAGTTATTAAAGAATTCTAGCTACGCAAACAAAGGATCACCTGATTTAACGATTTGGAAAATGCAAAGTTCCTATCTCCAAGAGCACTGCGGCTCCCAAATAGCATATGCTTCTTTCTTGAATAACGAATGCTCACATCGGATGTCCTACCTTCTTAACAAGATACATAACTTGGTTTTACTATCAAGATAGCCGAGGTTCGTAATTTAAGGATTCTATGGACCTTGTTGAAAATCATTAGACCATAAAATGTCGAATTACTTGATTCTGCGACAGAGGATGACTAAATTTCCAAATCCGTAGGAAATAACAACGCTTAAAAAGCAAGTGCTTCGTTCGAGAATAGTCGAGGATTCCAAATGAATAAACAAATCTCATAAAATAAGCATTACTTGCCTTCATGATTGAGAGTAGCCAGAGTCCGTTTTTTGAGGGTTCATCGGATCATCTAGAATAATGTTTGTTCTCAATAAGATGGATTTTTTTATTTCAGTATCAAGCATAACAAGATTTCAGATCCGAAGCATTATGAGAACTCCTAAAAACAAGGATCACTCAGCTTCTTCTTTGAGAATGTCAAGATCCGTCATCTTATTCTTAAAAAGTTTTTTAAGAATCCTAGCTATGCAGGCATAGGATTACCGGATTTAACGATTTGGAAAATGCAAAGTTCCTATCCCTAAGAGCATCGCGACTCTTAAATAGCATATACTTCTTTCCAGAATGACTAATGCTCACGTCGAATGACCTACGTTCCCAACAAGATGGACAACTTGGTTTTACTATCGAGATAGCCGAGGTTCGTAATTTAAGGATTCTATTGACCTTGTTGAAAATCATTAGACCATAAAATGTCGAATTACTTAATTCTGCAACTGAGGATGACTAAATTTCCAAATCCGAAGGAAACAACAACGCTTAAAATGTAAGAGCTTCATTCGAGAATAGCCGAAGATTCTGGATGAATAAACAAATCACCTAAAATAAGGGTTACTTGGCTTTATGATTGAGAGTAGCCAGTATCCGTTTTCTAAGGGTTCATCGGAATATTTAGAATAACATTTTCTCTCGATAAGATGGATTCTTTGATTTCAGTATCAGGAAAAACCAGATTTCGAAACTGAATCATAACGAGAACTCCTAAAAATAAGGTTCTCTCGGCTTCTTCTCTAAGAATGTCAAGATTCGTCATCTTATTCATAAAAAGTTTTAGAAAATTCCTAACTATGTAAACAAAGGATTACCTGATTTAATGATTAGGAAAATGCAAAGTTCCTAACTCTAAGAGCACCGCGGCTCTCAAATAGCATATGCATCTTTCAAGAATAACAAATGGTCATGTTGGACGTCCTACATTCCCAATAAGATGGAGAACTTAGTTTTACTATCGAGATAGCTGAGGCTCGTAATTTAAGGATTTTAATGTACATGTTGAAAAACATTAGACCATAAAAAGTCAAATTACTTGATTCTGGATGAATCTCCTAAAATAAGGATTACTTTCCTTCGCGATTAAGAGTAGCTAGGGTCTATTTTCTGAGGGTTCAATGGAACATCTGGAATAACATTTGCTCTCAATAAGATGAATTCTTTGATTTTAGTATCAAGCATAACAACATTTCGGATCCAAAGCATTATGAGAACTCCTAAAAACAAGGATCATTGGGCCTCTTCTTTGAGAATGTCAAGATCCGTCATCTTATTCATAAAAAGTTATTGAAGAATTCTAGCTACGCAGACAAAGGATTACCTGATTTAACGATTAGGAAGATGCAATGTCCCCTTCCTCAAGAGCACCGTAGCTCCCATACAGCATATTCTTTTTTCTAGAATAATGAATGCTCATGTTGGATGACCTACGTTCCCAACAAGATGGACAACTTAGATTTACTATCGAGCTAGTTGACGTTTGTAATTTAAGGATTCTAATTAACTTGTTGAAAAACGTTAGACCATAAAAAGTCAAATTACTTGATTCTGCGACTGAGGATGACTAAATGTCCAAATTCGTTCGAAACAACGATGGTTTAAAAGCAAGAGCATCTTTCGAGAAAAGTCGTGGATTCTGGATGAACAAACAAATCTCCATAGAAAAAGGATTACTTACCTTCACGATTGAGAGTAGCTAGGGTCCGTTTTCTAGGGGTTCATCGAAACATTTAGAATAACAATTGTTCCCAATAAGATGGATTCATTGATTTGAGTATCAAGCATAACCAGATTTCGAAACCGAAGCATAACGAGAACTCCTAAAAACAAGGATCACTCGGCTTCTTCTTTGAGAATGTCAAGATCCGTCATCTTATTCATAAAATGTTTTTGAAGAATCCTAGCTACGTAGGTACAGGATTACCGGATTTAACTATTTGGAAAATGCAAAGTTCCTATCCCTAAGAGCACCGTGGCACCCAAATAGCATATGTTTCTTTCCAGAATAACGAATGCTCACGTCGAATGACCTACGTTCCCAACGAGATGGATAACTTGGTTTTACTATTAAGATAGCCGAGGTTTGTAATTTACGGATTCTAATGAACTTATTGAAAAATATTAGACCATAAAATGTTGAATTACTTGATTCTGCGACTGAGGATAACTAAATTTCCAAATCTGCAGGAAACAACGACGCTTAAAAAGCAAGTGCTTTGTTCGAGAACAGCCAAGGATTCTGGATGAATAAACAAATCTCCTAAAATAATGATTACTTGCCTTCACGATTGAGAGTAGCCAAGGTTCATTTTTTGGCGGTTCATCGGAACATTTGGAATAACTTTTGTTCTTAATAAGATGGATTCTTTAATTTCAGTATCAAGCATAACCAAATTTCGAAATCGAAGCATAACGAAAGCTCCTAAAAACAAGGATCACTTGGCTTTTTCTTTGAGAATGTTTAGGTCCGTCATCTTATTCGTAAAAAGTTTTAGAAGAATCCTAGCTACGCAAACAGAGGATTACCTGATTTAACAATTAGGAAAATGTAAAGTTCCTATCCCCAAGTGCACCGTGGCTCCCAAATAGCATATGCTGCTTTCTAGAATAGCAAATGCTCACATCAGATGACCTACGTTCCTAAAAAGATGGACAACTTGCTTTTACTATCGTGATAACCGAGGTTCATAATTTAAGGATTCTAATGAACATGTTGAAAACCAATAGACCATAAAATGTCGAATTACTTGATTCTGCGACTGTGGATGACTAAATTTCCAAATCAGCAAGAAATAACGACACTTAAAAAGCAAGAGCTTCTTTTGAGAAAAGCTGAGGATTCTGGATGATTAAACAAATCTCCTAAAATAAGGATTACTTGCCTTCACGATTGACAGTAGCTAAGGTCCATTTTTTGAGGGTTTATCGAAACATTTGGAATAACATTTGGTCTTAATAAGATGGATTCTTTGATTTCAGTATCAAGCATAACCAAATTTCACAACTGAAGCACAACAAGAACACCCAAAAACAAGGATCCCTTGGCTTCTTCTTTGAGAATGTCATCATCCATCATCTTATTAATAAAAAAGTTTTTAAAGAATCTTAGCTACGCAAACAAAAGATTACTTGATTTAACGATTTGGAAAATGCAAAGTCCTTATCCCCAAGAGCACCGTAGCTCCCAAATAGCATATGCCTCTTTCTAGATTAACAAAAGCTCATGTCGAATGACTTACGTTCCCAACAAGATCGACAACTTGGTTTTACTATCGAGATAGCTGAGGTTCATAATTTAAGGATTCTAATGAACTTATTGAATAACGTTAAACAATAAAAAGTCGAATTACTTGATTCTGCGATTGAGGACGACTAAATGTCCAAATTCAATAAGTTCATTAGAATCCTTAAATTCGCAGGAAATAATGACGGTTTAAAAGCAAGAGCTTCTTTCGAGAAAAGCCGAGGATTTTGGATGAATAAACAAATCTCCTAAAATAAGGATTACTTACCTTTACGATTGAGAGTAGCCAGGGTCTGTTTTCTGAGGATTCATCGGAACATCTGGAATAACATTTGTTCTCAATAAGATGGATTCTTTGATTTCAGTGTCAAGCATAACCAGATTTCGAAACCAAAGCATTACGAGAAATCCTAAAAACAAGCATCACACAGCTTCTTCTATGAGAATGTCAAGATCTCTCGTCTTATTCATAAATGGTTTTAGAAGAATCAGAGCTATGCAAATAAAGGAATACCAGATTTAATGATTTGAAAAATGTAATGTTCTTATCCCCAAGAGCACCGTGGCCCTTAAATAGCATATGCTTCTTTCTAGAATAACGAATGCTCATGTCAGATGACCTACGTTCCCAACAAGATCGACCACTTGGTTTTACTATCGAGATAGCCGAGGTTCGTAATTTAAGGATTCTATGGAACTTATTGAAAAACGTTAGACCATAAAATGTCAAATTACTTGATTCTACGACAAAGGATAACTGAATTTCCAAATCCGTAGGAAACAACGATGCTTAAAAAGCAAGTACTTCGTTCGAGAATAGCCGAGGATTCTGGATGAATAAACAAATATCCTAAAATAAGGATTACTTACCATTACGATAAAGAGTAGCCGGGTCTGTTTTCTGAGGGTTTGTCTGAACATCTAGAATAACATTTGTTCCCAATAAGATGATTCATTGATTTGAGTATCAAGAATAACCAGATTTCGAAACTGAACCATAATGAGAACTCCTAAAAACAAGGATCACTAGGCTTCTTCTATGAGAATGTCAAGATTTATCATCTTATTCATAAAAAGTTTTTAAAGAATCCTAACTGCGCAGGCATAGGATTACCGAATTTAACGATTTGGAAAATGCAAAGTTCCTATCCCCAAGAGCACCGCGGCTCCTAAATAGCATATGCTTCTTTCCAAAATAATGAATGCTCACGTCGAATGACCTACGTTCCCAACAAGACGGACAACTTGGTTTTACTATCGAGATAGCCGAAGTTTGTAATTTAAGGATTCTATAGAACTTGTTGAAAAACATTAGACCATAAAATGTTGAATTACTTGATTTTGTGATTGAGGATGACTAAATGTCCAAATTCACAAGAAACAACGATGCTTTAAAAGCAAGAGCTTCTTTTGAGAAAAGCCAAGGATTCTAGATGAATAAACAAATCTCCTAAAATAAGGATTACTTGCCTTCATGATTAAGAGTAGCCAGGGTTCGTTTTCTGAGGGTTCATCAGAACATTTGGAATAACATTTATTCCTAATAAGATGGATTCATTGATTTGAGTATCAAGCATAACCAGATTTCGAAATCGAACCATAACGAGAACTCATAAAAATAAGTATCATTCGGCTTCTTCTTTGAGAATGTGAAGATCCATCATCTTATTCATAAAATGTTTTTGAAGAATCCTAGCTACACAGGCACAGGATTACCAGATTTAACTATTTAGAAAATGCAAAGTTCCTATCCCTAAGAGCACCGCGGCTCCTAAATAGCATATTCTTCTATCTTGAATAACGAATGCTCACATCGGATGTCCTACGTTCCTAACAAGATCGACAACTTAGTTTCACTATCGATATAGACGAGGTTCATAATTTAAGGATTCTAATGAACTTGTTGGAAAACGTTACACCATAAAAAGTCGAATTATTTGATTCTACGATTGAGGATGACTAAATATCCAAATTTACAGGAAACAACGACGGTTTAAAATCAAGAGCTTCTTTCATGAAAAGCTAAGGATTGTAGATGAATAAACAAATCTCCTAAAACAATTATTACATGCCTTCACGATTGAGAGTAGCTAGGGTCCGTTTTCTGAGGGTTCATCAGAACATCTAGAATAACATTTGTTCTCAATAAGATAGATTCTTTTATTTCAATATCAAGCATAACTAGATTTTGAAACCAAAGCATAACGAGAACTCCCAAAAACAAGCATCACACGGCTTCTTCTATGAGAATGTCAAGATCTATCATCATATTCATAAACAGTTTTTGAAGAATCAGAGCTACGCAGACAGAGGATTACTAGATTTAACGATTTGGAAAATGCAATATTCCTATCCCCAAGAGCACTGCAGCCCCCAAATAGCAAATGCTTCTTTCTAGAATAACGAATGCTCACGTTGGATGACCTACATTCCCAACAAGATTGACAACTTGGTTTTACTGTCGAGATAGCCGAGGTTCATAATCTAAGGATTCTAATGAACCTGTTGTAAAACGTTATATCATAAAAAGTTGAATTACTTGATTCTGCGACTGAGGATGACTAAATGTCCAAATTCACAGGAAACAATGATGCTTTAAAAGCAAGAGCTTCTTTCAAGTAAAGCTGAGGATTTTGGATGAATAAACAAATCTCCTAAAATAAGGATTACTTGCCCTTACGATTGAGAGTAGCCAGGGTCCGTTTTCTGAGGGTTCACCGGAACATCTGGAATAACATTTTTTCTCAATAAGATGGATTCATTGATGTTAATATCAAGCAAAACCAGATTTCAAAACCGAAGCATATCGTGAACTCCTAAAAACAAGGATCACTCAACTTCTTCTTTGAGAATGTCAAGATCCATCATCTTATTCATAAAAGGCTTTTGAAGAATCCTAGCTATGCAGACAAAAGATTACCTGATTTAACGATTTGGAAAACACAAAGTTCCTATCTCCAAGAGCACCGTGGCTCCCAAATAGCATATTCTTCGGTCTTGAAAAACGAATGCTCACGTCGGATGTCCTACGTTCCCAACAAGGTAGACAACTTGCTTTTACTATCGGGATAGCCGAGGTTCATAATATAAGGATTCTATGGAACTTGTCGAAAAACATTAGATCATAAAATGTCGAATTACTGGATTCTGCGACTGAGGATGACTAAATTTCCAAATCCATAGGAAACAACGACGCTTAAAAAGCGAGAGCTTCTTTCGTAAAAGGCCGAGGATTCTGGTTGAATAAACAAATCTCCTAAAATAAGGATTACTTGCCTTCACGATTAAGAGTAGCTAGGGTCCGTTTTCTGGGCGTTCATCGAAACGTTTGGAATAACATTTGTTACCAATAAGATGGATTGATTGATTTGAGTATCAAGCATAACCAAATTTTGAAACCGAAGCATAACGAGAACTCCTAAAAACAAGGATCACTCGGCTTCTTCTTTAAGAATGTCAAGATCCGTCATCTTATTCTTAAAAAGTTTTTGAAGAATCCTAGTTACGCAGACAAAGGATTACCTGATTTAACGATTTGGAAAATGCAAAGTTCCTATCCCCAAGAGCACTATGGCTCCCAAATAGCATATGCTTCATTCTTTAATAACAAATGCTCACATTGGATGTCCTACCTTCCCAACAAGATGCACAACTTGGTTTTACTATCAAGATAGCCGAGGTCCGTATTTTAAGGATTCTATGGAACTTATTGAAAAGCATTAGACCATAAAATGTCGAATTACTTGATTCTGCGACTGAGGATGACTAAATTTCTAAAACCGTAGGAAACACTGACGCTTAAAAAGCAAGTGCTTCATTCGAGAATAGTCGAGGATTTTGGATGAATAAACAAATCTCTTAAAAAAAGGATTACTTGCCATCACGATTGAAAGTAGCCCGGGTCCGTTTTCTGAAGGTTCAGCGGATCATTTGGAATGACATTTGTTCTCAATAAGATGGATTCTTTGATTTCAGTATCAAGCATAACTAGATTTCGAAACTGAAGCATAACGAGAACTCCTATAAACAAGGATCGTTTGACTTCTTCTTTGAGAATGTCAAGATTCGTCATCTTATTCATAAAAAGTTTTTGAAGAATCCTAACGACGTAGACAAAGGATTACCTGATTTAACAACTTAGAAAATGCAAAGTTCCTATCCCCAAGAGGATCGTAGCTCCCGAATAGCAAATGCTTCTTTCTAGAATAACGAATGCTCACGTCGGATCACCTACGTTCCTAACAAGATGGACAACTTGGTTTTACTATCGAGATAGCCGAGGTTTGTAATTTAAGGATTGTAATGAACTTATTGAAAAACGTTAGACGATAAAAAGTCAAATTACTTGATCTGTAACTAAGGATGACTAAATTTCCAAATCTACTGGAAACAACGACGCTTCAAAAGCAAGCACTTCTATCGAGAAAAGTCGATGATTTTGGATGAATAAACAAATCTGCTAAAATAAGGATTGCATACCTTCACGACTGGGAGTAGCCAGGGTCCGTTTTCTAAGGGTTGATTGGAACATTTGGAATTATATTTTTTCTCAATATGATGGATTCTTTGATTTCAGTATCAAGCATAACTAGATTTCGAAACCGAAGCATAACGAGAACTCCTAAAAACAAGGATCACTTAGCTTCTTCTTTGAGAATGTCAAGATCCATCATCTTATCCATAATAAGTTTTTGAAGAATCCTGGCTATGCAGACAAAGGATTACCTGATTTAACGATTTGGAAAATGCAATGTTCCTATCCGCAAGAGCACTGCGGCCCCCAAATAGCATATGCTTCTTTTTAGAATAACAAATGCTCACGTCGGATGACCTACGTTCCCAACGAGATGGATAACTTGGTTTTACTATCGAGATAGCCAAGGTTCATAATATAAGGATTCTAATGAACTTGTTAAATAACGTTAGACCATTGAAAGTCGAATTACTTGATTCTGCGAGTGAGGACGAATAAATTTCCAAATCCGCAAGAAACAACGATGCTTAAAAAGCAAGAGCTTCTTTCGAGAAATGCCCAGGATTCTGGATGAATAAACAAATCTTGTAAAATAAGGAATAATTGCTTTCACGATTGAGCGTAGCCAGGGTCCGTTTTCTGAAGGTTCATCGGAACATCTGGAATAACATTTGTTCTCAATAAGATGGATTCATTGATTTCAGTACCAAGTATAACCAGATTTCGAAACCGAAGCATAACGAGAACTCCTGAAAATAAGGATCATTTGGCTTCTTCCCAACATTCCCAACAAGATTGACAACTTGGTTTTACTATCGAGATAGCCGAGGTTCGTAATCTAAGGATTCTAATGAACTTATTGTAAAACGTTATACCATAAAAAGTCGAATTACTTGATTCTGCGACTGAGGATGACTAAATGTCCAAATTCGCAGGAAATAACGACGGTTTAAATGCAAGAGCTTCTTTCTAGTAAAGCCGAGGATTCTGGATGAATAAACAAATCTCCTAAAATAAGGATTACACGCCTTTACGATTGAGAGTAGCCAAGATCCGTTTTCTAAGGGTTCATCGGAACGTCTAGAATAACATTTGTTTTCAATAAGATGGATTCTTTGATTTTAGTGTCAAGCATAACTAGATTTTGAAACCGAAGCATAACGAGAACTCATAAAAACAAGCATCACACGGCTTCTTCTTTAAGAATGTCAAGATCCATCATCTTATTCATAAAGAGTTTATGAAGAATCCTAGCTACGCAAACAAAGGATTACCAGATTTAACGATTTAGAAAATGCAAAGTTCTTATCACCAAGAGCATTGTGGCCCCCCAAATAGCATATGCTTCTTTCTAGAATAACGAATGCTCACGTTGGATGATCTACGTTCCCAACAAGATCGACAACTTGGTTTTACTATCAAGATAGTCAAGGTTCGTAATCTAAGGATTCTAATGAACTTGTTGTACAATGTTATACCATAGAAAGTCGAATTACTTGATTCTACGATTGAGGATGACTAAATGTCCAAATTCGCAGGAAACAACGACGGTTTAAAAGCAAGAGCTTCTTTCTAGTAAAGCCGAGGATTCTGGATGAATAAACAAATCTCCTAAAATAAGGATTACACGCCTTTACGATTGAGAATAGCCAAGGTCCGTTTTCTGAGGGTTCATCGGAACGTCTGGAATAACATTTGTTTTCAATAAGATGGATTCTTTGATTTTAATGTCAAGCATAACCAGATTTCGAAACCGAAGCATAACGAGAACTCATAAAAACAAGCATCTCACGGCTTCTTCTTTAAGAATGTCAAGATCCGTCATCTTATTCATAAAGAGTTTATGAAGAATCCTAGCTACGCAAACAAAGGATTACCAGATTTAACGATTTGGAAAATGCAAAGTTCCTATCACCAAGAGCACTGTGGCCCCCTAAATAGCATATGCTTCTTTCTAGAATAACGAATGCTCATGTCGGATGATCTACGTTCCCAACAAGATCGACAGCTTAGTTTTACTATCAAGATAGTCAAGGTTCATAATCTAAGGATTCTAATGAACTTGTTGTACAATGTTATACCATAGAAAGTCGAATTACTTGATTCTATGATTGAGGATGACTAAATGTCCAAATTCGCAGGAAACAATGACAGTTTAAAAGCAAGAGCTTCTTTCTAGTAAAGCCGAGGATTCTGGATGAATAAGCATATCTCCTAAAATAAGGATTACTTGCCCTTGCGATTGAAAGTAGCCAAGGTTCGTTTTCTGAAGGTTCATCGGAACATCTGGAATAACATTTGTTCTCAATAAGATGGATTCATTGATTTCAGTATCAAGAAAAACTAAATTTTGAAACCGAAGCATATCGAAACTCCTAAAAACAAGGATCACTCGTCTTCTTGTTTGAGAATGTCAAGATCTGTCGTCTTATTCATAAAAGGTTTTTGAAGAATCCTAGCTACATAGACAAAGGATTACTTGATTTAACGATTTGGAAAATGCAATGTTCCTATCCCCAAGAGCACCACGGCTCCTAAATAGCATATGCTTCTTTCTTGAATAACGAATGCTCACGTTGGATGTCCTACATTCCCAACAAGATGCACAACTTGGTTTTGCTATCGAGATAGCCGAGGTCCGTATTTTAAGGATTCGTTGGAACTTGTTGAAAATCATTAGACCATGAAATGTTAAATTACTTGATTCTACGATTGAGGATGACTAAATTTCCAAATTCGCAGGAAACAACGACGCTTAAAAAGCAAGTGCTTTGTTCGAGAATAGCCGAGGATTCTGGATGAATAAACAAATCTCCTAAACGATTGAGAGTAGCCCAGGTCCGTTTTTTGAGGGTTAAGCGAAACTTTTGGAATAACAGTTGTTCTCAATAGGATGGATTCTTTGATTTCAACATCAAGCATATCTAGATTTCAAAACTGAAGCATAACGAGAACTCCTAAAAATAAGGATCGCTCGACTTCATCTTTGAGAATGTGAAGATTCGTCATCTTATTCATAAAATGTTTTTGAAGAATCCTAACTACGCAGACAAAGGGTTACCTGATTTATCAACTTGGAAAATGCAAAGTTCCTTTCCCTAAGAGCAACGTTGTAGCGACCGTAAGAAGGGCCTAGTAATATTGCCTAGAATTTCCATATCACTTATGCACCCATGATAAGAAAATCACCTTGTAAGTCAGAGATTGTAAGACTCTAAATAGTTTTTCACTAGGGTCTTCAATTTTAGTTCATTGACTCATTATATAATATAAATAATAATGGATAACCATTTTTCCACAATTCCTCAGAACCGCAGAGAATCGGTATCCCTTACCAAAATAGTGAAATAAGATAGACAATTCCAAAAAGAAAAATTCTAAGCTTACTAAAGATACTAAACTTAATTGAAATATTAGTCATTTTCCGAAGTGTTTTGAAGTAACTACATAAGTTTTTCACCATATTGATTCAATGGTAGCACTTTGCACTCAATTCTTGTCCCATTCCTAACTATCGATCAACTTGCAAGGAAAAGAACTGTTGGGGTGTAAGCTTACGCTTAGTGAGATAAATACCCTCATCAATACCGCATGGCAAAATTTATTAGATTCATAATCTTATGAATGCATGAACAATCAGTATGCCAAATAATGCATGCAGTGACCTAGGAACTGCATACGACTCAGAATTATGCCCCCTAAAGTTAGGATTTGGAGATAATTAACCAACTCAAACTAAAATCTGGGTTTTAGACCTTGGGTTTTAATTCATTAGTATTATTGTGCCTCACTCAAAACAAAACTATGTATATATATACATATATATACTTTCATTACCGAATAATAAATCATATTTTCAAAATCTCAAGTCTAGCGGTATGGTGGCTTCCGCAATCCACAAACACATGCCCTAAGCAGAAGCTACAAGACTCGGCCCCTCGCCGACAGTTGGCGTTTCCCAGCACCTAGTAAGCTCATCAGCTTATGACAAAGACTCAATATATATGATGACATAGCTAGTGCTCAATCCTGTAGGAAACTCGTATTCCTGTGAGTCCCTTCCCATCTTCTGCGTGAAGTGGCAATCGGTGTTATCTGTATACAATATGGGGTATGCATGATTCATTTTGATTTCTTAATTGTATAAGTGACTAACTCGATTTTCAGGGTGATTAGACAATTTCATTCCATACAATTCACATATATATATATATATATATAATGCAAACAATTCCCATTATTATATATAATTATTAAGTCATCGCATTCATCCATAAATTCATACACATGCATTTCCCATATCCCACAAGCATGCAAATATATATATATTTACGTATATATATATTAAGTGCATCTATTCTACAAGCAAAATCAAGTAAAGATTCATCGGGAGTTTACTCACTTAGCTATGTGGATCAATCAAAATAATCCGGGATAGGTCATCTCCCAAAAGCTGGGTCCCTTGGACATCGTAAATACGATACTATAAGGATTTGAAATAAAACCTAGAAAACTAAGCTAAAACCCTTTAAGTTATACTTTTGACTTGGTTTCATAATGTTTTCCCAATTTTACTTAAAAGTTCAATCGCACATAACTTTCTCATTTTAGATCCGATTTTTATGATCTTATAGTCAATCTTCATTGTTTTCGAGTGTACTTTAACATGGTGAGGTTAGTTTTTTTAAAATGAGGCATACAATTCTGTCCATGGGTTAGAACAGTAGCGTTCCTCATGTGTTAGAGTGCTTTTGGGCCTTGTTTGGTAAATGAGCTTTTTGATAAATTGAGAAATTCTTTGGGCTCGGTCTTAAGATTTTATCCTAAGCTTAAAATACTCCTTGAGATTAGATTTACAACTTTGATTTATATTCCTAAGGCTAACTACCACTTCATGGGTCTTTTAATGGGCTTAAGTTGTCAAATGGGCTTGTTTTTTGTTCAAACTAAAGTTAGTGACTTTGGTGGACTTATGGTGTAAACCCCTAAAATTTTTTATCTAGCTTTTGAAATAGACTCAACTATGTTAGACAATTTATGAGTTGACAAGGCTAATAAAAGTGAAAACCCTAAAAGAATTAATCAATCGCGTAAGAAACTTATCTACCCTAAATGTATCTAAATGCTAAAGATTTCATTCAAAAGTGGTAGAAACCCTAAAATGATCACTTTAAAGACATATGTGCACTAATTCATCATGATATACCCTAAAACCCTAATTGATAATGTAATCCTCGTATTTTGCCAAATCATTACTAAAAGGTTAGAGACGACTTTCAATCATGCATATATGTTTAGAATCCTTAAGTAATCTTTTAGAAACTAAGATCATGGATCATAGATTACATTTATCTCTTAAGTATATGATTAAGATAGTATTACATAGAGTTAGGGGTATAGTTGAAGATTAGGCTAAATGTAGTGAACCTTAATACCCTAATTAGTACTTTTCATACTAGTTACACTAAGTAGTTTACCAAATGATGTATATAGGCTATAAATACCTAAAGTAGGACATCATCATCTGTTTTTACTAATCAATTCACCAAATATCTCATTTCCTTAATTTTTCCCTTAATTTTCCTTAATTACTACATTATGTGTATAAAATGGCATAAGCTTAAGGAAAGTTGACAAAGTCAACACATGTTGACTAAAGTCAACAATTTGAAAAGTCAACAAAAGACACTAATGCATAAAGAAAATATCTAAACACCTAATGATGGCTTTTCTTTCCTTTTCTTTTGGTTTTCCTTTTCTCTCCCTTTTAGAAAATGAGAAAATAAGAAGAGTATATAATAATTAGGTACCTAACTTAGTAAACCCTAAGACACTTTCTAAATTGGATTATACTTAATTAAGTACATGAATTAGTAATAGCAAAGTAAAATTCTCTAAGTATAAGAATTTAAGGGCTAACTAAATCATTAAGTATAAATAAAGGATATAAATATGAGTAATAAGCATTGTTAAGTTTTCATAATTAAAATTTCTATAAATTTAGTGCATCTTGTTAAACACGGGTCTTAACGTCCAAAACAGACATCACCGTGTGAACGTGCGTCCGAAAGCAATGAAAAACGACTATAAATTCGTAAATGTTGAAAATAGAATGAAAAAGTTACATACGATTAACAATTAGGTTTAATCGAATAAGGGCTGATTGTAATCTAAGTAGAATTAGGTAGATAGATATCTAGAACCATTAGTTGAGTCAACTACTTATTATCCCTGTTATCTCGTAATGATAAGGTGATCCCGATGAGGGCGAAGATCTTCTGATCGGTTATTATGACTAGAGCGAGTCATCATAGTCAAGTAAGTATTCCCGATGACTCTATACTTATTTATGCTTCTAGTTAGTGAACTTAAATTGAATATCAATAACTTGATGCATAGGGGTTTCGGGATATGCGTGTGCTTGATATTGATTGATTATTTTAAGAAACATTGTTAAATATGATAATTGATGATTTGATGGTATAATTGATTTTTATATGATTTAGATGGTTTGCTAATATTGATTGATTGCCTCGTAATTTGACCTAATTTTGTTTGGCTTATCTTAAATAAAAAGGGTCATGCATTATCTATGCATTACATTTACTTATTCCGGCCGTCACTTCACGCGGAGATAAAAAGAGGCCTTGCGGGGATTGTTTATATATATTAAAGTGTTTTGGTACGGTGCACTCATAAAAATTCAGTAAGTGATGGAGACGCCAATCGTATGGCTAAGGGTCGAGTCTAGAGATCTCCACTGTAAGGTGTGAGTGTGGACTACGGGGGTCACCTCACTGCTAGGCTTGGGGCTTTGTGAACTACTGAATTTTTAGAAATGGAAATGTATTTTTGTGAAATACGGAATTCAAAGTTATGGGTAAAAACCCAGGTGCTAAAGCCCAGTCGTGATTGGTGCTGATGAATCTCTAACCCTTATCTTGGAGGGTGTTAAAATCCGATATTATATGCAGTACTAATCAACTGCATATATTGTTTGGCATACTGAGTGTGCATGCACTCATATGGTTGTAACATTTGTTTGATAACTTGTTTGCTAGTATGGTACGAGGGATAGCTCACTAAGCTCTTATAGCTTATTCCCCAATAATCTTTCTTTTACAGGTTTACATACGATAGGATTAGGATAAGTCTCGAGTGCTAAGTGCAAAATGAAGATATCTACATTAGTGCTAGAATTAGTTGAGATCTTTATAGGTTATTCATAAATACTCTTTGTAGAAAATATTCACATGTTAGAATTTAATATAATTTAATTTTTCCTACAGTTTTATAATGATGGCATATCATGTCCTATTATTTGATAGGGAATACCGATTCTCTATGGTTCTGAGGAACTGTGGGATATCGGATATCTATAGTTATTTTTATCTATATGTTATATTATGTTACATCAAATTAATTACTTGAAAATCATTAATCTTAGTGATTTATTATTTAGAGTCTTGCAATCTCTGACTTGCAAGACGGTTTTTATATCATAAGTGCACACATGTTATGGAAATTTTAGGTAATCTTATTGGGCCTCCTTTAGGGTCCTGATATATGGGGCCTTAGGTGGATTTCTTATGGGCTTCAAAACATCCTCTCTTGATATTTTAAGGTGCTGGTCAAAATTTTATTGAAGGCCCAACTTAGAGTTCTAGGTTTGTTTTGAAAGTTTTAGGCTCAGTTTTGGGTTTTAGGCTTTGTATACTTACTATACTTGCTTCAGTTGATCTTTTCACTTTGTTCATTTAATTTTATCATATTTTTAAGTGTCTCTTACTCATGTTCCAGATCTGGTTGTGATGATTCCAATGGGTTCTTACTTAGTTTTTTAACTTGTTTCATCATTTCCTTAAGTTTAGGTATTAGATCATGCACTTAAACTACTTATATCCAAATCTTAACTTAACTTTTGTTCCGTAAGATGATTCTTTAACTCATGCTTCACACAAAGAAATAGGAGATCTTATACTTATTACAACTTCCATATTATAGCTCATGTCATACAAAGTTGATTTCTTCATAAAAGCTTCATGTAATGGATTTTCCTTTACCTAAGGCTAAGTTTGAACATCTTTAACTTAATAGAAATGGAAATAACATCTAAATGGCTCACATGTACTCTACATCCAGCATGATGTCTCCTCATTCATATACACATTTCATGATTTTCTTAACTTAAAATCTTCCATTCTAAGTGTTAAATATATATCTTTACATAATACCAACTTAGCATGCTCATAATTCAACTTTCATGTAAAGGGGTTCATAGGCATACTTCTTAAGGTGGTCTAGCTATTTTATCATCTTATGATCATGCTAATATCTTCAT
>JAMXBB010000006.1:81232623-81276789 GCA_024138015.1 Lumnitzera littorea | reverse complement strand
TTAAGCATGTGAAATCTTGTGAAAAATTGTCCATATGTAGTATAAGTGAAGGGGTGATAAGGAAAATGTCTTATCACTAGATTTTGATAAGTTATCAATTGATAAATGATTCCAACTCTCAATTGATAAGTTATCTAAAGTGATTGGTTGATCTACTTATTGAAGTGTAAGGCTTGGACATGAAGATAAGGGTATGGTCTTATAGAAAATTGTTTTTAGGTTTTCATCTTGCATTGCTTTGTGATTTATGATTTGATTTTCATAAAATTGTGAAATTTTCTAAAGTTGAATGAAATTACTCAAATTAAATTATCGATTAATTACTTAGGGTCAAAATTCCCTAATTGTTTTAGGGTTTAGGGTCTTAAGTGAGTTTAGAGTTCGTAGTTCTTCAAGCTTTGTTTTTCTCGATAATTGGTTTTTGAATTTGAAAATTTTAATTTGTTTCTAAATGTAAACTTAAGTTTTTAGTTTAGTTAATCCTTGGGAACATTCAGACAGTACTTTTAATTGAATCATAGGCCCACTAAAAGTAGGGTTTATGTTTATCAATTGATAAGTTATTTAGGATGATTGGTTGGTTTACTTATTCATGTGCACAAATCTTATGTATAAAGATAAGGAGATTATTTGATATGAAATTCTTTTGGAGTTTGGTTCTCAAATTAATTTGTAGGTTGTGATTTGCTTTTTAAGAGATTTTCGAGTTTACTAGAGTTAAATAAAATTTATTAAAATTATATTTTTAATTATTTATTTAGGATCGTAAGTCCTTCATCATCCTAAGTTTTAGGGTTCGAGTGAGTTTATATATGTTTTAGGGTTTTTCACTAACTCGAGAATAATTTACTCACACTTAGGAGCTTAAGGATCAATTAGCTTAATTATTTAGGAACACCGCTTTATTATTCAACATATATATATATACATATTGTGGGGCTACTTATGTTCGCAAGTAAAATAATTTTTGTAAATTTATTAATTTATTCCTTTAACTAGCTTAGTTTTGTTGTTTATTATTACTTAAAATAATCCTTAATTCGTTTGCTATCAGTTTTATATGATTTCCTAAAATTATTGATAATTTTATTGATTTATGGATTTTCAAGCGTTAAGATAATTTTATAAAGTCTAAAATTTTTTTTTTTTATGATTTGATATTTACGGTTTCTATTAAGTTTAGGTTTACATTTTTTTTTTAAGTACACTTATGTAGGGATTAGGGTTTTATTGTATGATAAGGGTTTCCAAATTGTACCATTGGGTCTTTCAAGTTCGTTTTAAGTCTCAAGTTCAAAATTTTAGTCGGCTTTCATTTTATGTAGTTTTGTCGACTTAAGGAAATGTCTACGACACTCAAGTTTGACACGATATTTAGAAGGCTAAATTTATAGAGTCTACAACTGCGGCTCCCAAATAGCATATGCTTTTTTCTAGAATAACAAATGCTCACATCTCCCAAGTCGAGGATTCTGAATGAATAAACAAATCTGCTAAAATAAGGATTGCTTGCCTTCACGACTGGAAGTATCCAGGGTTCGTTTCCTGAGGGTTTATCGGAACATCTGGAATAACATTTTTTCTTAATATGATGGATTCTTTCATTTCAGTATCAAGTATAACCAGATTTCGAAACCAAAGCATAATGAGAACTCCTAAAAACAAGGATCACTTGGCTTCTTCTTTGAGAATGTCAAGATCTATCATCTTATTCATAAAAAGTTTCTAAAGAATCTTAGCTACACAGACAAAATATTACCTGATTTAGTGATATGGAAAATGCAATGTTCATATCCCTAAGAGCATCGCGGCCCCCAAATAGCATATGCTTCTTTCTAGAGCAACGAATGCTCATGTCGGAAGACCTACATTCCCAACGAGATGGACAACTTGGTTTTACTATCGAGATAGCCGAGGCTCGTAATTTAAAGATTCTAATGAACTTGTTGAAAAACGTTAGACAATAATAAGTCGAATTACTTGATTCTACGATTAAGGATGACTAAATTTCCAAATCCACAGGAAACAATGACGCTTAAAAGGTAAGTGCTTCTATCAAGAAAAGCCGAGGATTTTGGATGAATAAACAAATCTCCAAAAATCAGGATTGCTTGCCATCTTGATTGAAAGTAGCCAGGGTCCGTTTTCTGAGGGTTCATCGGAACATCTGCAATAACATTTGTTCTCAATAAGATGGATTCTTTGACTTCAGTATAAAGCATGACCAGATTTTGAAACTAAAGCATAAGGAAAACTCTTAAAAACAAGGATCACTCGGCTTTTTCTTTGAGAATGTCAAGATCCATCATTTTATTCAAAAAATATTTTAGAGGAATCCTAATTATGCAGACAAAGGATTACCTAAATTAAAGATTTGGAAAATGCAAAGTTCTTATCCCTAAGAGCACTGCGGCTCCCAAATAGCATATGCTTCTTTTTAGAATAACGAATGCTCACGTCGGATGATCCACATTCCCAACAACATGGACAACTTGGATTTACTATCGAGATAGCTGAGGTTTGTAATTTAAGGATTCTAATGAACATGTCGAAAAACATTAGACCATAAAAAGTCGAATTACTTGATTCTGTGACTGAGGATGACTAAATGTCCAAATGCGCAGAAAACAACGATGCTTAAAAAGCAAGTGCTTCTTTCGAGAAAAGCCGAGGATTCTGGATGAATAAACAAATCTCCAAAAATAAGGATTACTTGCCTTTACGATTGAGAGTAGCCAGGGTCCTTTTTCTGAGGGTTCATCAGAACATTCTAGAATAACTTTTGTTATAAATAAGATGGATACCTTGATTTTAGTATCAAGCATAACTAGATTTCGAAACCGAAGCATAACGAAAACTCCTAAAAACAAGGATTACTTGGCTTTTTCTTTGAGAATGTCTAGGTCCGTCATCTTATTCGTAAAAAGTTTTAGAAGAATGATACCTACGTAGACAAGGGATTACCTAATTTAACGATTAGGAAAATGCAAAGTTCCTATCCTTAAGAGCATCGTGGGTCCCAAATAGCATATGCTTCTTTCTAGAATAACGAATGCTCACGTCGAATGACCAACAATCCCAACAAGATAGATAACTTGGTTTTACTATCGAGATAGCCGAGATTCGTAATTTAAGGATTCTATTGAACTTGTTGAAAAACGTTAGACCATAAAAAGTCGAATTACTTGATTCTACGACTGAAGATGACTAAATGTCTAAATTCGCAGGAAAAAACATCGGTTTAAAAGCAAGAGCTTCTTTCGGGAGAAGCCGAGGATTCTGGATGAATAAACAAATCTCCTAAAATAAGGATTACTTACATTCACAATTGAGAGTAGCCAGGGCCCGTTTTTTGTGGGTTCATCGAAACATCTGGAATAACTTTTGTTCTCAATAAGATGGATTATTTGATTTCAATATCAAGCATAACCAGATTTAGAAACCGAAGCATAACGAGAACTCCAAAAAACAAGGATCATTCAACTTCTTCTTTGTGAATGTCAAGATTCATCATCTTATTCATAAAAAGTTTTTGAAGAATCCTGGCTTCGCAGACAAAGGAATACCAGATTTAACGATTTGGAAAATGTAATGTTCCTAACCCCAAGAGCACCACGGCTCCCAAACAGCATATGCTTCTTTCTTGAATAACGTATGCTCACGTCGGATGACCTACGTTCCCAACAAGATCGACAACTTGGTTTTACTATCGAGATAGCCGAGGTTCGTAATCTAAGGATTCTAATGAACTTGTTGTAAAACATTATACCATAAAAAGTCGAATTACTTGTTTCTGTGATTGAGGATGACTAAATGTCCAAATTCATAGGAAACAACGACGGTTTAAAAGCAAGAGCTTCTTTCAAGAAAAGCCAAGGATTCTGGATGAATAAACAAATCTCTTAAAATAAGGATTACATGTCTTTACGATTGAGAGTAGCCAGGGTCCATTTTCTGAGGGTTCATCGGAACGTCTGGAATAACATTTGTTCTCAATAAGATGGATTCTTTGATTTCAGTGTCAAGCATAACCAGATCTTGAAAACGAAGCATAACCAGAACTCCTAAAATCAAGGATCATTTGGCTTCTTCTTTGAGAATGTCAAGATCCATTATCTTATTCATAAATCGTTTTAGAAGAATACTGACTACACAGACAAAGGATTACCTGATTTAACGATTTAGAAAATGCAAAGTTCCTATCCCTAAGAGCACCACGGCTCCTAATAACATATGCTTATTTCTAAATAACCAATGCTCACGTTGGATGACCTACGTTCCCAACAAGATTGATAACTTGGTTTTACTATCGAAATAGTTGAGGTTCATAATTTAAGGATTCTAATGAACTTGTTGAAAAATGTTAGACCATAAAAAGTCGAATTACTTGATTATGCAACTAAGGATGACTTAATGTCTAAATTCGTAGGAAACAATGACGGTTTAAAAGTAAGAGCTTCTTTCAAGAAAAGCTACAGATTCTGGATGAATAAACAAATCTCCTAAAATAAGGATTACTTGCCTTCATGATTGAGAGTAGCCAAGGTCCATTTTATGAGGGTTCATCGGAACATTTGGAATAACTTTTGTTCTCAATAAGATAGATTCTTTGATTTCAGTATCAAGCATAACCAGATTTCGTAACCGAAGCTTAACGTGAACTCCTAAAAATAAGGATGATTTGGCTTCTTCTTTGAGAATGTCAAGATCCATCATCTTATTCATAAATCGTTTTAGAAAAATACTGACTACACAGACAAAGGATTACCTGATTTAACGATTTGGAAAATGCAAAGTTCCTATCCCTAAGAGCACCACGGCTCCCAATAGCATATGCTTATTTCTAAATAACCAATGCTCACGTTGGATGACCTACGTTCCCAACCAGATTGATAACTTGGTTTTACTATTGAGATAGCTGAGGTTCGTAATTTAAGGATTCTAATGAACTTGTTGAAAAACGTTAGACCATAAAAAGTCGAATTACTTGATTCTACGACTAAGTATGACTAAATTTCCTAAACCGAAGCAAACAATGTTGCTTTAAAAGCAAGAGCTTCTTCCGAGAAATGCTGAGGATTCTGGATGAATAAACAAATTTCCTAAAATAAGGATTACTTGCCTTCGCGATTGAGAGTAACAAGGGTCCATTTTCTGAGGGTTCAGCGGAATATCTAGAATAACATTTGTTCTCAATAAGATGGATTCTTTGATTTTAGTATCTAGCATAACCAGATTTCAAAACCGAAGCATAACGAGAACTCTTAAAAACAAGGATGATTCAACTTCTTCTTTGAGAATATCAAGATCCGTCATCTTATTCATAAAAAGTTTTTGAAGAATCTTGACTACGCAGACAAAGGATTACCTGATTTAACGATTTGGAAAATGCAAAGTTCCTATCCCTAATAGCACCACCGCTCCCAAATAGCATAGGCTTGTTTCTAGAATAACCAATGCTCACGTCGGATGACCTACGTTGCCAACCAAATTGACAACTTAGTTTTACTATCGAGATAGCCGAGGTTCGTAATTTAAGGATTCTAATGAACTTGTCGAAAAATGTTGCACCATAAAAAGTCGAATTACTTGATTCTGCGACTAAGGATGACTAAATGTCTAAATTCGCAGGAAACAACGACAGTTTAAAATAAAGAGCTTCCTTCGAGAAAAGCCGAGGATTTTGGATTTAATAACCAAATCTCCTAAAATAAGGATTACTTGCCTTTACGATTGAGAGTAGCCATGGTTCGTTTTCTGAGTGTTCATTGGAACATCTCCAATAACATTTGTTCCTAATAAGATGGATTCTTTGATTTCAGTATCAAGCATAACCAGATTTTGAAACCGAAGCATAACAAGAACTTTTAAAAACAAAGATCATTCCCACCAAGATTGATAACTTGGTTTTACTATCGAGATAGCCGAGGTTCGTAATTTAAGGATTTTAATGAACTTATCGAAAAACGTTGGACCATAAAAAGTCGAATTACCTGATTCTGCGACTAAGGGTTACTAAATGTCTAAATTTGCAGGAAACAACGATGGTTTAAATGCAAGAGCTTCTTTCGTGAAAAGCCGAGGATTTTTGATGATTAAACAAATCCCCTAAAATAAGGATTACTTGCCTTTACGATTGAGAGTAACCAAGGTCCGTTTTCTGAGGGTTCATCAGAACGTCTAGAATAACATTTGTTCTCAATAAGATGAATTGTTTGATTTTAGTATCAAGAATAACCAGATTTCGATGCCGAAGCTTAACGTGAACTCCTAAAAACAAGGATCATTCGACTTCTTCTTTGAGAATGTCAAGATCCGTCATCTTATTCATAAAAAGTTTTAGAAGATTCCTAGCTACGCTAACAAAGGATTACCTGATTTAACAATTTGGAAAATGCAAAGTTCCTATCCCCAAGAGCACCGCAGCTCCCAAATATCATATGCTTCTTTCTTGAATAACGAATGCTCACGTCGGTTGACCTACGTTCCTAACAAGATGGACAACTTGGTTTTACTATCGAGATAGCCGAGGTTTGTAATTTAAGGATTCTATGGAACTTGTTGAAAATCATTAGACCATAAAATGTCGAATTACTTGATTCTGCGACTGTGGATGACAAAATTTGCAAATTTGTAGGAAACAATGATGCTTAAAAAGCAAGAGCTTCGTTCGAGAATAGCCGAGGATTCTGGATGAATAAACAAATCTCCTAAAATAGGGATTACATGCCATCACAGTTGAGAGCAGCCGAGGTTTGTTTTCTAAGGGTTCAGTAGAACATCTCGAATAACATTTGTTCTCAATAAGATAGATTCTTTGATTGCAGTATCAAGCATAACTAGATTTCGAAATCGAAGCATAACAAGAACTCCTAAAAACAAGGATCACTCGACTTCTTCTTTAAGAATGTCGAGATTAAGAATGTTGAGATCCGTCATCTTATTCATAAAAAGTTTTTGAAGAATCCTAGCTACACAGATAAAGGATTACCTGATTTAACAATGTGGAAATTGCAAAGTTCCTATCCCCAAGAGCACCGCGGCTTCCAAATTGCATATGCTTCTTTCTAGAATAACAATTGCTCACGTCGGATGACCTATGTTCCCAACAAGATGGACAACTTGGATTTACTATCGAGATAGCCGAGGTTCGTAATTTAAGGATTCTAATAAACTTGTTGAAAAACGTTAAACCATAAAAAGTCGAATTGTAAACCCTACTTTTAGTGGGCCTAAGACTTGATTAAAAGTACTTTCCGAACGTTCCCAAATAACAACTAAACTAAAAACTTAAGTTTATAGTTAGAAACGAATTAAATTTTTACAATTCAAAAGCCAATTGTTGATAAAACCCAAGCTTGAAGAACTGCAAGCTCTAAAGTTACTTAAAACCCTAAACCTTAAAACCATTAAGGAATTGTAACCCTAAATAATTAATCGATAATTTAATTTGAATAATTTCATTCAACTTTAGAAAATTTCACAATTTTATAAAAATCAAATCATAAATTACAAAACAATGCGAGATCAAAACCTAAAAACAATTTTCTATAAGACCGTGCCCTTATCTTCATGTATAAGCCTTACACATAAATAAGTAGACCAACCAATCACCTTAGATAACTTATCAATTGAGAGTTGGAATCATTTATCATTGATAACTTATCAAAATCTAGTGATAAGACAATCTCCTTATCACCTCTTCACTTATACTACATATGGACAATTTTTCACAAGATTTTATAAGCTTAACTTTAATAAATAAGACAAGACCACTCCATGGCCTAAAAAGACTTTAAATGGCAGTCTAAACAAGGAAGAAAAGGGGGGCCATGCTCTTGTCATTCAACCAGCAATCACTTCCTCTTACACATCACTATTCACCCCTTAATGTTTACATCATCAATAGTTGCAATTGTTGACTTTGTGTAAGCTACAAGACAACACTTTCAGGACATTTAAACACTCATTTTCTCCCAATTCCAACCGGCTACTCTCTCCATCATTTCTCTTACTTTCAATTTCACTTTCACGTCTTCTTTCTCTCATTTGAAACAAACATAAAAAGAAGAAACAACCTTACCCCACAAAATCAACTTTTCTTCCATTTTTTAAGCTTCACTCATGGCAACTTCTTCTTTTGTTCTTGTGTCATTTTCTTTCACCATCTAAGATCTTTTAAGACCATTAGAACCTTCCAAAAATCCCATTCTAAAAGACAAAACGATTCGGGTTCCAAAAGGTGGCAAAAAGGAGGAAGCAAAGTTAAGAGCTTAAGTGGAACCTTTGTGCACAACCACCATATTTTGCTTTAAGGACGAGTAAGTGTTTCTTGTGATTTGAGGTTAGTGTTTATGATTAGGAGACTTTGATTTCTTGAAGATATAAGTAAGGTTAAGTTGTTATAACACCAAAAATCGTTTTAAGAAACAAACCATGAAACCCTTACATAAAGTTGAAACATGAGCATGTAAAGTTGGTGTTTTGTAAAGACATTTATTTAATGCTTTGAATGGAAGATTTTAAGCTAAGAAAATCTTGAAATAAGAACTTTAATGGACGATGAGCATGCTTCACGTAAGGGTTCCATAGTCATTTGGATGTTGATTTTGTTTCCATTAAGTTAAACATGCTCAAATCTAGACTTAAGGAAAAATCCATCACATGAAGCTTTATGAAGAAACCACTTTGTATGACATGAGCTATGATATGGGAGTTATATTAAATATAAGATCTTCTATTTCTTTGTGTGGAACATAAGCTAAAGAATCATCTTGTGGAAGAAAAGTTAAGTTAATATTTGGACACAAGTAATCTAGGTGCATAATCTACCACCTAAACTTAAGGAAACGATGAAACAAGTTGAAAAACCAAGTAAGGACCCCTTGGAACCATCATGAACAGATCTGGAACGTGGGAAAAAGAATCTTAAAAATATGATAAAAGTGAATAAACAAAGTGAAAAGATCAATCAAAGCAAGTATGGTAAGCATATAAAGCCTAAAACTCAAAACCGAGCTTAGAACTCTCAAAACAAGCCTAGAACTCTAAGTTGGGCCTTCAATGAAATTCTGACCAGCTTTAAAGTACCAAGAGAGGTTATTTTGAAGCCCATAAGAAATCCACCTAAGACCTCATAAGCCCACCAAAGTTACTAACTTTAGTTTAGACCGAAAACAAGCCCATTTGACAACTTAAGCCCACTAAAAGGCCCAAGAAGTAGTTGTTAGCCTTAGGAATATAAATCAAAGTTGTAAATCTGATCTCAAGGAGTATTTTAAGCTTAGGATAAAATCTTAAGACCAAGCCCAAAGAATTTCTTAAGTTATTAAAAAGCCCATTTACCAGACAAAGCCCAAAAACACTCCAACAAATGAGGAACACTACTGTTCTGCCAATGGACAGAATTGTATACCTCATTTGGAAAATCTAACCTTACCACGTTAAAGTACACTCAAAAATGATGAAGATTGACTACAAGATCATAAAAATCGGATTTAAAACAAAAAAGTTATATGTGATTGAACTTTGAGTAAAAACCGGGAAAAAATTACGAAAACTAGTCAAGAATATAACTTAAGGAAAATTTACTTAGTTTCTTAAGTTTGTTTCAATTCCTTATAAAAATTATTTCAATGACTAGGGGATACTGTTTACAGAGACGACTTGCCTCCGGATTACTTTGATTGACCCACATGGCAAAGTGAGTAAATTCCCGATGACTCTTTACTTGATTTTGCTTGTAGAATAGATGTACCTAAACTTATATATATAAATTTGGATACTTGTGGGCTATGGGAAATGCATGTGTATGAATTTGTGGATGAATGTGATGACCTATTAATTATATCTAATAATGGGAATTGCTTGCATTATATATACATGTGAATCGTATGGAATGAAATTGTCTGATCACCCTAAAAATTGAGTTAATCACTTATACGATTAAGAAATCAAAATGAATCATGCATACCCCATATTGCATACGGATAAC
The DNA here is from genome assembly GCA_024138015.1 of Lumnitzera littorea. NCBI lineage: Eukaryota > Viridiplantae > Streptophyta > Magnoliopsida > Myrtales > Combretaceae > Lumnitzera > Lumnitzera littorea. The sequence goes on along the minus strand of JAMXBB010000006.1, from coordinate 81,266,795 downwards.
ACCGACTGCCGCTTCACGCAGAAGATAGGAAGGGACTCACAAGAATACGAGTTTCCTGTAGGATCAAGCACTAGTTACGCCATCATATATATTGAGTTTATGTCTTAAGCTAATGGCTTACTAGGCGTCGAGAGATGCCAACCATCAACGAGGGGCCGAGTCTTATGGCTTCTATTTAGGGCGTGTGTTTGTAGAATGCGAGGGCCACCACACTGCTAGACTTGGGATTTTAAAAGATATGATTTGATTTTGGTAAAGGAAGTATACATATATATATATAGAGAGAGAGAGAGTTTTGTTTTGGCATGAGCACGATAGTGCAAATGAAATAAAACCCAAGGTCTAGAACCCGGATTTTGGTTTGGGTCGGTTAATTATCTTCAAACCCCGACCACAAAGGGCATAATTCTGAGTCGTATGCAGTTCCTAGGTCACTGCATATATTGTTTGGCATACTGATTGTTCATGCACTCATATAATTGTTCATCTAATAAACTTCTACTATGTGGTACTAACGAAGGTATTTATCTTACTAAGCATAAGCTTACATCCCTATAGATTTTTGTTGATACAGGAGAACCTCTTCATCAATCCGAACCGAGGCATGCCCGTGGTAAGTCTCGTGTAGGGACGGGTTGGAGCGATCAGAGAGCGAAGAAGACATTTTGTAATAGATTATAGACATTTAGATACTTTTATGTTTTTGCTCATAACTCAGATTTTATGCAGTTCCATTATGAATTGCATTTGTTTGTAATATTGTTTAGATGTGGGTCTCACGAGCCCACACAATTAGCTAATTTATAACATAGAGGTAATTTTAGTTAAATTGTTCTATATTACTTGTCTATAGGTCTAGTGGTAACGTAGAGTGGAAGGAGCCTTATGTGTCATATGAAAGGCCTATGATCAGCAAGGGGGTTGATAATAGACTTTTATATGGTATACGGCGACCTACTATGACAACGATACTATTGGGTTGTGATACGAATTACTTGATTCTACGACTAAGGATGACTAAATGTCCAAATTCACAGGAAACAACGACAGTTTAAAAGCAAGAGCTTCTTTCGAGAAAAATCGAGGATTCTGGATGAATAAACAAATCTCCTAAAATAAAGATTACTTGCCATCACGTTTGAGAGTAGCCGAGGTCCGTTTTCTAAGGGTTTAGCAGAACATCTAGAATAACATTTGTTCTCAATAAAATGGATTCTTTGATTTCAGTATCAAGCATAACCAAATTTCGAAGCTGAAGCATAACGAGAACTCCTAAAAACAAGGATCACTCAACTTCTTCTTTGAGAATGTCGAGATCCCTCATCTTATTCATAAAAAGTTTTTGAAGAATCTTGACTACGTAGACAAAGGATTATCTGATTTAACGATTTGGAAAATACAAAGTTCCTATCCCCAAGAGCACCATAGCTCCTAAATAGCATATGCTTATTTCTAGAATAACCGATGCTCACGTCGGATGACCCACGTTCCTAACAAGATTGACAACTTGGTTTTACTATCAAGATAGCCAAGGTTCGTAATTTAAGGATTCTAATGAACTTGTTGAAAAAACGTTAGACTATAAAAAGTCGAATTACTTGATTCTGTGACTGTGGATGACTAAATTTCCAAATTCGCAGGAAATAACAACGCTTCAAAAGTAAGAGCTTCTTTCGAGAAAAGCTGAGGATTCTGGATGAATAAACAAATCTCCTAAAATAAGGATTACTTGCCTTCGTGATTGAGAGTAACTAGGGTCTGTTTTCTAAGGGTTCAACGAACAATCTGGAATAACATTTGTTCTCAATAAGATGAATTCTTTGGTTTCAGTATCAAGCATAACCAGATTTCGAAATCAAAGCATAATGAGAACTCCTAAAAATAAGGATCACTTGGCTTCTTCTTTAAGAATGTCATGATCCGTCATCTTATTCTGAAAAAGTTTTAGTAGAATCCTAGCTACGCAGACAAAGGATTACCTGATTTAACAATTTGGAAAATGCAAAGTTTCTATCCCCAAGAGCACAGCGGCTCCCAAATGGCTTATGCTTCTTTCTAAAATAATGAATGCTCACGTTGGATGACTTACGTTCCCAACAAGACGAACAACTTGGTTTTACTATCGCCGTAGTTGAGGTTCGTAGTTTAAGGATTCTAATGAACTTGTTGAAAAACATTAGACCATAAAAAGTTGAATTACTTAATTCTGCGACTGAGGATGACTAAATTTCTATATCCGCGGGAAACAATGACACTTCAAAAGCAAGAGCTTCTTTTGAGAAAAGCCGAGGATTCTGGATGAATAAACAAATCTCCTAAAATGAGGATTACTTGCCTTTACAATTGAGAGTAGTCAGGGTCCGTTTTCTAAGGATTCATCGGAACATCTGTAGACTCTGTAAATTTAACCTTCTAAACATAATATTGGATTCGAGTGTCGTAGACATTTCCCTAAGTCAATAAAACTACATAAAATGAAAACCGACTAAAATTTTGAACCTAGAACTCAAAACGAACTTGAAAGACCAAATAATATAATTTGGAAACTCTTATCATGCAAGAAAACCCCAATCCCTACATACGTATACTTTAAAAAAAAAATGTAAACCTAAACTTAATAGAAACCGTAAATATCAAATCATAAAGAAAAAAAAAATTTAAACTCTATAAAATTATCTTAACGCTTGAAAAGCCATAAATCAATAAAATTATCATATGATATATATATATATATCTATATATGTTGCATAATAAAACGATGTTCCTAAATAATTAAGCCAATTGATCCTTAAGCTCATAAGTGTAAGTAAATTATTCCCAAGTTGGTGAAAAACCTTAAAACATACATAGTCTCACTTGAACTCTAAAGCATACATAAACTCACTCGAACCCTAAAACCTAGGATGATTAAGGACTTACGATCCTAAATAAATAATTAAAAATATAATTTCAGTAAATTTTATTTAACTCTAGAAAACTTGAAAATTTCTTAAGAGGCAAATCACAACCTACAAATTAATTCGAGAACCAAACCCTAAAAGAATTTCATATAAGACAATTCCCTTATTTTCACTTATAAGCTATGTTACATATGGATAAATTGTAAACCCTACTTTTAGCAAACTTGTGATTCAACTAAGAACACTTCATAAATATTCCCAAGGATAAACTAAGCTAAGAATCCAAGTTTACATTTAAAAACGAATTTAATTTTCCAATTCAAAACCCTATTATCGATAAAACTCGAATACGAGAACCATAGACTCTAAACGCAAAACCCTAAAACAATTAAGAACTTATAACCCTAAGCAGCTAATTAAGAATTTAATTTGAATAATTTTATTCAATTCTAGAAACTTTCATAATTTTATAAAAATTTAATCATAACTTACAAATCAATTTAAGAGACAAACTCCAAAAGAATTTCAAATCAAACAATCTCCTTATCTTCATGCATAAGATTTGTGTACATGAATAAGTAAACTAACTGTAAACCCTACTGTTAGTGGGCATAGGATCTGAGTACAAGTAAATTCTGAACGTTCCCAAAGGAACAACTAAACTAGAAACTTAAGTTTACATTTAGAAACAAATTAAAAATTTCCAATTCAAAAACCAATTATTAAGAAAACCTGAGCTTGAAGAACTACGAGCTCTAAACTCACCTAAGACTCTAAACCCTAAAACAATTAGGGAATTTTGACCATAAGTGACTAATCGATAATTTAATTTGAATAATTTCATTCAACTTTAGAAAATTTCACAATTCTATGAAAATCAAATCATAAATTACAAAACAATGTAAGATAAAAACCCTAAAACAATTTCCTATAAGGTTATGCCCTTATCTCCATGCTTAAGCCTTACACTTCAATAAGTAGATCAACCAATCACTTTAGATAACTTATCAATTGAGAGTTGGAATCATTTATCAATTGATAACTTATCAAAATCTAGTGATAAGACATTTTCCTTATCACCTCTTCACTTATACTACATATGGACAAATTTTCACAAGATTTCATAAGCTTAACTTTAATAAATGAGACAAGACCATTCCAAGACCCCAAAGGACATTAAATGGCAGATTTAAACAAGGAGGAAAGGGGGGGCCATACTTTTGTCTTTCAACCATCAATCAGTTTCTCTTACATACCACTATTCACCCCTTAATGCTTACATCATCAATAGTTGCAATTGTTTACTTTTGTGTAAACTACAAGACAATCAATTAAAGCTTCTTGCACACACTTCTTTTGTCATTCAAAATCTGCCACTCTCTCCCTCTTTCACTCCCATTTTCACTTCCTTTTCTCTCACTTTAAACACAAATCAAAAGAAGAAATCAAACTCCACAAATTCCCAACATTGCCACCACCATTTTTGCTTCCATACTCACGGCAATTTCTCTTATTATTCTTGTGTCATTTTCTTTCACCATCTAAGATCTTTTAGAACCATTAGAACCTTCCAAAAACCCCATTCCAAGAGACCAAGAGATTCGGGTTCTAAAAGGTGGCAAAAGGAGGAAGCAAAGTTAAGAGCTTAAGTGGAACCTTTATGCACAACTACCAAACTTTGCTTTAAGGACGAGTAAGTGTTTCTTATGATATGTGGATTAGTATTTATGTTAGGAGACTTTAATTTCTTGAAGATATGAGTAAGGTTTAAGTTGTTATAACACCAAAAATCGTTTTAAGAAACAAACCATGAAACCCTTACATGAAGTTGAAACATGAGCATGTAAAGTCGGTGTTTTGTAAAGACATTTGTTTAATGCTTTGAATGGAAGATTTTAAGCTAAGAAAATCTTGAAATAAGAACTTTAATGGAGGGTAAGCATGCTTCACGTGAGGGTTCCATAGTCATTTGGATGTTGATTTTGTTTCCATTAAGTTAAACATGCTCAAATTTAGACTTAAGTTAAGGAAAAATCTATCACATGAAGTTTTGTGAAGAAACCAACTTTGTATGATATGAGCTATGATATGGAAGTTGTACTAAATGTAAGATCTTCTATTTCTTTGTGTGGAACATGAGTTAAAGAATCATCTTATGGAAGAAAAGTTAAGTTAAGATTTGGACACAAGTAGTTAAGTGCATAATCTATCACCTAAACTTAAGGAAATGATGAAACAAGTTAAAAAACCAAGTGAAGACCCCTTGGAACCATCACGAACAGATCTGGAACGTGGGAAAAAGAAGCTTAAAAATATGATAAAAGTGAATGAACAAAGTGAAAAGATTAACCAAAGCAAATATGGTAAGCATACAAGGCTTAAAACTCAAAATCGAGCCTAAAACTCTCAAAACAAGCCTAGAACTCTAAGTTGGGCCTTCAATGAAATTCTGACCAGCACCTTAAAGTATCAAGAGAGGTTGTTTTGAAGCCCATAAGAAATCCACCTAAGGCGTCATAAGCCTACCAAAGTCACTAACATTAGTTTGGACCAAAAACAAACCCATTTGACAACTTAAGCCCACTAAAGAGCCTAAGAAGTGGTTTTTAGCCTTAGGAATATAAATCAAAGTTGTAAATCTGATCTCAAGGAGTATTTTAAGCTTAGGATAAAATCTTAAGATCAAGCCCAAAGGATTCCTCAGGTTATCAAAAAGCCCATTTACCATACAAGGCCCAAAAACACTCCAATACATGAGGAATGATACTGTTCTGACCCATGGACAGAATTGTATACCTCATTTCAAAAATCTAACCTTACTATGTTAAAGTACACTCGAAAACGATGAAGATTGACTATAAGATCATAAAAATCAGATTTAAAACGAGAAAGTTATACGCGATTGAACTTTTAAGTAAAACCGGGAAAAATTATGAAACCAAGTCCAAAGTATAACTTAAAGGGTTTTAGCTTAGTTTTCTAGGTTTTATTTCAAATCCTTATAGTATCGTATTTGCAATGTCCAGGGGACCCGGCTTTGGGGAGATGACCTATCCCGGATTATTTTGATTGATCCTCATGGCTGAGTGAATAAATTCCCGATGACTCTTTACTTGATTGTGCTTATAGAATAGATGCACCTAAACTTATATATATAAATTTGGATGCTTATGGGATATGGGAGATGCATGTGTATGAATTTGTGGATGAATGTGATGACTTGTTAATTATATTTAATAAGGGGAATTGTTTGCATTATATATACATGTGAATTGTATGGAATGAAATTGTCTGATCACCTTGAAAATCGAGATAATCACTTATCTGATTAAGAAATCAAAATGAATCATGCATAGCCCATATTGCATACGGATAACACCGACTGCCGCTTCACGTAGAAGATGGGAAGGGACTCACAGGAATATGAGTTTCCTGCAGGCTTGGGCACTAGCTACGCCATCATATATATTGAGTCTCTATCTTAAGCTGATGAGCTTACTAGGCACCGGGAGATGCCAACCATCGGCGAGGGGCTGAGTCTTGTGGCTTCTGCTTAGGGCGTGTGATTGTGGATTGCGGAGGCCACCACACTGCTAGACTTGGGATTTTGAAAATATGATTTATTATTCGGTAATGAAAGTATATATATGTATATATATACATAGTTTTGTTTTGACTTAAGTACAATAGTGCTAATGAATTAAAACCTAAGGTCTAGAACCCGGATTTTGGTTTGGGTCGGTTAATTATCTCTAAACCCCAACTTCAAGGGGCATAATTCTGAGTTGTATGCAGTTCCTAGGTCACTACATGCGTTGTTTGGCATACTGATTGTTCATGCATTCATATGATTGTGCATCTAATAAATTTTTGTCATGCGATATTGATGAGGGTAATTATCTCACTAAGCGTAAGCTTACACCCCAACAGTTCTTTTCCTTGCAGGTTGATCGATAGTTAGGAATGAGATAAGAATCGAGTGCAGAGTGTTACTATTGAATCAGTATGGTGAAAAGCTTGCGTAGTTAATTTAGAATGTTCCAAAAAATGACTAATATTTCAATCAAGTTTAGTGTCTTTAGTAAGTTTAGAATTCTCTAAAATTATCTATCTTATTTCATTATTTTGGTAGGGGATACCAATTCTCTACGGTTTTGAGGAATTGTGGAAAAATGGATATCCATAATTATTTGTATTATATAATGAGTCAATGAACTAAAATTGAAGACTCTAGCAAATAACTATTTAGAGTCTTGCAATCTTTGACTTGCAAGGCGATTTTCTTATCATGGGTGCACACGTGATATGGAAATTTTAGACAATATTACTAGGCCCCTCCTAGGGTCGCTACAACATCTGGAATAACATTTGTTTTCAATAAGATGGATTCATTGATTTCAGTATCAAGCATGACCAGATTTCGAAACTGAAGCATAACTAGTACTCCTAAAACCAAGGATCACTCGGCTTGTTCTTTGAGAATGTCAATATCCGTCATCTTATTCATAAAATGTTTTTAAAAAATCCTAGCTACGCAGGCAAAGGATTACTTGATTTAGCGATTTTGAAAATGCAAAGTTCCTATCCCAAGAGCACCACGGTACCCAAATAGCATATGCTTCTTTCTAGAATAACGAATGCTCACATCGGATGACCCACGTTCCTAACAAGATGCATAGCTTGGTTTTACTATCGAGATAGCCGAGGTTCGTAATTTAAGGATTCTAATGAACTTGTTGAAAAACATTACACCATAAAATGTCAAATTACTTGATTCTGTGACTGAGGATGACTAAATTTCCAAATCCGCAGGAGATAACAACGCTTAAAAAGCAAGTGCTTCGTTCGAAAATAGCCGAGGTTTCTGGATGAATAAACAAATCTCCTAAAATAAGGATTACTTGCCATCACGATTGAAAGTAGCCAGGGTCCATTTTCTGAGGGTTCATCGGAACATCTAGAATAACATTTGTTCTCAACAAGATAGATTCTTTGATTTTAGTACCAAGCATAACCAGATTTCGAAACCGAAGCATAACGAAAACTCCTAAAAACAAGGAACACTTGGCTTCTTCTTTGAGAATGTCAAGATCCATCATCTTATTCATAAGAAGTTTTAGAAGAATTTTGGCTACATAGACAATGGATTACCGTATTTAATGATTTAGAGAATGAAAAGTTCCTATCCCTAAGAGTACCACAGCTCCGAAATAGCATATGCTTCTTTCTAGAATAACAAATGCTTACGTCAGATGACTACGTTCCCAACAAGATGGACAACTTTGTTTTACTATTGAGATAGCCGAGGCTCGCAATTTAAGGATTCTATGGAACTTATGGATAAAGATTACATAAAAAGATGAATTACTTGGTTTTACAACTGAGGATAACTAAATTTCCAAATCCAAAGATAACAACGATGCTTAAATAGCCAGAGCTTTTCTCAAGAATAACCAAGGTTTCTTATTGAACAAACAAAGCTTCTAAAATAGGGATTACTTACCTTCAAAATTCAAAATAGCCAGGGTTTGTATTCTGGGGGTTCATGAGAACTTTTGGAACAACATTTCTTCCTAATAAGATAGCTTATTTGATTTTACGATCAAGAATAACAAGACTACCTAACCTAAGGAAAACGAAAACTTCTAAAAACAAGGATTACTTAGTTTCATGTATGATAATCATAAAGATCCATCATATAAGGGTTGCTAAGAAGTTTTGGAAAAATCATATCTCTACAGCCAATGGAATACTTGATTTAACAACTTCAAATAACCAAAGTTCCTAAACTAAGGAGAACTGAGGCTCCTAAATTATCTAAGCTTCTTTCAAGAATAACGAATGCTCTTGTCTAATAACATAAGTTCCCAGTAAGTTGGTAACATGGTTTTATGGTCAGGATAGCCGAGGTTTATAATTAAGGAATCTAGAGAACTTATAGAAATAGATTAGATCACAAAATAACGAATTGCTTAATTTTACAACGGAGGGTAAGTAAATTTCCTAATTTGAAGATAACAACGATGCTTTAATTGCCAAAGGTTCTTTCGAGGATAACCGAGGTTTCTTGTTGAACAAACAATGCTCCTAAAAGAGGGATTACTTGCCTTCACAATTGACAATAACCAAGGTCCATATTCTAAGGGTTCATGAGAACTTCTTGAGCAACGATTGTTCCCAATAAAATGGATCATTTGATTTTGTGATCAAGAATAACCAGACTACCTAACCTATGGATAGCAAAAACTCCTAAAAATGTTGATTACTTGGTTTTATGTTTGAGAATCCAGTGGATCTGTCATCTAGGGATTGCTAAGAAGTTTTGGTCAAATCTTAGCTTGGCGAACAATGGATTACCTGACTTAATGACTTGGAATAACCAAATTTCCTAAACTAAAGAGAAATGAGGCTCTTAAATTGCCAAATCTTCATTTAAGAATAATGAATGCTCATATCGAATAACTTAAGTTGCTTCATTTTATGATTGAGGATAAGTAAATCTCCTTATTTGAAGATAACGACGATGCTTAAATTGCTAAAGGTTTCTTCGAGAATAATCGAGGTTTACTGTTGAACAAATAAAGCTCCTAAAAGAGGGATTATTTGCCTTTACAATTAAGAATAGCCAGGGTCCATATTCTGATGTTCACGAGAACTTCCTGAACAACATTTGTTCCCAATAAGATGGATTATTTGACTTCACGATCAAGAACAATGACTAACTAACCTATAGATAACAAAAACTACTAAAAACAAGGATCACTTGGTTTCATGTTTGAGAATCGTGATGATCCACCATCTAAGGATTGCTAAGAAGTTTTGGAAAAATCCTAACTCCATGGACAATGGATTAACTTATATAATGACTTAGAATAACCAAAGTTCCTAAACTAAGGAAAATTAAGGATCCTAAATTGCCCAAGCTTCTTTCAAGAATAATGAATGCTCTTATCAAATAACCTAAGTTCCTAGTTAGTTGGTAACGTGGTTTTACCATCGAGATAATTGAGGTTTGTAATTTAAGGATTTTAAGGAACTTGTGGAAAAAGATTAGATCATTAAAAGGTGAATTACTTGATTTTGCAACTGAAGATAACTAAATTTCTTAATCTAAAGATAATGGTGATGCTTAAATAGCCAGAGGTTCTTTCAAGAAAAACCGAGGTTTCTTGTTAAAGAAACAAAGCACCTAAAAGAGGGATTACTTGCATTCAAAATTAATAATAGCCGAAGGTCCGTATTTTGGGGGTTCATGAAAACTTCTGGAACAATGTTTGTTCCCAAATAATATTGATTATTTGATTTCACGATTAAGAATATCCATACTACCTAACCTATGGATTACAAAAACTTCTAAAAACAAGGATTACTTGATTTCATGTTTGAGAATCGTGAAGATCTGTCATCTAAGGGTTGCTAAGGAATTTTGGAAAAATCCTAGCTTCGAGGACAAGGCATTATGTGATTTAACAACTTAGAATTACCAAAGTTCCTAAACTAAGGAGAATTGAGGCAGTAAAATTGTCCATGCTTCTTTCAAGAATAACAAATGCTCCTATTCGACATAGCCAAGGTTTGTAATTTAAGGATTCTAGAGAACTTATAGAAAAATATTAGATCATAAAAAGATAAATTGCCTGATTTTACGATTGAGGACAAGTAAATTTCCTAATCCAAAGATAATGATGATGCTTAAATTGCCAAAGGTTCATTCGAGAATAACTGGGGTTTCTTGTTGAACAAACAAACCACCTAAAAGAGGGATTACTTGCCCTCAAAATTGAGAATAGCCAGGGTCCATATTCTGAGGGTTCATGAGAACTTCTTGAACAACATTTGTTCTCAATAAGATGGATTATTTGATTTCACGATCAAGAATAACAAGACTACTTAACCTAAGGATAACGAAAACTCCTAAAAACAAGGATTACTTGGTTTCTTATTTGAGAATCGTGAAGATTCACCATCTAAGGATTACTAAGAAGTCTTCAAAAAATTTTATCTCCACAAACAACGGACTACCTAATTTAACAACTTAGAATGACCAAAGTTCCTAAACTATGGAGAATTGAGGCTCTTAAATTGTCCAAGCTTCTTTCAAGAATAACGAATGCCCCTATTGAATAACTTAAGTTCACAGCAAGTTGGTAACATGGTTTTACAATCAGGATAATCGAGGTTCATAATTTAACGATTCTGGGGAACTTATTGAAAAATATTAGATCATAAAAAAATGAATTGCTTGATTTTACGAATGAGGATAACTAAATTTCCTAATTTGAAGATAACAACGATGCTTAAATTGCCAAAGGTTCTTTTGAGAATAACTGAGGTTTCTTGTTGAACAAACAAAACTCCTAAAAGAGGGATTACTTGCCCTCACAATTGAGAATAGCTAGGGTCCGTATTATGAAGGTTTATGAGAACTTCTTGATTAATGTTTGTTCCCAATAAGATGGATACTTGATTTCACAATCAAGAATAACAAGACTACTTAACCTAAGGATAACGAAAACTCCTAAAAACAAAGGTTACTTGGTTTCATGTTTGAGCATTGCGAAAATCCATCATATAAGAATTGCTAAGAAGTTTTGGAAAAATCTTATCTCTATGGACAATGGATTACTTGATTCAATGACTTAAAATAACCAAAGTTCCTAAACTAAGGGGAATTGAGGCTCCTAAATTGCTCAAGTTTCTTCTTTCAAGAATAACAAATGCTCGTGTCGGATAACCTAAGTTCCCAGTAAGTTAGTAAGATGGTTTTTCGATGGGGATATCCGAGGTACGTAATTTAAGAATTTAAGGGAACTTGTGGAAAAAGATAAGATCATAAAAAGATGAATTACATGATTTTGCAACTGAGGATAACTAAATTTCATAATTCAAAGATTACGGCAATGCTTAAATAGGCAAAGGTTCTTTCGAGAATAACCAAGGTTTTTTGTTGAGCAAACAAAGCTCCTAAGAGAGGGACTATTGACCTCTAAAATTGAGAATAGCTAGGGTTCGTATTATGGGGGTTCATGAGAACTTCTTTTGCAATGTTTGTTCCCAAATAATGTTGATTATTTGATTTCACGATCCAAAATAACTAGACTACCTAACCTAGTGATTACAAAAACTCCTAAAAACAAGGAATACTTAGTTTCATGTTTGAAAATCGTGAGGATCGGTCATCTAAGGATTTCTAAGAAGTTTTGGAAAAATCCTAACTTTGTGGACAATAGATTACTAGATTTAATGACTTGGAATAACTAAAATTCCTAAGCTAAGGAGAATTGAGGCTCCTAAATTGCCAAAGCATCTTTCAGGAAGAACAAATGCTCCTGTTGGATAGCCTAAGTTCCTAAAAAGTAGGTATACTTGGTTTTACGATCCAAATAGCCGAGGTTCATAATTTAAGGACTATAGGGAACTTATAGGAAAAGATTAGATCATCAATATATGAATTGCTTGATTTTATGGCTGAGGATAACTAAATTTCCTAATCCAAAGACAATGATGACGCTTAAATTGCCAAAGGTTCTTTCGAGAATAATTGAGATTTCTTGTTGAACAAACAAAGCTCTTAAAAGAGGGATTACTTACCTTCACAATTGAGAATAACTAGGGTCCATATTCTGTAGATTCATGAGAACATCTTGAACAACGCTTGTTCCCAATAAGGTGGATTATTTGATTTCATGATCAAGAATAAAAAGACTACTTAACCTAAGGGCAACGGAAACTCCTGAAAAAAAGGATTACATGGTTTCAAGTTTGAGAATCGTGAAGATCCACCATCTATCAATTGCTAAGAAGTTTTGGAAAAATCCTAGCTCCATGAGCAATGGATTACTTGTTTTAACGACTTAGAATATCTAAAAGAGGGATAACTTGCTTTCAAAATTGAGAACAACCGGGGTCCATACTCTGGGGCTTGTAAGAACTTTTGGAACAATGTTTGTTCCCAAATAAGATTGATTATTTGTTTCATGATCAAGAATAACCAAACTAAGTAACCTATGGATTACAAAAACTCTTAAAAACAAGGATTATTTGGTTTCATGTTTGAGACTCGTGAGGATCCGTTATCTAAGGATTGCTAAGAAGTTTTGGAAAAATCATCGCTCTATGGACAACATATTACTAGATTTGATTACTTAGAATAACAAAAATTCCTAAACTAAGGAGAATCGAGGCTCCTAAATTGCCAAAGATTCTTTTAAGAAGAATAAATGCTCCTATCGGATAACTTATGTTCCCAATAAGTAGGTTAGCTTGGTTTTAGGATCTGGATAGCCAAGGTTTGTAATTTAAGGATTATAGGGAACGTGTAGAAAAAGATTAGGTCATAAAAAGATGAATCGCTTGAATTTATGATTGAGGATAACTAAATTTCCAAAATCCATAGATAATGATGATGCTTAAATTGCCAAAGTTTCTTTCGAGAATAACCGAGGTTTCTTGTTGAATAAACATAGCGTCTAAAAGAGAGATTACTTGCCTTCAAAATTGAAAACAGTCAGGGTCCGTACTCTGGGGGTTTTGAGAACTTCTGGAACAACATTTGCTCCCAAATAAGATTAATTATTTGATGTCACGATCATGAATAACTAGACTACGTAACCTATGGATTACAAAAACTACTAAAAACAAGGATTACTTAGTTTTATGTTTAAGACTCATGAGGATCTATCATCTGAGGATTGTTAAGAAGTTTAGAAAAATCCATGCTCTGCAGACTATGGATTACTAGATTTAATTACTTAGAATAACAAAAATTCCTAAACTAAGGAGAACCGAGGCTCCTAAATTGGTACAGCTTCTTTCAAGAAGAACGAATGCTCCTATTGAATAGCCTATGTTCCCAATAAGTAGGTTAGCTTGGTTTTAGGATCCAGATAGCCGAGGTTTGTAATTTAAGGATTCTAGGGAATGTGTAGAAAAAGATTAGCTCATAAAAAGATGAATCACTTGAATTTACGATTGAGGATAACTAAATTTCCAAAATTCATAGATAACGACGTTGCTTAAATTGCCAAAGTTTCTTTCGAGAATAACCGAGGTTTCTTGTTGAATAAACATAACGCCTAAAAGAGGGATTACTTGCCTTCAAAATTGAGAATAGCCAGGGTCCGTAATCTGGGGGTTTTGAGAACTTCTGGAACAACGTTTGTGTAATGACCCTAAGAGGGGTCTAGTAGTATTGCCTATAATTTCCATATTATGTGTACACCCATGATAAGAAAATTGCCTTGTAAGTCAAAGATTACAAGACTCTAAATTGTTATTCACTAGGGTCTTCAATTTTAGTTCATTGACTCATTATATAATATAAATAATTATGGATATCCATTTTTCCACAGTTCTTCAAAACCGTAGAGAATCGGTATCCCCTATCAAAATAGTGAAATAAGATAGATAATTCCAGAAAATTCTAAACTTACTAAAGATACTAAACTTAATTGAGATATTAGTCGTTTTCTGGAGCATTCCGAATTAATTACATAAGCTTTTCATCATACTGATTCAATGGTAGCACTCTGTACTCGATTCCTATCCCTATCCTAACTATCGATCAACTTGCAAGGAAAAAAACTATTGAGGTATAAGTTTACGTTTAGTGAGATAAATACCCTCATCGATACCGCATAGCAAAATTTATTAGATGCATAATCATATGAATGCATAAATAATCAGTATATCAAACAATGCATGCAATGGCCTAGGAACTGCATATGACTCAAAATTACACCCCTTATAGTCAGGGTTTAGAGATAATTGATTGGCCCAAACTAAAATCCGGGTTCTAGACCTTGAGTTTTAATTCATTTACACTATTGTGCTTAATTTAAAACAAAACTATGTATATATACATATACATACATATATATACTTTCATTACCGAATAATAAATCATATTTTCAAAATCTTAAGTCTAGCAGCGTGGTGGCCTTCGCAATCCATAAACATACGCCCTGTAAACTGTAGACTCCGTAAATTTAACCTTCTCAACATAGTGTTAGACTTGAGTATCGTAGACATTTCCCTAAGTTGACAAAACTATATAAAATGAAAACCGACTAAAATTTTGAACTTGGAACTTAAAACGAACCTGAAAGACCCAATGATGCAATTTGGAAACCCTGATCATGCAAGAAAACCCTAATCTCTACATGTACGTACTTTTAAAAAAAATGAAAACCTACACTAAACAGAAACCGTAAATATGAAATCATAAAAATTTTTAAAACTCTATAAAATTATCTTAATGCTTGAAAAGCCATAAATCAATAAAATTATTAATAGTTTTGGGAAATCATATAAAACTGATAACAAATGAATCAAGGATTATTTCAAGTAATAATAAATAATAAAACTAAGCTAGTTAAAGGAATAAATTAATAAATTTACAAAAAATTATTTTACTTGTGTACATAAGTAGCCCTAAATATGTATATATATATAAATATATTATTAAGCAATTTCCTTTTCTTAAATCTATCATATGATATATATATATATGTGTTGCATAATAAAGTGGTGTTCCTAAATAATTAAGCCAATTGATCCTTAAGCTCTTAAGTGTAAGTCAATTATTCCCAAGTTGGTGAAAAACTCTAAAACATACATAATCTCACTTGAACTCTAAAACATACCTAAACTCACTCGAACCTTAAACCTTGGGATAATTAGGGACTTATAGCCCTAAATAAATAATTAAAAATATAATTTGAATAAATTTTATTCAACTCTAAGAAAATCTAAAATTCCTTAAGAAACAAATCACAACCTACAGATTAATTTGAGAACCAAACCCTAAAAGAATTTCATATAAGACAATTCTCTTATTTCCACTTATAAGCCATGTTATATATGGATAAATTGTAAAACTTACTTTTAGCGGACTTGTGATTCAACTAAGAATACTTCCCAAATGATCCCAAGGATAAACTAAGCTAAGAATTCAAGTTTACATTTAAAAACCAATTTAATTTTTCCAATTCGAAACCCTATTATCGATAAAACTCGAATACGAAAACCATCGAGTCTAAACCCAAAACCCTAAAACAATTAAGGACTTGTAACCCTAAGCGGCTAATTAAGAATATAATTTAAATAATTTTAATCAATTCTAGAAATTTTCATAATTTTATAAAAATTAAATCATAACTTACAAATCAATTTAAGAGACAAACTCCAAAAGAATTTCATATCAAACAATCTCTTTATCTTCATATATAAGATTTGTACACATGAATAAGTAAACCAACCAATCATCCTCAATAACTTATCAATTGATAAATATAAACCCTACTTTTAGTAGGCCCATGGTTCAATTAAAAGTACTATCCGAACGTTTTCAATGATCAACTAAACTAAAAACTTATGCTTATATTTAGAAACGAATTGAAATTTTCCAATTCAAAAACCAATTATCGATAAAACCTGAGCTTGAAGAACTGCAAGCTAAAGTCATTTAAAACCTTAAACCTTAAAACCATTAAGGAATTTTAACCCTAAGTAATTAATCGATAATTTAATTTGAGTAATTTCATTTAACTTTAGAAAATTTCACAATTTTATAAAAATCAAATCATAAATTATAAAACAATGTAAGATGAAAACCTAAAAACAATTTTCTATAAGACCATGCCCTTATCTTCATGTCCAAGCCTTACACTTCAATAAGTAGATCAACCAATCGCTTTAGATAACTTATCAATTGAGAGTTGGAATCATTTATCAATTGATAACTTATCAAAATCTAGTGATAAGACATTTTCCTTATCACCCCTTCACTTATACTACATATGGACAATTTTTCACAAGATTTCACATGCTTAATTTCATTAAATGAGACAAGACTATTCCATGACCCAAAAGGACTTTAAATGGCAGATTTAAACAAGGAAAAAAAGGGAGGTCATGCTCTTGTCTTTCAACCATAAATCACTTTCTCTTACACATCACTATTCACCCCTTAATGCTTACATCATCAATAGTTGCAATTGTTGACTTTTGTGTAAACTACAAGACAATCAATTAAAGCTTCTTGCACACACTTCTTCTCTCATTCAAAATCTGCCACTCTCCCCCTCTTTCACTCTCATTTTCACTTCCTTTTCTCTCACTTTAAACACAAGTCAAAAGAAGAAATCTAACTCCACAAATTCCTAACATTGTCGCCACCATTTTTGCTTCCATACTCACGGCACCAAGCTTTATTTTGTGCCCTCTATTTGTCAACTTCAAAAACCACTTTTAGGAACTCTAAAATATCCTCAAAGCCCCACTTCAAAGATCAAGACTTTAGTTCCAAAGGAGCTTGCAAGAAGAAGGAGGAAAAACAAGGAATATAAGAGGGTACTTAGTTGCACAACCACCATTTCTATGCTTTTAGGACGAGTAAGTTGTTTCTTTGTGTTAGTAGTTTAGTGTTACATGTTAGGGGACCATGTTTTCATGAAGATATTCACATGATCATAAGATGATAAAATAGCTAAATCACCTTAAGAAGTATGCTTTTGAACCCCTTTACATGAAAGTTGAATTATGAGCATGCTAAGTTGATGTTATGTAAAGATATATGTTTAACACTTAGAATGGAAGATTTTAAGTTAAGAAAATCATGAAATGTGTACATGAATGAGGAGACATCATGCTAGACGTGGAGTATACGTGAGTCATTTAGATGTTATTTCCATTTCTATTAAGTTAAAGATGCTCAAACCTAGCCTTAGGTAAAGGAAGATCCATCACATGAAGCTTTTATGAAGAAATCAACTTTATATGATATGAGCTATGATATGGAAGTTGTAATAAGTGTAAGATCTCCAATTTCTTTGTGTGAGGCATGAGTTAAAGAATCATCTTACGGAAGAAAAGTTAAGTTAAGATTTGGATACAAGTAGTTTAAGTGCATTATCTAACACCTAAACTTAAGGAAATTATGAAATAAGTCGAAAAACCAAGTGAGAACCCCTTGGAATCATCACGACCAGATCTAGAACGTGGGAAAAAGACGCTTAAAAATATGATAAAATTAAATGAACAAAGTGAAAAGATAAACCAAAGCAAGTATGGGAAGTATATAAAGCCTAAAACTCTCAGAACAAGTCTAGAACTCTAAGTTAGGCCTTCAATAAAATTATGACTAGCACTTTAAAACATTAAGAGAGGTTGTTTTGAAGCCCATAAAAAATCCACCTAAGACTCCATAAGCCCAACAAAGTCACTAACTTTAGTTTGAACCAAAAACAAGCCCATTTCACAACTTAAGCCCACTAAAGAGCCCATGAAGTGGTTGTTAGCCTTAGGAGTATAAATCAAAGTTGTAAATATGATCTCAAGGAGTATTTTGAGCTTAGGATAAAATCTTAAGACCAAGCCAAAAGGATTTCTTAAGTTACCAAAAAGCCCATTTACCAAACAAGTTCCAAAAGCACTCTAAAACATGAGGATCGCTACTGTCCTGACCCATGGACAGATTTGTACGCATTGTTTCAAAATTCTAACCTCACCACATTAAAGTACACTAGAAAACGATGAAGATTGACTATAAGATCATAAAAATCGGATCTAAAACAAGAAAGTTATACGCAATTGAACTTTTAAGTATAACCGGGAAAAAAAAATTATGAAACAAAGTCAAAAGTATAACTTAAGGGTTTTAGCTTAGTTTTCTAGGTTTTACTTCAAATCCTTATAGTATCATATTTGTGATGTCCAGGGTGGCTTTGGGGAGACAACCTATCCCAGATTACTTTGATTGATCTGCATGGCTGAGTGAGTAAATTCCCGATGATTCTTTACTTGATTTTGCTTGTAAAATAGATGCATCTAAACTTATATATATAAATTTGGATGCTTGTGGGATATGGGAAATGCATGTGTATGAATTTGTGGATGAATGCGATGACTTGATAATTATATATAATAATGGGAATTGTTTGCATTATATATACATGTGAATTATATAGAATGAAATTGTCTGATCACCCTAAAAATCGAGTTAATCACTAATACGATTAAGAAATCAAAATGAATCATGCATACCCCATATTGCATACAGATAACACCGACTACCGCTTCACATAGAAGATGGGAAGGGACTCACAAGAATATGAGTTTCCTACAGGATTGAGCATTAGCTATGTCATCATATATATTGAGTATCTATCCTAAGCCGATGGGCTTACTAGGCACCGGGAGTCGCCAATCGTCAGCGAAGGGCTGAGTCTTGTGGCTTCTGCTTAGGGCGTGTTTTGTGGATTGCGGAGGCCATTATACCGCTAGACTTGGGATTTTGAAAATTTGATTTATTATTCGGTAATGAAAGTATATATATGTATATATATACATAGTTTTGTTTTGAGTGAGGCACAATAATGCTAATGAATTAAAACCCAAGGTCTAAAACCCAGATTTTAGTTTGAGTTGGTAAATTAGTTTTGGTTGGTCTACTTATTGATGTGTAAGGCTTAGACATAAAGATAAGAGCGTGGTCTTATAGGAAATTGTTTTAGGATTTTCATCTTTCGTTGTTTTATGATTTATGATTTGATTTTCATAAAATTGTGAAATTTTCTAAAGTTGAATGAAATTACTCAAATTAAATTATCGATTAATTACTTAGGGTCAAAATTCCCTAATTGTTTTAGGGTTTAGGGTCTTAAGTGAGTTTAGAGCTCATAGTTCTTCAAGCTCAGGTTTCCTCGATAATTGGTTTTTGAATTGAAAATTTTAATTTATTTCTAAATGTAAAGTTAAGTTTTTAGTTTAGTTGATCCTTGGGAACGTTCGGGCAATACATTTAATTGAATCATGGGCCCACTAAAACTAGGGTTTATATTTATCAATTAATAAGTTATTTAAGATGATTGGTTAGTTTGCTTATTCATATGCACAAATCTTATGTATAAAGATAAGGAGATTGTCTGATATGAAATTCTTTTAGAGTATGGTTCTCAAATTAATTTGTAGGTTGTGATTTGCCTCTTAAGAAATTTTTGAGTTTTCTAGAGTTAAATAAAATTTATTGAAATTATATTTTTAATTATTTATTTAGGATCGTAAGTCTTTGATCATCCTAGGTTTTAAGGTTCGAGTGAGTTTATGTATGTTTTAGTGTTCGAGTGAGATTATGTATGTTTTAGGGTTTTTTTCACCAACTCAGGAATAATTTACTTACGCTTAGGAGCTTAAGGATCAATTGGCTTAATTATTTAGGAACACTGCTTTATTACGCAACATATATGTATATACATATTGTGGAGCTACTTATGTACGCAAGTAAAATAATTTTCGTAAATTTACTAATTTATTCCTTTAACTAGCTTAGTTTAGTTGTTTATTATTACTTGAAATAATCCTTGATTCGTTTGTTATCAATTTTATATGATTTCCCAAAACTATTGATAATTTTATAGAGTTTTAAATTTTTTTTTTTTTTATGATTGACATTTACGGTTTCTATTAAGTTTAGGTTTACATTTTTTTTTAAAGTATACGTATGTAGGGATTGGGGTTTTCCTGCATGATATGGGTTTCTAAATTGTAGCATTGGGTCTTTCAAGTTTGTTTTAAGTTCCAAGTTCAAAATTTTAGTCGGTTTTCATTTTATGTAGTTTTGTCGACTTAGGGAAATGTCTACGACACTCATGTTCAACACTATGTTTAGAAGGTTAAATTTACAGAGTCTACAACCCTAGCTCCCTAGACAACGGATCACTTGATTTATTGATTTAGAATAACCAAAATTCCTAACCTAAGGAGAACTAAGGTTCCCAAACAGCTAAAGGTTCCTAAATAAGAAGGATAACTTGGTTTTGCGATCGAGATGGCCAAGGTTCATAATCTAAGGATTTTGAAGAACTTATGGAAAAAACTTAGCTCATAAAAAGATGAATTACTTGATTTTGTGACTGAGGATAACCAAATTTCCTAATCCGAAGATAACGACGACACTTAAATAGCCAGAGCTTCTTTTGAGAATAAACAAGGTTTCTTGTTGAACAAATAGAGCTCCAAAGAAGAAGGATTACTTGGCTTCACAATTGAGAATGGCTAGGGTCCGTAATTTGAGGGTTCATAAGAACATCTAGAATAACATTAGTTCTCAATAAGATGGAGTACTTGATTTCAAGATGAAGAATAACTAAGCTTCCTAACCTAAGGATAATAAAAACTCCTGAATAGCCAAAGCTTCATTCAAGAATAACGAGGGTTCTTCTCGAGTAATATACGTTCCTAAATATGAAGAGTAGGTTACACGATTGAGAATAGATAAGGTTCCTAATTTAAGGGTTCTTAAGAACTTGCATAGTAATCTTAGATCTGAATAAGTTGGAACCCTCGACTTAGCGATTTAGGATAAGGAAAGTTCCTAATCCAAGGATTGTGAGCAACATGTGGAACGACCCATGATCATAAAAGATAGATTAGTTAATTCCACTAACGAGGATACCTAGTGTTCCCATTTTGAGGATAACTAAAACCCCTAAGTTGCAAAAGTTAATTTCAAGAATGACTAAGGTCATGTAGAACAAACTAAGCTCCTAAAAGGATAGATTACTTGATTTCATGATTGAGAGTAGCCAAGGTTAGTAATCCGAGGACTCTTATAAACTTATGGAGTAAACTTAGTTCCCAATGAGATGGATTTCTTGACTTCACGATTTAGAATGGCCAAAGTTCTAAACATAGCGATTATCAAGGCTCTTTAAATAGCCGAAACTTCTCTCGAGAATAACTAGGGTTCTCATGCAATAACCCTGGATTACTTTATTTCACAATTACGGGTAGCCACGGTTCCTAATATAAGGATTCTTAGAAACTCTTGCAGTTCCCTTAGTTCCTAAGGCAATTGAATGCTTGATTCCACGATTCCAAATAACCTAAGTTCCTAACCTAAGGATAACCAATACTCCTTAATAGCCAAAGCTTCTTTCAAGGACAACAAAGGTTCCTATTGAGTAACCTAATTTCCTTAACTAGAGGATTGCTCAGTTTCAAGAACCAGGAAAATCAAAGTTCTTAATTCAAGGATACTTTGAAAGTTGCTTTCGAAAATGTTAAATTAATTAATTTCACGATGGAGGATAACTGAAGCTCTCGATCCAATCATAACCGAGGCTTGTTAATAGCTAAAGGATCTTTCAATAATGAATAGGGTTCTCACAAGATAAACTGAGTTCCTAGAAACAAGGATTACATAGTTTTATGATTGAGAATTGCCATCATCTGTCATCAAATAATTCCTAAAAAGTTTTTGAATAACCTCAGCTCCCCGGATGATGGATAACTTGATTTATCTATTGGAATAACCAAAGTTCCTTACCTAAGGAGAACTGAGGTTTACAAATAACCAAAGCTTCTTTCAAGAATAACGAACACTCTTGTCAGATGACTTAAGTTCCCAATAAGAAGGATAACTTGGTTTTGCGATTGGGATGGCCAAGGTTCGTAATTTAAGGTTTTATAGAACTTGTAGAAAAAACTTAGTTCATTAAAAGATGAATTACTTCATTTCGCAATTGAGGATAACCGAATTTCCTAATTCGAATATAAGGACAATGCCTAAATAGTTAGAGCTTCTTTTGAGAATAACCGAGGTTACTTATTGAATGAACATAGCTCTTAAGAAGAAGGATTGGTTCGCTTGACGATTGAGAATGGCTAGGGTCCGTAATCTAAGGGTTAATATGAGATTCGGGAATAACGTTAGTTCCTAAAAAGATAAAGTATTTGATTTCGCAATGAAGAATAACCAGGCTTCCTAACCTAAGCATAACGAAAACTTCCGAATAGCCAAGGATCATTCAAGAACAATGAAGGTTCTAGTCGAGTAACCTACATTTCTAAATATGAAGAGTAGGTTGTACAATTGAAGATAGCTAAGGTTCCTAATTTAAGGGTTCTTAAGAACATGCATAGTACAGTAGATCCTAACTAGATGTAACCCTCAATTTCGCGATTGAGGATAAGAAATGTTCCTTATCTAAGAATTGTATGGAACGACCTAAGATCATAAAAGGATGGATTAGTTGATTCCACCAATGAGGATGCCCAATGTTCCCAATTTGAGGATAACTAAAACCCTTAAGTTGCAAAAGATAATTTCAAGAACAACTAAGGTTCATGTAGAGCAAACTGGGTTCTTAAAAGGATGGATTACTTGATTTCATGAATAAGAGTAGCTAAGGTCTGTAATTCAAGGACTCTTATGAACTTGTGGAATATCCTTAGTTTCCATTGAGATGGATTACTTAACTTCACGATTTAGAATAACCAAAGTTCTTAAGACAACGATTATTGAGGCTTTAAAGTAGCCAAAAGTTCTCTCGAGAATAACTAGGGTTCTTATGTAATGACCTAACTCCCTTAATAGAAGGATTATTTGATTTCACAATTACGGTTAGCTATAGTTACTAATATAAGGATTCTTAGAAACTCTTATGATCACCTTAGTTCCTAATGCAATTGAATGCTTGATTCCACAATTCCAAACAACCTAAGTTCCTAACCTAAGGATAACCAATACTCCTTAATAGCCAAAGCTTCATTCAGGAACAACGAGGGTTCTTGTCGAGTAACCTAAATTCCTTAATCGTAGGATTGCTCGGTTTCAAGAACCAGGACAACCAAAGTTCCTAATTCAAGGATACTTTGGAAGCTGTAGAGTAACCTTAATTCCGAAAATGTTGGATTAATTGATTTTGCGATGGAGGATAACCAAAGCTTTCGATCTAATGATAACCAAGGCTCCTTAATAGCCAAAGGATCTTTCAATAACGAATAGGGCTCTTACAAGATAAACTAAGTTCCAAGAAATAAGGATTGCTTGGTTTCACGATTGAGACTAACTCCCTAGACGAAGGATCACTTGATTTATCGATTTAGAATAACCAAATTTCCTAACCTAAGGAGAACTAACGTTCCCAAATAACCAAAGCTTCTTTCAAGAATAACAATGTTCTTATCGAATGACCTACATTCCTAAATATGAAGAGTAGGTTACATGATTGAGGATGGCTAAGATTCCTAATTTAAGGGTTCTTAAGAGCTTATGCAGTAATCTTTGATCTGAATAAGACGGAACCCTCGACTTCGTGATTGAGGATAAGGAAAGTTCTTAATCTAAGGATTGTGTGGAACATGTAGAGCAACCTAAGATCATAAAAAGATGTATTAGTTTATTCCACTAACGAGGATACCCAGTGTTCCCAATTTGAGGATAACTAAAACCCTTAAGTAGCAAAAGCTAATTTCAAGAACGACTAAGGTCCATGTAGAACAAACTTAGTTCCTAAAAGGATGGATGACTAGATTTCACAATTGAGAGTAGCTAAGGTCCGTAATCCAAAGACTCTTCTGGGCTTGTGGAATAACCTTAGTTTCCAATGAGACGGATTACTTAACATCACAATTTACAATAACCAAAGTTCCCAACACAACAGTTATCAAGGCTCTACAATAGTCGAAACTTCTATCAAGAATAACTAGAGTTCTTATGCAATAACCTAAGTACCTTAATAAAAGGCATACTGTATTTCATGATTATGACTAACCGCGGTTGCAAATATAAAGATTCTAAAAAATTCTCATAGTCACCTTAGCTCTTAAGGCGATTATGTTAGGATCTAAATGAGACCTAGTAGGATTGCTTAAAATTTTCATATCATGTATGCACCCACGATATGGAAACCGCCTTACAAATCAGAGATTGCAAGACTTTAAATGATTAATCACTAAAGTTGCTGATTTGTAATTAATTAATTTATTGAAAAATATAAATAATTATAGATGTCCGATATCCCACAGTTCCTCAGAATTGTAAAGAATTGATATCCCCTACCAAATAATAAGATAAGATATACCAACGTTATAAAATTATAAGAAATATTAAATTATATTGAATTCTAACATATAAATATTTCCTATAAAGGATGTTTCTATATCACCTATAAAGGTCTCAACTAATTCTAACAATAATATACTTATCTTAGACATAGTAGAATTCTTATTATATATTGTTTGGACCTATTCTTTTCTTAAAGAAAGGTTTTACCTAGTTGATATATATTTTAGATGAAATTAAAATATACTCTCTAGATATCTATCAGCTTCATCTATATAGTTCAAGTAGATTTTGTACTTATTATTTAACTTAGCTTCTCCTAAGTGCTCTTGTTAAGTCAACACTTAACTAAGTCAACAAATGTCACTTTCAACTAGAAAATTCTTCTCTTTTCTAAAGATTTCCTTCATTTTTCATGTGTTTTTCTTCCCCTTAACCCCTTCTTTCTATCCAACATTTGGGGCCTTCTAGACTCCACTTTTCTTACTTGTAAAACAAAAATTAATACAAAGCAAATCCCTTTTTCTTCCCCATCCCCAAACTACCCCTTTCCCTTTCTTCTTACTCCTCTTCAAATTCTTGTTTTTACTTTTTACTTCACTCATCAATAACTTCCAAACCACCACTCTACATATATAAACTCCTATTTCATATTACAAGGAGAAAAATGTACAATTTCATTTGAATTTCTATTTCAACAAGTAGTTAGTTATCTATTTTAGGTTAGTGTAGAAAGTTTGTGTAATATGTACATCTATGTTGACACAAATAGGATTCTTATATACATGTACATAAGTGTAGAAATACTTAGGTATAAGAGTGGAAATACATGAGTACATATACTATGTGGATACATATGAGATACTTATGTAGATTTTAGTAGAATACTTATATATGGATGGGTGTAGAAACACATGTACACATATGGTACATATATACTTATATGGACTAAATAGGTATAAATTAGTAGAATACATAGTATAGTATACATACACATATAAATAAGAATAGGGAAACTACTTGTACATAAGTATAGATAGCCATATACATGAATACTCTCTATGTACATAACCTAAAATAAGGAATATACTAAGTATACATACATATAACTTACTGATTAAGCCTATAAGATGCAAAAATATGGATTTCATGAAGATTTCTTAAAGGGGTATAGAGGGCATACGAAAATACGTATAAAATATGTATATATGGGTATATGTATGGGTATACATACGTTATATGTACAAGAATATGTACAAGTATACTAGTCTACATACAAGTATATTAAAAGTATATATACACATGACATATGTATAAAACATATAAGTACATAAGTATAAAAGTTGTATATAAGTAAATCATAACATAATTACTTAAAATACTATAACCTAGTATAATAAAATAATAAAATATATAATATATATACATGTATACATATGTAGGCTAAAACCACTATAAGCCCATAACACACATATCAATTTGAGTACATAAAATAGTAATAATAATATAAAATCATTTAAGTATAAGAATCTAATGGTTAATTAAATCATTAAGTACTAAAATAAGATATAAAAATAGACAATAAGAATATTCAAGCTTTAATAATTAAAATTTCGATAAATTTAATTTATATCATAAAACATGGGTCTCAACGTCCAAAACAGACCTCACTGTGTGAACGTACTCTCGAAAACGATGAAAAATGACAACTTGTAGATATCAAAGATAAAATGAAAACATTATATACAATTAGCAATCAAGTTCAACCGAATAAAAACTGATAGTAACTTAAGTAAAATTAGATAGATAGATATTTGGAATTACTAGTTAACTTAATTACTTATTATCGTTGCTATCTTATAATAATCAAGTGATCCCGACGAAGGTATAGATCTTTCGATCGATTACTATGATTAGTGAGAGACAATATGGCCGAGCGAGTATTTACCCTATGATTCCATACTTACGTGTATTTGTAGCTAATGAACTTAAATGATTCTATTAATTGAATGTTGTGTGGGGTCAGGAAATGCTCATGTGTGTTATTGTTTACTGAATTGTGAATTTACCTTAAATATCGATAACAAATTGTTTGTTGCATAGTAATATAGATAATGATTGTATGTGTTATTGTTTAGTCATACTATAATCGGATTTAACCAGACTCGATTAATAAAAAGAAATTAGAACGTGTATTAACATGCATTGCATATACACTAATTCCGGCCATCACATTACACAGAGGTAAGGAAAGGCCATACGGGGGTTGTTACCTATAAGTATGTTGGTTTTGTAAGGTGCACATATACAATATAACCTTATCTTAGCTCGCAGGAATACTAAGCGTTAGAGGCCCCAACAGCCCGGCTAAAGGTTAAGTCTAAAAGTCTCTGTTTAGGGGTGAGTGTGGACTAGGGACCCCATTCACAATTATACTTAGAACTTGGTTTTTATGAAAATAAAAGATTTATTTTATTTAAATAAGAAACGTTGAGTTTTGTAGAAAATAAGTTCTAGTATAATACCCGGATTTGATTGGTGTCGTGTATACTCCAACCCTTACTTCAAAGGGTGTTAAATCTGAGTTACATATAGTGACTAGTTAACTGTAGGTATTGCTTGGCACACTATTCGCTCATTAATTCATATGATTGAATTTAATGTATTTATAACTTGCTTTTGGTGTGGTTGAGAGTTTCACTCACTAAGCGTTAGCTTACACCCTCTTAGGCTTTTGTTGTAAGACTATCTATTTGTCAACACTCGCTGTAGGATGCTAGAGGTTAGTGTGGGGACTTGAGCAAGAGTGGGCTATTCAAAGTGTCAAGAGAACTCACTTTTATATGCGTACTTTTCATTTTGATAATATTGTAGATGCAAATATACTAGATTACTGTTTACTGTAATCCTTATAGTTTAAATCTTATATAAATATGTTTATGTGATGATATCATGTTGATCTGTATGTTCTTGGGAAGCTAGTGACTGTAGAGCATTGTATATTGTGTGAAGAGTTTATGATTCAAAGGGTAACCAATCAGGAGTTCTTCATATATAGTATATGGTGTTCACCACGATTAGACCATCAACCAATTCATGACAAAATAAGCATAAATAGCTCAGTGAGTTCGTTCCTTACCACTACCATTTAAATAAGTTATCAAACATTATTAATACACATGCAAGCTATCTATATACGAAATGAATGCAATCATGATGAATGCAATCAATACATCCATAGGAGTTTGAAACTATAGACGATGTAGAATTATGTCATCTACACTTCGATTATCCCCTGTACTTACCCATACAGGACACCTTAGCTTATCTGCATAAGGCTGCCTGGAGCATTACCCCTTCAGGCGACACTCGACTATTACCTTAATCGAGAAAAGAATTCCAATCTAAGTAGGTAGACCCCAAACTAAGGCCATCCACCATTCAAGGCACTTTGGGCACAAACATGCAAGTCCTCTCGTAATCAAAATCTATCCAAGGCCTCACGAGCACAAAAAGTGAGTCCTCTCCATATCATTTGGAGATCTCATGCTAGCTTTGCCTTAACTATAAAATATTATTTACGGCAGCACAAGCCCTTATAGAAATCATACAAAAATATGTTTAAGATTAGAAAAACTTTTTCCAAAAATATTTTTCTCAAAATTTTGTAAAGCTAGCACTCTCCATCAATAAATTTACTGAGTCATAGTGTAGTGACCCTAGGAGGGGCCTAGTAGTATTGCCTAAAATTTTCATATCACGTATGCACCCATGATAAGAAAATCGCCTTACAAGTCAAAGATTGCAACACTCTAAATAGTTATTTGCTAGAGTCTTCAATTTTAGTTCGTTGACTCATTATATAATATAAATAATTATGGATACAATTCCTCAAAACCGTAGAGAATCAGTATCCCCTACCAAAATAGCAAAATAAGATAGACAATTCTAGGAAATTCTAAACTTACTAAATATACTAAACTTAATTGAGACATTAGTCGTTTTTCAGAGCATTCCGAATTAATTACACAAGCCTTTTCATCATACTGATTCAATGGTAGCACTCTGTACTCGATTCTTATCCTAGTCCCAACTATCGATCAACCTGCAAGGAAAAGAACTGTTGGGGTGTAAGCTTACGCTTAATGAGATAATTACCCTCATCAATACCGCATAGCAAAATCTATTAGATGTACAATCATATGAATGCATGAACAATCAGTATGCTAAACAACATATGCAGTAGCCTAGGAATTGCATACGACTCAGAATTACGCCCCCTGAAGTCAGGGTTTAGAGATAATTAACCGACCCAAACCAAAATCCGGGTTCTAGACCTTGGGTTTTAATTCATTAGCACTATTGTACTTAAGTCAAAACAAAACTAAGTATATATTTACATATATATACTTTCACTACCGAGTAATAAATCATATTTTCAAAATCCCAAGTCTAGTGGTGTGGTAGCCTCTGCAATCGACAAACACACGCCCTAAGCAGAAGCCACAAGACTCGGCCCTTCGCTGACGGTTGGCGTCTCCCGGCACCTAGTAAGCCCATCAACTTAAGACATAGACTCAATATATATGATGACATAGCTAGTGCCCAATCCTGCAGGAAACTCGTATTCCTGTGAGTCCCATCCCATCTTCTACGTGAAGTGGCAGTCGGTGTTATCCGTATGCAATATGGGGTATGCATGATTCATTTTGATTTCTTAATCGTATAAATGATTAACTTGATTTTTAGGGTGATCAGACAATTTCATTCCATACAATTCACATGTATATATAATGCAAACAATTCCTATTATTATATATAATTTTCAAGTCATCGCATTCATCCAAAAATTCATACACATGCATTTTCCATATCCCATAAGCATCCAAATTTATATATATAAGTTTAGGTGCATCTATTCTACAAGCAAAATCAAGTAAAGAGTTATCGGGAATTTACTCACTCAGCCATACGGATTAATCAAAATAATCTAGGATAGGTTGTCTCCCCAAAGCCGGGTCCCCTGGACATCGCAAATACGATACTATAAGGATTTGAATTAAAACCTAGAAAACTAAGCTAAAACCCTTTAAGTTGTACTTTTGACTTGGTTTCATAATTTTTCCCGGTTTTACTTAAAAGTTCAATCGCATATAACTTTCTCGTTTCAAATCTGATTTTTATGATCTTATAATCAATCTTCATCATTTTCAAGTGTACTTTAATGTGATGAGGTTATATTTTCGAAATGAGGTATACAATTCTATCCATGGGTCAGAACAATAGCGTTCCTCATGTGTTGGAGTGTTTTTTAGCCTTGTTTGGTAAATGGGCTTTTTGATAACTTGAGGAATCCTTTGGGCTTGGTATTAAGATTTTATCCTAAGCTTGAAATACTCATTGAGATCAGATTTACAACTTTGATTTATATTCCTAAGGCTAACAACCACTTCTTGAACCCTTTAGTGGGCTTAAGTTGTCAAATGGGCTTGTTTTTTTGCTCAAACTAAAGTTAGTGACTTTGTTGGGCTTATGGGGCCTTAGGTGGATTTCTTATGGGCTTCAAAACAACCCCTCTTGATACTTTAAGGTGCTAGTCAAAATTTCATTGAAGGCCCAACTTAGAGTTCTAGGCTTGTTTTGAGAGTTTTAGGCTCGGTTTTGAGTTTTAGGCTTTGTATGCTTACTATACTTGCTTTAGTTGATCTTTTCACTTTGTTCATTCACTTTTATCATATTTTTTAGCTTCTTTTTCCCACGTTCTAGATCTTTTCATGATGGTTCCAAGGGGTCTTTACTTGGTTTTTCAACTTGTTTCATCATTTCCTTAAGTTTAGGTGGTAGATTATGCACTTAGACTACTTGTGTCCAAATCTCAACTTAACTTTTCTTCCATAAGATGATTCCTTAACTTATGTTCCACACAAAGAAATAGAAGATCTTATATTTAATAAAACTCCCATATCATAGCTCATGTCATACAAAGTTGGTTTCTTCATAAAACTTCATGTGATGGATTTTTCCTTAACTTAAGTCTAGATTTGAGCATGTTTAACTTAATGGAAACAAACTCAACATCCAAATGATTATGGAACCCTTACGTCCAGCATGCTCATCCTCCATTAAAGTTCTCATTTCAAGATTTTCTTAACTTAAAATCTTCTATTCAAAGCATTAAACAAAATGTCTTTACAAAACACCAACTTTATATGCTCATGTTTCAACTTCATGTAAGGGTTTCATGGTTTCTTTCTTAAAATGATTTTTGGTGTTATAACAACTTAAACCTTACTTATATCTTCAAGAAATCAAAGTCTCCTAATCATAAACACTAACCCACAAATCACAAGAAACACTTACTCGTCCTTAAAGCAAAATATGGTGGTTGTGCACAAAGGTTCCACTTAAGCTCTTAACTTTGCTTCCTCCTTTTCGTCACCTTTTGGAACCTGAATCGTTTGGTCTTTTGAAATGGGGTTTGTGGAATGTTCTAATGGTTCCAAAAGGTCTTAGATGGTGAAAGAAAATGACATAAGAATAAGTGGAGAAATTGCCGTAAGTATGGAAGCAAAAATGGTGGCGGAAATGTTGGGAATTTGTGGAGTTAGATTTCTTCTTTTGATTTGTGTTTAAAGTGAGAGAAAAGGAAGTGAAAATGGTAGTGAAAGAGGGAAAGAGTGGCAGATTTTAAATGAGAAAAGAAGTGTGTGCAAGAAGTTTTATTTGATTGTCTTGTAGCTTACACAAAAGTCAACAATTGCAACTATTGATGATGTAAGCATTAAGGGGTGAATAGTGGTGTGTAAGAGAAAGTGATTGATGGTTGAAAGACAAGAGTATGGCCCCCCTTTCTTCCTTGTTTAGATCTGCCATTTCAAGTCCTTTTTGTCCATGGAATGGTCTTGTCTCATTTATTAAAGTTAAGCTTATGAAATCTTGTGAAAAATTGTCCATATGTAGTATAAGTGAAGAAGTGATAAGGAAAATGTCTTATCACTAGATTTTGATAAGTTATCAATTGATAAATGATTCCAACTCTCAATTGATAGGTTATCTAAAGTGATGGATTGATCTACTTATTGAAGTGTAAGGCTTAGGCATGAAGATAAGGGCATAGCCTTATAGGAAATTGTTTTAGGGTTTTTATCTTACATTGTTTTGTAATTTATGATTTGATTTTCGTAGAATTGTGAAATTTTCTAAAGTTGAATGAAATTATTCAAATTAAATTATTGATTAGTCACTTAGGGTCAAAATTCCCTAATTGTTTTAGGGTTTAGGGTCTTAGGTGAGTTTAGAGCTCGTAGTTCTTTAAGCTCAAGTTTTCTCAATAATTGGTTTTTGAATTGGAAAATTTTAATTTGTTTCTAAATATAAACTTAAGTTTCTAGTTTAGTTGATCCTTTAGGAACATTCAGAATTTACTCGTACGCAAATCCTATGCCCACTAAAAGTAGGGTTTACTTATTCATGTACACAAATCTTATGCATGAAGATAAGGAGATTGTTTGATTTGAAATTCTTTTGGAGTTTGTCTCCTAAATTGATTTGTAAGTTATGATTTAATTTTTATAAAATTATGAAAGTTTCTAGAATTGAATAAAATTATTCAAATTAAATTCTTAATTAGCAACTTAGGGTTACAAGTCCTTAATTGTTTTAGGGTTTTACGTTTAGAGTCTATGGTTCTCGTATTCGAGTTTTATCGATACTAGGGTTTTGAATTGGAAAATTAAATTCGTTTTTAAATGTAAACTTAGATTCTTAGCTTAGTTTATCTTTGGGAATATTTGGGAAGTGTTCTTAGGTGAATCATAAGTTTGCTAAAAATAGGGTTTACAATTTATCCATACGTAACATAGCTTATAAGTGAAAATAAGGGAATTGTCTTATATGAAATTCTTTTAAGCTTTGGTTCTCGAATTAATTTGTAGGTTGTGATTTGCCTCTTAAGAAATTTTCGAGTTTTCTAGAGTTAAATAAAATTTATTGAAATTATATTTTTAATTATTTATTTAGGATCGTAAGTCCTTGATCATCCTAGGTTTTAGGGTTCGAGTGAGTTTATGCATTTTTAGAGTTCGAGTGAGATTATGTATGTTTTAGGGTTTTTCACCAACTCGAGAATAGTTTACTTACACTTAGGAGCTTAAGGATCAATTGGCTTAATTATTTAGGAACACCGCTTTATTATACAACATATATATATATATATATACATATGATAGATTAAGAAAAGGAAATTGCTTAATAATATATTTATATATACATATTGTGGGGCTACATATGTACGCAAGTAAAATAATTTTTGTAAATTTATTAATTTATTCCTTTAATTAGCTCAGTTTTGTTGTTTATTATTACTTGAAATAATCCTTGATTCGTTTGTTATCAGTTTTATATGATTTCCCAAAATTATTGATAATTTCATTGATTTATGGCTTTTCAAGTGTTAAGATAATTTTATAGAGTTTTAAAATTTTTTTTATTTGACATTTACGGTTTTTATTAAGTTTAGGTTTACATTTTTTTTTAAAGTACACGTATATAGGGATTGGGGTTTTCTTGCATGATAAGGGTTTCAAAATTATATCATTGGGTCTTTCAAGTTTGTTTTAAGTTCCAAGTTCAAAATTTTAGTTGGTTTTCATTTTATGTAGTTTTATTAACTTAGGGAAATGTCTAGACACTCGAATCCGATACTATGTTTAGAAGGTTAACTTTACAAAGTCTACACATAGACATGCGACGAGTATAACCGATTATTTTGGTCAAATATTTATATTTATCGGTTTAAAAAGGTGATCACATAGATGAAATCAAACAAGTAAAATAGTCATTCAAACATATAGACAACAACAAGTAGCAAAGCATCATACAAGTAACATGAACAAGTAGGTATTAGGTCATTAGAACTTCCTCACCTGGAGTATTGCTCATTCTCCAAGCCTTTGGGGTTTCCAAAAATCGATATTTAAATGCTTAAAAGATAATAAAATCTATATGTATTTTGAAAAATCAAACTCCTTAGTTAACTAAAAGTCTACTGTAGTTTGTTTAATTTTTCAATATAACCCAAGTATGGTGTATGCAAGGTTTATCATACTTCGTGGGATCAATAGTAAATATTTTTGTATATTTGTAAGTTATGATACTTTATGTATTTAGTTATTTATTTCTCCTCATTATCAGTTCATGGGGTCCATTATTTAGTTATCTTACTTATTCTTTTCGGTTTATCTTACATCTTTAGTCACGTATAACTTTTTTGTCCTAATTCTGATTTTTATGATCGTATAATTGATTTTCATCATTTTCAAATGTATGCTCATGTAGCAAAGTCTATTTTGGACGTTAAGACCTACGTTTTATGATTTGGGTTTAAATTATTATAATTTTAGTTATTATGACTTAAATATTCTTTA
>JAMXBB010000006.1:81214775-81232123 GCA_024138015.1 Lumnitzera littorea | reverse complement strand
TTAAATAATTATTAAATTGTAAATATACTAAAAAAAAGCTTAAATTAGTATTTTATAACTTTTTAAATTTAAATAATAAATTTTGTGGTATTTTTATATCACTGTTCAAACAACGAGTTATAACGTCTAAAATGGGCCTCGCTATATATACACTCAAAAACAATCAAAATGGACTAAAAGTTTATAACGATCCAAGCTAAATCGAAAAAGTTGTACTGCATTTGATGAAAAGCTCAAATTAACATTTTCACATAACTAAGTGAGGTAAACAGTACAAATTACAATACTAATTTAGCTTTAAATTCCCAAACTTACAATTTTCTATATTCCTTATTCTCAGGTAATCTCAACCTTAACCTAGAGCTGCCAACGGACTATTACAACCCTTGAGTTGATATGGCTGAGTGAGTTTTTCCTAATGATTCCATACTTGCTTATATTTATCATTAGTGAATATAAATTATGATTAATAATTGAATGTTGTATGGGGCTAAGTTATACTTGTATATGATAACTGTTTGTTAACGATGAATTTACTTTAAAGTATGACAAGGTATTGATTGTTGCATAGTAGATCCACTAGGAATTGATTATCTGTGACCTTGTTGATCACTGAATAATAAGATATAATTTTACTCCACTTGAAAGTGTTAACTTGAAACACATATAATCATACATCGCATAACTAATTTTGGCCATCGCATTATATAGAGGTAGCGAGAGGCCATACTTGGGTTGATTATTTGTTGTTATAGATTTCATACGGTGCACACATGTGATATGACCTTACCTTAGCCCACAAGATCACTAGACATTGGAGAAGCCAACCACTTGGCTAAGGATCAAGTCTAGAGGCCTCCATTTAAGGGTAAGTGAGGGTTGTGTGAACCTACTCACAATCATACGTAGAGCTCGATTTTGATTAAAATTGAGAATGGATATATCATTACCTTTTAAATATGAAACACTGAGTTTCGTTATGAGATAAGTTTTAGTACGATACCCAGATCTTACTGTGCCAATATATCTCTAACCTTGACTTTGGAGGGTGTTAAATCTAAGTTGCATGTAGTATCTAGTCACTTGCATGTATTTGTTTGCTATACTAATTGACATGCATTCATTTAATTGAACTTAATTGATGTATAACTTGATTGCTGTATGGTTAAGGGGGTTATCTCACTAAGCTAGTTAGCTTATTGTCATGAACTGAGGACAGCCTAATCGTGGCAGACGTCGTATACTGTACAAAGAACCCCTGATTAGTTACCCTTCCAATCAAGAACTCTTTACACAATATACAAGGCTCTACAACCACTAGTTTCCAAAGAACATCCAGATTCACAAGATATCATCACACAAACATATTTATATAAAATTTAAGTTATAAAGCTTACAATACACAGTGTTTAAGTAAGTCTAGGTTTATAATAATAAGATAAACAAAAGTACATGAGTAATAGTCTACTTAAACTATTCTCTCTCAGTACACAGGATAGCTCACTCTTGCCCAAGTCCCTAGGCTCACCTGTGGCATCCCACGTCCTACCTCTACGAACAGGCTATCCTGCAACAAAAGTCTAGAGGGGTATAAGCCTAAGCTTAGTGAGCAAAACCCTCAGCCATACCACAAGCAAGTTATAAGTACTTTATATTCACGCATATGAATGAATGATCAACCAGAATGCCAAACAATACGTATAATTAACTAGTTCATATACGTAACTCAGATTTATCGCCCTCCGAAGTCAGGGTTGGAGTATACACGACACCAATCAGATCCGGGTATTATACTAGAACTTACTTTACTATGGAACTCCACGTTCCGTACTTATATCAAATAATTATTTTATTTTTTTGAAAAACCAAAGTTCTAGTATAATTGTGAGTGGACCCCCGCAGTCCACACTCACCCTTAAACGGAGGCCTCTAAACTCGACCCTTAGCCAGGCGGTTGGTGCCTCCAACGCCTAGTGTTCCCGCGGGCTAGGGTAAGGTCATTTTGTATGAGTGCACCGTATAGAACCAAATAAATGAATAATATCAACCTCCGAATGGCCTCTCTTTACCTCCGTGTGATGTGACGGCCGGAATAGTATCCATGCTATGCATGTTAATGCATGTCCCAATTTCTTTTTATAGGCCGAGTATAATTAATTTCAAATTATGCTATGACCATCCAATTGTACACACAATCATTTCCTATCCTACCATGCAACAAACATAGCATTATCAATACTTAAGATAAGTTTACAACTCAAGACATACCAGCATACATAGGCGTTTCCCAAACCCCACACAATCATCAATTAACAATAATATTTAAGTCCACTATCTACAATCACAAAACAAGCATGGAGTCATTGGATAAATACTCACTCGGCCATAGCGACTCGTCCTAATCGTAGTAATTGATCGGGAGGTCCTCGCTTACCTTAGGGTCACCTGATCATTATGATTTGATAAGGCTAGTAAGTACTTGAATTAACTAATAATTCTAAACATTTAATTACCTAATTCTACTTAGATTACTATCAACTTTTACCCGGTTAGACTTTATTATTAATCGTATATAACTTTTTTGTTTTATTTCTGATATTTATGAATTTATAGTCGTTTTTCATCATTTTCGGATATATATTCACACGATAATGTCTGTTTTGGATGTTAAGACCCCTATTTTACATTATGAACTAAATTTATAGAAATTTTTAGCTATAACACTTAAGTATTCTTATTACTTATATTTATATCCTTTATTCCTTAAATTCTTATAGTTAAAGGAATTCACTTTGCTATTACTAATTCATGTACTGAATTAGGTATAATCTAATTTAGAAGGTGTATTAGGATTTACTGATTTTAGTACCTAATTACCTACATTTTTCTTATTTTTCTCATTTTCTAAAACTATGCTTATGTCATCGCTTACATCATCTTTTATTTATGTCATCATATGCTTATGTCATGGCTTATGTCATCATGTGCTTATGTCATTACTCACCTCATCATTTGATTACATAAGCATCTCCTCATGCTTATGTCATATGTACATGTCTTATGTACATTTTGTTTCTTACTTTATACTTATGTACATATGCCTTATACATACATATACTTATACATCTACCCACATTTATACTGTATTTATACATGTATACTTACTCATATACCTATACGGTTGGATACGTACTTTTATACTAAAATTCGTATGCCTAAGCTTTTCCTTAAGAAAACCTTCCTAATTCCATGCTTTTGTGTTTTTATGTATATATTTAGTGTAGTATAGGTATGTATAGTTAGATATGATCTTAAGTTAGGTTATGTACATGATAATTACTCATGTACAAAGGTTCACATACTTGTACTCTTTTGGTAATTCCTTATGTGTACATACTTATAAGCTTATACTCATGTCTTCCTTTCTTCTTCTTCAAAAGTTCTAATTTCTACACTTAAAGATGGAAACTTTGTTCCCTCCTCTTCAAGACAACATTAAACACATAACTAATTATCTAATCTACCTAATTAACTAACTAATGAATAATATAAACCAACATAAAGTATGTTAAGTACATACCTTTAGATGTGTTGAATTTAAGGAGACAAAAGTGAAGAAATGAAAGTGAAAGGAGGAGATGAAGCTCATGGCAATGGAGGGTATGTTTTGTTTTATTTCTTTTGTCTTGTTTTCATAATGAAAGGAAGAAAATGGTAGGGTCTAGAAGGGGGAGAGGTGGACGGCAACAATTAAGGGGAAGGAAAAAAGAAAAATCAAAAGAAAAGAAAAGAAAAGCCATCATTAAGGAAGAGATATTTTCTTTATCTCTTTAGTGTATTTTGTTGACTTTTCAAAGTGTTGACTTGGTCAACCCTTTGACTTTGGTCAACATGCATTATCTTAGTCAACATTCCTTAAGTATGTGCAATTTTGTGCACATAATGTAGTAATTAAGGGAAATTAGGAGAAAAATGAAGGAAATGAGGGGAAATGAGATATTTGATGAATTGATTAGTAAACATAGTTGATGAGGTCTTACTTTAGGTCTTTATAGCTTATATATCTCATTTGATAAACCACCTTGGATAACAAATGCAAAAAGTACTAATTTGAGTATTAAAGTTCACTACATGTAACCTAATCTTCAACTATAACCCTAACTCTAAGTGAGACTAGCTTAATCACTTACTTAAGAAGTAAATATAACCTATGACTCATTATCTTAATTTCTAATGGATTACCTAAGGATTCGAATCATATAAGCATGAATGAGGGTCATCTCTAATCTTTTACTAATAATTTGGCAAAATATGAGCATTATATTATCAATTAGGGTTTTAGGGTATATCATGTTGGATTAGTGCACATATGTCTTTAAGATAATCATTTTTAGGGTTTCTATTACTTTTGAATAAAATCTTTAGCATTTAAAAACATTTAAGGTAGAAAAGTTCTTTACGCGATTGAGTAATTCTTTTAGGGTTTTCACTTTCATTAGCCTTGTCGACTCCTAAATTGTCTAACATAGTTGAGTCTATTTCAAAAACTAGGTTGACAATTTTAAGGGTTTACATTCTTCCCCCCTTCAAATAAGTTTTGTCCTCAAAACTTGAATTGCATACCTGGTTTATCAAATAAATGTAGATATCGACGTTTAACCTCATCTTCTGCTTCTCAGGTAGCAGATTCTTGCTCATGATTCCTCCAAATGACTTTAACATATCTAATCTTCTTATTCCTCAACTTTTGCACTTTCCTATCTGTAATTTCAACTGGATGTTCTTCATAAGTCAAATTCTCTTTCAACCTTACTGGTTCTAATTCAATGACTTGATCAGGATCTGGAATATGTTTTCTCAAAATAGACATATGAAATACGTTATGGATCCTAGACAGATTGGGTGGTAAAGCCAATCGATAAGCCAACTTCCCGACTCGCTCCAAAACTTCAAAAGGTCCAATATGTCTCGAACTTAGTTTGCCTCGTGTCCTCATATAATGAATACTCTTGATGGGTTTCACTTTGAGGTACACATGATCTCCCGCTTGAAATTCCAACTCTCTTCTTTTCAAGTTTGCCCAACTTTTCTGTCTATCTTGTGCTTCCTTCATTTTCTGTTTGATGACAGAAATTTTCTCAACTGTTTCTTGTACTAAATTCGGTCCCAACACTGCTTTTTCCATATTGTCCCAAAATAAAGGTGATTTACATCTCCTTCCATATAGAGCTTCATATGGAGGCATCTAAATGGTTGAGTGATAACTATTGTTGTAAGCAAACTCAATTAATGGTAAATGGGAGTCCTAATTTCCTTTAAATTCCATAATGCAAGTCCTCAACATATCTTCTAGCGTCTATATGGTTCTCTTGGTTTGTCCATCAGTTTGTGGATGGTACGCTGTACTAAACTGCAACTTTGTTCCCATAACTTTTTGTAAACTGGTCCAAAACTTGGATACAAATCGAGGATCTCTGTCCGACACAATTCCTACTGGTACTCCATGTAATCGTACTATCTCCCTTATGTAGATCTGAGCCAGCTTTTCCAAAGAAAAGGTCATGTTGATCGGCAGAAAATGCGCTGATTTAGTAAGTCAATCAACAACAACCCAAATCGCATCATGTCCAGCAGTTGTTCTTGGTAAACTGCTCACAAAATCCATAGAAATTTGGTCCCATTTCCATTCAGGAATAGGTAAGGGTTGCAACAATCTACCTGGTTTTTGGTGTTCTGCTTTTATTCTTTGACAAGTCTCACATTTCATCACATAATCTGCAACATCTTGTTTCATTTTATTCCACCAAAAGTTCTTTTTCAAATCTTGATACATTTTAGTTTCTCCAGGATGAACAGAATAACCAGAAGAATGAGCTTCACTTAAAATCTCTTTTCGAAGCTCCAAATTATCAGGTACACATAATCTATCATTCATCCTTAATGCTCCATGTTCATCCACTTTAAAATCAGTATACTTTCCAACTGCTATTTCTTCTTTGATCTGATTCAAAGTACGATCATTTTGCTGCATTCTTCGAATTCTCTCTATTAAAGTTGGCTCAATCACTATATTTGACAATTCTGCCTCAACTTCATGCCAAGAGAATTCCAAATTCAATTTTTCAAACTCTTTGATCAATTCCTGTTGCTCAGTAAGAAGAGATGCAACTTCTGCATGATTCTTCCTACTTAGCGCATCAGCTACTGCATTTACCCTACCTGGACAATAATTAATTCCCAAATCATAATCTTTGATCAACTCAAGCCATCTTCTTTGTCTCATATTCAACTCTTTTTGTGTAAACAAATATTTAAGGCTTTTATGATCAGTATAGATTTCACATCTTTGTCCATACAAATAATGCCGCCAAATCTTCAATGCAAATACCACAGCAGCAAGTTCTAAATCATGCGCTGGGTAATTTTGCTCATGTGGTCTCAATTGCCTAGAAGCATAAGCAATCATCTTTCTATTTTGCATCAGTACATACCCCAAACCATTCTTAGAAGCATCACTGTATATAGTGAAGGATTCATCACTATTAAGTAACACAAGAATAGGAGCAGATACTAACCTTTTTTTCAATTCTTGAAAACTCTTTTCTTGCTTTTCCGTCTAGTCATACTTCACATTGTTTTGAGTCAACTGAGTAAGAGGCCTTGAGATTTTTGAAAAGTCTTTAACAAACATTCTGTAATATCTTGCCAATCCCAGAAAACTTCGGATTTCAGTTACCGTTTCCGATCTTTTCCATTCCACAATGGCTTTAATCTTTTCTGGATCTACAGAAATACCTTCTCCTGTAATCACATGTCCAAGAAAAGATATCTCCTGTAACTAACATTTGGATAACTTTGCATACAACTTATGCTCCCGCAGAGTTTGCAATACTGTCCTCAGATGCTTCTCATGTTGCTCAGGAGTTGTAGAATAAACCAAAATGTTATCAATGAACACAATTACATACTTGTCCAATAGTGGCTTGAATACACAATTCATTAAATCCATAAAAGCGGCAGGTGCATTTGTCAAACCAAAGGGCATGACAAGGAACTCATAATGACCATACTGTGTCCGAAATGCTGTCTTTGGTACATCTTCAGGTTTAATCCTCAATTGATGATATCCTGATCTTAAATCGATCCTAGAGAACACACTTGCACCATGCAACTGATCAAACAAATCATCAATCCGTGGAAGTGGGTATTTATTCTTGATGGTCACCTTATTTAGTTCCCTATAATCAATATAGAGTCGCAATGATCCATCCTTCTTTTTAGCAAATAACACTGGTGTACCCCATGGGGAAACACTTGGTCTTATGAACCCTTGATCCAACAATTCTTCCAACTGCTTCTTCAACTCCTTCAATTCCATTGGAGCCATTCTATAAGGAGGCTTTGAAATAGGTTCAATTCCTGGCACTACATCTATAACAAAATCAATTTCTCTCTTGGGTGGCAATCCAGGTAACTCCTCAGGAAATACATCGGAAAATTCATTCACCACTCGTATTTCCTCTAATGTTGGCTTCTTTTGATCAACTTCTATTGCATTTATTAAGCTATCATCAATATTTACCTCCATAACACTCAACTCCTGCATATCTACTACAACTGAATCTCCTTTAAATTCTGCTTGTACTCCATCAGAAACTTCAAATATTATTTTCTTTTCCTGACAATCAACATTAGCTTTGACTTTAGTCATCCAATCCATCCCCAATATTGCATCATATTTCCCTATATCCAGGAGAATCATATCAGTCTTATGATTGACATCTTGAATTTGAAACAGACATCCTTTCACCATCTCTATTGCCATTGTAACGCTTCCCGTAAGACTTCTCACACCAAAGCTGGATTTAGTAGCATTGGTAGTCAAGCCTACTCTTTTCACCACTTTAGGTGATATAAAGGAATGCGTAGCTCCCGTGTCGAACAAAGTATAAACAGAGTGTCCATCTATCTTAATACGTCCTGATTCATAATAAAAAGATTTCTCCTTACACTTTTATTATCAAAATTCTTATTCTCTACTTATTTCTTATTCCTACATACTTATTATTATCCTACTATAAATGTACTTTAAATACTCAAATCTCAATAATTCATAAGAAAAAACTTAAATGTACATACCTGCAATAAGCTCAGTTCCTATTATCTCTTCAGGTTCACCATAATCCTCCAGTTCTTCTCTAGGGATGTCTTCATAGATCCACCCTCCAAATTATATACCCGTATAGTATGAGCTGGAGCTGAACGAGTATTTCCCAAAGTTGGTCCTCCAACTGTTTTCCCTATACTTAGGTGTCCAACAACTAATGGTGGTTGTTTAGCTGCTTGAGTAGTGACAGTAGTACACTGTGGACATGCGGTAGAGAAATGTCCCACTTTGTTACAAATGTAACATGTAACAGTATTTTTCTTTGGACAATCTGTCACTCGATGTGAACTATCACCACAAAAGAAACATTTTCCTTGGAGTTGTGGACATTCCCTAGGATAATGATTTCCTTTGCATTTCCAGCATTTAACAACTCTGTCAATTGCTTTCCTTTGAATAGGAACTTAGGGTTATATAATCCTTCTGAATTTGCTACTACTGCTACTACTTCCAAATCCTTCAAAAGGTCGCTTTCCGAACACATTAACCTTTCTTCTACTTGCTTCCTCGCTTTGTCCTTTTGCTGTATCCAATACTCTTGCCTTTTCAACCATATCCATAAAGCTTCTTGGTTCAAATTCTATCATCCTTCTCTTCATCTCAGCATCTAATCCTCGAGAAAATATTTGCATCTTCAGTCGGTCACTAGTCTGATATTCTTAGGGTGCAAACTGCAACAGTCTATTAAATTTAGATTCATAGTGCTCTACAGTTTTTGTTCCCTTCACTATGTCCAACAAATCTTCACTATATCTTATCCTTAAGCTTCCAGGGAAGTAATAAGCTAAAAACTCTCGTCTGAAATCTTCCCAAGTGATCGGATCTCTTAAACTCCTTTGTCTCGATTCCCACCACATCTGTGCTCGCATCTTAAGCATATAAGTCCCATAAGTGAGTCGAAGGTGTAGTGGTACTTCAAAAGCCTCAAACGACCGCTCTATCTGGTTCAACCAATCCTTAGCCTCATCTGGTTGACTAGCATAACCTTCAAAATACTTGTTGCAGCGAATAAACTCTGGCAACATACTACGCTGTTGTCTCAAATCAAGCTGTACTAGTGGCACCATTCCTGCCTGACCTACTGGAGGTGGATGAGGCAAGGGTACTTCTCTATCAACCTCTACTGGTGGTGCAGGTACAGGTGGAGTACGTTCCCTTTCCAAAAATGTCCTCAACAGCTCATTTTGTGCCTGTATTGCAGCTAATATCTCATTCATACGATCATGCTACATATGAGGTTCTTCCTCTGGAGCAAGTGGAGCTCCCACTAGAGGTCCTCTTCTACGCTTGTTCTGACTGAAAATTTATTTCCAACTTCCAGTAAGAAACACTTAGTCATAAATAATTAAGTTTAACATTCATTATGTAAATGAAAGTAAACATAATTATTCGAACAAATATGGTACATAAACTATAACTTCCATTATTTTTAAACAAAAGAGTTTACAACCATATCACTTTATGCCTAAAGGACAAGTTTCATATGTTACTTAACCTTAGTCAAACCTAACTATCCGCTACTTCTAGTTTTTATACATATCATCCTTACTACAAGTAACACTCAAAGTACAAAATGATCACACACGATCCTAGTATTTACAAACAAAAGTGACATGCATGATCGCTCTGAAGTCACATAGCCATTATATACTCAAACATTCTAATCATCTACCATATCCATCCTGGGTAAGATGATGGTCCAGCACCAGGGTCACCTTGGGGTACATACTCGGGTACATACTCAGGAACTCCAAAGACAGAGCCAGCGCTAGAATTCACTCCCGATTCCTCACTAGGAGCTTGTCGAGCACATTCTCGTAGTAACCAGAAGTCTAAGGGATCCGGCTGAATCATCAGCGTCTCATCAGGATCTCCTCCAGCAACAACCTTAGGTGGAAGCCCTGGATCCACCTAGTAATACTCAAACTCAGGAATAGGATCTGAAATAGGGGGAAATCTTTGAGGAGGCTCAGGATACAAAGCTAAGGCATCTGATCTGATTTTTGGCTCTGGCTCAGGCTCATTCTCCAGTAGTGGTGGATTAAAATTTCCAGCTTCATTTACTCCAAATCCTGCCACTGTACCGACATGCCTTGGAGTATAAATCCTCGGATGATTGATTCTTCTATCATTCGCTAAAGTAACTCTGCAACCTACATTAGTTTCGTGTACATCATCAATAGTTGTAATTGTTGACTTTGTGTAAGCTATAAGATAACACTTTCAAGACATTTAAACACTCATTCTCTCTCAATTCCAACCGGCCAATTTTCCCATTACTTCTCTCACCTTCAATTTCACTTTCACATCTTCTTTCTCTCCTTTGAAACAAACATAAAAGGGAGAAACTACCTTACCCACAAAATCAACTTTTCTTTCATTTTCCCAACTCCACTTACAGCAACTTCTCCTCTTGTTCTTGTGTCATT
The DNA here is from genome assembly GCA_024138015.1 of Lumnitzera littorea. Classification (NCBI taxonomy): domain Eukaryota; kingdom Viridiplantae; phylum Streptophyta; class Magnoliopsida; order Myrtales; family Combretaceae; genus Lumnitzera; species Lumnitzera littorea. Next base: position 81,221,527 of record JAMXBB010000006.1, on the reverse strand, counting down.
TTCTTTCACCATCTAAGACCTTTTAAGACCATTAGAACCTTCCACAAAACCCATTCCAAAAGATCAAACAACTCGGGTTTCCAAAAGGTGGCAAAAGGAGGAAGCAAAGTTAAGAGCTTAAGTGGAACCTTAGTACACAACCACCATATTTTGCTTTAAGGATGAGTAAGTGTTTCTTGTGATATGTGGGTTAGTATTTATATTAGGAGACTTTGATTTCTTGAAGATATAAGTAAGGTTTAAGTTGTTATAACACCAAAAACTGTTTTAAGAAACACACTCATGAAACCCTTACATGAAGTTGAAATATGAGCATGTAAAGTTGGTATTTTGTAAAGAGACTTGTTTAAGACTTTGAATAGAAGATTTTAAGTTGAGAAAATCTTAAAACAAGAACTTGAATGGAAGATGAACATGCTGGATGTGAGGGTTCAAAGGTCATTTGAATGTTGATTTTATTTCCGTTAAGTTAAACATGCTCAAATCTAGACTTAAGTTAAAGAAAAATCCATCACATGAAGTTTTATGAAGAAACCAACTTTGTATGACATGAGCTATGATATGGAAGTTGTATTAAGTATAAGATCTTCTATTTATTTGTGTGGAGCATGAGTTAAAGAATCATCTTGTGGAAGAAAAGTTAAGTTAAGATTTGGATACAAGTAGTTTAAGTGCATAATCTAACACCTAAACTTAAGGAAATGATGAAAGAAGTTGAAAAACCAAGCAAGAACCCCTTAGAATCATCATGACCAAATCTGGAACGTGGGAAAAAGAAGCTTAAAAATATGATAAAAGTGAATGAACAAAGTGAAAAGATCAACCAAAGCAAGTATGGTAAGCATACAAAGCCTAAAACTCAAAATCGAGCCTAAAACTCTCAAAACAAGCCTAGAACACTAAGTTGGGCCTTCAATGAAATTCTGACCAGCACCTTAAAGTATCAAGAGAGGTTGTTTTGAAGCTCATAAGAAATCTACCTAAGGCCCCATAAGCTCACCAAAGTCACTAACTTTAGTTTGAACAAAAAACAAGCCCATTTGACAACTTAAGCCTACTAAAGGGCCCATGAAGTGGTTGTTAGCCTTAGGAATATAAATCAAAGTTGCAAATATGATCTCAAGAAGTATCTTAAGCTTAGGATAAAATCTTAAGACCAAGCCCAAAGAATTTCTTAAGTTATCAAAAAGCCCATTTACCATACAAGGCCCAAAAACACTCCAACACATGGAAACGCTACTATTCTGACCCATGGACATAATTGTATGCCTCATTTCGAAAATCTAACCTCACCACATTAAAGTACACTCGAAAACGATGAAGATTGACTATAAGATCATAAAAATCGGATTTAAAACGAAAAAGTTATACGCGATTAAACTTTAGGTAAAAATCGGGAAAAATTTCGAAAACTAGTCGAGAATATAACTTAAGGAAAATTTACTTAGTTTCCTAAGTTTATTTCAATTCCTTATAAATATTATTTCAATGACTAGGGGACACTGTATACGAAGATGACTTGCCTCTGGATTACTTTGATTAACCTACATGACAGAGTGAGTAAATTCCCGATGACTTTTACTTGATTTTGCTTGTAGAATAGATGTACCTAAACTTATATATATAAATTTGGATACTTGTAGGATATGGGAAATGCATGTGTATGAATTTGTGGATGAATGCGTTGACTTGATAATTATATATAATAATGGGAATTGTTTGCATTATATATACATGTGAATTGTATGGAATGAAATTATCTGATCACCCTAAAAATCGAGTTAATCACTTATACGATTAAGAAATCAAAATAAATCATGCATACCCCATATTGCATACGGATAACACCGACTGCCACTTCACGCAGAAGATAGGAAGGGACTAACAGGAATACGAGTTCCTGCAGGATTGGGCACTAGCTATGTCATCATATATATTGAGTCTTTGTCCTAAGCTGATGGGCTTACTAGGCGCCAGGAGATGCCAACCGTCGGCGAAGGGCTGAGTCTTGTGGCTTCTGCTTAGGGCATGTGTTTGTGGATTGCGAAGGCCACCACACTACTAGATTTGGGATTTTGAAAATATGATTTATTATTCGGTAGTGAAAGTATATATATGTAGATATATACTTAGTTTTGTTTTGACTTAAGCACGATAGTGCTAATGAATTAAAACCCAAGGTCTAGAACCCGGATTTTGGTTTAGGTTGATTAATTATCTCCAAACCCTGACTTCAGGGGGCGTAATTCTGAGTCGTATGTAGTTCCTAGGCCACTGCATGCATTTTTTGGTATGCTAATTGTTCATGCATTCATATAATTGTGCATCTAATAAATTTTGCCATGCGGTATTGATGAGGGTATTTATCTCACTAAGCGTAAGATAAATACCCTCATCAGTTCTTTTCCTTGCAGGTTGATCGATAGTTGGGAATGGGATAGGAATCGAATGCAGAGTGCTACCATTGAATCAGTATGATGAAAAGCTTGTGTGGTTAATTCGGAATGCTCCGAAAAATGACTAATATCTCAATTAAGTTTAGTATCTTTAGTAAGAATGGCTAAGGCTCATGTAGAACAAACTAAGTTCCTAAAAGGATGGATTACTGGATTTCACGATTGAGAGTAGCAGGTCAGTAATCTATGGAGTAACCTTGGTTCATGATAAGACAAATTGCTTGAGTTCACGAGTTAGAATAACCAAAGTTCCCAACACAATGATTATCAAGCCTCTAAAACAGCCGAAACTTCTCTTGAGAATAATTAGGGTTCTTATCCAAAACCTAAGTCCCTCAACACAAGGAATACTCGATTTCATGATTAAGGCAAGCCACGATTGCTAATATATGGATCCTCAGAAACTCTCGCAATCACCTTAGTTCCCAAGACGATTGAATTCTTGATTCTACGATTCTAAAAAACCTATGTTCCTAAACTTAGGATAATCGACACTCCTTTGTTGGCCAAAGCTTCATTCAAGGACAACGAAGGTTCCTGTCAAGTAAACTAAGTTCCTTGACCAAAGGGTTGCTCGATTTCAAGAACTAAGACAGCTAAAGTTCTTAATCAAAGGATTGTGTGGAACATGTGGAATGACCTAAGATCATAAAAAGATATATTAGGTGATTCCACTAACGAGGATGCCTAATGTTCCCAATTTGAGGAAAACTAAAACCGCTAAGTAGCAAAAGCTAATTTCAAGAATGACTAAGGTTCATGTAGAACAAATTAAGTTCCTAAAAGGATGGATGACTTGATTTTGCAATTGAGAGTAGCCAAGGTTCGTAATCTGAAGACTCTTATGGACTTATGGAATAACCTTAGTTCCTAATGAGACGAATTACTTGACTTCACAATTTAGAATAACCAAAGTTCCTAACACAACGGTTATCAAGGCTGTGAAATAGCTGAAACTTCTCTCAACAATAACTAGGGTTCTTATGCAATAACCTAAGTCTCTTAGCAGAATAATTACTTGATTTCATGATTATGGCTAGCTGTGATTCTTAATTTAAGGATTCTCTGAAACTCTCGCAATCACCTTAGTTCTTAAGGTGATTAAATGCTTGATTTCACGATTCTGAATAACCTAAGTCCTTGACGAAACAATCGTTGACACTCTTTAATAACCAAAGCTTCATTCAAGGACAATGAAGGTTCCTATCGAGTAACCTAAGTTCCTCGATCGAAGGATTGCTCGGTTTCAAGAATTAGGAAGGCCAAAGTTCCTAATTTAAGGGTACTTTGGAAGTTGCGAAATAACCTTAGTTACGAAAATGTTAGATTAATTGATTTCGCAAAGGAAGATAACTGAAGCTTGCGATCTAATGATAACCAAGGCTCCTTAGTAACTAAAGGATCTTTTAATCTCGAATAAGGTTCTCATGAGATAATCTAAGCTCCTTAAAATAAGGATCACTTGGTTTCACGAGTGAGAATCACCATCATCCATCATCGAAGGATTCCTAAGAAATTTTTGAATAATATCTCCCTGAACGATGGATCACTTAATTTATTGATTTGGAATAACCAAAGTTGCTAACCTAAGGAGAATGGAGGTTCCTAATTAGCCAAAGCATCTTTCAAGAAAAACGAATGCTCTTGTTGGATAGCCTAAGCTCCTAATAAGAAGGATAACTTTGGATTCACGATGCCAAGGTTCAAAATCTAAGTATTCTAGAGAACTTATGGAAAAAACGTAGTTCATAAAAAGATGAATTACTTGATTTTGTGACTGAAGCTAACTAAATTTCCTAATCCGAAGATAACAACGATGCCTAAATAGGTAGAGCTTCATTCAAGAATAATCGAGCTTTCTTGTTCAACAAACAAAGCTCCTAAAAAGAAGGATTGGTTGCCTTCATGACTGAGAATGGCTAGGGTCCATAATCTGATGGTTGGAGTAACATTAGTTCTAAATAAGATAGATTACTTGATTTCACAATGAAGAATAAGCAAACTTCCTAACCTAAGGATGATGAAAACTCCTTAATAGCCAAAGCTTCATTTAAGAATAACGAAGGTTCTTGTCGAGTAACTTATGTTTCTAAATATGAAGAGTAGGTTACACGATTGAGGTTAGATAAGGTTGCTAATTTAAAGGTTCTTAAGAACTTGCGCAGTAATCGTAGATCATAACAAGATGGAACCCTCCATTTCGCGATTGAGGATAAGTAAAGTTCATAATCTAAGGAATGTGTGGAACATGTGGAATAACCTAAGATCATAAAAAGATGGATTAGTTGATTCTACTAACAAGGATGCCTAGTGTTCCCAATTTGAGGATAACTAAAACCCCTAAGTAGCAAAAACTAATTTCAAGAATGACTAAGGTTTAGGTAAAACAAACCAAGTTCCTAAAAGGATGGATTACTTGATTTTGCGATTGAGAGTAGCCAAGGTCCGTAATTCGAAGACTCTTATGGACTTGTGGAATAACCTTAGTTCCCAATGAGACAGATTACTTAACTTCATCACTTAGAATAACCAAAGTTCCTAACACAACGGTTATCAAGGCTTTGAAATAGTCGAAACTTCTCCCAACAATAACTAGGGTTCTTATACAATAGCCTAAGTCTCTTAATAGAATCCTTCTTATTCTTCATTGTGAAATCAAATAGTCCATCTTATTCGGAGCTAATGTTATTCCAAAAGCTCTTATGAACCCTTAGATTACAGACCCTAGCCATTCTTGTTAGGAACCTAAAGGAGGTTTAGTAGGATTGTCTAAAATTTTCATAGCATGTGTGTACCCATGATATGGAAACCGTCTTACAAATCAAAGATTGTAAGACTCTAAATGATTAATTACTAAGGTTGATGATTTATAATTAATTAATTAATTTATTGTAAAATATAATAACTATGGATATTCGATATCCCACAATTCCTCAAAATCATAGAGAAGCGGTATCCATTACCAAATAATAAGACAAGATATACCAACTTTATAAAATTACAAGAAAAATTAAATTATATTGAATTCTAACATATAAATATTTTCTACATAGGATATTTCTGTATCACTTATAAATGTCTCAACTAATTCTAATACTATCATACTTATATTCACCTTGCATTCGGCACTCGAGACTTATCTTAATCTCAACATAAGTAAACCTACAAAAGAAACTAAGGGGGAATGAGTATAAAACAACTTAGTGAGTTCATCCCTCGCCATTACCATTCAAGCAAGTTATCAAATGTTATTAACATACATACAAGCTATCTACATATGAAATGAATGCAGGTGCGATAAATGCAATCAACACATCCATAGAAGTCCGGAACTATGGACAGTGTAGAATTATGTCGTCTATATTTTGATTATCCCCTGTATTTGCACAGGACATCTCAGCTTATCCGCATGAGGCTGCCTAGGGGCACCACTCCCCTAAGCAACACTAGACTATTACTCTGGTCGAGAAAAGAATTCCAATCTAAATAGGTGGACTCCAAACTAAGGTTGTCCATCAAAGGCCCCTTAGGCACAAACATGTGAGTCCTCTCGCAATCAAAATCTATCCAAGGCATCATGAATACAATAAAGCGAGTCCTCTTACTATCAATTAGAGATTCCATGCTAGCTTTGTCTTAACGATAAAATATCATTTATGGCACTAGGGGCCCTTTTAGAAATCATACAAAAATATGTTTAAGATTAGAAAAGTTTTTTTTTTTTTTTTCCAAAAATACTTTTCTCAAAATTTTGCAAAGCTAGCACTCTCTATCCATACCTTTACTGAGTCATAGACATGCAACGAATATAATCGGTTATTTTTTGTTAAATATTTATATTTATCAGTTTAAGAAGGTTATCACACAGATGATAGCAAATAAGTAAACAGTCATTCAGACATACAAGCAACAAGTAGCAACATATCATGCAAGTAACATGCATAAGTAGGTAGCAGGTCATTAGAACTCCCTCACCTGGATTATTGCTTATTCTCTAAGCTTTTAGGATTTCTAGAACTCAATATTTAAATGCCTAAAAGATAAGAAAATTTATAAGTATTCTAAAAAAATCAAACTTCTTAGTTAACTAAAAGTTTATTGTAGTTTGTCCAATTTCCCAATATAACCCAAGTATGGCGTATACAGGGATTATCACACTTAGTGGGATCAATAGTAACTATTTTTGTATATTTGTAAGTTATGATACTTTATGTATTTAGTTATTTATTTCTCCTCATTATCAATTTACGTGGTCCATTACTTAGTTATCTTACTTATTCTTTTCGATTTATCTTA
>JAMXBB010000006.1:81183170-81214275 GCA_024138015.1 Lumnitzera littorea | reverse complement strand
GTGGAGTTCCGTAGTAAAGCAAGTTCTAATATAATACCCAAATTTGATTGCTGCCATATATACTCCAACCCTAACTTCGGAGGGCATTAAATCTGAGTTGCGTATATTGACAAGTTAACTATACATATTGTTTGGCATTCTATTTGTTCATTCATTCATTTGCTTAAAATATAATGTATTTATAACTTGCTTGTAGTGTAGCTAAGGGTTTTGCTCACTAAGCTTAGGCTTATACCTCATTTAGACTTTTGTTGCAAGATAGCTTATTCATTAAGGATGGCCGAAGGATGTCAGAGGTTAGCTTGGGGACCTGGGTAAAAGCAAGCCATTCAGTGTGATGAGAGAGCTGATTATGCAGACTTTTACTTATGTATTTTTTTTTTATTAGTAATATAGACCTAGATGTACTAAATTACTGCTTACTATAATTTTGTAGTTTAAATGTTATATAAATATATTATGTGATGATATCCTTTGAATCTGTATGTTTCTAAGAAGCCGGTATGTTATAGAGCCTTGTATATTATGTGAAGAGTTCTTGATTGAAAGGGTAACCAATCAGGGGTTCTTCATATAGTATATAACGTCTGCTAAAACTAGACTGTCCTCAGTTCGTGGTAGTTTCTAAGAATCCTTATATTAGCAACTGCGGCTAGCTATAATCATGAAATCTAATAACCCTTCTATTAAAGGACTAAGGTTATTGCATAAGAACCCTAGTTATTCTCAAGAGAAGTTTTGGCTATTTCAGAGCCTTGATAATCTTTGTGTTAGGAACTTTGGTTATTCTAAATTGAGAAGTCAAGTAAATAGTCTCATTGGGAACTAAGGTTATTCCACAAATTCATAAAATCCTTGGATTATGGACCTTAGTTACTCTCAATCGCAAAATCAAGCAATCCATTGTTTTAGGAACCTCGTTTATTCTACATGAACCTTAGTCATTCTTGAAAATTAGCTTTCGCAACTTAGGGGTTTTAATTATCCTCAAATTGGTAACACTAGGCATCTTCGTTGGTGGAATCAACTAATCCATCTTTTTATGATTTGAGTTCATTCCATACAATCCTTAGATTAGGAACTTTCCTTATTCTCAATCGCAAAGTCAAGGGTTCCATCTTGTTATGGACCCTAGCCATTCTCAATCATGAAGCTAAGCAATCCTTCTTCTAAGGAGCTATGTTTGCTTAACAAGAAACCTTAGTTGTTCCTAAAAGAAGCTCTAGTTGTTTAGGCATCGTCGTTATCTTCAAATTAGGAAATTTGGTTATCCTCTGTTTTGAAATGAAGTAATTCATCTTTTTATGAACTAAGTTTTTTCCACAAGTTCTTTAAAATCCTTAGAATACGAACCTTAGCCATCCCAATCACGAAACCAAGTTATCCTTGTTATTGGGAACTCAGGTTGTCTGACAAGAGCATTTGTTATTCTTGAAAGAAGCTTTAGCTATTTTGAAACCTCAGTTGTCCTTAGGTTAGAAACTTTGGTTATTCCAAATCAATAAATCAAGTGATCTGTCGCCTAGGGAGCTAGGGTTATTCAAAAACTTCTTAGGAATCCTTTGATAATGGATGATGGCAATTCTCAATCGTGAAACCAAATAATCCCTATTCCTAGGAACTTAGTTTATCTTGTAAGAACCCTATTCGTTATTGAATGATCCTTTGGCTGTTAAGGAGCCTTAGTTATCATTGGATCAAGAGCTTTGGTTATCCTCCTTTGCGAAATCAATTAATCCAACACTTTTAGAACTAAGGTTACTCTGTAACTTCTAAAGTATCTTTGAATTAGGAACTTTGGCTACCTTAGTTCTTGAAACTAAGCAATCCTTCAGTCAAGGAACTTAGGTTACTCGACAGGAACCTTCGTTGTCCTTGAATGAAACTTTGGCTATTAAGAAGTATCTGTTATCTTTAGGTCAGGAACTTAGGTTATTTGGAATTGTAGAATTCAATCCCCTTGGGAACTAAGGTAACTACGAGAGTTTCTAGGAATCCTTATATTAGGAATCGTGGCTAACCATAATCATGAAGTCACAAAATCCTTCTGTTGTGGGACTTAAGTTATTGCATAAAAACCCTAGTTATTTTAGAGAGAAGTTTCGGCTATTTTATAGCCTTGATAATTGTTGTGTTAAAAACTTTTCTTATTCTGAATTGTAAAGTCAAGTAATCCATCTCATAGGGAACAAAGGTTATTCCACAAATTTATAAAAGTCCTTGGATTATGGTCCTTAGCTACTCTCAATCAAGAAATCACGTAATCCATCCCTTTAGTAACCCAATTTGTTCTACAAGAACCTAATTCTTGAAATTAGCTTTTACACCTCTAGGTTTTAGTTATCCTCAAATTGGGAATACTGGGCATCCTCGTTGGTGGAATCAACTAATCCATCATTTTATGTCGTAGGTTGTCCCACATAATCCTTGGATTAGGAACTTTCCTTATCCTCATTCGCAAAGTCGAGGGTTCCATCTTGTTCAGATCTAAGATTACCGCGTAGGTTCTTTAGAACTCTTAAATTAGGAACCTTAGCTATCCTCAATCGTGTAACCTACTCTTCATATTTAGGAACGTAGGTTACTTAACAGGAACCTTCATTGTTCTTGAATGAAGCGTTGGCTATTTAGGAGTTTTTGTTATCCTTAGGTTAGGAAGCGTAGTTATTCTTCATCGTAAAATCATATACTCCATCTTATTGGGAACAAATGTTATTCCAAAAGCCCTAATGAACCCTTAAATTATGGACCCTAGCTGTAATGACTCTATAGGGGGCCTAATAATATTGCTTAAAATTGTCATATCACATGTGCACTCATGATAAGAAAACCACTTTGCAAGTCAGAGATTGCATGACTTTAAATAGTTAATCTCTAAGGTTTTAGATTTTTAATTCATTAACACATTGTATAATATACTTAATTATGGATATCCAATATTCCATAGTTCCTCAGAACCGTAGAGAATCGATATCCTCTACCAAAGTAATGAAATGGGATAGATAATTCCAGAAAGTTCTAAACTTACTAAAGTTGCTTAACTTAATTGAGATATTAGTTGTTTCCCAATGCATCCCAAATCAATTACATAAGCTTCAAATCATACTTATTCAATGGTAGCACTCTATACTCGGTTCCTATCAACTTACAAGAGAAAAACTGTTAGGACTAGCTACACGAGCTTAGTGAGCTAATCCCTCCATCATGCTACATAAACAATTTATTTAAATGCACAACCATATGAATGCATGAATCACTTAGAATGCCAAACAATATATACAACAAGCTAGGAGCTACATGAAACTCAAAATTATACCCCCTATAGTTAAGATTGGAGATAATTAACTATAAGCCCCAAAGTTAAGCCTAGTAACCGTAGGATTGAACTTAGAGCCCAATGTTTAGGGCGATCGGTTAAAGGATCCGATCAAACCCAAATTATAAACTATTGAGATAAATATTAGTAAAAATGACCCCGTAAACTTAAATTTAAGAAAATAAGTGGTAAAATAGGAGACTATAAAATTTTCAAATTTTAAGCATAATAATTGCTAATTACTGAGAAGGCGAAAAGTGTAATTTAATAACTAATAAATTATTAGAGATAGATTATATGTATACTAAAAATTTTAGAATGACCAAAATAATAATTAGGAATGTTCATGTGTACCCCACATGTATTTATGTGTAGATAAAAATACGCGAAATTACCTAAATTGGCCAAAAACTAAGTAAATAATTAAAGAAAATTATAAAATAATTATGGAAAAATCAGAAAAAATCAAAAGAGGATAAGATTAATCAAGATCAGGTCGTGGCAGGTCCAAAGCTACAAAATAAAAATTAGACAACCTAAAAGCCAAAAATTAAGGAAATTGAGCAAAGTCTTGTCAAATTAATATATAATAATTACAAAAATAATTTATAAATAGCAAGAAAAATTCAGAAGCTCATTTGGACAAATACAAATCAGAGAAAATTAGAGAGAGTTGAAAATTGAGAGAAAAATTCGGTTTAGAAAAAAAATAAGAAAAACTGTGCAATTAGGACCTCTAAAGGGAACCCCCACCAGATAAGCAGTTGGAAGTGGACGGCCACCACCACCACATGGTGGCGGCAGCGCCCAGGCCGGCCGACAAGGCCACGGTGACTAGCGGTGGCCGGAGCCACCCAAATCGGTAAGTCCGATTTCTAGCCCGATTCTTGTGTAATTTTGTAAAAATAGTAAATATAATTAAAAAATTATGAATTTTGTTATTCTAAGATATTTTTGTATGTAGTTTGTAGAAAAATATTATTTTGATGAAAACATGCCCCGTAATATATGGTCCCTAAGAAATCGTGCAAAACCGAACACATTTTGGTTTAGAAATAAATGACCTTAGGAGTGTAGTTTTGAGCTCAAAATTTTTGTGTAGATTAATTAGATGATATAGAACAGTGCTATGAAGCCCGTTTTCAAAAATTATTTTTCAAAATTTTTAGATAATTTTTAGGCCCTAAAATGAGGCATAAAATGGGTAATTTAAGGTTAATTAAGTAATTAAATTATTAATTACTGACTTAGTGAATAAGTAGATGTTTTAGGATGTGGAAATCTGATGGAGTATGATACATGTAACATTTAGGGTGTTAGATATAATTATTAGGTTAATTATGTAGTAAATGAGTAATAGGAAAAATAGTTAATTTTGTAAATTAGGGAAATTTGGAGTAAAATTTGATTTAGGATGGATTTAGACATTTTGAAATAATAATTACTGTTTAGAGATGGTAATTAGGGTAATAGAAATATTAGAAGTGCATTATGTGTATAAAAGGTAACAATATATAATATGTAATTTCTAGAAATATAATAAATAGAAAATATTATAATAAAAATTGATATTTTGAGAATAATAAAAATGTACAATAAATCTGATGGGAAACTTGAATTTATGGAATTATATGAAAAATATTAAAATTTCTCACATTAGGAGTAAATTCGGTACACAAATAAGGATTTAAGTGTACCAGATGGAATAAAATACTAATTAGAGGCAATGATGGTATTTAGGAGATCGGGAAGTAATGTGATTAATTTCACATTATGGGTTGAAACGGATTTCTAGGGTTGGAATCTAAAACATTACTTAGAAATCGAACTAAAACCTAATTTAGAAATCGATGCGAAAACCGAACCTAAACCCAACCCTAAACCTAGAATAATTGTAAAAGACTTGATACCTAGATAATTAGACATATTAAACCTTAAACAAAACCTAACAATAAGCATTATAAGATAAAACAAACCTATAATAGTTATATGAAAAGTTGAAACCACGTTTGTGTTATAAGGATGATTGGCGATGGCCTGAGCAAATCGGACCTCGAGTGAGTGAGCGAGGAGTCGAGGTAAGTTAGGATTAATACAATGTTGTATTTTGGAGGCTTAAGATTATGCTTGGTTGTGCTTGTTAGATAGTTAAATGTGTGCATTTGCTTGATTATGGGTGATGCTATGACTCTGTTTATTGCTCTGGCACGTCTTGTATGATTTGTATGAAACGATTGATCACCCTAAACTGGACTTAATTAAATATCCGACCAGTAATCATAATCAGACATGCATGGCAACCCGTTAGGGGACTTAAGACTCTCCGGCCAAATACCGACCCCTTCGGAAGGGATAGCGCAGGATTGCAAAATGGTCCCTTCTTCATCCTCAGTCGAACTAAGTGACAGGAGAGGAGGTTGCGGCGAGGGTGAAGGCAGTGGTTCGAAGGTAGTCGCGGGAGGAGCAAGTTCTTCATTACACAAGCCTGGGTTTGGTCGTGAGCTATTGCATTAACGGCAACTCCTCAACCCGAATTAGAGTGGGCATAATTTCTCTAATCTCACGACGGGCCGGACAACGTCGTGCGATGGGATTTGCTTGCACATGCATTGCATCTAATAAGAGATTGAAAACCTTGTTGTGTTTCTGGTATAGTTTTAAGTCCTCCGTTCCTACTTACTGAGCTGTCTTGCTCACATCCCTATAGATGTCGTATAGGTGCTGGCTAAGAAGCGGAAAACAACTACTCTGAAGCTAGCAACTGCTGGATCCTGGGGAGTGAGGAAAAATGTTGAAGAATAAACATATATTTTTAAGGTCTAAGTTTTTATTTTAGAATTATTTTTCATTTCCGAATGATGTAATAATTTAAAAAAAATACTATAGAGAAATAGTATAAACTTTAACTGCAATAACTGAATTATAACATATAAATATAATTCCTCACTTTTATAGGTAAATGATTTGTTTAAATTACAAATTGTCTACTTCAAAGCGGGTTAGTTGTGGACGCCTTGTGAAGACCAGGTCTAAGATAGCGGTTGTAAGGCCAACTTCTATCTTAGGATTGTTTACACAGCGAAGCTGTTACGACTCTGCCACTTCGGGGCGTGACATTAACCGACATAAACCATCAATCGGGTCTGCACCTAAGTTTTTATTCAACGTGCTCGAAACAACTTAAACTTATATATAATATAAACAACTTTACTTTTCGTTTGGAAAATACACTTTCCCTTTCGAAACTAAACTTTAAGTCAAAATTCCCATGTCTAGTAGTATGGTGGCCTCCGTTATCTACATCACACACCCTAGGCAGAAGCTATAAGACATGTCCCTTTACTAACAATTAGCATCCCTTGGTGCTTAGTAAGCCTAAAAGCTTAGGACAAAGACTCAAAATATAAGTGGCCCATTAGCCTAATCCTAGCAGGAGACCCCCCTCCTGTGAGCTCCTTCCCATCTTCTGCGTGAGGTAGCAGTCAATGTTGTTATAATGCAATTATGAGAAATACATGACTCATTGATTTTCTAAGTCAAATGATTAATTAATTCAATTTCCATTATGATCAAGCATTTCCGTTCCATATAATCCATGCATACTATTATCACAACAATTCCCATTATTATCTCATTAGCAAGCCATGATATTCAATCATAATACAATACACATGCGTTTTCCATATTCTACAAGCATTCAAGTTCATTATATAAATTTAAGTGTATCTATACTATAAATAAAACCAAGCATGAAGTCATCGGAAATCACTCTCTTGACCATAGCTTAGTCATAGTAGTCTGGTGGTAAGTCTTCTCCAATGATAGGTTCCCCTGAACATTGTAAATATGATATTGTAAGAATTCAAAATAAAATTATAAAGCATTCCTAAAATCTTTTAAGTTACATTTTTAACTTAGTTTCTAAATTCTTCCCAGTTGTACTAAAACTTCAATCGCGTATAACTTTCTTGTTTTAAATCCAATTTTTAAGATAAGACACGTAAATATATCTACTAATCAAAATAGTAGTGGTTCTCAAGTTTTTGAACTCTTTTAAGCTTAATTTGGTTGTTAGGCTTTTTGTTATCTTAAGAAATCATTTAGGCTTAAGCTTAGGACTTTATTTTAAACTTAATACACTCTCTAAAATTAGATTTCCATCCTTGGTTTACACCCTCAGTGCTATCAACATTTTCTTAGACTCTTATGTAAGCTTAAGTGGTCAAATGGGCTAATTTTTTTTATCTAAACTTAGTCACTTTGTTGGAATTAGGAAGTATTATGTGGACTTTTTATGGGCTTTAAAACAACCTTCATTGATAGATTAAGGTGCTGGTCAGAAATTCGGTGAAGGCCCAACTTGGAGTTCTAAGCTTATCTTGAGTATTTTAAGATCGATTTTGAGTTTTAATACTTTTTTTAATTGGTCTTTTCACTTTGTTTACTTTATGTTATTGTATTTTTAAGTGGGTTTCTTTGTGGTTCTAGATCTGGTCGGTTCGATTCAAGGGCCTCTAACTTGGTTTTTCAGCTTGTTTCATTATTTCCTTAAGTTTAGGTGATAAATGAAGAACCTACACTACTCATGTTCCAACTCTAACTTAACTTCTCTCCCATAAGAAGATTAGTTATCTTAAGTAGTATGTAAAAGTTATGGATCACATATTTATTATAAGTTATGTACCTTAGTTTACATCTCAAAAAGTTGATTTCCTTATAAAACATCATGTAATGGATTTTGCCTTTACCTGAAACTAGATTTGAGCATGTGTAAGTTAATAAAAATGAAAATAACACTTAAATACCCTACAAACCCTCCATGTCCAACATGTTATCACCTCTTCCATATGCATATTTCATTATTTTCTCAACTTACAAACTTTCATTCTAAGTACTAGACATGCATCCTACATAATACCAAACTTAGTATACTTATATTCCAACTTTCATGTAGGAGATTCATAAGCTTATCACCTGAAGTAGATTAGCTATGTTAGCACCTTATCTACATGTCTATATCCTCATGAAAATATCAACTCCTAAGCATGGCATACTAAGGTACTCAACAAGAAAAAGAACTTACTTATCCTAGATGAGTATAAAGGTGGTTGTGTACTAAAAGAATTGCTTCTTGTTTTCCTTTTCCTTTTCCTTTTGGCAAGCTTCTTAAGTTACCAAATTCTTGATGTTTAAGGTTGGTTTTGGAGTGTTCTAAGGTTTCCTAAAATGGCTTTTGATGAGGATAAAGTGAAGGCAAAAAAAATGTTTTTGTGCCATGAGGATGCAAGTGTGGAAGTGGTAGTTTGTGTGTGATTTTTAGGGTTTGGTTTCTCCTTTGATTTTGTATTTGGAGTGTAGAAAAGAAAATGAAAGATGAAAGTAGATGAGAGAGAGTTTACCGGTTCAAAATGGGTATGTAATGCGTCCAACAAGCCTCTTTTTAATATATCTAAACTTGTTACATAAACCTTACTATGTAATAATTAGATGATGTAAACATTATGCGGCAAATAGTAGATGAGAAAAACAATTGGATTAATAGATGGATGATAAGGCATAGCCTCCCCTAGCCATCTTTTCAACCAACCAATAGGTATTCTTTTGTGCATTGTCTTGTCTTGTTTTATCTTGTCACTTGTTTAAAAATTAAATTGATAAAAAGAAGAGATAATTTATCCTTATATGGTATAAGTTATGGTATCATAAGAAAATAGTCTTATCACTAACTTTTGATAAGTTATGAAATGCTAGTTGATTCTAACTCTCATTTAATAATTATTTAATGTGATTTGTTGGCTTACTTAGTCATGTGTAACATAGCTTATAGGTGAAAATAAGGAGATTATCTTATATGTAATTTTTTTAGAATTTAGTTATTAAATCAATTCGTAAATTATTTACTTCTCATGAAATTTTGAAATTTTCTAGAGTTAAATAAAATTTTTTCAAATTATATTTTTAATTATTTATTTAAGGTCATAAGTTCTTAATTATCCTAAGGTTTACGGTTTTAGTGAGTTTAAGTATGTTTTAGGATTTTTCACAAATTCAAGAGTATTTAACTTATACTTGAGCTAAAGTTTCGGTTGGCTTAATTATTTAGGATTATTATTGTCAGGACCCTAAAGGGGGCTTAGTAGAATTGCCTAAAATTTCCACAACATGTGTGCACCTATGATACGAAAACTGCCTTGCAAGTCAGAGATTGCAAAACTCTAAATAATAAATCACTAAAATTACTGATTTTCAAGTAATTAATTTATTATAACATAACATAACATATAAATATAAATAACTATAGATATCCAATATCCTACAGTTTCTCAGAATCGTAGAGAATCGGTATTCCCTACTAAATAATAGGACAGGATATGCCAACTTTATAAACTGCAGGAAAAATTAAATTATATTAAATTCTAACATGTGAATATTTTCTACAAAGAATGTTTATGTATCAGCTATAAAGATCTCAACTAATTCTAACATTAATGTACATATCTTCATTTCGCATTCAGCACTCGAAACTTATCTTAATCCCATTGTAAGTAAACTTGCAAAAGAAAGACTATTGGGAAATAAGCTACAAGAGCTTAGTGAGCTATCCCTCATATCATACTGGTAAACAAGTTATCAAACAAATTGTTACAACCATATGAATGCATGCACATGCAGTATGCCAAACAATAAATGCAGTTGACCGGTACTGCATATAATATCTAATTTTAATGCCCTTTGAGATAAGGGTTGGAGATTCATCGACACCAATCACAACCGGACTTTAGCACTTAGGTTTTTACCCATAACTTTGAATATCATATTTTGTAAAATATATTTCCATTTCTAAGTCGTCTAATAGTACGCAAAATCCCAGGCCTAGCAGTGAGGTGACCCCTGCAATCCACACTTACACCCTACAACAGAGATCTCTAGACTCGACCCTCAACCATACGGTTGGCGTCTCTATCACCTAGTAAGCCCGTAGGTTCAAGTAACGTCATGTTGTATGAGTGCACCATATAAAAACACTTTAATATATATAAACAACCCCCGCGAGGCCTCTCTTTATCTTCGTGTGAAGTGACGGTTGGAATAAGTAAATGCAATGCATGGATAATGCATGACCCTTTTAATTTAAGATAAGCCAAATATAATTAGGTCAAATTATGAGGTAATCGATCAATATTAGCAAACCGTCCAAATCATATAAAAATCAATCATACAATCAAATCATCAATTATCGTATTTACAATATTTCTTACAATAATCAATCAATATTAAGCACGCACATATCCCAAAACCCCATGCATTAAGTTATTGATATTCAATTTAAGTACACTAACTACAAGCACAAACAAGTATAGAGTCATTGGGAGTACTCACTTGACTATAACGACTCGCTCTAGTCGTAATAATCGATCGGAAGATCCTCACCCTTGTCGAGATCACCTGATCATTATGAGATAACAAAGATAATAAGTAGTTAACTCAACTAATGGTTCTAGATATCTATCTACCTAATTCTTCTTAAATTACTATCAACCTTTATTCGATTAAAACTAATTGCTAATCGTACGTAACTTTTTCATTCTATTTTTAATATTCACAAATTTATAGTCATTTTTCATCTTTTTCGGACACACGTTCACATGGTGATGTCTGTTTTGGACATTAAGACCCGTGTTTTGCTATATAGACTAAATTTATTAAAATTTTAACTATGGAAGCTTAATTATTCTTATTACTTATATTTATATCCTATTTTAGGACTTAATGATTTAATTAGCTATTAGATTCTTACACTTAAGGAATTTTACATTAGTATTACTAACTCATGTACTTAATTAAGTTTAATTCAATTTAGGAAGTGTATTAGGGTTTTAAAGGATTTTTGGACCCTAAGTACATATACATACTTATGTTATACCCTTATGTAATCTTATAAGTTATTAGTTTATAAGCTTACACTTATGTCATCGCTTATGTCATCAATTACTCGTGTCATCGCTTATGTCATCAATTGCTCGCGTCATCGCTTATGTCATCATTTGCTTATGTCATCTTTTAATTGCATCATTGCTTACATCATCATTTGATTACATATGCCTTACCTCATGCCTAAGTGTATTATGTATACTTATGTACATTTATACATATGTTAAGTTTATACTTATACCATTACTCTACTTGTATGTATACTAGTATACTCATACATATACTTATACTTATACCGTATTTATACTTGTACATATACCCATATACCTATACGGTCATATACGTATTTTTATACAAATTTCGTATGCCAAATTTTCCTCTTAAGAAAGCTTCTCTAATTTCATTCTTTTTGTATTTTAAGAGTGTATTTAGCATGGTATAGGTATGTATAGTTAGTATTTGTATTAGTTTAGGTTATGTACATAGTGAATACTTATGTACAAAGGTCTCCATACTTGTATTCCTTTAGTATATCCTTATGTATATATACTTAAAGACATATACACATGCATCTCCTTCCTCTTCACCATGATTTCTATTCTTCGACACCTAAAGATAGAAACTTTATGCCTTCATCAACATGGATACACATAATACTTAACTACTCATCTAATCTACCTCTTCACCTAACTAATAAGTAATATAAAGCAATACATAATAACATTATTACATACCTTAATTTGTTCTTAAAATATGGAGACAAAGTTGAAAAGGGAAGAAGAGTGAAAGGGAAAGGGAAGATACGGTTGGGAAAGGAGAAGAAGAAACGGGACTTTGTTTTATGTTCTTTTGTTTTTTAAAAGGAAAACAAGTGGGGTCTAGGAAAGGGAAAGAAGTGGATAGCTAAAAAAAAAAAAAAGGGAAGAAGGAAGAAAAATCTAAAAGAAAAGAAAAGAAAAGAAAAGAAATCATTAGATGACTTAGATATTTTCTTAAGTGAAAGTGACTTTTGTTGACTTAGTCAACCTTTTGACTTTGGTCAACATATGTTGACTTAGTCAACTTTTCAAAAATAAATGTCAATTACTATACATAATGTAGTAATTAAGGAAAATTGAGAGAAAAATTAAGGAAATGTAGGGTTTGTTGAAATAATTAGTAAAAATAGGTAATGAGATCTTTCTCCAAGTATTTATATCCTAGAAAGATCATTTGGTATGTCACTTTATGTAATTGTTATGAAAAGTATCATTTAGGGTATTAAGGTTTATTACATTTAACCTAAGCATCAACTAAACCCCTAATTCTATATAATATTAACTTAGTTATATACTTAGAAGATAAATGTGATCTAAAATGCAACATCTTAGTTTCTAAGAGATCACTTAAGTATTCTAAATATTTATGCATAATTGAGAGTTATCTTTAGTTATTTACTAATGAAATGGCAAAATATGGAGGATATATTATTACTTAGGGTTTCAGAGTAAATTATGGTAAATTAATGCTTTTATATCCTAAAGTTATAGTTTTAGGGTTTTATCACTTTCGAACGCAATCTCTAGTGTTTATATACATTTAGGGTATAAAAATTTTCTACTTGATTAAATCTTCGATTGTTATATTAGAGTTTTCATTTTAACTAGCCTTGTCAACTCTTAGAGTCTTTAAGGACACTAGAGTCTACTTTGGGTATTAGGTTGAAAATTTTTGGGGTTTACAATTATTCTTAGGAATATGTTATGATAATTTACTTATGGCACTCGATTTCATAGCATGAACAAGGTAAGGAAATTTATGGGGTTTACAAAGGACATGGAAGAGTGTTTTAATACATTTAGTTTATACAAGGCGAATAAAGTAAAGTAAAAATAAATAAATAAATAAATAAAAAAGAGGAAAGAGTAGCAAAATGAACCAATGGTATAGTAGGAAAAAGAATGATGTTGATTTGATTTAAATTGTCTTTTATCCTTGATAAAATGATGGTTTATGGCCTTGTAAGAAACGAAGGGGTTAGTCATTTCAAATGGGATAATGTAAGGGGTTAGGGGTATGATGGATTACACTTAGAATAGAGCAAAATATCTTTTATAAAATATTTTTAATACTTAGTATAAGTATAGTATAATATACACCATATATTACATGTGGTTAATAGTAAGAGAAAATAATAATAATAATAAAACATTATGCTTGGTTAGTGTATTAGCAAGAAAAAAATACATTTACATATATATTTTATTATGCAACCTATATATATCATATGAGATATTAAGAAAAATGAAGAAATTGTTTAGTAATATATATATTCATATTATGGGGCTACTTATGTACACATGTAAACTTAACTTTGTGAATTTATTCTATTAATTAGCTTAGTTTTGATGTTTATTATTATTATTTTTTATCGTTTATTATCAGTTTCACACAATTTTAGGAAATTAATTATAATTTAATTAATTTATGACGTTTCAAGCATTAAGTTATGGAGTTCAAAAAAACTTTACAATTTCGTATTTACGGTTTTTATTGAGTTTAGGTTTGCATTTTTAAAAGTACGCTCATGTTAGGATTGGGGTTTTCATGCGTGATTAGGCTTCTTAAATCATATAATAGAGATTTTCACATTTGTTTTAATTTTCGAATTTAAAATTTTAATCGGTTTTCATTTTATGCAATTTTGTCAACTTAGGAAAATATCTACGGTACTCAAGTTCTACACTATGTTTAAAAGGTTAAATTTACAGGGTTTACACTAGCCATTCTCAATCGTGAAGACAAGTAATCCTTCTTCTTAGGAGCTATGTTCACTCAACAAGAAACATTGGTTATTCTGGAAAGAAGCTCTAGCTATTTAAGCATTGTCGATATCTTTAGATTAAGAAATTTGGTTACCCTTGATCACAAAATGAAGTAATTCATCTTTTTATAAACTAAGTGTTTTCCACAAATTCTCTAAAATCCTTAGATTACTAAGCTTGGCCATCCCTATCGTGAAACTAAGTTATCCTTGTTATTGGTAACTTAGGTTATCTAATAAGAGCATTTGTTATTCTTGAAAGAAGCTTTGGCTATTTAAGAACCTCAGTTCTCTTTAGGTTTGGAACTTTGGTTATTTTAAATCGATAAATCAAGTGATCCGTCGCTTGGAGAGCTAGGGTTATTCAAAAACTTCTTAGGAATCCTTCAATGGTGAATGATGGCGATTCTCAATCGTAAAACCAAGCACCCTATTCGTTATTGAAAGATCCTTTGGCTATTAGGGAGCTTTGGTTCTTATTGGATCAGAAGCTTCGGTTATCCTCCATCGCGAAATCAATTAATCCAACATTATCGGAATTAAGGTTACTCTACAACTTTCAAAGTATCCTTAAATTAGGAGCTTTGGCTACCCCGGTTCTTGAAACCAAGCAATCCTTCGATCAAGAAACTTAGGTTACTCAACAGGAACCTTCATACTAAGGTTATTCCATAAGTTCATAAAAGTCCTCGGATTACAGACCTTGGCTACTCTTAATAGTGAAATCAAGTAATCCACCCTTTTAGGAACCTAATTCATCCTACATGAACCTTAGTCATTCTTGAAATTAGCTTTTGCAACTTAAGGGATTTAGTTATCTTATAAAATTAGGAACACTAGGCGTCCTCGTTGGTGGAATCAACTAATCCATCCTTATAATCTTAGGTCGTTCCACATAATCCTTGGATTAAGAACTTTTCTTATCCTTAATAGCAAAATCGAAGGTTCCATCTTGTTTGGATCTAAGATTACTGTGCAAGTTCTTAAGAACCCTTAAATTAAGAACCTTAGCTATCCTCAATCGTATAACCTACTCTTCATATTAATATAGGTTACTCGATAGGAACCTTTGTTATTGTTGAATGAAGCTTTGGCTACTAAAGAGTTTTTGTTATCCATAGGTTAGGAAGCCTGGTTATTCTTTATCGTGAAATCAAATACTCCATCTTTATAAGGAACTAATGTTATTCCAAAAGCTTTTATGGACCCTCAAATTACAAACCCTAGCCATTCTCAATCGTGAAGCCAATCAATCCTTTTTCTTAGAAGCTATGTTCGCTCAACAAGAAACTTCAGTTATTCTCGAAAGAAGCTTTTGCTATTTAGGCGCCATTGTTATCTTAGAATTAGGAAAATTGGTTATCCTTAGTAGCGAAATGAAGTAATTCATCTTTTTATGAAAGGAGTTTCTTCCATAAGTCCTCTAGAATTCTTAGATTACGAAGCTTAACCATCCCAATTATGAAACCAAGTTATCCTTGTTACTAGGAACTTAGGTTATTCAACAAGAGTATTCGTTATTCTTGAAAGAAGCTTTAGCTATTTGGAAACCTCAATTCTCCTTAGGTTAGGAACTTTGGTTATTCCAAATCGATAAATCAAGTGATTCGTCGCTCAGGGAGCTAGGGTTATTCAAAAACTTCTTAAGAATCCTTCGATGGCGGATGATGGCAATTCTCAATCGTGAAACCAAGTAATCCTTGTTCCTAGGGACTTAGTTTATCTCACGAGAACCCTATTTGTTATTGAAAGATCCTTTGGTTGTTAAGAAGCCTTGGTTATCATTGGATAACGAGCTTCATCTATCCTCCTTCACGAAATCAATTAATTCAACATTTTCAGAACTAAGGTTACTTCGTAACTCCCAAAGTATCTTTGAAATATGAACTTAGGTTACTTGATAGGAACCTTCGTTGTCCTTGAATGAAGCTTTGGCTGTTAAGGAGTGTTAGTTACCCCTAGGTCAAGAACTTAGGTTATTCGGAATTGTAGAATCAAGCATTCAGTCACCTTAGGAACTAAGGTGACTACAAGAGTTTTTGAGAATCCTTATATATTAGGAACCGTGGCTACCTATGATCTTGAAAACCAGAAATCGTTCTGTTAAGGGACTTAGGTTATTGCATAAGAACTTTCGTTATTCTCTAAAGTAGTTTCAACTATTTTAGAGCCATAACAATCGTTGTGTTAGGAACTATGCTTATTCTAAATCATGATGTCAAGTAATTTGTCTAATTAGGAACTAAAGTTATTCCATAAGTTCATAAGAGTCCTTGGATTACAGACCTTGCCTACTCTTAATCGTAAAATCAAGTAATCCATCCTTTTAAGAACCCAGTTCAGGGCATCCTCGTTGGTGGAATCAACTGATCCATCCTTTTACCATATTAGGTCGTTCCATACTATCCTCGAATTAGGAGCTTTCCTTATCCTCAATCACAAAGTCAAGGGTTCCATCTTGTTCGGATCTAAGATTATTGTGTAAGTTCTTTAGAACCCTTAAATGAGGAACCTTAGCTATCCTCAATCGTACAACCTACTCTTCATATTTAGAAACGTAGGTTACTCAACAGGAACCTTCGTTATTCTTGAATGAAGCTTTGGCTACTCAAGAGTTTTTGTTATCCTTAGGCTTATAGGAAACTAATGTTATTCCAAAAGCTTTTATGGACCCTCAGATTACGGACCCTAGCCATTCTTAATCGTGAAGCTAAGTAATCCTTCTTCTTATGAGCTATGTTCACTCAACAAGAAACCTTGGTTATTCTTAAAAGAAGCCCCCACTATTTAGGCATCGTAGTTATCTTTGGATTAAGAAATTTGGTTATCCTTAGTAGTGAAATGAAGTAATTCATCTTTTTATGAAAGGATTTTTTTCCACAAGTTCTCTAAAATCCTCAGATTACTAAGCTTGGCCATCCTGATCGTGAAACCAAGTTATCCTTGTTATTGGGTACTTAAGTTATTCGACAAGAGCTTTTGCTATTCTTAAAAGAAGCTTTGGCTATTTGGGAACCTCAGTTCTCCTTAGATCAAGAACTTTTCTTATTCTAAATCGATAAATCAAGTGATCCATCACTCAAGGAGCTAGGGTTATTCAAAAATTTCTTAGGAATCCTTTGATGGCAGATGATGGCGATTCTTAATCATGAAACCAAGTAATCCTTGTTCTTAGGAACTTAGTTTATCTTGCGAGAACCCTATTCATTATTGAAAGATCCCTTGGCTGTTAAGGAGCCTTGGTTATCATTAGATAGGGAGCTTTGGCTATCTTCCTTCGCAAAATCAATTAATCTAACATTTTCAAAACTAAGGTTACTCTGCAACTCCTAAAGTATCCTTGAATTATGAACTTCGGCTATCCTGGTTCTTGAAACTAAGAAATCCTTTAGTCAAGAACCTACTTGATAGGAACCTTTGTTGTCCTTGAATGAAGCTTTGGCTATTAAGGAGTGTCAGTTATCCCTAGGTCAAGAACTTAGGTTATTCGGAATCATAGAATCAAGCATTCAATCACCTTGGGAACTAAGGTGACTGCAAGAGTTTCTAAGAATCCTTATATTAGGAATTGTGGCTACTCGTAATCTTGAAAACCAATAATCCTTCTGTTAAGGGACTTAGGTTATTGCATAAGAACCCTCATTATTCTCGAGAGTAGTTTCAACTATTTCAGAGCCTTGATAATCGTTGTGTTAAGAACTAAGCTTATGCTAAATCGTGAAGCCAATCTCATTGGAAACTAAGGTTATTCCACAAGTTCATAAGAGTCCTCAGATGCCTACTCTCAATCGCAAAATCTAGTAATCCACCCTTTTAGGAACCCAGTTCATTCTACATGAACCTTAGTCGTTCTTGAAATTAGCTTTTGCAACTTAGGGGTTTTAGTTTTCCTCAAATTAGGAACATTGGGCTTCCTCATTGGTGGAATCAACCAATCCATCCTTTCATGATTTTAGGTCATTCCATACAATCCTTAGATTCGGAACTTTCCTTATCTTCAATCGCAAAGTTGAAGGTTCCTTCTAATTCAAATCTAAGATTACCACGCAATTTATTAAGAGCCCTTAAATTAGGAACATTAGCTATCCTCAATCGTATAACCCACTCCTCATATTTAGGAACGTAGGTGACTCGATAGGAACCTTCATTGTTCTTTAATGAAGGTTTGGCTACTCAAGAGTTTTTGTTATCTTTAGGTTAGGAAACATGGTTATTCTTCATCTTGAAATCAAATACTCCATCTTATAGGGAACTAGTGTTAATCTAGAAGCTTTTATGGACCCTCAAATTACGGACCCTAGCCATTCTCAATCGTGAAGCCAGCTATGTTTGTTCAATAAGAAACCTCAGTTATAGTCAAAAGAAGCTTTGCCTATTTACTCATTGTCGTTATCTTTGGATTAGGAAATTTGGTTATCCTCAGTCTCGAAATGATGTAATTCATCTTTTGTTGAACTAAATTTTTTCTACAAGTTATCTAGAATCCTTTGATTACGAACATTGGCCTCCCGATCGCGAAACCAAGTTATCCTTATTATTAGGAACTTAGGTTATCCGACAAGAGCACTCGTAATTTTTGAAAAAAGCTTTGGCTATTTGGGAACCTCAATTCTCCCTCGATTATTCCAAATCGATAAATCATGTGATCCGTAACCCGAGGAGCTGAATTTATTATAAAACTTCTTAGGAATCCCTCAATAACGATTGTGGTGATTCTCAATCATAAAACCAAGTAATCCTTGTTTCTCAGAACTTGGTTTATCTCATGAATACCCTATTCATTTTTTAAAGATACTTTAGCTGTTAAGGAGCTTGGGTTATCATTGGATAGAGAGCTTCAGTTATCCTCCATCGTAAAATCAATTAATCCAACATTTTTGAAACTAAGGTTACTTTGCAACTTCCAAAGTATCCTTGAATTAAGAACTTTGATTGTCTTGGTTCTTGAAACCAAGCAGTCCTTTGGTCAAGGAACTTAATTTACTCGATTGGAACCTTCGTCGTCCTTGAATGAAGCTTTAGCAATTAAGGAGTGTCGGTTATCCTCAAGTCAGGAATGTAGGTTAATCGGAATTGTGGAATCAAGCATTCAATCGCCTTGGTAACTATGGTGACTGTGAGTGTTTTAGAGAATCCTTATATTAGAAACCGCAGCTAGCTGCAATCGTGAAATCAAGTAATCCTTTTGTTAAGAGACTTGGTTATTATATACAAACCCTAACTATTCTCTAGAGAAGTTTTGGCTATTTCACAACCTTGATAATTGTTGTGTTAGGAACTTTAGTTATTCTAAATCATGTAATTAAGTAATCCATCTCATTGAGAGCTAAGGTTGTTTCACAAGTTCATAAGAGTCCTTAGATTGCAAACCTTAGCTATTCTCAATCGTGAAATCAAGTAATCCATCCTTTCAAGAACCCAGTTTGTTCCACATAAACCTTAGTTGTTCTGGTAATTAGTTTTTGCAACTTAGGGGTTTTAGTTATCCCCAAATTGGGAACACTGGGCATCCTTATTGGTGTAATCAACTAATCCATCCTTTTATGATCTCAGGTTGCTCCACACAATCCTTGAATTAGGAACTTTGCTTATCCTTAATCGTGAAGTCGAGGGTTCCATCTTGTTTGAATCAAAGACTACTACATAAGTTTTTAATAACCCTTAAATTAGAAACCTTAGCTATCTTCAATCATGCAACCTACTCTACATATTTAGAAACATAGGTGACTTGACAAGAACCTTTGTAATCTTGAATGAAGCTTTGGCTACTCAGGAGTTTCTTTGTTAGGTTAGGATGCCTGGTTATTCTTCATTGTGAAATCAAATACTCCTTATGGGGAGCTAATGTTATTCTAAAAGCTCTTATGAACCCTCAAATTATGGACCTTAGCCATTCTCAATCGTGAAGCCAAGCAATCCTTCTTCTTAAAAGCTACGTTCGTTTAACAAGAAAGCTTAGTTATTCTTGAAAGTAACTCTAGCTATTTTGGTGTTGTTGTTATCTTCAGATTAGGAAATTTGGGTCGCAAAATGAGGTAATCCATCTTTTTATGAGCTAAGTTTTTTCCATAAGTTCTCTAGAATCCTTAGATTATGAACCTTAGCCATCCCAATCATGAAACCAAGTTATCCTTGTTATTGGGAACTTGGTCATCCAATAAGAGCATTCGTTACTCTTGAAAAAAGCTTTGGCTATTTGGGAACCTCAGTTCTCCTTAGTTTAGGAACTATGGTTAATCAAAAATCAAGTGATCCTTCGCCCGGAGTGCTGGGGTTACTAAAAAACTTCTTAGGAATCCTTCTATGATAGATGATGGCAATATGCAATCGTGAAACCAAGTAAACCTTCTTATTGGGAACTCAAGTTGTCCAACAAGACCACTCGTTATTATTGAAAGAAGCTTTGGCTATTTGTGAACCTCAATTCTCTTTAGGTTAGGAACTTTGGTTATTCCAAATCGATAAATCAAGTAATCTGTCACTCGGGGAGCTAGGTTTATTCAAAAACTTCTTAGGAATCCTTCGATGATGGATGATGGCGATTCTCAATCATGAAACCAAGTAATCCTTGTTTTTAGGAACTTAGTTTATCTTGCAAGAACCCTTTCATTATTGAAAGATCCTTGGGCTATTAAGGAGCCTTAGTTATCATTGGATCGGGAGCTTCGATTATCCTCTATCATGAAATCAATTAATCCAACATTTTTGGAACTAAAGTTACTCCACAACTTCCAAAGTATCCTTGAATTATGAACTTTGGTTGTCCTGGTTCTTGAAACCAAGCACTCCTTCAGTCGATGAACTTAGGTTACTCGATAGGTTCATTGTCCTTGAATGAAGCTTTGGCTATTATGGAGTGTCAGGTAGGGTCAGGAGCTTAAGTTATTTGAAATCATGGAATCAAGCATTCAATTGCCTTGGGAACTAAGGTGACTACGAATGTTTCTAAAAACCCTTATATTGGGAACAGTAGCTAGCCGCAATCGTGAAATCAAATAATTCTTCTATTAAGGGACTTAGGTTATTGCATAGAAAACCTAGTTATTCTTGAGAGAAGTTTCGGCTATTTCAAAGCCTTGATAATTGTTGTGTTAAGAACTCTGGTTATTTTAAATTGTGAAGTCAAGTAATTCGTCTCATTGGGAACTAAGGTTATTCCATAAGTTCATAACATTCATTAGATTGTGGACCTTGGCTACTCTCAATCGTGAAATCAAGTAATCTATCCTTTCAGGAACCCAGTTTGTTCTACATAAACCTTAGTCGTTCTAGTAATTAGCTTTTGCAACTTAAGGGTTTTAGTTATCCCCAAATTGGGAACATTAGGTATCTTCGTTGGTAGAATCTTAATCCATCCTTTTATGATCTTAGGTCATTCCACACAATCCTTAGATTAGGAACTTCCCTTTTCCTCAATCGTAAAGTCGAGGGTTCCATCTTAAATCTAACATTACTGTGCAAGTTCTTAAGAACCTTAAATTAGGAACGTAGGTGACTCGACAAGAACCTTCATTATTCTTGAATGAAGCTTTGGCTACTCAAGAGTTTTTGTTATTCGTAAGCTAGGAAACCTGTCACGAACTGAGGATGGCCTAGTTGTGGCAGACGCCGTATACTGTATAAAGAACCCCTGATTGGTTACCCTTCTAATCAAGAACTCTTCACACAATATACAAGGCTCTACAACCACTAGTTTCCAAAGAACATCCAGACTCATTTGATATCATTACACAAACATATTTATATAAAATTTAAGTTACAAAGCTTACATTACGTAGCATTTAAGTATGTCTAGGTCTAATATAATAAGATAAACAAAAGTACATAAGTAGAAGTCTACATAAACTGTTCTCTCAATACACATAACAGCTCGCTCTTACCCAAATCCCCAGGCTAACCTGTGGCATTCCTCGTCCTGTCTCTACGAACAGGCTATCCTGCAACAAAAGTCTAAAGGAGTATAAGCCTAAGCTTAGTGAGCAAAACCCTCAGCCACACCACAAGCAAGTTATGAATACATTATATTCAAGCATATGAATGAATGATCAACCACAATGGCAAACAATACGTATAATTAACTAGTTCATATACGTAACTCAGATTTAACACCCTCCGAAGTCAGGGTTGGAGTATACACGGCACCAATCAGATCCGGGTATTATACTAGAACTTACTTTACTACGGAACCCCACGTTCCGTACTTATATCAAATAATTCTTTTATTTTCAGAAAACCCAAGTTCTAGTATAATTGTGAGTGGGCCCCCGCAGTCCACACTCACCCTAAACGGAGGCCTCTAGACTCGACCCTTAGCCAGGCGGTTGGCGCCTCCAACGCCTAGAATTCCCGCGGGCCAAGGTAAGGTCATTTTGTACGAGTGCACTGTACAGAACCAAATAAATGAATAATATCAACCCCCGAATGGCCTCTCTTTACCTCCGTATGATGTGACGGCCGAAATAATATCCATGCTATGCATGTTAATGCATGTCTCAATTTCTTTTTATAGGCCGAGTATAATTAGGTTCAAATTATGCTATGACCATCTAATTGTGCACACAATCATTTTCTATACTACCATGCAACAACCATAGCATTATCAATAGTTAAGATAAGTTCACAACTCAAGACATACCGGCATACACAAGCGTTTCCCAAACCCACACAATCATCAATTAACAATAATATTTAAGTCCACTATCTACAATCACAAAACAAGCATGGAATCATTGGGTAAATACTCACTCGGCTATAGTGATTCGTCCTAATCGTAGTAGTCGATCGGGAGGTCCTCACGCTCCTCAGAGTCACCTGATCATTACGATTTGATATGACTAGTAAGTAACTAATTTAACTAATACTTCTAAACATTTAATTACCTAATCTACTTAAACTATTATCAACTTTTACCCGGTTAGACTTTATTATTAATCGTATATAACTTTTTCGTTTTATTTCTGATATTTATAAATTTATAGTCGTTTTTCATCGTTTTCGGACGTATATTCATACGATAATGTTTGTTTTGGATGTTAAGACCCCTATTTTATATTATGAACTAATTTATAGAAATTTTTAGCTATAATACTTAAGTATTGCTATTACTTATATTTATAACCTTTATTCCTTAAATTCTTATAATTAAGGGATTTACTTTGTCATTACTAATTCATGTACTGATTTAGGTATAATCTAGTTTACAAGGTGTATTAGGATTTACTAATTTTAGTACCTAATTACCTACATTTTCTTATTTTTCTCATTTTCTAAACTTATGCTTATGTCATTGCTTACATCATCTTTTCTTTATGTCATTATATGCTTATGTCATCTTTTCTTTATGTCATCATTTGATTACATAAGCATTATCTTATGCTTATGTCATATGTACATGTCTTATGTACATTTGTCCCTTACTTATACTTATATACATTTGCCTTATACTTATACTTATGTACATATGTCTTATACTTATACTTATGTACATATACCTTATACATACATATACTTATACATCTACATATACTTATACCGTATTTATACATGTATACCTACTCATATACCTATACGGTTGGATACGTATTTTTATACTAAAAATTCGTATGCCAAATTTTTCCTTAAGAAAATCCTCTCAATTTCATCCTTTTGTATTTTCATGTTTGTATTTAGTATAGTATATACATATATAGTTAGATATGGTCTTAAATTAGGTTATGTACATGATACATACTTATGTATAAAGGTTCACATACTTGTATTTCTTTGGTATTTCTTTATGTACACATATCTAAGAGTATATACACATGTATTTCTTCCATTTCCTTCATGATTCTTCACTTTCTACACTTAAAGATGGAAACTTTGTTTCCTCTTCTTCAAGACTTCACTAAACACCTAACTACTTACCTAATCTACCTAATTAACTAACTAATGAATAACATAAAGTAACATAAAACAACTTAAGAACATACCTTTAATTTTGTTGAAGTTTAAGGAGACAAAAGGGAAAGGAATGAAAGTGAAAGTGGAGGGGAAGTTCACGGCATGAAATGGGGGGTTTTGTTTTTGTTTCTTTTGTTTTGTTTCATTTATGGAAGACAACAAATGGTGGGGCCTAAGGGGCAAAATTGTGGACGGCAACAATTGCAAAGAAGAGAAAAGAAAAATCAAAAGGAAAAGAAAAGAAAATCATCATTAAGTTACTAAGATATTTTCCTTATCTCTTAAGACTTTTGACTTTTCAAAATGTTGACTTGGTCAACCCTTTGACTTTGGTCAACATGCATTACCTTAGTCAACATTCCTTAAGTATGTTTAATTTTGTGCACATAATGTAGTAATTAAGGGAAATTAGAGGATAAATGAAGGAAATGAGGGGAAATGAGGTATTTGATGAATTGATTAGTAAACATTGTTGATGAGATCTTACTTTAGGTCTTCATAGCTTATATAACTCATTTGATAAACTACTTTGTATAACAAATGCAAAAAGTACTAATTTGAGTATTAAAGTTCACTACAAAGAACCTAATCTTCAACTATTACCCTAACTCCAAGTGAAACTATCTTAATCATTTACTTAAGAAGTAAATATAATCTATGACTCATTATCTTAATTTTTAATGGATTACCTAAGGATTCAAAGCATATAAGTATGAATAAGGGTCATCTCTAACCCTTTACTAGTGAATTGGAAAAAAGGATAAGCATTATATTATCAATTAGGGTTTTAGGGTATATCATGTTGGATTAGTGCACATGTGTCTTTAAAATAATCATTTTTAGGGTTTCTATCACTTTTGAATAAAATCTTTAGCATTTAGAAACATTTAAGGTAGAAAAATTCTTTACGCGATTGAGTAATTCTTTTAGAGTTTTCACTTTCATTAGCCTTGTCGACTCCTAAATTATCTAACATAGTCGAGTCTATTACAAAAGCTAGGTTGATAATTTTAGGGGTTTACAAAACCTGGTTATTCTTCATCATGAAATCAAATACTCCATCTTGTGGGGAACTAATGTTATTCTAGAAGCTCTTATGAACCCTTAAATTAAGGACCCTAGCCATTCCCAATTGTGAAGCGAAGTAATCCTTCTTTTTAGGAGCTTTGTTAGTTCAACAAGAAACCTTAGTTATTCTTAAAAGAAGCTTTGCCTATTTAGGCATCGTCATTATATTTAGATTAAGAAATTTAGTTATCCTCAGTCACAAAATGAAGTAATTCATCTTTTTATGAACTAAGTTTTTTCCACAAGTTCTCTAGAATCCTTAGCTTACGAACTTTGGCTATCCCAATCATAAAACCAAGTTATCCTTGTTATTGGAAACTTAGGTTATTCAACAAGAGCATTCATTATTCTTGAAAAAAGCTTTGGTTATTTGGGAACCTTAGTTTTCCTTAGGATAGGAACTTTGGTTATTCCAAATCAAGAAATCCGTCGCCTAAGGAGCTAAGGTTATTTAGAAACTTCTTAAGAATCCTTTAATGACGGATGACTTTAATTCTCAATCGAAATACCTAGCAATCCCTATTTCAAGGAACATAGTTTATCTTACGATAACCCTATTCATTATTAAAAGATCCTTTAGCTATTAAGGAGCCTTGGTTATCATTGGATAGGGCACTTCAGCTATCTTCCTTCGAGAAATCAATTAATCCAACATTTTCGAAACTAAGGTTACTCCGCAACTTCTAAAAGTATCATCGAATTAGGAACTTTGGCAGTCCTAGTTCTTGAAACCGAGCACTCCTTTGATCATTGTACTTAGGTTACTTGATAGGAACCTTTATTGTCCTTAAATGACGCTTTGGCTATTAAGGATTATCGGTTATCCTTAAGTCAAGAACTTAGGTTATTCGAAATCGTAGAATCAAGTATTCAATTGCCTTGGGAACTAAGGTGACTGTAAGAGTTTTTGAGAACCGTTATATTAGGAACCGCGGCAAGTCGTAATCGTAAAATCCAATAATCCTTATGTTAAGAGACTTAGGTTATTGCATAAGAATCCTCGTTATTTTTTACAGAAGTTTCGGCTATTTAAGAGCCTTGATAATTGTTGTGTTAGGAACTTTAGTTATTCTCAATCGTGAAGTCAAGCAATTTGTCTTATTAGGAACTAAGTTTATTCCATAAGTTTATAAGAGTCCTCGGATTACGGACCTTAGCTACTCTCAATCGCGAAATCAAGTAATCCATCCTTTTAGGAACCTAGTTTGTTCTACATGAACCTAACTTGTTCTTGTAATTGGCTTTTGCAATGTAGGGGTTTTAGTTATCCTCAAATTAGGAACACTAGACATCGTTGTTGGTGGAATCAACTAATCCATCCTTTTATGATCTTAGTCGTTCCATACAATCCTCAGATTAGGAGCTTTCCTTATCTTCAATCATAAAGTCAAGGGTTCCATCTTGTTTGGATCTAAGATTACTATGCAATTGCTTATGAACCCTAAAATTAGGAACCTTAGTTATCCTCAATCGTGCAACATACTCTTCATATTTAAGAACGTAAGTGACTCGACAGGAACCTTTGTTATTCTTGAATGAAGCTTTGGCTACTGAGGAGTTTTCATTATCCTTAAGTTAAGAAGCTTGGTTATTCTTCATCTTGAAATCAAATACTCCATCTTATAGGGAACTAATGTTATTCTAGAAGCTCTTATGAAACCTCAGATTACGGACCCTAACCATTCTTAATAGTAAAGCCAAGCAATCCTTCTTCTTAGGAGCTACGTTCGTTCAACAAGCAACCTTAGTTATTCTCAAAAGTAATTCTAGCTATTTTGGCGTCGTTGTTATCTTCGAATTAGGAAATTTGGTTATCCTTAGTTGCGAAATGAAATAATCCATCTTTTTATGAACTAAGTCTTTTCCACAAGTTCTCTAAAATCATTAGATTACAAACCTTGGCCATCCCTATCGCAAAACCAAGTTATCCTTATTATTAGGAACTTAGGTTATCTAACAAGAGCATTTGTTATTCTTGAAAGAAGCTTTGGCCATTTGGGAACCTCAATTTTCCTTAGGTTAAGAACTTTGATTATTCCAAATCAATAAATCAAGTGATCCATCGCCTGATGAGCTAGGTTTATTCAAAAACTTCTTAGGAATCCATTGATGACAGATGATCGCGATTCTCAATCGTGAAACCAAGTATTCTTTGTATCTAAGAACTTAGTTTGTCTTGTGAGAACCCCATTCATTATTGAAAGATCGTTTGGTTGTTAAGGAGCCTTAGTTATCATTGGATCGAGAGCTTCGATTATCCTTCATCCCAAAATCAATTAATCCAACATTTTCGGAACTAAGGTTACTTTGCAACTTCAAAAGTATCCTTGAATTAGGAACTTTGGCTATCCTTGTTCTTGAAACCGAGTACTCCTTCAATCATGGTACTTAGGTTACTTAACAGGAACCTTCGTTGTCCTTAAATGAAGCTTTGGCTATTAAGGAGTGTTGAGTATCTTTAGGTTAGGAACTTAGGTTATTTGGAATTATGGAATTAAGTGTTCAATTGCCTTGGGATCTAAGGTGACTATAACAGTTTTTGAGAACCCTTATATGAGGAACTGCGACTAGTCGTAATCGCAAAATCAAGTAATCCTTCTATTAAGGGACTTAGGTTATTGCATAAGAACCCTAGTTATTCTTGAGAGAAGTTTTGGCTATTTCAAAGCCTTGATAATCGTTGTGTTAGAAACTTTGGTTATTATAAATCATATAGTCAAGTAATCTGTCTCATTAAGAACTAAGGTTATTCCACAAGTTTACAAGAGTCATCGAATTGTAGACCTTGGCGACTCTTAATTGCAAAATTAAGTGATCTATCCTTTTAGGAACCCAATTTGTTCTACATGAACCTTAATCATTCTTAAAATTTGCTTTTGCAACTTAGGCGTTTTAGTTATCCTCAAATTGGGAACACTAGGCATTCTCGTTGGTGGAATCAACTAATCTATCCTTTTATGATCTAAGGTCGTTTAACACAATGCTTGGATTTGGAACTTTCCTTATCCTCAATAGTGAAGTTGAGGGTTACATTTCGTTCAAATCTAAGATTACTGTGCATGTTCTTAATAACCCTTAAATTAGGAACCTTAACTATCCTCAATCATGCAACCTACTCTACATATTTAGGAACATAGGCGACTCAACATGAACTTTCGCTATTCTTGAATGAAGCTTTGGTTACTCAAGAGTTTTTGTTATCCTTAGGTTAGGAAGCCTAGTTATTCTTCGTCGTGAAATCAAATACTCCATCTTATGGGGTACTAATGTTATTCCAGAAGCTATTATGAGCCCTTAGATTACGAACCCTAGCCATTCTCAATCGTGAAGCTAAGCAATCCTTCTTCTTAGGAGCTATGTTCATTCAACAAGAAACCTCAATTCTTTGCAAAAGAAGCTCTGGCTATTTAGGCGATGTAATTATCTTCGAATTAGAAAAGTTAGTTATCCTTAGTCACAAAATGAAGTAATTAATCTTTTTATGAACTAAGTTTTTTCTATAATTTCTCTAGAATCCTTTCATTACGAACCTTGGCCTTCCCGATCGCAAAACCAAGTTATCATTGTTATTGGGAACTTAGATTATCTAACAAGAGCACTCGTTATTCTTGAAAGAAGCTTTGGTTATTTAAGAACCTCAATTTTCCTTAGATTAGGAACTTTGGTTATTGTAAAATCAAGTGATCCATCGCCCAAGGAGCTAAGTTTATTCGAAAACTTCTTAAGGAATCCTTCAATGACGAATGATTGTAATTCTCAATCATGAAAACAAGTATTCCTTGTATTTAAGAACTTAGTTTATCTCACGAGAACCCTATTCGTTATTGAAAGATCCTTTGGCTGTTATGGAACCTTGGTTATCATTGGATGGGGAGCTTAGTTATCTTCCATCCTGAAATGAATTAATCCAACATTTTTAGAACTAAGGTTACTCTGCAACTTCTAAAGTATCCTTGAATTAGGAACTTTAGCTGTCCTCGCTCTTAAAACCAAGCACTCCTTCAATCATGGTAATTAGGTTACCCAATAGGAACCCTCGTTCTCCTTGAATGAAGCTTTGGCTATTAAGAAGTGTCGAGTATCCTTAATATCACAACCCAACAGTGTCATTGCCGTGTATCATATAAAGATCTATGATCAACTCCTTCATTGATCATAGGCCTTCTATACGACAAACAAGGTTCCTTCCACTCCATGTCATCATTAGGCCCATAGGTAAGCAATATCAAGCAAGATAACTAAAATTAAAATTTAATTAGGAAAATACTAAAGTTAAGGTGTGGAATCGTCGAATTTCACAACAAAAGAATATTACAATATACTTAAAACTATAGGACAATACTGAATTAAGAAAATCTAATAAGTAATTACATTTACAATTCGCTATTTACACAAAAATTCTCTCTTCTTATCCTGGACCTATACCTCGTCTCAACTGGAGACTCACCTCAAGCATTCTGCTACCTGGATGAACAAAAAGATGGCCCTGCATCAACAAAAATCTATCAAGGTGTAAGCTTAGCTTAGTGAGTAAATCCTTCCGCCATGCCATGCCATACAAAAAATATCATTTAAATGCATAACATATGAATGCATGAACAATTAAGATGCCAAACAATACATACAACGACTTAGGAACTACATACAACTTAGAATTACGCCCCCTATAGTTGGAGTTGGAGATAATTAACTGACACAAACCATCAATCGAGTCCTAGCACCTAGGTTTTTATTCTACTTGCACTAACGTGTTCAAATCAACTCAATCAAATATATAATATATGAAACTTTACTTTTCATATGGAAATTATACCTTTCTTTTCAAAATCAAAATTTTAAACCAAAATTCCCAATTCTACCAATGTGGTGGCCTCTGCAATCCACATCACACACCCTAAGCCAAAGCCATAAGATACTGCCCTTCGCTAATGGTTAGCGTTCCTTAGCGCCTAGTATGCCCAAAAACTTAAGATAGAAACTCAATAATATAAATGGCCTATTAGCTTAATCCTAGCAAGAGACCCCGCTCCTGTGAGCCCCTTCCCATCTTTCACGTGAAATGGTAGTTGGTATAGTTATAATGCAATTATGAGAAATGCATGACTCATTGATTTTCTTAGTCAAATGCTTAATTAATTCAATTTCCATTGTAATCAAGTAATTCCATTCCATACAATCCATGCATACTATTATCACAACAATTCCCATCATTATCTCATTAGTAAGTCATGGCATTTAATCATAATACAATACACATGTATTTTCCATATCCCACAAGCATTCAATTTCAATTCATAAATTTAAGTGTGACTATACTACAAGCAAAATCAAGCATAAAGTCATCAAGAATCACTCACTCATCTATGGTAAATCAGTTTAGTAATCTGAGGGGCAAGTCGTCTCCCTAGGTTGGGTCTCTTGAACATCGTAAATATGATAAAGTTAAGGGGCTAAGGTAAAGTTAGAAGACTAAACAAAAATTCTTTAAGTTATACTTTTTACTTAGTTTTTTATTTTTCTTAGTTTTACTTAAAACTTCAATCCATATAACATTCTCGTTTTAAATCCAATTTTTATGATCTTATAGTCAATTTCCATCGTTTTCGAGCGTACTTTAACATGGTATGTTAGATTTTTTAGATGAAGCACACAAATCTATCTATTAATAAG
This sequence comes from Lumnitzera littorea, assembly GCA_024138015.1. NCBI lineage: Eukaryota > Viridiplantae > Streptophyta > Magnoliopsida > Myrtales > Combretaceae > Lumnitzera > Lumnitzera littorea. The sequence goes on along the minus strand of JAMXBB010000006.1, from coordinate 81,183,544 downwards.
AACAGTAGTGATCTTCAAGATTTAGTGCTCTTTAAAGCTTAGTTTCGTTGTTAGGCTTTTTATTATCTTAGGGAATCTTTTGGGCTTGGGTTAACCATACTAAAACCCTAAATCTGATTTATGCAAAATTAATCAAAATTGAACCCAAACTTGATCGAAACTCTAAAATTATAACTTTAAGCCTATAAGGTAATTAAATATCACTCAATAGTGATATAATTGTAGTCGATTGCAATTATCGACTAAATCGCGCAATTGCATAAAATTTTTAACGAAATTGTTAAAATAACTTGTAAAAATTATAATTGTAATAGGTACCAATTAATTTGATAAATTTTCATAAAATTCCAAAATTAATTTATGATGATTATTTT
>JAMXBB010000006.1:81163451-81182670 GCA_024138015.1 Lumnitzera littorea | reverse complement strand
ACGAAAATTAATATTTTATAATTTTTAAACTTATATAATAATTTTTATGATATTTTTATATCACAATTTACGTTACGAGTCACAACGTCCAAAACAGACCTCGTTACAAGAAAATATACTCGAAAACGATCAAAATGGACTATAAGTTTATAATGATCCGGGCTAAAATGAAAAAGTTACACGCGATTTGATAAAAAGCTCGAATCGACAATTTCACGTAACTAAGTGAAGAAGACTTTACAAATTACAACACTAGTTAGCTTTAAATTCCTAAACTTACAAATTTCTCTTATTCTTAAGTGATCTCGATATCAACCCTGAGCTGTTCACAGATTATTACGACCCTTGAGCTAGCAATGGCTAAGTGAGTTTTTCCTTATGATTCCATATTTGTTTGTGCTTGTAATTAGTGAATCTAAATTATGATTTATAAATGAATGTGTATGGGGTTGGGTTATGCTTGTGCACGATAATTGTTGTTAATGGTGAATTTACTTTAAATTTCAATAATATAATGTTTGTTGCATTGTAGATTCAGTAGATTGATTGTTTTGTGATTTGGAATGATCACTGATTAAATATGACTTAACTTTTTATTCTACTAAAAGAGTTAACTTGTATTATGCATAAATCACGCACTGCATAACTAATTCCGGGTAGTCACATTACATGCAGGTAGCGAGAGGCCATACGTAGGTTGATTATTGATTGTTATTGATTTCGTACGGTGCACACGTGCGATATGACCTTACCCCGGCCTGCGAAATGACTAAGCATTGGAGGTGCCAATCGCTTGGCTATGAGTCAAGTTCAGAGGCCTTCGTTTAGGAGTGAGTGAGAGCTGCGTGAACCTACTCACAATCATATGTAGAACTCATTTTGATAAGGATAGTAATGGATGTACCATTACATTTTAAACACGAAATGCGGAGTTTCGTTATGAAATAAGTTCTAATATGATATCCGGATCTGACTGTTCTAATGAATCTCCAACCCTGACTTTGAAGGGCGTTAAATCTAAGTTGCATGCAGTACCTGGTCACCTGTATATATTTGTTTGGCATATTGCTTGTTCATGCATTCATTTAGTTGAACTTAACTATTGTATAAACTTAATTGCTATAAGGTTGAAGGAAAATATCTCATTAAGTTAGTTAGCTTATACCCTTGTAGTCTTCTCTCGTAGGCCGACCTCTTTATGGAGTCGGGCCGCCGTATGCCCGAGGTTAGTTTTCTATACGGGGTCAGTATGGGAGCTGAATGAAAATAGAGAGTACTTTTAACTTATTATAGATTTGAATATGTAATTTTTATAATAGTCTAACTTCAGATACGTTTTAGATTCTGTATTTGTAAACTTTTATGTAAATAAACTATGTGTTATGTTTTTACAATATTATTATTTGTCATGCAATGATATTGCTTAAGCTTGCGCACTCTTGGTAGTTAATGGTAGATGTAGCCTTGTGTATCGCATAAAAGGGTCGTCGATTGTAAAGGAATTCAATCTGCAATCCTTTATATAGTATACGATGACTACCATGACTAGCCCCCTCGAGTCGTGACATCTTCCCTTTCCCTTTCACTGTTCTTTCCTTTTCAACTTTTCAACCATTTCATCCATAGTTAAGGGCAACTTAAGGTATGCTATTATGTTCTTATGTCTTACTTCATCTTCTTTATTAGTTAGAAGGAAAGAAGGTTAGGTTATGTGTAAACCCTACTTTTAGTAGGCTTAAGGTTTGATTAAGAGTACTTTCCGAACATTCTCAAGGATCAACTAAACTAAAAACTTAAGTTTATATTTAGAAATGAATTAAATTTTTTCAATTCAAAAGCCAATTATTGATAAAACCTGAGCTTGAAGAACTGCGAGCTCTAAAGTCACTTAAAACCCTAAACCCTAAAACCATTAAGGAATTTTAACCCTAAGTAATTAATCGATAATTTAATTTAAATAATTTCATTCAACTTTAGAAAATTTCACAATTTTATAAAAATCAAATCATAAATCACAAAACAATGCAAGATGAAAACCGTAAAATAATTTCTTATAAGACCATGCCCTTATCTTCATGTCTAAGCCTTACACATCAATAAGTAGACCAACCAATCATCTTAGATGACTTATCAATTGAGAGTTGGAATCATTTATCAATTAATAACTTATCAAATTCTAGTGATAAGACATTTTTCTTATCACCCCTTCACTTATACTACATATAGACAATTTTTCATAAGATTTCACATGCTTAACTTCATTAAATGAGACAAGACCATTCCATGACCCCAAAGGACATTAAATGGCAGATTTAAACAAGGACAAAAGGGGGGCCATGCTCTTGTCTTTCAACCATCAATCACTTTTTCTTACACACCATTATTCACCCTTTAATGCTTACATCATCAATAGTTACAATTGTTGACTTTTGTGTAAGCTATAAGACAACAATTTCAAAACATTTTAAACACTCATTCTCTCTCAATTCCAAGCGGCCACTCTCTCCCTTACTTCTCTCACTTTCAATTTCAATTTCACTTTCACATCTTCTTTCTCTCATTTGAAACAAACATAAAAAGGAGAAACAACCTTACCCCACAAAATCAACTTTGCCCCCACTTTTCCAAGCTTCACTCATGGCATTTCCTTCTCTTTTTCTTGTGTCATTTTCTTCCAACATCTAAGCTCTTCTAGAACCATTAGAACCTTCCACAAACCCCATTCCAAAAGATCAAACAATTCGGGTTTCCAAAGGTTACAAAAAGAGGAAGCAAAGTTAAGAGCTTAAGTGGAACCTTTGTGCACAACCATCGTGTTTTGCTTTAAGGATGAGTAAGTATTTCTTGTGATTAGTGAGTTAGTATTTATGTTAGGAGACTTTGATTTCTTGAAGATATAAGTATGATTTAAGTTGTTATAACAGCAAAGACTATTCTAAGAAACAAACTCATAAAACCCTTACATGAAGTTGAAATATGAGCATGTAAAGTTGGTGTTTTGTAAAGAGACTTGTTTAAGACTTTGAATGGAAGATTTTAAGTTGAGAAAATCTTGAAACAAGAACTTGAATAGAAGATGAGCATGCTGGACATGAGGGTTCAATAGTCATTTGGATGTTGATTTTATTTCCATTAAGTTAAACATGCTCAAATCTAGACTTAAGTTAAAGAAAAATTCATCACATGAAGTTTTATGAAGAAACCAACTTTATATGATATGAGCTATGATATGGAAGTTGTAATAAGTGTAAGATGTTCTATTTCTTTGTGTGAAGCATGAGTTAAAGAATCATCTTACGGAAGAAAAGTTAAGTTAAGTTATGATTTGGATACAAGTAGTTTAAGTGCATGATCTAACACCTAAACTTAAGGAAATGATGAAACAAGTTGAAAAAATAAGTAAAAACCCCTTGGAATCATCCCGATCAGATCTGGAACATGGGTAAAAGACACTTAAAAATATGATAAAAGTAAGTGAACAAAGTGAAAAGATCAACTAAAGCAAGTATAGTAAGTATACAAAGCCTAGAACTTTAAGTTGGGCCTTCAATAAAATTCTGATAAGCATTTTAAAACATTAAGAAAGGTTGTTTTGAAGCCCATAAGAAATCCACCTAAGACTCCATAGGCCCAATAAAGTCACTAACTTTAGTTTGAATAAAAAATAAGCCCATTTAACAACTTAAGCCCACTAAAGAGCCCATGAAATGGTTGTTAGCCTTATGAGTCTAAATCAAAGTTGTAAATATGATCTTAAGGAGTATTTTGAGCTTAGGATAAAATCTTAAGACCAAGCCTAAAGGATTTGTTAAGTTAGCAAAAAGCCCATTTACCAAACAAGGCCCAAAAGCACTCCAAAACATGAGGATTGCTACTGTTCCTTCCTATGGATAGATTTGTGTGCCTCATTTCAAAAATCTAACCTCACCACGTTAAAGTACACTCGAAAATGATGAAGATTGACTATAAGATCATAAAAATTGGATTTAAAACAAAAAAGTCATACACGATTGAACTTTTAAGTAAAAACCAGGAAAAGTTACGAAAACTAGTCAAAAGTGTAACTTAAGGAAATTTAAATTAGTTTTCTAAGATTATTTCAATCCCTTATAAATATTATTTCGATGACCAAGGGATACTGTGTACGGAGATGACTTGCCTCTAGATTACTTTGATTGATCCACATGGTAGAGTGAGTAAATTCCCATTGACTCTTTACTTGATTTTGCTTGTAGAATAGATGCACTTAAACTTATATATATGAATTTGGATGCTTGTGGGATATGGGAAATACATGTGTATGAATTTGTGGATGAATGCGATGACTTGTTAATTATATATAATAATGGGAATTGTTTGCATTATATATACATGTGAATTGTATGGAATGAAATTGTCTAATCACCTTGAAAATTGAGTTAATCATTATATGATTAATAAATCAAAATGAATTATGCATTCTCCATATTGCATATGGATAACACCGACTGCCACTTCACGTAAAAGATGAGAAGGGACTCATAGGAGGACGTGTCTCCTACAGGATTGGGCACTAACTATGTCATTATATATATTGAGTCTTTATCTTAAGCTGATGGGCTTGCTATGCATTGGGAGACGCCAACCGTTGGCAAGGGGCTAAGTCTTGTGGCTTCTACTTAGGGCGTGTATTTGTGGATTGCAGAGGCCACTACACTGCTAGACTTGGGATTTTAAAAATATGATTTGTTATTCAGTAAAGAAAGTATACATATATACATATAAAGTTTTGTTTTGGCTTAAGCACAATAGTGCAAATGAAATAAAACCCAAGGTCTCGAACCTGGATTTTGGTTTAGGTTGGTTAATTATCTCCAAACCCTAACTACAGGGGGCGTAATTCTGAGTCGTGTGCAATTCCTAGGTCACTGCATGCATTGTTTGGCATACTGATTGTTTATGCATTCATATGATTGTACATCTACTAAATTTTTGCCATATGGTACTGACGAGGGTATTTATCTCACTAAGCTTAAGCTTACACCCCGATAAATTTTTGTTGTTGCAGGAAAACCTCTTCACGAATCCAGGCTGAGGCATGCCTATGGTAAGTCTAGCGTAGGGATGGGTTGGAGCAATCAGAGAGCGAAGGGGACATTTTGTAATAGATTTATAGATATTTAGTTACTTTTACGTTTTTGCTCACAATACAGATTAAAATCTCTAATGCAGTTCTGTTATGAACTACATTTGCTTGTAATATTCTTTTGGTGTGGGTCTTATGAGCCCCACACAATTAGCTAATTATACTATAGAAGTAATTTTAGTTAAATTGCTCCATATTACTCATCTATGGGCCTAATGATAACGTATAGTGGAAGGAGCCTTATATGTCATATGAAAGGCTTATGATCAGTAAGGGGGTTGATAAGAGACCTTTATATGGTACATATTAACCTACCACGACAACGATACTGTTGGGTCGTGATATTATGTGTTGTATACATATATATATGTTGATCTAGGCTTAAAGTTGCAATCTTTACATGTGAAAGTGTAGAAATCATGGTGAAGAAGAAAGATGTGCATATGTATATATCCTTAAGTATATATATATAAGGATATACTAGAAGAATACAAGTATGGGAATTTTTGTACATAAGTATTTACCATATACATAACTTAAACTAGGACAAATACTAACAATATATACCTATACTATGCTAAATACACTCTTAAAACACAAAAAGAATAAAATTAGGGAAGTTTTCTTAAGAGGAAAATCTAGCATACGAAATTTATACAAAAACACGTATATGATCGTATAGGTATATAAGTATATGTATAAGTATAAATACGGTATAAGTATAAGTATATGTATAAGTATGCTAGTATACATATAAGTAGAGGAAATGTATAAGTATATGTACATTATGTATAAGTGTACATAAAACACATAATCATGAGATAAGGCTTAGGTAAGCAAAGGATGATGTAAGTAATGATGTAATCACATGATAACATAAGCCATGACATAAGCAAATGATGACCTAAGCGATGACACAAGCGATTGATGATGTAAATGATGACATAAGCATAGGTTTATAAAATAAGAAATAAAAAGAGTACATAATAATTAGGTACATAAACTAGTAAACCCTAATACACTTCCTAAATTGAGTGAAACTTCATTAAGTACATGAATTAGTAATACTAATGTAAAATTTCCTAAGTGTAAGAATCTAATAGTTAATCCAATCATTAAGTCCTAAACTAGGATATAAACATAAGCAATAAGAATAATTAAACTTCAATAAGATAAAATTTCAATAAATTTAACCCATATTGTAAAACACGGGTCTTAACGTCCAAAACGGACATCATCGTGTGAACGTACATCTGAAAACGATGAAAAACGACTATAGGTTCTTAAATATCGGAATTAGAATGAAAAAGTTACAAAATACATAAAGGAAGTCTCATAACTTACAAATATAAGAAAATAGTTACTATTAACTCTATTGAGTATGATAAACCCTATACACATTATACTTGGGTTATATTGGGGGAAACTAGATCAACTACAATAGACTTTTAGTTAACTAAAGAGTCTGACTTCTCAGAATACTTATAAGTGTTACTATATTTTAGGTGTTCAATATCGAGTTCTAGAAACCCCAAAGCTTGAAGAATGAGCAATAATCCAAGTAAGGGAGTTCTAATGACCTGTTACTTGCTTGTGTGTGTTACTTGTATGATGTTTTGCTGCTTGTGGTTTCTTGTATGTTTGAATGACTGTTCTGCTTGTATGCCATCATCTGTGTGATTGTTTTTATTTTAAATTAATAAATATAAATATCTGACCTAAATAACTGGTTTTATTCGTTGCATGTCTATGATCCAGTAAACGTATGAATGGAGAGTACTAGCTTTGCAAAATGTTGAAAAGGGTATTTTTGGAAAAAGGTTTTCCTAATCTTAAATGTATTTTGTATGATTTTGATAAGGGTTGCAGTGCCAGAAATGATATTTTATCGTTAAGATAAAGCTAGCACGGGTTCTCCACTTGATAGCGAGAGGACTTGCTTTATTATGCCTATAAGACCTTGGTTAATTTTGGTTGCGAGAGGACTCGTAAGTTGGTGCCCGAGGAGCCTTGCAGGGTGGATAGTCCTAGTTTAGAATCCCTCTATTTGGATTGAAACTCTTTTCTCGACTAGGGTAATAGTCGAGTGTTGCCTAGAGGGGTGGTGCCCCTATGTAGCCTCATGCAGTTAAACTGAGGTGCCCTATGCAGGTAAGTACAGAGGATAATTAAAGTGTAAACGATGTAATTCTACACCTTCCATAGTTCTGGACTCCTATGGATGTGTTGCTTGCATTATTGCATTCATTTTGTATGTAGATAACTTACTTACATATGTGATAATAATGTGTGAAAACTTGCTTAACCGATAGTGGTGAGGAACGAACTCACTGGGTTGTTATATGCTCACTCCCTCATAGATTCTCTTGCAGGTTTACTTACATTAGGATTGGGATAAGTCTTGAGTGCCAAGTATGAGATAAAGATATATATCTTAGTATTAAGAATAGTTGAGTACTCTTTAGATGATACATAAACATCCTTTATTGATAATTTAATTTTTCTTGTATTTCTTTTGTAATGTTGGTATATCCTATCTTATTATTTGGTAGGGGATACCGATTCTCTGCTGTTCTGAGGAACTATGGGATATTAGACACCCATAGTTATTTATATTTGTATTCTATAGTAAATTAATTGCTTAAAAATCAGTAACCTTAGTGATCAATCATTTAAAGTCTTGCAATCTCTAACTTGCAAGGCGATTTCCATATCATGGGTACACACGCGTTATGGAAATTTTAGGTAATCCTATTAGGCTTCCTTTAGGGTCTTGACAGATAAAGTCCATCAGAACCACAGAGAATCGGTATCCCCTACCAAATGCTAAGATAAGGTAAAATAACTTGCTAATTTACAAGGAATACTACATAATCTTATCATATGAGTATTCTCTACATAAATTGTTTCTATACCATTATACACTTTTCAATCAACCTTAACATTGCCAACCCTATCTCCAATTTGTACTCTGCTCTCAAGCTTATCACCATCCCTGCTTATAAGAAACTTACAAAAGAAGCTATAAGGGAATGAGTAAACTACGGCTCAGTGAGTTCGTTCCTCATCACTACCGTCAAGTGAGTTATCAAACATTATTAGCACACATACAAGCTATCTATATACGAAATGAATACAAGCGTGATAAATGCAAGCAACACATCCATAAGAGTTTGAAACTATGGAAAATATAGAGTTACGTCGTTTACATGTTGATTTTTCCTCCGTACTTACCTGTACAAAGCACCTCACCTTAACTGCATGAGACTACTTAGGGGCACGATCCCACCAGACATTACTCGACTATTAACCTAGTCCGAGAATCAACAATTAATATAGGTGAACCCTAACTAAGGCCACTCACCAAACATATCAAAAGCCCTTTGGGCACAAATATGTGAGTCCATCTTGCCATCAACAAACATCCAAGGCCTCACGAGTACAAATATGCGAGTTTTCTCGTAAACGATTAAAGATACTATGCTAATTTTGCCTTAACAGTGAAGATATCACTTACGGATTTATAAGCCTTTTTAGAAATCATTTTAAATTGTATTTAAGATAGGAAAAACGTTTGAAAACACTTTTCTAAAATATTTACAAAGCTAACACTCTCTATTAGTGTACTAGTTAGATCATAGACATGCAACAATTATAACTGGTTTCTTTAGTTGAATAGTTACATTTACCAGTTTCAGAAAGTGATCACATGAATAATAGCACACAAAGCAATTAGGTATTCAACAAACAATCAATATCAATCCACAAGCAGCATGCAAATAACAAATAGTAAGCAGATAGTAGATCATAAAAACTCCCTCACCTAGGTTGTGCTCACTTTCCTAGCCTTTGAGAATTCCTGGACTTAATAATCGAATACCTAAAAGATGAGAAAGCCTATGAGTATTCTGAAAAACTAAGTTTTTCTTATTAACTAAATATCTATCATAATTTGCCTAGTTTTTCACTATACCTCAAGTATGATATAAATATAGTTTAATTTAGATATTTTACTCAATTATTTTAAATTTTCAATCGCGTATAACTTTTCCGATTTGGCTTGGATCTTTATGAACTTATAGTCCATTTTAATCGTTTTCGAACGTACTTTCTCATAGCGAGATCCATTTTGGATGTTGTAACTTACAGTTTTGACGATGATGAAAAAATGTCACAAACTTTATTATTTTGATTTAAAAAGTTATAAAATATTAACTTAGGCTTTTCTTAGTATAATTACGATTTATTAATTATTTTTATTGTATATACTATAATTTCCTATTTTTGCTTATTTTTGAGATTTTAGAATTATTAAATCAAAATTTTCCTACTTTATTATTTTTCTACTTAATTAATTATTTATTAATATTATTAGTTATGAAAATTACTTAATTTTTTATATATGTGATGATGTGACAATACATGAGAGGGCCAAGTGTCACACTTGCATACTTTTCATAATTTTCCATTACTTTCCTATATTGTACGGTATGATTATATATATATATATAAATATTTATTATTATATTTCATTAAATTTTCCAATTTACTTAGTTATTATTCTTTTTTCCAATTTACGGTATTTATATATATATATATAATATATNTATACTCGTATTTTTATGTATACATCACTATTCATATATGTACATTTATACATATACTATACTTTATATAATAAATTATTCTAACCTTTCTTATACATTATGTACAAGTGTAATATACACTTATTTATACTTTATATACTTATGTACACATACAGTTGTACCATATATGTGTATATATACTAAAATACAAAATATTAATAATAATAATATATATACATCTTCACATCCCACTATATATATACATATATCTACAAATATGTAAAGATTCTTATAAATAAAAAATAATAAGTATATATACATAAGTACATACTCCTATTATACACACACACACACACACATACACACACACACACACACACACATATATATATATATACACCATATAATATGAAATATTAAGTATATTATATACATATATGTCTATGCTTACTGCATATATATATATATACGTAAAGGAAATACTAAATACGTACATATATACATAAATAAGAAAATAAATAATACATGTATATATATATATCATATACGTATACTTATTTTTATACCTTATATAATAAAATAAATACATCATATACTTAAAATGAATACTAAGTACATATATATACAAAAATACACAGTACATGTATATACATATCATATACTAAAATAATTGCTAAGTATATACACATATATATATATATTCATTTATACATACATATTATATTCAAGAAAAATACTATGTACATATACACATACATACTTAATTACATATACATGCACATGCCTAAGGAAATACATAGCATATATATACTATATACACATACATGTACATACTTTATACTATATATATTATACATATATATATTTACGTATACATACATAAATAATTAAGTGAATAAATAAAATACCCAATATACATGTACATGTTATAATGTATATATCCATGTACAAAAATAAATAAATAAACTTACCAATTTCTTTAATAAATCAAATGATAGAAATCCTTTTTCTTCTTCTTGTTCTTGTTCGTCTCCTTATTGTGCTTACTAAGTTTGTGTGTTTGTGTGCTTTGTTTGTTTGTTTTTTCTTTTTTTTTTTCTGGTTTTGTTTGCTTCCAAGATCCAAACGTATAGAAGGTAGGAGGATGAAGCAAATGCAAATGGAAATAAGGAAGAAAATCTAATTAGATCAAGCATTAATTAAGACTGGATATTTTTTTTAATTAATTTGTCCTTTGTTACATAATTTGGTAACACTTGGATGACTTAATTTAGCACATGGGCTACTGCACATTGTAGCTAAAATTCATGTGGAGAAAAAAAAAAATTGAAAAGAAGGAAAGAGAAAAGAAAAAGAAAGAAAAAGAAAAAGAAAAATTATATGTAATTTTTCTAATCATAAAAATAATAATAATAACATTTATAAATTAATTTTTAGAATTTTATGAAAATTTATTAATTTAATTGGTACCCATTACAATTAAAATTTTTACGAGTTATTTCAACGTTTTAGTTAAAAGTTTTCGCGATTTAGTTGATAATTATAATCAACTGTGATTATATCACTATTAAGTGATATTTATTCATTTTATAAGTTTAAAGTTATAGTTTTAAGGTTTCAATCAAATTCGGGTTTGATTTCAAGTATTTATGCATACATTGAATTTAAGGTTTTTTGTACGCAATTTAGGTTTCAATTAAAATTTTAGGGTTTTTATTGCTTATAATATATTCAAATTTATAATTTATTAAATTTTTATCTTGCTCGGCTTTAACAACTCATGAAGTCATTTACAGTATTAAGGTTCAATTCTACTCTTAAATAGCTAAATTTGCGAGGTTTACATATTTGTTTCGTTTGAGGGCAAGAACATGGTAGGAAACAAAGAGAGGAAACCTAAGGCACCCCATTACATTAGAAGATTTTAGAGGGGAATTCTTGAGGTATTACCTCTCAAAGAGCTTGCGGGTAAAATACAATGATGAATTGTTTGCAATTAAAAGAGGAAACTGTACAGTCGAGCAGTATGAGGCAGACTTTACATGCCTACTCCATTTTGTTCCACTTGAATATCATAACAGTGATTAGACGAAGAAGTAGATTTTTGTGAGGGTACTGGACCTCGAATTAAAAAAGGAAGGCTTTGGAATTTTAGCTAAGGACTTATAATGAGGTTGTAGAGAAAGAAAAAGTGTTTGAGATCGCCAAAAGGTAAGGAGAAGAAATGTTGAAACCAAAAGTGACTATTTTTGGAAAAAAAGGCCATTTGAAGGGCCTGGAAGTTTGAGTTCCAAGGTAAGAAAGAATCTAAGACCCTATAAATTGATCTATAAGAAGAATGGAAATGGGAATGGAATGGTTACTTGTTGGAAATGCAAGGGGAACCCAAATCTGCTATATATTTGACACGGGTTTGCTGTAATGCTGATACTATGGCGAATGCATCTATCGTCATTAATGCATAAATAAAGATACCAATTAGTAGTGATTGAATTCCTTCTATGGTTCCACATGAGAAACTAGTATGAATATAACCTACATGTCCAATTGAACCATGAGCTAGAGGTCTTTTGACTTTCGTTTGGGCCATGGCGACCAGTGCTCCTAAGATCATAGAAGCAATGCTGTAGAAAAAGAAGATTTGTTGCAATGTAGCTCGAACAACTATCCCCGAGATTATGTTCAGCTCAGAAACAAGTGTTACTTTTGTAAAGAAAGAGGTCACTTAGTAGCAAATTCTTTGAAGAAGACCACTACAATATGCTATATTTACAAACAAGTGGGACATTTTGCTAACACCTACCTTCAGTATCAGAATGACATTGTACGGATTGTAGGACGCCTTAGGATGGGGAAGATAGTTAGAGGAAATGGCCAGAGACCAAGAGCTGTGAATGCCACCCGAGTCTATAATCTGGAGGGAGGATAGGATTATGAGGAGCATCCTAAGGAGGAGATAGTCTACTATGAAAAAGTAGAAGATATTGTAGATACTAAGCTGATTACAAGTATGTTTCTTAAACTCTCTTTTAAGTTGAGTTATGTTATTATGTATGTTTTAGTGATAAGAGGCTAAATTGATTAACTTAATAACAAGAATTTTAAAGTTCAACAATTGTACCTTGTAAAACTCAACTTTAATTTGATCTAGGGAATGTCGATATAAAGGAACATTCAATGTATACCTTGTTTGACACTGGAGCGACTCATTCCTTTGCTGCCCTCGTAGTAGTGAAAAGAGTTAAGTTACCTGTAAGTGTCACCAAATTAAGTTTCAATGTGCAAACCCCTATGGAAAGCGTGGTCACTACTAAAGAGATGGTGAAGAAGTGCCTACTCAACATACAAGGTCACGACAATATAATGAATCTCATCATCCTCGACTTGGGAAAATATGAAATGATTTTGGGTATGAATTGGATGACATCGTATGGAGCTATAGTTGATTGTAAAAAGAAGAAAGTATGTCTTAAGGATGTAAAAGGATTCAAGGTGGAGTTCCAAGGAGAATCAACGATAGTAGGAACACAAGAACTATGCTCCTTTGAGCTAATGTTGGAGACAAGTTGGATAAACACCACTAAAGTTAAATCGAAGCAACCATGAATAAAGGATATTTAAGTGGTAAATGAATTTCCTAACGTATTTCCAAAAGAGCTACTAGGGTTGCCACCAAAAAGAGAGATTGATTTCATCATTGATTTGATGCCTAGAACCAAGCCAATTTCTAAGGCACCTTACAAGATGGCTCCCATAGAATTGAAGGAGTTAAAGAAACAGCTTCAAGAGTTATTAGACCAAGGCTTCATTAAACTAAGTATCTCACCTTAAGGAGCACCTGTTTTGTTTGTTAAGAAGAAGGATGATTCTCTTCGACTCTATATTGACTATAGAAAACTAAACCGAGTCACCGTAAAGAACAAGTGTCCTTTACCCCGTATTGATGACTTGTTCGATCAATTGCAAGGTATGAGTGTATTCTCCCATATTGATTGAGATCGGGATATCACCAACTAGGGATCAAACCGGAGGATGTGCCTAAGATAGCATTCAAGACAAGATATGGACATTATAAGTTTTTAGTGATGCTGTTCGGACTGACTAATGCGCCTGTGATATTCATGGATTTGATGAACAGAGTTTTCAAAGCACATTTGGACAAGTGTGTAATTATGTTCATTGAGATATTTTGGTGTATTCATCAACCCCAAAAACAACATCAAAAACACTTGAGACTAGTGTTACAGACCATAAGGAAACACAAGCTATATGCCAAGATATCCAAGTGTGATTTCTAATTGAAGGAGATATCCTTTTTAGGACATGTCGTTTCAGGAGAAGGAACTAAAGTAGACCCTAAAAAGATAAGAGCTATCATTGATTGGAAAAGGCCTAAAAACATCACTGAAGTGCGAAGTTTTCTTGGTTTGGCTGGATATTATCAAAACTTTGTAAAAGACTTTTTGAAAATTGCTAAACCACTTACTTAACTGACTTAGAAGAATGAAAGGTTTGAGAGGAATGAGGAAAGAGAAGAAAGCTTTCAAGAGTTCAAGAGGAGATTGATTTTATTAGTTTTACCCAATAATGATGCATCTACGAATGTTCTCGGGTGTGTATTGATGCAAAATGAAAAAAGTGATCGCTTATGCTTCGCGACAATTGCAACCACATGAGTGGAATTACCCCACTCATGACTTAGAGCTAGCAGCTATAGTATTTGCACTAAAGATATGGAGGAATTACTTATATGGTGTTAAGTGTGAGATTTGCACAGATCACAAGATCTTGACATACCAGTTCACCCAGAAGGAGTTGAACATGAGACAATGACGTTGGCTAGAGTTGATAAAGGATTATGATCTCAACATCAATTACTATCGTGGGAGAGTGAATGCAGTAGCTAATGCCTTAAGTTGGAAGAACCATGTAGAAGTTGCATCCCTTCTCACTAAGCGAAAAGAATTGATGAAGGAATTTGAGAAGATGAACTTGGAATTCTCATAGCATGAAGTAGATGTTGAGTTATCAAAATTAGTCCTCGAGCCGACATTGCAAAAAAGAATCCAAGAAGCACAACAAGAGGACCCTACTCTACAACACGTAAGAGAATAGATGATACTTAGAAGGTACATGGATTTCAATCAAGACGAAGATGGAATGATTCGGATGAAAGGATGTATATGTGTAGACAACCTAACTTAGGAAAAAGATTTTGAAGGAAGCCTACTATTTTGGATATACGGTACATCTTAGAGGAACCAAAATGTACCAAGATCTCAAGAAGAATTTTTGGTAGAGTGGAATGAAGTAAGATGTTGCAAGCTATGTGCTCAAGTATGACACTTGCCAAAGAGTCAAGGCAGAGCACTAGCGACCAAGAGGATTGTTGCAATCCTTATCAGTCCCTGAGTAGAAATGGGACCAAATCACCATGGATTTTGTGTGTGGATTGCCTTAAACAACAGTAAACCATGATGCTGTATAGGTGGTAGTAGATCAACTCATGAAGTCAGTATACTTTCTACCCGTCAATAAGACCTATTCCCTAGAAAGGTTAGCTAATTTATATTTGAAGGTGATAATACGCTCACATGGAGTGCCAGCTGGAATAGTGTCCAATAGAGATCCGAGGTTTATATCTAAATTCTAGGCAAGTTTGCAAAAGGTGTTGGGAATGACTTTGAAGTTCAGTACATATAACGACCCAATAGTATCGTTGTCGTGATAGGTCGCCGTGTACCGTATAAAGGTCTATTATCAACCCCCTTGCTAATCATAGGCCTTTCATACGACACACAAGACTCCTTCAACTCTACGTTACCACTAGGCCCATAAACAAGTAATATAGAGCAATTTAACTAAAATTTCTTCTATGTTATAAATTAACTAATTTTGTGGGCTCGTGAGACCTACACCAAAACAATATTATAAAAAAATGCAGTTCATAACGGAACTGCATAAAATCTAAGTTATGTGCAGAAACATAAAAGTATCTAAATATCTATAATCTATTACAAAATGTCCTCTTCGCTCTCTGATTGCTCCAACCCGTCTCTACACGAGACTTACCACGGGCATGCCTCGGCCCAGATTGATGAAGAGGTTCTCCTGCATCAATAAAAATTTATAGGGATGTAAGCTTATGCTTAGTGAGATAAATGCCTTCGTCAGTACTACATAGCAAAAGTTTATTATATGCACAATCATATGAATGCACGAACAATCAGTATGCCAAACAACGCATGCAGTGACTTAGGATCTGCATACGACTCAGAATTACGCCCCTTGAAGTCAGGGTTTGGAGATAATTAACCGACCCAAACCAAAATCCAGGTTCTAGATCTTGGGTTTTATTCATTTGCACTATCGTGCTCATGCCAAAACAAAACTCTCTATATATATATATATATGTATACTTCCATTACCAAAATTAAATCATATCTTTTAAAATCCCAAGTCTAGCGGTGTGGTGGCCTCCGCAATCCACAATCACATGCCCTAAGTAGAAGCCACATTACTCGACCCTTCGCCGACGGTTGGCGTCTCCTGGCGCCTAGTGAGCCCATTAGCTGAAGACAGAGACTCAATATATATGATGGCATAGCTAGTGCCCAATCCTACAGGAAACTCGTATTCCTGTGAGTCCCTTCCCATCTTCTATATGAAGCAGCAGTCGGTGTTATCCGTATGCAATATGGGGTATGCATGATTCATTTTGATTTCTTAATCGTATAAGTAATTAACTCGATTTTCAGGGTGATCAGACAATTTCATTCCATACAATTCACATGTGTATATAATGTAAGCAATTCCTATTATTAGATATAATTAACAAGTCATCACATTCATCCATAGATTCATACACATGCATTTCCCATGTCCCACAAGCATCCAAATTTATATATATAAGTTTAGGTGCATCTATTCTACAAGCAAAATCAAGTAAAGAGTCATCGGGAATTTACTCACTCTGCCATATGGGTCAGTCAAAGTAATCCGGAGGCAATTCGTCTCCGTAAACAGTGTCCCCTGGTCATTGAAATAATTTTTATAAGGAATTGAAGCAAACTTAAGAAACTAAGTAAATTTTCCTTAAGTTATATCCTTGATTAGTTTTCGTAATTTTTCCCGGTTTTTACTCAAAGTTCAATCACTTATAACTTTTTCGTTTTAAATCCGATTTTTATGATCTTATAGTCAATCTTCATCGTTTTCGAGTGTACTTTAACATGGTAAAGTTATATTTTCGAAATGAGGTATACAATTCTGTCCATGGGTCAGAACAGTAGTGTTCCTCATGTGTTGGAGTGTTTTTGGGCCTTGTTTGGTAAATGGGCTTTTTGATAACTTGAGGAATCCTTTGGGCTTGGTCTTAATATTTTATCCTAAGCTTAAAATATTCCTTAAGATCAGATTTACAACTTTGATTTATATTCCTAAGGCTAACAACCACTTCTTGGGCCCTTTAGTGGGCTTAAGTTGTCAAATGGGCTTGTTTTTTGTTTAAACTAAAGTTAATGACTTTGGTGGGCTTATGGTGTCGCGACCTGAGGGGGCTAGTCGTGGCAATCATTGTATACCGTACAAAGGATTGTAGATCGAGTTCCCTTACAATCGACGACCCTTTTATACGATACACAAGGCTACAACTACTATTAACTACCAAGAGTGCGCAAGCTTAAGCAATAGCATTTCATGACAAATAATAATATAGAAAACATAACACATAATTTATGTGTATAAAAGTTTACAGATATAGCGTTTGAAACATGTCTAAAGTCAGACTAATATAAAAATTATATATTCAACTCTACATTTAGTCAAAAGTACTCTCTGTCCTCAAATAGCTCCCACATTGATGCCGTAAAGAAAGCTAACCTCGAGCATACGACGGCCTGACTCCACAAATAAGTCGGCCTGCAAGAGAAGTCTACGAGGGTATAAGCTTACTAGCTTAGTGAGATATTTTCCCTCAACTATACAGCAGTCAAGTTATACCACAGTTAAGTTCAACCAAATGAATGCATGAACAAGCAGTGTGCCAAACAAATACATGCAAGTGACCAGGTACTGCATATAACTAAGATTTAACGCCCTTCGAAGTTAGGGTTAGAGATTCTTTGGTACAGTCAGATCCGGGTATCATATTAGAACTTATTTCATAACGAAACTCCGCGTTTCGTATTTAAAATGTAATGGTACATCCATTACCAGCTTTATCAAAATAAGTTCTACATATGATTGTGAGTAGGTTCACGCAGCCCTCACTTACCCCTAAACGAAAGCCTCTAGACTCGACCCATAGCTAGGCGGTTGGAGCCTCCAATGCCTAGTCATCCCGTGGGCAAGGGTAAGGTCATATCGCACGTATGCACCATACGAAATCAACAACATTCAATAATCAACCCAAGTATGGCCTCTCGCTACCTCCGTGTAATGTGACTACCCGGAAATAGTTATGCAATGCATGATTCATGAATGATCCAAGTTAATTTTTTTAGTCGAATAAAAGTTAAGTCGTATTTAATCAGTGATCATTCCAAGTCACAAACAATCAATCTATTGAATCTACTATGCATTAAACATTATATTATTGAACTTTAAAGTAGATTCACAATTCACAACAATTATCATGCACAATCATAACCCAACCCCATACACATTCATTTATACATCATAATTTAGATTCGCTACTTACAAGCACAAACAAGTATGGAATCATAAGGAAAAACTCACTTGGCCACTGCTAGCTCAGGGATCGTAATAGTCGGTGGGCAGCTCAGGGTTGATATCGAGATTACCTGAGAATAAGGAAGGGAATTTAAAACTAACTAGAGTTATAATATGTAAGGTTTATTTCACTTAGTTACGTGAAACTATCGATTCGAGCTTTTTATCGAATCATATGTAACTTTTTCGTTTTAGCTCGGATTGTTATGAACTTATAGTCCATTTTGATCGTTTTTGAGCGTATTTTTCCGTAACAAGGTCCGTTTTGGACGTTGTGACTCGTAACTTAAATTGTGATACAAAAATATTAGAAAAATTATTATTTAAATTTAAAAATTATAAAATATTGATTTTCGCTTTTTCGTAACATATTTATAATTTAATAATTCTTTAAATCATATATTTGTTATTTTTATTATTTTGGGTATATTTTCCTATTTTTCTCCTTTTCTTATTTTTTTCTTGTGTACCTTACGATTATACATATATATATATATTCCAATACTTATAATATATAGTTTATGGTTTATGTTATTGTAAAATCATAAATTACGGTATCATATATATATACACTATATATATTACACGTATGATATATGTATATGTATTTATTTAAAACATACTCTTATACACATATTCATATATTTACATATATTTTGTATTTATTTATTTATATGTCTTACATGTATATATATACCTAGAAAAACATTCGGCATACATATATGTTCGGCATACATACCCATAAATATATACTATACATTTCATACATAATATA
>JAMXBB010000006.1:81124093-81153136 GCA_024138015.1 Lumnitzera littorea | reverse complement strand
TAAAAAATTAATAACAATTGGTGATTTGCAAAATGAAATCAACATCCAAAAATAAGAAATAAAAGAATTAAAACTAATGCAAATAAAATTCCAAAAAGAACTTCTTGAATTAAATAAGAAAATAATCCAAGAAGATAATTCTGAAACTTTAAATGAAGAAACATTACCAACATTTGAAAATAATGATTATTTAATGCATCTTGTTTAAATAACAACAAGAAAATGGTTAATTAATATATCAATTAGAATTAATGATGAATTTATTTTACAAACACCTGCTCTATTTGATATTGGTGCAGATTTAAATTATTAGAGAAAGCTTAATTCCAACCAAATATTTTGAAAAAACTAGCCAATCTCTAAGTTCTGCATCGGGTAACAAATTATGCATCAAATATAAATTGTCTAATGTTAAAGTATTAAAGGATAATGCTTCATATAAAACTTCTTTTATACTTGTAAAAAATTTGAATAAAAATGTTATTTTAGGAATGCCATTCATAAGCTAAATCCAATCATTTCTTGTAGATGAAGATGGAATTAAAACACAATACCTAAAAAAAGAAATAGTGTTCAAATTTATCACAAAACCACAAACCAAATACATAAATCAATTAAAAACTCGTGAATTAAATTGTTTAATACAATACAAAGAAAATCATTTGATGTATTTAAAAAATGATCTTGAATTTAAAAGAATTGAAGACCAACTGAATAATAACAAAAATTAAAAATTAAAAATTTCTCAATTAGAATCTGAAATAAAAAATTCAATTTATTCTACACTCCCCAATGCATTTTGGAATAGAAAATCACATATTGTAAATCTAACATATGAAATTGGTTTTAATGAAAAGAATATTTCAACAAAAGCTAGACCATCTCAAATGAACAATGAAGTCTTGAACCATTGTAAAAATGAAATAAGAGACTTACTTAATAAAAAATTAATCAAAAAAAGTAAATATCCATGGAGCAATTTTGTTTTTTATGTCAATAAAAATACAGAAATAGAAGGAGGTATCTCAAGGTCAGTAATTAATTATAAACCTCTTAATACTATTCTGAAATGGATCAAATATCCAATACTCAATAAAAAGGATTTACTTAATAGGTTGAATAATGCCAAAATATTCTCGAAATTTGATATGAAATCTGGATTTTGGTAAATTCAGATTGAGGAAAGTGATAGGTACAAAACTACCTTCATCGTTCCTTTTGGTTAATTCGAGTGGAATGTAATGCCATTTGGATTTAAAAATGCTCCTTCTGAATTTCAAAGAATAATGAATGAAATTTTTAATGATTATGTTAATTTTATAATAATCTATATAGATGACGTTTAAATATTTTCATCTAATACAAATCAACATTTCAAGCATATAAAAATTTTCATTAATATAGTAAAAAATAATGGTTTACTAGTTTCACCTTCTAAGATTAGTCTCTTCCAGACTAAAATTAGATTCTTAAGTTTTAATATTCATAATGGAATAATAATTCCAATATAAAGATCTATAGAATTCACTGAAAAGTTTCCTGATGAAATAAAAGATAAAAATCAACTCCAAAGGTTTTTAGGAAGTTTAAATTATGTTGTAGATTTTTTCCCAAATCTCAATATAATATTTAAGCCATTATATCAAAGGTTAAAGAAAAATCTACCTCAATGGACAAATGAACATACAAATACAATAAAATTAATCAAACAAAGAATTAAAAAGATTCCTTGTTTGCTTATAGCAGATCCCACTCGACCAAAAGTGGTAGAAACTGATGCTTCTATTTTAGGATTCAGAGGAATTCTAAAACAGAAACAAGATAATAAGGAATACATTGTTTAATTTGTATCAAAAAATTGGAATGATTGTCAAAGTAACTATTTTACAATTAAAAAGGAAATTTTAGCTATTGTCTTAACAATTTCTAAATTCCAAAGAGATTTGTTAAATCAGAAATTTCTTTTACGAATTGATTGTAAAGCGACTAAAAATGTTTTATTAAAAGATATTCAAAATATTACATCAAAACAAAATTTTGCCAGATAGCAATCCATTCTTTCTATATTTGATTTTGAAATAGAGCATATCAAGGGATTTTTAAATTCTCTTCCTAATTTCCTTACTCGTGAATTTTTTCAAGGAGATGCCTCCCAAAAAAGAGAAGGATAAAGGAAAAGAGAAAATCTCCTCAACTTCTAGTAAAGAATTAACCAATCTCAAATCATGGTTAGATGTATATAAATCATCTAACACCCCATTAACAATCAAAGAGGAATCCTCTTCTAGGACCTCGAAACTAATGTCTTCAAATAATCAATCAATTTCCAATATCCAATCCAATGAAGTTCTTTCAAAATTAGCTGATATGGAACCAACCCTTGGTTTGCTTAAGGCAATCTCAATAGTCTTACAATCAGAAAATAAAGTCCCAATGTTGCTCGAAATTCCTCAACCAATAGAAAGTCAGAGAAAAAATTAGAACTTTTAGCTCACTAAAATATCAACTCCAATATCTATTGGATTAATGCTTGCAAATCAAAGGTCAAAATTTTTTATAAAACCTATTTCTAGATATGTTTTCTCTATAGAAGAAGACATATCAGAAAAGGATCCCTTTAAATTTGCAAGAAAAATATTTACAAAAGACTTTTATTATATACCATATGATATTTACAAAACAATTCAGTTTTATGAAAAAATCTTGATTGAAACTAGATCAATAAGATTCAAACATTTTGAAAAGGAAGGAATGATCAGCTATTCTACAGCTAGAATACTAAGAGTAATCAGTTTGAAAGAATGGCGGACTCATCAACCACTCCAATAAAACTCAATATAGAACCATTTTCTGCACAACTAAATCATCGAGCCACTTATAATTATTATGATTATAAGCAGGTATGGTGGAATGTGTTTTATTAAATAAATCCAAAAAGATCACATACTTGGTTAATATTTTTTTATAATTGTTCTTCTTTAAATCTTCCTAACTGGTTTGCATACTGGTGGGAACAATTTAGTGCAACTTTTGAAATCATTCATGAAAATGCCAGAGATGGCTTCAATACTTTCATAAAAGAATACAATCTTACATCTCATGAAAAAAATTTTCAAAAAGAGATGTTATATTTTGTTCATATTGGAATATCTTGGGTCATGGCTTGGTGGTTTGATTACAAGCCAAATCGAACATCAAATACAATCAATCTGGTTAGAATGTACAAAGTCAAATGGTGAGACAGCTTCAAAATATGGAATAGGTGTGAAAAGGATTCAATTTTAAATTAGATCAAGACGAATTCCTCGACTTCGCCATCTAAAATTGCAACTCCATAATATCACAATAGAGGATTTCTAATTTCTTCACTGGCAAGTGCAACTTCTTCAGACCAAATAAAACAAATTTTGGAAAGGGTATTGGCAAATATCAATGAATCAGCCTAGGAATCAAGTTCAAACTCAGACTCCACATCTCACCATAGCAGAAATACCAATGAAGATGACTGCTATGGAATAGATTTAGGAGATCCATGAATGTTGTATCTTTTTGCACCGTAAAGTAGAAATACGGTATTTTACACACGTATCACAGTACATAGTATTATTAATCTCAATCATTTGACATATGTCTGCCATAATACTACTGTTTCTACGATACTCTATTGGCCACTATACTACTATTCATAACAGTAACCGATCGAAATTTTTTATAAAACACATCCTTCTGAATCAGAAAACCAAGGTAAAAAACATACACAACTCTTCTCACCTCTCCCATCCTCTCTACTTCCATCTCTTCTCCTCTCTCCTCTACTTCTCTCATACAACTCATCTTCCTTTCTTTCCTACTTTCAACTTTGATTTCCAACAATCAATCAAATATTTCCTAAAGCATAATTGTTTGCTTCTCTTTGTTCTGGAGATAAAATACTCTTACCTCTCAATATTTCAATATTTCTTTCAATATCCGTTTATGCTCTTATATTTTGTACAAATTAGTTTCAATTAATAAAATTTCTGTTTAATTAATTCTTCTTTTACATTACATCTCGTGTGGGGAATCTCCAATCAATTTAGGTGTAATTCCATGAGATTTTATTTGTCTATTTAATTACTAGCAAATCAAAACCCCATAATCGACCGGTATCACCACCTTTGGAGGTTTCATACTTGCATAAAACCCCACTAGTCTTGGCACTGCTGCCTGTAGTGGTTTTAATTATAGTTTGCATGCATATTTGTGTCACAATTTATTACTGATATTCATATTTATAAATATCTGGATAGTGCAATAGAATTTCTTGAGTGGTATTATACTAATATAATTGATAGTAAATGGTACTAATAATATGTTTTGTTATGTAAATGTCTAAACAATATAATCCACAAAATTGGGAAGAAGAAGCTAAAGCTTTACAATATTTGTTTAGTACTATAGTCTGGGTAGAACACTTTCATAAGAATTATCTTTGGCTTGCTTTCAATGTAATCAATTTTCTTGATCATTAATAAAATCAAATTTTGTAAAATATGTTTGTAGATTATAATCCTTTTCGTGAAAACAAACAGGATATAGAATTGTTTTATAACTATCTAATAGATTGTATAATATTTCTTGAAAGATTCCATGAATTATATTTCTGGCTATTAAATGTTGAAGTTTAATGTCTCAAAACATAAAAGATAATAACGGAGAAGATTTAATTGAATACAACCAATATTTAGAAGACACAATAGAATTTTTGTTTTATATAATTTGGGCCTATTCTCTACTTAGAGATAGGTTTTATTTAGCTGACATATATTTTAGACAATAAATAATATTTTCCTCTCTTATTAAGAATAGTATCTCCTAGGTGGTGTCTTTGGTATTCTACTACGTCTATGTTGGGAACTATGATTATTCCACAAGTTCATAAGATTCCTCAAATTACGAACTTTAGCTATTCTCAATCACGAAACCAAGTAATCCTTCCCTTTGGGAACTTAGTTCGATCTACAAGAACCTTTGTTGTTCTTGAAATTAGCTTTAGCTACTTAAGAATCTTAGTTATCCTTACATTAGGAACACTGGGTATCCTTATAAATGGGATCAACTAATTCATCTTTTCATGATCTTAGGTCATTCCATATGTCCCATACAATCCTTAGATTTGGAACTTTGTTTATCCTCGATTGCAAAATCAAGTGGTACATCTTATTTAAAACTAAGATTATTATGCAAGTTCTTGTGAACCCATGAAGTTCGGTTATTCTTGATCGTGAAATCAATTAATCATATTATTAGGATCTAATGCTATTCTAGAAGTTCTTTTGAATCCTCAGATTATGTTTCCTTATTATTCTCAATCATGAAACTAGGTAATCCTTCATTCTAGGAGCTTTGTTTGTTCAATAAGAAGCCTTAGTTATTTACGAAAGAAGCCTTGCCCATTTAGGCATCGCTGTTATCATCATATTAGGAAACTTGGTGACCTCAGTCGTGAAATCAAGTAATTCATCTTTCTAATATCTATTTTTTTTTTTCCACACGTTCCCTAGAATCCTTAGATTTCAAACGTTGCCTATCCTGATCATCAAATCGAGCAATCCTTCTTACTCTGAACTTAGGTCATCTAACAAGAGCATTCATTATTCTTGATTGAATCTTTTGCTATTTGGGAGTCTTATTATCCTTAGGTTAGGGACTTTGGTTATTCCGAATTGTCAAATCAGGTAATCTATCCCTCGGGGAGCTGGGGTGATTCCAAAACCTCATAGGAATCCTCACATTACTGATCTTGGCAATTATCAATCCTGAAACCAAGTAATCCTTGTTTTTTTAATGCAGTTTATTTTGCGGGAACCTTATTCGTTCTTGAAAGATCCTTCAACTATTGAGGAGCCTTAGTTATTATCGAATTAGGAGCTTTAGTTGTCCTACACCATGAAATCAAGTAATCCAACATTTTTGAAACTAAGGTTACTCAATAACTTCCGAAGTATCCTTTGATTAGGTGCTTTGGCAGTCTTTGGTTGTGAAACTGAGCAATCCTTTAGTCAAAACCAAGTTATCCTTCTTATTGGGAACTTAGGTTATCTAACAAAAGCGTTCGTTATTCTTGAAAGAAGCTTTGGCTATTTGGGAACCTCAATTCTCTTAGGTTAGGAATTTTGGTTATTCCAAATCGGTAAATCAAGTGATCCATCATCTAGGGAGCTAGGGTTATTTAAAAACTTCTTAAGAATTCTTCAATAATGGATGATAGTGATTCTCAATCATGAAACCAAGTAATTCTTATTTCTAGGAACTTTGTTTATCTTGTAAGAACCCTATTCGTTATTGAAGGAACCTTTAGCTATTAATGAGCTTTGGTTATGATTGGATTAGGAGCTTTGATTATCCTCCGTCACGAAATCAATTAATCCAACATTTTCGAAAGCAACATTCAAAGTATCCTTGAATTAGGAACTTTGATTGTTCTGGTTCTTGAAACCTAGCAATCCTCCGATCAAGGAACTTAGGTTACTTAACAGGAACCTTTATTATCCTTGAAAGAAGCTTTGGCTATTAAGGAGTGTCAGTTATCCTTAGGTCAAGAACTTAGGTTATTCAGAATCGTGGAATCAAGCATTCAATCGCCTTGGGAACTAAGGTAACTGCGAGTGTTTTTGAGAATCCTTATATTAGGAAACGCAGCTAGCTGTAATCATGAAATCCAATAATCCTTCTATTAAGGGACTTAGGTTATTACATAAGAACCCTAGTTATTCTTAAGAGAAGTTTCGACTATTTCAGAGCCTTGATCAACACTATGTTAAGAACTTTGGTTTTTCTAAATCGTGAAGTTGAGCAATTTGTCTCATTGGGAACTAAGGTTACTCCACAACTTCATAAGAGTTCTCAGACTACAGACCTTAGCTACTCTCAATCGCAAAATCAAGTAATCCATCCTCTTAGGAACGTAGTTTGTTCTACATGAACCTTAATCTTTCTCGAAATTAGCTTTTGCAACTTAAGGGTTTTAGTTATCCTCAAAATGGGAACAATGGCCATCCTCATTTGTGGAATCAACTAATCTATCTTTTTATGATCTTAGGTCGTTCCACATGTTGCATACAATCCTTAGATTAGGTACTTTGCTTATCCTTAATTGCGAAATTAAGGGTTCCATCTTGTTAGGATCTAAGATTACTACGCAAGTTCTTAAGAACCCTTAAATTCGGAACTTTAGCTATCTTCAATCATGTAACCTACACTTCATATTTAGGAATGTAAGTTACTCAACAGGAACCCTCATTATTCTTAAATGAAACTTTGGCTATTTAGGAGTTTTCGTTATCCTTAGGTTAGGAAGCCTGGTTATTCTTCATTGTGAAATCAAATACTTCATCTTATTGGGAACTAATGTTATTCCAGAAGCTCCTAAGAACCCTCAGATTACAGATCCTAACCATTCTCAGTTGTGAAGCTTTGTTTGTTCAACAAGAAACCTCATTTATTTTTGAAAGAAGCTCTAGCTATTTAGGCATCATTGTTATCTTCGGATTGGGAAATTTGGTTATCCTCAGTCACAAAATCAAGTAATTCATCTTTTTATAAACTAAATTTTTTCCACAAGTTCTCCATAATCCTTAGATTACAAACCTTGGCCATCCCGATCGCGAAACCAAGTTATCCTTCTTATTGGGAACTTAGGTTATCCGACAAGAGCATTTGTTATTCTTGAAAGAACCTTTGGCTATTAGTTTATCTTACAAGAGCCCTATTCATTATTGAAAGATCCTTTGGCTGTTAAGGAGCCTTGGTTATCATTAGATCAGGAGCTTTGGTTATCCTCCATCACGAAATCAATTAATCCAACATTTTCGGAACTTAGGTTACTTCATAACTTCCAAAGTATCCTTAAATTAGGAACTTTGGTTATCCTGGTTCTTGAAACCAAGCAATCCTCTGGTCAAGGAACTTAGGTTACTTGACAGGAACCTTCGTTGTCCTTGAATGAAGCTTTGGCTATTAAGGAGTGTTGGTTATCCTTAGGTCAGGAACTTAGGTTATTCAAACTCATGCAATCAAGCATTCAATCACCTTGGGAACTAAGGTGACTATGAGAGTTTCTAAGAATAGTTATATTAGGAATCGTAGCTAGCTATAATTGTGAAATCAAGTAATCCTTCTATTAAGGGACTTAAGTTATTGCATTAGAACCCTAGTTATTCTCAAGAGAAGTTTCAGCTATTTCAAAGCCTTTATAATCATTATGTTAGAAACTTTGGTTATTCTAAATTGTAAAGTCAAATAATTCATCTCTTTAGGAACTAAGGTTACTCTACAGGTTCATAAGAGTCCACTGATTACTGACCTTGGCTAATCTCAATAGAGAAATTAAGTAATCCATCCTTTTAGGAACTCAGTTTGTTTTACATAA
The DNA here is from genome assembly GCA_024138015.1 of Lumnitzera littorea. NCBI lineage: Eukaryota > Viridiplantae > Streptophyta > Magnoliopsida > Myrtales > Combretaceae > Lumnitzera > Lumnitzera littorea. Next base: position 81,144,726 of record JAMXBB010000006.1, on the reverse strand, counting down.
GCCTTAGTCATTCTTGAAATTAGCTTTTGTAACTTGAGGGTTTTAGTTATCCTCAAAATGGGAACACTAGGCATCCTCTTTAGTGGAATCAACTAATCTATCTTTTTATGATCTTAGGTCATTCCATATGTTGCACATAATCCTTGGATTAGGAACTTTGCTCATCCTCAATTGCGAAATTGAAGGTTCCATCTTGTTAAGATTTAAGATTACTTCATAAGTTCTAAAGAACCCTTATATTGGGAACCTTAGCTATTTTCAATTGTGTAACTTACTCTTCATATTTAAGAACGTAGGTTACTCGATAGGAACCTCTATTATTCTTGAATGAAGCTTTAGCTACTTAGGAGTTTTCATTATCCTTAGGTTAGGAAGCCGGTTATTCTTCATCGTTAAATCAAATACTCCATCTTATTTGGAGCTAATGTTAATCCAAAGGTTCTTATAAACCCTTAGATTACAAACCCTAGCCATTCTCAATCGTGAAGCCAAGCAATCCTTCTTTTTAGGAGCTATGTTTGTTCAACAAGAAACCTTAGTTATTCTCAAAAGAAGCTTTGTATGTTTAGACATCGTTGTTATCTTCAGATTAGAAATTTTTGTTATCCTCAATTGTGAAATCAAGTCATTCATCTTTTTATGCACTATGTTTTTTCCAGAAGTTGTCTAGAATCCTTAAATTACGAACCTTAGTCATCTTGATCGCTAAACCAAGTTATCCTTCTTATTAGGAACTTAGTTTATCTGACAAAAGCATTCCTTATTCTTGAAAGAAGCTTTGGCTATTTAGGAACCTTAGTTCTCCTTAGGTTAAGAACTTTAGTTATTCCAAATTGATAAATCAAGTGATCTGTCACCCGCGGAGCTAAGGTTATTTAAAAACTTCTTAGGAATCCTTTGATGATCGATGATGGCAATTCTCAATCATGAAACCAAGTAATCCTTATTTTTTAGGAACTTATTTTATCTCGTGAGAACCTTATTTGTTATTAAAAGATCCTTTAGCTGTTAAGGAGCCTTAGTTATCATTGGATCGGGAGCTTTGGTTATCCCCCATCGCGAAATCAATTAATCCAACGTTTTTGGAACAAAGTTTACTTTGCGACTTCCAAAGTATCCTTGAATCAACAACTTTGGCTATCTTGGTTCTTGAAACTAAGCAATCCTCCAGTTAAGGAACTTAGGTTTCTCAATAGGAACCTTTGTTGTCCTTAAAAGAAGCTTTGGCTATTAAAGAGAGTCGGTTGTTATTCAGAATCGTAGAATCAAGCTTTGAATTGCCTTGGGAACAAAGGTAAATGCTAGTGTTTCTGAGAATCCTTATAGTAGGAATCGTAGCTAGCCGTAATTGTGAAATAAAGTAATCCTTCTGTTAAAGGACTTAGGTTATTACATAAAAACCCTAGTTATTCTCAAGAGAAGTTTTGGCTATTTTAAAGCCTTGATAATTGCTATGTTAGAAACTTTGGTTATTCTAAATCATGAAGTCAAGAATCTGTCTTGTTGGGAATTAAGTTTACTCTATAAGTTCATAAGAGTCCTCAGATTACTGACCCTGGCTACTCTCAATCATGAAATCAAGTAATCCATCCTTCTAGGAACTCAATTTGTTCTACATGAACCTTAGTCATTCTTGAAATTAGCTTTTGCAACTTAGGGCTTTTAGTTATCCTCAAAATGGGAACAATGGGCATCCTTGTTAGTGGAATCAACTAATCCATTTTTTTATGATCTTAGGTTGTTCCACACGTTGCACACAATCCTTAAATTAGGAACTTTCCTTATCCTTAATCGCAAAGTCGAGGGTTCCATCTTGTTAGGATCTAAGGTTACTGTATAATATCTTAAAAACCCTTAAATTAGGAACCTTTACTATCCTCAATTGTATAACCTACCCTTCATATTTAGGAACGTAGGTCACTCAACAAGAACCTTCGTTATTCTTGAATGAAGCTTTAGCTATTTAGGAGTTTTCGTTATCCTTAGGTTAGGAAGCCTAGTTATTCTTCATCATGAAATCAAATACTCCATCTTTTTCACAGCTAATGTTATTCCAAAAGTTCTTATGAACCCTCAAATTATGGACCATAGCCATTCTCAATCGTGAAGTTAAGCAATCCTTCTTTTCGGGAGCTATGTTTGTTTAATAAGAAACCTCGGTTATTCTCGCAAGAAGCTCTGTCTATTTAGATGTTGCCGTTATCCTCAGATTAGGAAATTTGGTTGTCCTTGGTCACAAAATTAAGTAATTCATCTTTTTATGAACTATGTTTTTTCCATATGTTTGGAATGTAGGTTATTCGACAAGAACTTTCATTGTTCTTGAAAAAACCTTTGGTTATTCTAGAGTTTTCGTTATCCTTAGGTTAAGAAGTTTAGTTATTCTTGATCTTGAAATCAAATAATCCATCTTATTGGGAACTAATGTTATTCTAGAAGTTCTTATGAACCCTCAAATTACAAACCCTAGCCATTCTCAATCATGAGGCCAAGTTATCCTTCTTTTTAGGAGCTTTGTTTGTTCAACAAGAAAACTCAGTTTTTCTTAAAAGAAGCTCTGACTATTTAGTCGTCATCATTATCTTCAAACAGTTATCCTCAACTGTGAATTCAAGTAATTCATCTTTTTATGAACTAATTTTTTTTTCTAAGTTCCTTAGAATCCTTAGATTATGAACCTTGCCTATCTCGATTGTGAAACCAAGTTATCCTTCATATTGAGAACTTAGGTTAACTGACAAGAGCATTCATTATTCTTAAAAGAAGCTCTGGCTATGTGGGAACCTCAATTCTCCTTAGGTTAGGAACTTTGGTTATTCTAAATTGTTAAATTAAGTGATCTGTCGTCCGGAGAGCTGGGGTTAATCCTTTCATAGGAACCCTTAGATGACGGATCATGGTGATTGTCAATCTTTATTTTTAGGAAAATAATTTATCTCGTGAGAACCTTATTCATTATTGAAAGATCCTTTGGTTGTCAAGGAGCCTTGGTTATCATTGGATCGAGAGCTTTAGTTATCTTCCATTGCGAAATCAATTAATCCAACATTTTTCAAACTAATGTTACTTTGCAACATCCAAAGTATCCTTGAATTAGGAACTTTGGCTGTTCACGTTCTTAAAACCAAGCAATCCTTCAATCAAGGAATTTAGGTTACTCGACAAAAACCTTCGTTATATTTGAAAGAAGCTTTGGCTATTTAGGAGTCTTAAGTTATCCTTAGGTTAGGAACTTAGGTTAATCGAAATCGCGAAATCAAGCATTCAATCACCCATTGCTAGAGTTTCTAAGAATCCTTTTATTAGGAACCGCGGCTAGCAATAATTGTGAAACCAAGTAATCCTTCTGTTAATGAGCCTGTTACTGCATAAGAATGCTAGTTATTCTTGAGAAAAGTTTTGGCTATTTTGGTGCCTTGATTATCCTTTTGTTAAGAACTTTAGCTATTCTAAACTGTGAAACCAAGTAATCCATCTCATTGGGAGCTAAGGTTATTCTACAAGTTCATAAGAATCCTCAAACTGCGGACCTAGGCTACACTCAATTGCGAAATAAAGTAATCCTTCCTTTTTGAAACTTAGTTTGTTCTACAAGAACCTTAGTCATTATTGAAATTAGCTTTGGCTACTTAGGGGTATTAATTAACCTTAGATTGGGAACACTAGGCATCCTCGTTAGTGGAGACAACTAATCCATCTTTTAATGATCTTAGGTCACTTCACATGTTCCACATAATCCTTGGATTAGGAACCTTACTTATCTTCAATCATGAAATTGGGTGATCCATCTTGTTTGGAACTAAGATTACTGTGTAGGTACTTAAGAACCCTTAGATTTGGAACCTTAGCTATCCTCAATCGTACAACTTACTCTTTATATTTAGGTACGTAGGTTATTCAATAGGAACCTTCGTTATTCTTGAAAGAAGCTTTGGCTGTTCAGGAGTTTTCGTTATCCTTAAGTTAGGAAGTTTGGTTATCGTGGAATCAAATAATTCATCTTATTGGGAACTAATGTTATTCCAGAAGTGCTTATGAACCCTCAAATTACGGACCTTGGCCATTCTTAGTCGTAAAGCCAAGCAATCCTTCTTTTTTGGAGCTTTGTTTTCTCAACAAGAAAGCTCGATTATTCTTGAAAAAAGCTCTAGCTATTTAGGCATCGTTGTTATCTTCAAATTAGGAAATTTGTTTACCATAGTGCCGAAATCAAGTAATTCATTTTTTTACAAACTAATTTTTTTCTACAAGTTCCATAAAATCCTTAAATTATAAACCTTGGCTATCCCAATCATGAAACCATGTTATCCATCTTATTGGGAACTTTGGTCGCTTGACAAGAGCATTTGTTATTCTTGAAAAAAGCTTTGACTATTTGGGAACTTTAGTTCTAAGTTAGGAACTTTGTTATTCCAAATCGTTAAATAAAGTGATTCATCATTCGGGGAACTAGGTTTATTCCAAAACTTCTTAGGAATCCTTAAATCATGGCAATTCTCAATCGTGAAACAAAGTAATCCTTATTTCTTAGAACTTGGTTTATCTTGTGAGAACCTTATTCGTTTTTGAAAGATCCTTTGGCTATTAAGGAGCCTTAGTTATCATTGGATCGGGAGCTTCATTTATCCTTCATCATGAAATCAAGTAATCCAACATTTTCAAAACTAAGGTTACTAAGCAACTTCTAAAGTATCCTTATACCAGCAACTATAGCTGTCCTTGTTCTTGAAACCAAGCAATCCCTCTATCAAGGAACTTAGGTTACTTAAGAGAAACTTTCATTATCCTTGAAAGAAGCTTTGGCTATTAAAGAGTCTCAGTTATCCTTAGGTTAAGAACTTAGGTTATTCGGAATCGTAGAATCAAGCATTCAATTTCCCTAAGAACTAAGGTGATTGCAAGAGTTTCTGAGAATCCCTATATTAGGAACCGTGGCTTGCTATAATCGTAAAACGAAGTAATCATTCTATTAAGGAACTTAGGTTATTGCATAAGAATCCTAGTTATTCTTGAGTGAAGCTTCGGCTATTTTAGAGCCTTAATTATCCTCATGTTAGGAACTTTGGTTTTTCTAAATCGTGAAATCAAGTAATCTATCTCATTGGGAACTTAGGCTATTCTACAGGTTCATAAGAGTTCTCATCTTTCTAACCTTAGCATTTATAAATCACGGAATCAAGTAATCTTTCCTTTTAGAAACAAAGTTTGTTCTATAAGAACTTTAGTCGATCTTAAAATTAGCTTTGGCTACTTAAGGGTATTAGTTATCCTTAGATTGGGAACACTAAGCATCCTTGTTAGTGGAATCAACTAATCAATCTTTTTATGATCTTAAGTCGTTCCATATGTTCCACACAATCCTTGGATTAAGAACTTTGCTTATTCTCAATTGTGAAATTGAGGTTTCCATCTTATTTAGATCTATGATTGCTGCACAAGTTCTTAAAAACCCTTAGATTTGGAACCTTAGCTATCCTTAATCGTGCAACCTAGTCTTTATATTTAGGAACCTAGGTTATTCGACAAAAACCTTCGTCATTCTTGAAAAAAGCTTTAGCTGTTCAAGAGTTTTTGTTGTCCTTAGGTTAGGAAGTCTGGTTATTCTTGATCGTAGAATCAAATCATTCATCTTATTGGGAACTAATGTTATTCCAGAAGTTCCTATGAACCCTTGGATTACAAACCCTGGCCATTCTCAATCGTAAAGTCAAGTAATCTTTCTTTTTTGGAGCTTTGTTTGCTCAACAAGAAAGCTCGATTATTCTCGAAAGAAGCTTTAGCTATTTAGGCATCGTTGTCATCTTCAAATTGGGAAATTTGGTTATCTACAGTGTTCAATTAAGTAATTCATCTTTTTATGAACTAATTTTTCTCCATAAGTTCCCTAAAATCCTTAAATTACGAAACTTGGCTAACCCAATCGCGAAACCAAGCTATCCTTCATATTGGGAACTTAAGTTATCCGACAAAAGTATTTGTTATTCTTGAAAGAAGCATTGGTTATTTGGGAACCTTAGTTCTCCTTAGGTTAGAAACTTTAGTTATTCCAAATCATTAAATCAAGTAATCCATCATCCAGGGAGCTAGGGTTATACCAAAACGTCTTAGGAATCCTTAGATGATAGATCATGGTGATTCTCAATCCTGAAACCAAGTAATCCTTGTTTCTTAGAACTTAGTTTATCTCATGAGAACCTTATTCATTTTTGAAAGATCCTTTGGCTATTAAGGAGCCTTGATTATCATTGGATCGGGAGCTTTAGTTATCCTCTATCGCAAAATCAATTAATCCAACATTTTCAAAACTAAGGTTACTCCGCAACTTTCAAAGTACCCTTGAATCAGCAACTTTGGCTATCCTTGTTCTTAGAACTGAGCAATCCTTCTATCAAGGAACTTAGGTTACTCAACAAGAACCTTCATTATCCTTGAAAAAAGTTTTGGCTATTAAGGAGTCTCGGTTATCCTTAGGTCATGAACTTAGGTTATTCGAAATCGTAGAATCAAGCATTCAATTGCCTTGAGAACTAAGGTGATCGCAAGAGTTTCTAAGAATCCATATATTAGGAACCACAACTAGCCATAATCATGAAACAAAGTAATCATGTTGTTAAGGAACTTAGGTTATTGCATAAGAACCCTACTTATTCTTGAGTGAAGTTTCGGCTATTTTGGAGCCTTAATTATCCTTATGTTAGGAACTTTATTTTTTCTAAATCGTAAAATCAAGTAATCCATCTCATTAGGAACTTAAGGTAGTCTACAAGTTCATAAGAGTTCTCAGATTTTGGACCTTAGCTTTTCTAAATCGCAAAATCAAGTAATCCTTCCTTTTAGGAACTCAGTTTGTTCTACAAGAACTTTAGTCCTTCTTGAAATTAGCTTTAGCTACCTAAGGGTGTTAGTTATCCTCAGATTGGGAACAATGGGCATCCTCGTCAGTGGAATCAACTAATCCATCCTTCTATGATCTTAGGTTGCTTCACATGCTCCATACAATCCTTAGATTAGGAACATTATCCTCAATCTTGATATCAAGTGTTCCGTCATGTTTGGAACTAAGATTATTGCATAAGTTCTTAAGAACCCTTAGATTTGGAACCTTAGCTATCCTCAATTGTGCAACCTACTCTTTAGATTTAGGAAAGTAGGTTATTCGACAACAACCTTCGTTATTCTTGAAAAAAGCTTTGGCTATTCGAGAGTTTTTGTTATCCTTAGGTTTGGATATCTTGTTATTCTTGATTGTGAAATCAATTAATCCATCATATTGGGAGCTAATGTTATTCCAATAGTTCTCATTGAATCCTCAAAATACAGACCCCGACCATTCTCGACTGTAAAGCCATGTAATCCTTCTTTTTAGGAGCTTTATTTGTTCAACAAGAAACATCGATTGCTCTCGAAAGATGCTCTAGCTATTTAGGCATTGTCATCACCTTTGGACTGGGCCATTTGGTTGTCCTCAGTTGCAAAACCAAGGAATTCACCTTTTTAAGGACTAATTTTTTTCCACAAGTTCCTTAGAATCCTTAGATTGCAAACATTGGCTATCTCAATCGTGAAGCTAAGTTATCCTTCTTATCAAGAACTTAGGCTAAGCAAGAAGAGCATTCGTTATTCTTGAAAGAAGCTTTAGCTATTTAGGAACCTAACTTCTCCTTAGGTTAGGAACTTTGGTTATTCCAAATCGTTAAATCGAGTAATCCGTCCTTCGGGGAGCTGAAGTTATTGCAAAACATCTTAAGAATCCTCAAATGACGGATCATGGTGATTTTCAATCACGAAACCAAGTAATCTTTGTTTTTAAGAGCTTAGTTTATCTTGTGAGAACTAGATTTGTTATTGAAAGGTCCATCGGCTGTTGAGGAGCCTTGGTTGATGTTGGATCGAGAGTTTTGATTATCCTCCATCGCAAAATCAAGTAATCTAACATTTTTGAAACTAAGGTTACTCCACAACTTCCAAAATCTCCTTAGATTAGGAACTATAGTTGTCCTAGTTCTTGAAACCAAGCAATCCTTCGATTAAGAAACTTAGGTTGCTCGACAGGAACCTCCATTATCCTTGAAAGAAGCTTTAGCTATTAAGGAGTCTTGGTTATCCTTAGGTCGAGAACTTAAGTCATTCGGAATTTTATAATCAAGCATTTAATGGCCTTGGGAACTAAGGTGATTGCAGGAGTTTCTAAGAATCCTGATATTAAGGACTACGGCTAGCCCTAATCGTGAAAAAAAAGTAATCCTTCTATTAAGGAATTTTGGTTATTACATAAGAACCCTAGTTATTCTTGAGAGAAGTTTTAGCTATTTTAGAGCCTTAATTATCGTTATGTTAGGAACTTTAGTTATTCTAAATCGTAAAATCAAGTAATTTGTCTCATTGGAAACTAAGGTTATTTCACAAGTTCATAAGAGTTCTCGAATTATGGATCTTAGATATTCTTAATCGCAAAATCACATACTCCTTCCTCTTAGGAACTCAGTTTGTTCTACAAGAACCTTAGTTGTTCTTAAAATTAGCTTTAGCTACCTAGAGGTATTAGTTATCCTTAGATTGAGAACACTAGGCATCCTCGTTAGTGGAATCAGCTAATCCATCTTTTTATGATCTTAAGTCACTCCACATGTTCCACACAATCTTAGATTAGGAACTTTACTTATCTTCAATTGCGAAATCGGGTGATCCATCTTGTTTGGAACTAAGATTACTACGCAAGTTTTTAGTAACCCTTAGATTTGGAACCTTAGTTATCCTCAATCATGCAACCTACTCTTTAGATTTAAGAACGTAGGCTATTCGATAAGAACCTTCATTATTCTTGAAAGAAACTTTGGCTATTTACAAGTTTTCGTTATCCTTAAGTTTGGAAGTCTAATTATTCTTGATCGTGAAATCAATTAATCCATCATGTCGAGACCTAACGTTATTCTAAAAGTTCTCATTGAATCCTTAGAATACGGACCTCGGCCATTCTAGACCATGAAGACAAGTAATTCTTCTTTTTAGGAGCTTTGTTTGTTAAAAAAAAAAAAAAAAAACCTTGGTTACTCACAAAAGAAGCACTGGCCATTTAGGCATAGTCATCATATTCGGACTAAGAAATTTGGTTATCTTCAGTTGCGAAATCAAGGAATTCATCTTTTTGTAGACTAATTGTTTTCCACAAGTTCCCTAGAATCCTAAGCTTATGATCTTTGGCTAACTCAATTGTGAAGCCAAGTTATCATTCTTATTTGGAACTTAAGTTAAACGGCAAGGGCACTCATTATTCTTGGAAGAAGATTTGGTTTTTGGGAACCTCACTTCTTCTAAGAACTTTGGTTATTTCAAATCATTAAATGGGGTAATCCATCATTCGGGGAGCTGGGGTTTTTCTAAAACTTCTTAGGAATCCTCAGGTGACAAATCATGGCAATTCTCAATTGTGAAACCAAGTAACCTTCTTTTTAGGAACTTAATTTATCTCGCGAGAACCTGATTTGTTATTAAAAGGTCCTTTGGCTGTTAAGGAGCCTTGGTTAACGTTGGATAGGGAGCTTCAGCACCATGAAATCAAGTAATCCAATATTTTCAGAACTAAGGTTAGTTTGCAACTTCCAAAGTATCCTTAGATTAGGAACTTTTCCTGTCCTCGTTCTTGAAACTGAGCAATCCTTCGGTCAAGGAACTTAGGTTACTCAACAAGAACCTTCATTATTCTTTAAAAAAGCTTTGGCTATTAAGGACTCTCGGTTATCCTTAGGTCAGGAACTTAGGTTATTTGAAATCATGGAATCGAGCATTCAATCACCCTGGGAACTAAGGTGATTGTGAGAGTTTCTAAGAATCCTTATATTAGGAACTACAGCTAGCCCTAATCATGAAACGAAGTAATCCTTCTGTTAAGGAACTTAAGTTATTTCATAAGAACCCAATTTATTTTTTAGAGAAGTTTCGGCTATTTTAGAGTGTTGATTATTGTTATGTTAGGAACTCTGCCTGTTCTAAATCGTGAAATAAAGTAATTTGTCTCATTTTGAACTAAGGTTATTCTGTAAGTTCATAAGAGTTCTCAAATTATGGACCTTGGATATTCTTAATCACGAAATCGAGTAATCCTTCCTTTTATGAACTTAGTTTATTCTATAAGAACCTTAGATGTTCTTGAAATTAGCTTTAGCTACTTAGGGGTATTAGTTATCCTCAAATTGAGAACACTAGGCATCCTCATTAGTGGAATCAACTAATCCATTTTTTTATGATCTTAGGTCGCTCCTCATACTCCATACAATCCTTAGATTAGGAACATGGCTTATCCTCAATCGTGAAATCAAGCGTTCCATCTTGTTTGAAACTATGATTACTGTGCAAGTTCTTAAGAACCCTTAGATTTAGAACCTTAGCTATCCTCAATTGTGTAACCTACTCTTTAGATTTAGGAATGTAGGTTATTCATCAAGAACCTTCGTTATTTTTGAAAGAAACTTTGCCTATTCAGTAGTTTTCATTATCCTTAAGTTTAGAAGTTTGGTTATTCTCGATCGCGAAATCAATTAATCCATCATATTGGGAGCTAATGTTATTCCAGTAGTTCTCATTGAATCCTCAAAATACAGACCCCAACCATTCTCAACCATGAAGCCATGTAATCCTTCTTTTTAAGAGCTTTATTTGTTCAACAAGAAACATTGGTTACTCTCGAAAGATGCTCTGGCTATCTAGGCATTGTCATCACCTTTGGACTGGGCCATTTAGTTATCCTTAGTCGCAAAATCAAGTAATTTATCTTTTTTGTGGACTAATTTTTTTCCATAAGGTCCCTAGAATCCTCAAATTACGAACATTGGCTATCTCGATCGTGAAGCTAAGTTATTCTTCTTATTTGGAACTTAAGCTAAGCGATAAGAGCATTCGTTATTCTTAAAAGAAACTTTGGCTATTTAGGAACCTCACTTCTCCTTAGGTTAGGAACTTTGGTTATTTCAAATCATTAAATCGAGTAATCCGTCATCCGAGGAGCTGAGGTTATTCCAAAACATCTTAGGTAGATAATGGATCATGGCGATTCTCAATCGTGAAACCAATTTTTAGGAACTTAGTTTATCTCGCAAGAACCTGATTTGTTATTGAAAGGTCCTTTGGCTGTTAAGGAGCCTTTGTTAACATTAGATTAGGAGCTTTGACATCGCAAAATCAAGTAATCCAACATTTTTGGAACTAAGGTTACTCCTTAACTTCCAAAGTATCCTTGGATTAAGAACTTTGGCTATCCTTGTTCTTGATATCGGAACCTTCATTATCCTTGAAAAAAGCTTTAGCTATTAAGGAGTCTCAATTATCCTTAGGTCAGGAACTTAGGTTATTCGAAATTGTGTAATTAGGCATTCAATCATCCTAGGAACTAAGGTGATTGCAAGAGTTTTTGAAAATCCTTATATTAGGAACCACAACTAGCCCTAATCATGAAACAAAGTAATCCTTCTATTAAGAAACTTAGGCTATTATTCCGCGAGTTTATAAGAGTTCTTAGATTGCGGACCTCGGATATTCTTAATCGTGAAATCAATTAATCCTTCCTTTTAAGAACTCAATTTGTTTGGCAAGAACCTTAGTCATTCTTGAAATTAGCTTTAGCTACCTAAGGGTATTAGTTATCCTCAAATTGAGAACATTGAGCATCCTCGCCAGTAGAATCAACTAATCCATCTTTCTATGATCTTAAGTCACTCCACATGCTCCACACAATCCTTGGATTGGGATCATTGCTTTTCCATAAACATGAAATTGAGTGTTCCATCTTGTTTGGAACTAAGGTTACAGCGCAAGTTCTTAAGAACCCTTAGATTTGGAACCTTAGCTATCCTCAATCGTGCAACCTACTCTTTATATTTAAGAACCTAAGTTATTCGACAAGAACCTTTGTTATTCTTGAAGGAAGCTTTGGCTATCCTAGAGTTTTCGTTATCCTTAGGTTTAAAAGTCTGGTTATTCTTGATCGTGAAATCAATTAATCCATCATTTTGGGAGCTAATGTTATCCTAGAAGTTCTCATTGAATCCTCATAATATGGAGCCTGGCTATTCTCAACCAAGAAGCCAAGTAATCCTTCTTTTTTATGTGCTTTATTTGTTCAACAAGAAACCTTGAATACTCTTGAAAGAAGCACTGACTATTTAAGCATCGTCGTCATCTTCGGACTAGGAAGTTTGGTTATCTTCAATCGTGAAATCAAGTAATTCATATTTTTGTGGTCTAATTTTTTTTAGCAAGTTCCCTAAAATGCTTAGATTTCGAACCTTGGCTATCTCGATCGTGAAGCCAAGTTATCCATCTTATTTGGAACTTAGGCTAAGCGATAATAGCATTCGTTATTCTTGAAAGAAGCTTTGGCTATTTGGGAACCTCACTTCTCTTAAGGTTAGAAACTTTGGCTATTCCAAATCGTTAAATCGAGTGATTCGTCATCTAGGGAGCTAGGGTTATTTCAAAACTTCTTAGGAATCCTTAGATGATAGATCATGGCGATTCTAAATTGTGAAACCTAGTAATCCCTGTTTTTAAGAACTTAGTTTATCTTGTGAGAACTTGATACGTTATTGAAAGGTCCTTTGGCTGTTAAGGATCCTTGGTTAATGTTAGATCAAGAACTTCGACATTGTAAAATCAAGTAATCTAACATTTTCGAAACTAAGGTTACTCTACAACTTCCAAAGTATCATTGCATTAGGAACTTTGCCTGTCCTTGTTCTTAAAACTGGGCAATCCTTCGGTTAAGAAACTTAGTTAACTCTAGAGGTACCTTCGTTGTCCTTGAAAAAAGTTTTGGCTATAATGGAGTCTCGGTTATCCGTAGGACAGGAACATAGGTTGTTCAGAATGGTAAAATCAAGCATTCAATTGCCTAAGAACTAAGGTGATTGCAAGAGTTTCTTAGAATTCTTGTATTAGGAATTGAGGCTAGCCTTAATCATGAAATGAAGTAATCTTTCTATTAAGGAACTTAGGTTATTGTATAAAAACCCTAGTTATTCTCGAGAGAAGTTTCAACTATTTTAGAGACTTGATTATCGTTATGTTAGGAACTTTAGTTATTCTAAATGGTGAAATCAAGTAATCCGTCTCATTCGAGACTAAGGTTATTCCATGAGTTCATAAGAGTTCTCGAATTACGGACATTAGATATTCTCAATCGCAACAATCAAGTAATCCTTCCTTTTAGGAACTCAGCTTATTCTACATGACCCAAAGACGTTCTTAAAATTAGCTTTAGCTACCCAGGGGTGTTAGTTATCCTCAAATTGGGAACACTAGGCATCCTCATCGATGGAGTCAACTAATCTATCTTTCTATGATCTTAGGTCGCTCCACATGCTCTACACAATCCTTAGATTAGGAACATTACTTTTCCTCAATCGTGAAATTGAGTGTTCCATCTCGTTTAGAACTAAGATTACTGCGCAAGTTCTTAAGAACTCTTAGATTTGGAACCTTAGCTATCCTCAATCCTACAACCTACTCTTTATATTTAGGAACGTAGGTTATTCAACAAGAACCTTCATTATTCTTGAAAAAAGCTTTAGCTATCTAGGAGTTTTCGTTATCCTTAGGTTTGGAAGTCTAGTTATTCTTGATCGTAAAATCAATTAATCCATCATATTGGGAGCTAATGTTATTCCAAAAGTTCTCATTGAATCCTCAAAATACGGACCTCAGCCATTCTCGACTGTGAAGCCATGTAATCCTTCTTCTTAAGAGCTCCGTTTGTTTAACAAGAAACCTCAGTTACTCTCGAAAGAAGCTCTGGCTATGTAGGCATTGTTGTTAAGACTAGGACATTTGGTTATCCTCAATCGTGAAATAAAGTAATTCATCTTTTTTGTAGACTAATTTTTTTCCATAAGTTCCTTAGAATCCTCAAATTACGAACCTTAGCTATCTTGATTGGGAAGCCAAGTTATTCTTCTTTTTTAGAACTTATGCTAAGCAATAAGAGCATTCATTATTTTTATTTGGGAACCTCACTTCTCTTAAGGTTAGAAACTTTGCCTATTCCAAATCATTAAATCGAGTGATTCGTTGTCTAGGGAGCTAAGGTTATTTCAAAACTTCTTAGGAATCCTTAAATGACGGATCATGGCAATTCTCAATCGTAAAACCCAATAATCCCTGTTTTTAAGAACTTAGTTTATCTTGTGATAACCTGATTCGTTATTGAAAGGTCTATTGGCTGTCCTTAGTTAACATTGGAACGGGAGCTTTAGCATCGCAAAATCAAGCTATCAAACATTTTTGGAACTAAGGTTACTCCATAACTTCCAAAGTATCCTTGGATTAGGAACTTTGGTTGCCTTCATTCTTGAAACCAAGCAATCATTTAGTAAAGGAACTTAGGTTGCTCGAGAAGAACCTTCATTATCCTTCAAAGAAGCTTTGGCTATTAAAGAGTCTCGATTATCTTTAGGTCAAGAACTTAGGTTATTTAGAATCATGGAATTAAGCATTCAATTGACGTAGGAACTAAGGTAGTTGCAAGAGTTTTTGAGAATCCTTATATTAGAAACCATGACTAACCCTAATAGTGAAATGGACTAATCAAATAATTCACCTTTTTATGAACTAATTTTTTTCCACAAGTTCGCTAAAATCCTTAGATTACAAAGCTTGTCTATCTCGATCGTAAAACCAAGTTATCCTTCTTATTAGGAACATAAGTTATCCAATAAGAGCATTCGTTATTCTTGAAAGAAGCTTTGGCTATATGGGAACCTCAGTTCTCCTTAAGTTAGGAACTTTAGTTAAGGAACATAGACAGGAACCGTCGTTATCCTTGAAAAAAGCTCTGGGTATTAAGGAGTCTCGGTTATTCTGAGGTTATTCAGAATCATTGAATCAAGCAATCAATTGCTCTAGGACTGAGGTGATTGAGAGAGTTTCGCAAAATCCTTATATTAGGAACCTTGGCTAACCCTAATCTTGAAACCAAGTAATCCTTCTATTACGAAATTTAGGTTATTGCATAAGAATCTTAGTTATTCTTGAAAGAAGTTTCGACTATTTTGGAACCTTGTTACCCTTATGTTAGGAGCATTAGTTATTGTAAATCATAAAATCAAGTAATCTGTCTCATTAGAGTTAAGGTTATTCCATAAGTTCAAAAGAGTCCTCAAATTATAAACCTTGATTATTCTCAATCGTGAAATCTTGTAATCCTTCCTTTTAGGAACTCAGTTTGTTCTACATGAAACTTTGTCATTTTTTAAATTAGCTTTGGCTACTTAGGGGTCTTGGTCATCCACAAATTAGGAACACTAGACATCCTCGTTAATGGAATCAACTAATCCATCTTTTTATGATCTTAAGTCATTCTACATGTTTTACACAATCCTTAGATTAGGAACTTTTGTAAACCCCTAAATGTTTCGACCTAACATCTGAAGTAAACTCAAGTGTGTTAGATATTCCTAAGAGTTCATAAGGCTATAGAAAGTGAAAACCCTAGATGTGGAATATCGAAAATGCATGTGTATGAATTTGTGAATGAACGCTATGGCTTGTTAATTATATAATAATAAGAATTATTGTGATAATTTATACGTGCGATTGTATGGAATGAAATTTCTTGATCACCTTGAAAATCGGGTTAACCACTTATATGATTATGAAATTAAATGGATCATACATTCCCCATAATTGCATTCGGATAACACCGACTATCACTTTATGTAGAAGATGGGAAGGGACTCACAAGAGAAAGGCCTCCTGCAGGATTGGGCACTAGCTATATCATCATTTTATTGTGTCCCTATCTTAAGCTGATAGGCTTACTAGGTACCAGAAGACGCCAATCGTCTACGAGGGGTCATGTCTTGTGACTTTTACTTAAGGCGTGTATTTGTGGATTACGGAGGCTACCGTACCACTAGACTTAAGATTTTAAAAATATGATTTGTTATTTAGTAAATAAAGTATATACATATATATATATATATATAGGTTTGTTTTGACTTAAGCACAATAGTGAAAATGAAATAAAACCCAAGGTCTAGAACCTGGATTTTGGTTTAAGTTGGTTAATTATCTCCAAACCCTGACTATAGGGGGCATAATTCTAAGTCATATGTGGTTCCTAGGCCACTGCATACGTTGTTTGGCATACCGATTGTTGATGCATTCATATGATTGTGCATCTAATAAATTTTTGCATGCGGTACTAACGAGGGTATTTATCTCATTAAGCGTAAGCTTACACCCCAACAGTTCTTTTCCTTACAAGTTGATCGATAGTTGGAATAGGTATAAGAACTGAGTGCAGAGTGCTACCATTGAATAAGTATGATGAAAAGCTTATGTAGGTAATTCGGAATGCTTCGAAAAACAACTAATATCTCAATTAAGTTTAGTATCTTTAGTAAGTTTAAAATTTTCTGGAATTGTCTATCTTATTTCACTATTTTGGTAGGAGATATCGATTCTATGCGGTTCTGAGGAACTATAGAAAAATGGATATCTATAATTATTTATATTATATAATGAGTCAATGAACTAAAATTGATGACCCTAGCGAATAACTATTTAGAGTCTTGCAATCTTTGACTTATAAGGCGATTTTCTTATTATGGGTGCACACGTGATATGGAAATTCTAAGCCCTCCCTAAGGTCGTTATACTTTAAATATGTGTAAACACTAGAGATTGTACCTGAAAGTGATAAAATCTTAAAACTATAACTTTAAAGATATAAAATGTACCAATTCATTATAAATCTACTATAAAACCCTAATTGACTATATGTGCTTAATAATATGCTAAATCATTTAAATTCATTAATTAATGATCAAAGATAACTTCTAATTGTTCCTAAATGCTTACATATTAAATTAATTTATTAGAAACTATGATAATACATTGTAGATACTATTAACCTTATAATTATACCAATAAGCTAATATTATGTAAGTTTAAGTGTTTAGTTAATATTTATAATATACGTAACTAATGTTAGTATTCTAAATTGCCCTTTTCATGATAGTTATGCTAAATATCATACTAAATAATATATAAGATATAAATACTCAAAGTAGGTTTCTAATAATTATTCTTACTAATTATTTCATTTAATTCCGTATTTCTTTTCATTTCCTTAATTTTTCTCTTAATTATCCTTAATTACATTATTACATACATTAATTGCATACAATTTAAGAAAGTTGACTAAGTCAAATGTTGACCAAGGTCAACATGTGTCGTTTTCAACTAGAAATTTCTACTCTTTTCAATGGAATTCCTCTTGTTTTTCACATGTATTTTATTTTTCTCCTTATCCTCTCCCTTGCCGTTCATTCTATCCCCATTCTAGACCCCACTTTTTTCTTCTATAAAACACATGTAAGGCACAAATCAAACCTCCTTTTTCTTCCCTTTCCTCTCTTATCCTCCTAGTTTTTATTTTTCCTCTTCACTTCACCTATTAACAACTTCCAAACCACTACTCTATATACATAAACTCCTCTTTCATATTACAAGAAGAAAAATGTATGTTTCATTTGATTTTTTATTTCAATAGGTGATTAGTTATTTACCTTATGTTAGTGTTGAAAACTTGTATAAGATGTACATATATATTAATATAAATAGGAACCTTTATGCACATACATATAAGTGAAGGAATACTTGTGCATATATGATATGTGGATACGTATCAAGTGTTTATGTATGGATTTTAGTAAAATACCTAGTATAAATATGAGTGTATATAGATAAGTGTAGAAGGAATACATGTACATATGCTTAAGTATTTTTATATTAGAGTATTTTTTATATACATAACCTAAAATAAGGAAAATACTAAGAGTACATACATATAGCTTACTAATTGAACCCATAATATGCAAAAATATTAATTATAAGAAGATTTTCTAAAGGTGTATTAGGGACATGAAAATATGTATAAAAATATGTATATACGAGTATATGTACTAATATATATGTAAGCATATTAGAAGTATATATATATACATAGCATACATATAAGAAATATAAATACATAAGTATAAAGTTAGTACATATGTGAAATACAATACAAATATCTAACATACTATAATATAATATAATAAAGTAATAATATATAATGTACATATATATGTAAGCATGGGCCGAAACTTATAATGGACCTATAATACATATATCAACTTATAATAACCTTATGTAAACATAAGTAATAACAATAATGATGTAAAATTATAAAAATATAAGAATATGATAAGTAATTAAATCATAAAGTAATAAAAGAATATACAAAAGTAATAAATAAAGAATATTTAAGTCACAATAACTAAAATTATAATAATTTAAACCCATATCATAAAACGCAAGTCTTAACATCCAAAACGAATCCCGTTACACAAACGTATATTTGAAAATGATGAAAATCAATTATAAGATAATAAAAATCAAAATTAGGATAAAAAAGTTACACATGACTAAATATGTAAGATAAATCGAAAAGAATAAATAAGATAACTAAGTAATGGACCACATAAACTGATAATGAGGAGAAATAAATAACTAAATACATGAAGTATCACAACTTACAAATATACAAAAATAGTTACTATTGATCCCACTAAGTGTGATAAACCTTGTATATGCCATACGTAGGTTATATTGGGAAATTGGACAAACCACAATAAACTTTTAGTTAACTAAGGATTTTGATTTTTTTAGAATACTTATAGATTTTATTATCTTTTTAGGCATTCAAATATTGAGTTCTAGAAATCCCAAAGGCTTGAAGAATAAGCAATAATCCAGGTGAGGGAGTTCTAATGACTTGCTATCTACTTATGCGTGTTACTTGCATGATGTGTTGCTACTTGTTGCTACTTGTATATCTGAATGACTGTTTGCTTATTTGCTATCATCTATGTGATAACCTTCTTAAACTAATAAATATAAATATTTAACAAAAAATAACCGGTTATATTCGTTATATGTCTATGACTCAGTAAAGGTATGGATGGAGAGTGCTAGCTTTGCAAAATTTTGAGAAAAGTATTTTTAGAAAAAAAAAAACAAAATTTTCTAATCTTAAACATATTTTTGTATGATTTCTAAAAGGGCCCGTAGTGCCATAAATGATATTTTATCGTTAAGACAAAGCTAGCATGGGATCTCCAATTGATAGCGAGAGGACTCACTTTATTGTGTTCATGATACCTTGGATAGATTTTGATTGCAAGAAGACTCACATGTTTGTGCTTGAGGGGCCTTGGATCGACAGCCGTAGTTTATGGTCCACCTATTTGGATTGGAATTCTTTTCTCGACTAGAGCAATAGTCGAGTGTTTCTTGGAGGAGTGGTGCCCCCAGGCAGCCTCATGTAGATAAGCTGAGATGTCCTATACGAGTAAATATAGGGTATAATCAAAGTATAGACGACATAATTCTACATTGTCCATAGTTCCGAACTCCTATGGATGTGTTGATTGCATTTATCGCGCCTACATTCATTTTGTATGTAGATAGCTTGTATGTATGTTAATAACGTTTGATAACTTGCTTGAATGGTAATGGTGAGGGATGAACTCACTAAGTTATTTTATGCTCATTGCCCCTTAGTTTCTTTCACAGGTTTACTTGTATTGAGATTAAGATAAGTCTCGAGTGTCGAATGCATGGTGAAGATAAGTATGATAGTATTAGAATTAGTTGAGACATTTATAAGTGATACAGAAACATCCTATGTAGAAAATATTTATATGTTAGAATTCAATAAAATTTAATTTTTCTTGTAATTTTATAAAGTTGGTATATCTTGTCTTATTATTTAGAAGGGGATACTGCTTCTCTATGATTTTGAGGAACTATGAGATATCGGATATCTATAGTTATTATATTTTACAATAAATTAATTAATTAATTACAAATCATCAACCTTAGTAATTAATCATTTAGAGCCTTACAATCTTTGATTTGCAAGACAGTTTCCATATCATGGGTGCACACATGCTATGGAAATTTTAGGCAATCCTACTAAACCCCCTTAAGGTCCTAACAAGAATGGCTAGGGTCTGTAATTTGAGGGTTCATAAGAGCTTTTGGAATAACATTAACTCCGAATAAGATGGACTATTTGATTTCACAATGAAGAATAAGAAGGATTCTGTTAAGAGACTTAGGTTGTTGTATAAGAACCATAGTTATTGTTGAGAGAAGTTTCAACTATTTCAAAGCCTTGATAACCGTTGTGTTAGAAACTTTGGTTATTGTAAATAATGAAGTCAAGTAATCTGTCTCATTGGGAACTAAGGTTATTCCACAAGTCCATAAGAGTCTTCAGATTACGAAGCTTGACTACTCTCAATAGCAAAATCAAGTATCCATCCTTTTAGGAACTCGGTTTGTTTTACCTAAACCTTAGTCGTTCTTGAAATTAGTTTTTGCTACTTAGGGGTTTTAGTTATCCTCAAATTGGGAACACTAGGCATCCTCATTAGTAGAATCAACTAATCCATCTTTTTATGATCTTAGGTCATTCCACATGTTCCACACATTCCTTGGATTAGGAACTTTACTTATCCTCAATCACGAAATGGAGGGTTCCATCTTGTTATGATCTAAGATTACTGTGCAAGTTCTTAAGAACCTTTAAA
>JAMXBB010000006.1:81050223-81079960 GCA_024138015.1 Lumnitzera littorea | reverse complement strand
CCAATAAACACATATTATAAAACACGGATAAAACATTATTGTAGGACACAAAGTTCTTTAAAAAATCAAAATGTTAAACATACACATGCATACTTAAAAGTTAAGCATTTTGAAGAAAATATGCTTTTATATATAATAATGGTATATGTTAATATGAAATGGTAATGATAATAACCACTAATAATAATAATAATAATAATAATAATACTGATAACAATAAGATAAAATCACACACTTATAAGAAATAAATTAAATATAGGTATATATATACACATAAAATATAATTTTAGAATAATACTACAACATAACTGAGTTAAAGTTTTTAGTTTTGTAAATTTACGATTTCAATATTTCTACCTAACTCTATTACTTTATTTAACTAATTTTTTATCTAACTTAACCTAGTATACTATTATATATCTTGCTATACGTGGAAATTACAATTAAATTATAATATATCAATATATTAATATAAAACTTATGAAAAGCGAGAAAATCAGAATTTGTATAATATTTACTAGGTTGTATATTATTAGTTATACAATAAAATAATATTTATTACTCATCACAATAAAAAAAAAAAAGTTAAGTAATGCGAAATAATACAAAAAATTTTAATTAAACTTTATCACTAAAGAAACACACTTAAACTCAATAAGAATTTAGTATAAGAATGTAAAAATAAAAGATAAAAAGAAAAAAGTTACACACAATTTAACACTTTAATGGAAATGGGAATCATAAGGTAGATAGTAAGCTAGTTAGGTTGTCTAGCACTATGTCTAAATACTTATTAGGTTTCTTTTATTTCTATCTATCAAGAAATATTGATCAAGAAGGCAAGCTTCTTATTGATTGCTAGGATTTATATCGGTTTTAGTCAGGTAAATACCTCCGATGACTCTATGCTTGTTTTGTGCTTGTAGTTAGAGATGTGCAAGTGGGTTAAACGGGCCAACCCAACCCAGCCTGGCCTACTTTGGCCCGCAAGTTAAACAAGTCTAGCTCATTTGGCCCACTTTTTAAACGGGGAAAAAAATCTTAGCCCTAACCTACTTAAAAAGTAAGTTAAACCGAACGACTTGCAAGCTAAAAGTATAAATAGGTTAAACGAGCCGATCTAAATAAACCCACTTTAGCCCGCTAGTTAAACTACTTGGGCTCATTGGCCCGTTTTTAAACGGATAAAAAAACTTTGGCCCAAACCCGTTTTAAAAGCAAATTAAATGGGCTAACCCATGGGCCAAAGTCCACTTGCACACTTGTAAACCCCTAAATTTCTTGACCTAACATTTGAAGTAGACTTAAGTATGTTAGATATTTTTAAGAGTTGACAAGGCTAGTGAAAGTAAAAACCCTAAAATAACTAATCAATCGTGTATAAAATTTTTTTACCTTAAATATATGTAAACACTAAAGATTTCATCTTAAAGTGATAAAAACCCTAAAACTATAACTTTAAGATTATAAAAGCACTAATTCACGATAATTTATCCTCAAACTCTAATTGATAATATAACCTTAGTATTATACCAAATCTTTGGCAAAAGATTAAAAATAACTTTCAATCATTTATAAATATATATAATACTAAAGTAATCCTTTAGAAACTAAAATATTGCATCATATATCACATTCATCTTCTAAGTATATAAATAGGTTAATATAATATAGAGTTAGTTGATGCTTATATCATAAGTAGTAAGTATTAATACCTTAAATGAAACTTTTCATAATGATTATATTAAGTGGCCTATCAAATGATATATATAGGATATAAATACTTAAAGAAAGATCTCATTATATATTTTTACTAATCAATTCACTAAACTTCTTATTTCCTTTCATTTCCTTAATTTTCTTCCTAATTTTTCTTAATCACTTCATTATGTACACTTAGATCACATGTAATTATGAAATGTTAACTAAGTCAACATATTGAAAAATCAATATATGTGTCCTTATCAACTAGAATCTTCTATTCGTTTCTATTGATTTCTTTTCTTTTCTTTTCTTTAGATTTTTTTTCCCCTTTTCCTCCCTTGTTGCCGTCCACTCCTTTCCCCACTTACGACCCTACTTGTTTTCATTTTCAAAGCACAAAACAATACAAAACAAAATCCATTTCTTCCTCTTCCAAACTGTGATTCCCTTTCCCTTTCATTCTTTCTCAAATTTCAAACTTTACATCCATACTTCAAGAAGAAAAAAGGTATGTTATTATGTATTATTCCATCTTATTTAGTAGTTAGTTGTATAAGATAGGTTAGTATAGAAAGTTGGTATAATATGTGCATATGTGTTGTTGGAAGTGGAAGCTCCATATCCATGTATAGAAGAGTAATAATCCTTAGATAATTAGAAAAAGAAAACGTGTACATATGCTTGAGTATGTGTATATAAGAGTATACTCAATAAATACATGCAAGAGGACCTTTGTACATAAGTATCCACTATGTACATAACCTAAAATGAGGTATATACTAACTATACATACATATACCATGCTAAATACACCCTTAAAGTATAAAATTATGGAATTTGTGAAGCTTTCTTCAAAGGAAACTTTAGGCATACGAAAATACGTATAAAAATACGTATGTCACCGTATGTGTACATGGGTATATGTATTAGTATATGTATAAGTACATAAGTATACATACTAGTATGTTAGAAGTATAAGTATATATATAACATATGTATAAAGTGTATGAATACATAAGGATAATAATGGATGATGATGTAAGCAAATGATGACATAAACCTCTAAAATAATAAACCATAAGATCATTAAAGTGTAAGAATTAATGGCTAATGAAACTACTAACTACTAAAATAGAACATAAAACTAGCCAATAGGAATAATTAAACTTCAATAGTTAGAATTTTAATAAATTTAGTCTATATCATAAAATATGGGTTTTAACGTCCAAAACAGATATCATCGTGTAAATGTACGTCCGAAAACGATGGAAAATGACTATAAATTTGTAAATATTAGAAATAGAATGAAAAAGTTACATATGATTAGTGATAAAGTCTAATTGAATTGAAATTGATAGTAATTTAAGTAGAATTAGGTAAATAGATATCTATAATTACTAGTTAATTCAATTGCTTACTATCGTTATTATGTCGTAATGATCAGGTGACGTGGGCAAAGATCTCTCGATTGATTACTATGACTAAAGCGAGTCATCATAGCCAAGTGAGTATTTACTCTATGATTCCATACTTGTATGTGATTACAAATAGTAGACTTAAATGATATTATTAATTGATTGTTGTGTGGGGTCGGGAAATACTTGTGTATGTTATAATGTGTTGAGTTGTGAATTTACCTTAAGTACAAATAATACTTTGTTGTTGCATGGTAGTATATATAATTATTATGTGTACTATTGGATGGTCACATCATAACTAGACTTAACTATACTCGGCTCATAAGAAGAAACTGGTAAACATGCATTGCATAGATATAATTTCGATCGTCATATCACACAAAGGTAGAGAGAGGTCATTCGAGGGTTGTTATCATAAATTTATTGGTTCTGTACGAGACGATGCACTCGTACAAAATAACCTTACCCTAACTAACGGGAATACTAGGCGTTAGAGATGCCAATCGCCTGGCTAAGGGTCAAGACTAGAGGCCTTCGTTTAAGGGTGAGTGTGGACTGCGGGAGCCCACTTATAATTATACTAGAACTTGGTTTTTATGAAAATAAAAGACTTGTTTGATTTAAGTACGAAACGTGGGGTTCCGTAGTAAAGTAAGCTTTAGTATAATACCCGAATCTAATTGGTGTTGTGTATACTCTAACCCTGACTTCGGAGGGCATCAAATTTGAGTTGCGTATACTAACTAGTTAACTATACGTATTGTTTGCCATTCTATTTGTCCATTCATTCATATGTGTAAATATAATGTATTTATAATTTACTTGTGGTGTAGCTGAGGGTTTTGCTCACTAAGCTTAGGCTTACACCCCCTTAGACTTTTGCTGCAGGATGACTTATTCGTTGAGGCTCATTAGGGGATGCCATAGGTTAGCTTGGAGACTTGGGCAAGAGCGAGCCATCCAATGTATTGAGCGAATTGATTATGTAGACTTTTACTTATGTACCTTTGTTTTATTAGTAATATAGACTTAGATATACTAAATTACTACTTATCGTAAACTTTGTAGTTTAAATTTTATATAAATATATTTGTGTGATGATGTCACATGGATTTGTATGTTCTTGGGAAGCTATTGGTTTTAGAGCCTTGTATATTGTATGAAGAGTTCATAATTAGAAGGGTAACCAATCAGGAGTTCTTCGTATAGTATATGGCATCTGCTACAATTAGACCATCTTTAGTTCATGACAACACCTCTACTTGTAGTTAGTGCACCTAAATTTTATATATTAATAAATTGATACTTGGGGTTTGGGAATATGCATGTGATTGAATATTATTTGTTTGTCGTGAAAAATGTAGTTAAATATGGTAATTGAAGAATTGATTGTATGATTGATTTTTGCATAATTTGGATGGTTTGTTGATATTGATTAATCACTTAATAAAATGACTTAATCATATTTGACTTAAATTAAATTAAATGGATTATGCATAAGCACGAACATTGAATATAATGTTCTGACTGTTACCTTACACGGATAGTAATGAAGATCCTTATATGGATGGGATTCCCATTTGATTTGATTAGTATAGTATCGAAGCATTGGTACAACAAGACCCTACCTTTGTATCACGAGTTTACCTAGCATTAGAGACACTAACCATGGGTAGCTACAGGTTGAGTTTAGGGACCACCACTTAAGGTGTAAGTGTGGACTATAAGGGCTACCTCACCACTAGACTTGAGAATTTGTGCAATTCTATATTTTTTAGATAGAAACATATTTTGTGAAATATGAAATTTCTATATATGGTTAAAAACCCAAGTGTTAGAAACCAGTTGTAATTAGTGCTAATAAATCTCTAACCCTTACTTTGGGGGTCATTAAATTCGATGTTATCTATAGCACCAGTCAGTTGCATATATTGTTTGGCATAGTACTTATTTATGCATTCATACGTTTGTTAATAAATTGTTTGATAACCTACTTGCCAATATAATATGACGGATATCTCACTAAGCTCGTGTAGCTTACTCTTTAACAGTTTTCTCTTATAGGTTGATAGATTACCAGGTATAGACTAAGAGTAGAGTGTTGAGTATAAGTATTATGATACCTTAGAAGATAAAATCTGAAGATAGTTGTATAGCTGGGTTAAAACATTACGTGTAATTATTATTCTTATACTTAGATTTTATAATTTCAGTGAACTTAAATTTTAGATCTTTGCTCCTTGATCTTATCATTTGGTAGGGGATATTGATTCTCTATGATTCTAAGAAACTTGGAATAGTGAATATCTATAGTTATTTATATAATATGATGATTTAATAAATTAAAAATTGAAAAAACAAGTGATTAATTAATTAGAGTCCTGCAATCTTTGACTTGTAAAGTAATTTTTGTATTATAGGTGTACATATAATATGAAAATCTTAGGAAATCCTACTAGGCCTCCTTTAGGGTCATGATAGCTAGGGTCCGTAAAATGAGGATTCATAAGAACTTCTATAATAACATTGGTTCCCAATAAGATGGATTATATGATTTTACAATCAAGAATAACCAAACTTCTTAACCTAAGGATAATGAAAACTCCTGAATAGGTAGAGCTTCTTTTAAGAATAACGAAGGTTCTTGTCAATTAACCTACGTTACTAAATAGAAAGAGTAGATTGCATGATTGAGGATTACTAAGGTTCATAATCTCAGGGTTCATAAGAACTTACATAGTAATCTTAGTTCTAAACAAGATGGACCAATTGATTTCACGACTGAAGATAAGCAAAGTTCCTAATCTAAGGATTGTATGGGCTATGTGAAACGACCTTAGATCATAAAAAGATGGATTAGTTGATTCCACTAACGAGGATACCTATTGTTCTTAATTTAAGGATAATTAAGACTCCTAATTAGCTAAAGCTAATTTTAAGAATGACTGAGCTTCTTTTAAAGCAAACTAAGTTCCTAAAAAGGAGGATTACTTGGTTTCGTGATTGAGAATAACCAAGGTCCATAATCCGAAGACTCTTATGAACTTATGGAATAACCTTAGTTCCCAAAAAAATGGTGCTAAGGTTCCTAAACTAAGGGTTCTTAGGATCTTGTGCAGCAATCTTAGATGCAAACAAGATGGAACCATTGATTTCGCGATTGAGATTAAGTAAAGTTCCTAATCTAAGGATTGTGTAGAATATGTGGAACGACCTAAGATCATAAAATGATGGATTAGTTGATTCTACTAATGAGGATGCCCAGTGTTCCCAATTTGAGGGTAACTAAAATCCCTAAGTAGCAAAAGCTAATTTCAAGAACGACTAAGCTTTGTGTAGAACAAACTGAGTTCCTAAAAGGATGGATTACTTGTTTTCTCAATTGAGAGTAGTCAAGGTCAACAATTTGAGGACTCATATGAACTTTTGGAACAACCTTAGTTCCCAATGAGATGGATTACTTAACTTCACGATTTAGAATAACTAAAGTTCCTAACACAATGGTTATCAAGGCTTTGAAATAACCAAAACTTCTCTCGAGAATAACTAGGGTTCTTATGCAATAACCTAAGTCCCTTAGTAGAAGGATTACTTGATTTTACAATTATGGGTAGTTATGGTTCCTAATATAAGGGTTCTCAAAAACTCTAGTTGAATGCTAGATTCCATGATTCTGAATAACCTAGGTTCTTGACCTAAGGATGACTGACACTCCTTAAAAGCCAAAGTATCTTTTAAGGAAAACAAAGGTTCCTATTGAGTAACCTAAGTTTCTTGATCGAAGGATTGCTCAGTTTCAGGAACCAAGACGGCTAAAGTTCCAAATTCAAGGATACTTTAGAAGTTGTGGAGTAACCTTAGTTTTGGAAATGTTGGATTAATTGATTTCATGATGGAGGATAATCGAAGCTCTTGATCAAATGACAACTAAGGCTCCTTAACAACCAAAGGATCTTTAAATAACAAATAAAGTTTTTGCGAGATAAACTAATGTTAGGACCCTAAATGGGGCTTAGTAGGATTACCTAAAATTTTCATAACATGTATGCATCCATGATATGAAAACTGTCTTACAAGCTAGAGATTGCAAGACTCTAAATAATAAATCACTAAGGTTAATGATTTTCAAGTAATTAATTTATTGTAACATGACATAATATATAATTATAAATAACTATGGATGTCCAATATCCCACAGTACCTCAGAACCATAGAGAATCGGTATCCCCTACCAAGTAATAGGACAGGATATGCCAACATTATAAAACTGGAGGAAGAATTAAATTATATTAAATTCTAACATGTGAATATTTTCTACAAAGAGTGTTTATGAATCACCTATAAAGATCTCAACTAATTCTAACACTAATATAGATATTTTCATCTCGCACTCAGTACTTGAGACTTATCCCAATCCCATCGTATGTAAACCTGCAAAAGAAAGACTATTGGGGAATAAGCTACAAGAGCTTAGTGAGCTATCCCTCGTACCATACTGGCAAACAAGTTATCAAACAAATTGTTATAACCATATGAATGCATGCACACGTAGTATGCCAAACAATATATGCAATTGACCGGTACTGCATATAATATCGGATTTTAACGCCCTCCGAGATAAGGGTTGGAGATTTATCGGCACCAATCATGATCGGGCTCTAGCACCTGGGTTTTTATCCATAACTTTGAATTTCGTATTTCACAAAAATACATTTCCATTTCTAAAAATTCAGTAGTTCACAAAGTCCCAAGCCTAGCGGTGAGGTGGCCTCCGCAGTCCACACTCACACCCTATAGTAGAGATCTCTAGACTCAACCCTCAGCCATACTGTTGGCTTCCCCATCGCCTAGTAAGCCCGTAGGTTTGGGTAAGGTCATGTTGTACGAGTGCATCGTACAGAAACACATTAATATATATAAATAACCCCCGCAAGGCCTCTCTTTATCTCCGCGTGAAGTGACGGTCGGAATAAGTAAATGCAATGTATGGATAATGCATGACCCTTTTAATTTAAGATAAGCCAAACATAATTAGGTCAAATTACGAGGCGATCAATCAATATCAGCAAACCATCCAAATCATATAAAAACTCAATCATACCATCAATTATCGTATTTAACAATATTTCTTAAAATAATCAATCAATATCAAGCACACGCATATCCCAAAACCCCATGCATCAAGTTATTGATATTCAATTTAAGTGCACTAACTACAAGTACAAACAAGTATAGAGTCATCGGGAGTAGTCACTTGACTATGACGACTCGCTCTAGTCGTAATAACCAATCGGGAGATCCTTGCCCTCGTCGGGATCACTTGATCATTACGAGATAACAGGGATAATAAGTAGTTATCTCAACTAATGGTTATAGATATCTATCTATCTAATTCTACTTAGATTACTATCAACCCTTATTCAATTAAACCTAATTGCTAATTATACGTAACTTTTTCATTCTATTTTCAATATTTACGAATTTATAGTCGTTTTTCATCGTTTTCGGACGCACGTTCACACGGTAATGTCCATTTTGGACGTTAAGACCCGTGTTTTACAATATGGGCTAAATTTATTGAAATTTTATCTTATTGAAGTTTAATTATTCTTATTACTTATGTTTGTGCCCTAGTTTAGGATTTAATGATTGAATTAACTATTTGATTCTTACACTTAGGAAATTTTACATTATTGCCACTAATTCACATACTTGATTAAGTTTAATTCAATCTAAGAAGTGTATTAGGATTTAAAGAATCTTCGACTCCTAAGTACATGTATACATATATAGGTTATATTCTTATGTCATCTTATAATCTATTCTTTTACAAGCTTATGCTTATGTCATGGCTCATGTAATCTTTTTGATGATGTCATGGCTTAGGTAATCCTTTAATGACATCATTGCTTACATCATTAGTCCATTATTATCTTTATATATTTACACACTTTATACATATGTGATATACATACCTATACTTCTAATATACTAATATATATACTTGTGTACTTATAAGTACTTATACGTATACTATTACACATACCCATATACGCATACGGTGACATACGTATTTTTATACGTATTTTCGTATGCCTTATCAACCCCCTTAAGAAAGCTTCACAATTTCATTCTTTTTGTATTTTAAGGGTATATTTGACATGGCATATGTATGTATAGTTAGTATTTACCTTATTTTAGGTTATGTACATATTGTATACTTATGTACAAAGGTATTATACATGTATTCTTCTAGCATATCCTTATATACATATACTTAAGGACATATACACATGCATATCCTTCTTCTTCACCATGATTTCTACATTTCAACATGTAAAGATTACAACTTTAAGCCTAGATCAACATATATATATATGTACACAACACATAACCTAACCTTTTCTCCTTCTAAGTAGTAAAGAGGATGAAGTAAGACATAAGAATAAAATAGCATACCTTATGTTGCCCTTGTCTATGGATAAAATGGTTAAAAAGTTGAAAAGGAAAGAAGAGTGAAAGGGGAAGGGAAGCTCACAGCATGGAGGGAGGTTTTGCTTTGTTTCTTTTTCTTTGTTTTTGATTATGGAAGAAAACAAATGGTGGGGTCTAGAAGAAGAATAAGTGGACGGCAATTATGGTAGAGGAGGAAAAAGAAATGCAAAAGAAAAAGAAAAGAAAGGAAATCATGAGAAGAAGATATTTTCTTCAAATGAAAAAGACACTTTTGTTAACTTTTCAAATTGTTGACTTGGTCAACATGTGTTGACTTGGTCAACATGTGTTGACTTGGTCAACATGTGTTGACTTGGTCAACTTTCAAAAAAACTAAATATCCTTTTGTGTACATAATGAACTAATTAGGAAAAATTTGGAGAAA
The DNA here is from genome assembly GCA_024138015.1 of Lumnitzera littorea. Classification (NCBI taxonomy): domain Eukaryota; kingdom Viridiplantae; phylum Streptophyta; class Magnoliopsida; order Myrtales; family Combretaceae; genus Lumnitzera; species Lumnitzera littorea. Next base: position 81,069,958 of record JAMXBB010000006.1, on the reverse strand, counting down.
GATTAAGGAAATGAAAGGTAATAAGAAGTGATTAGTAAAAATAGGTAATGAGATCTTCCATTAGGCATTTATATCCTATATATATCATTTGGTAAGCTACTTAGTATAATTAAGATGAAAACTATCATTTAGGGTATTAAGGTTTACTACATTTAACCTAATCTTCAACCATACCTCTAACTCTATGTAATACTATCTTAATCATATACTTAAGAGATAAATATAATCTATGATTCGTTACTTTAGTTTCTAAAGGATTACTTGAGGATTCAAAACCTATATGCATGAATGAAAGTCATCTCTAACCTTTTACTAATGGTTTGGCAAACTTACGAGGGTTATATTATCAATTAGGGTTTTAGGGTATATTATGATGAATTTGTGCACATATGTCTTTGAGGTTATCATTTTAGGGTTTTTATCACTTTTGAATGAAATCTTTAACATTTAGATGCATTTAGGGTAGAAAAGTTTCTTATCTGATTGATTAATTCTTTTAGGGTTCTCACTTTTATTAGCCTTGACAACTCCTAAATTATGTAACATACATGAGTCTATTTCAAAAGCTAGATCGAAAATTTTAGGAGTTTACAACTAAGCTCCTTAAAACAAGGATTACTTGGTTTTACGAGCAAGAATCGCCATCATCGAAGGATTCCTAAGAAGTTTTTGAATTTCCCCAACTCCCCAGACAACGAATCACATGATTTATCGATTTGGAATAACCAAAGTTCCTAACTTAAGGAGAGCTGAGGTTCTTAAATTGCCAAAGCTTCTTTAAAAAAAAAAAAAACAAATGCTCTTGTTGGATAACCTAAGTTCCTAATAAGAAGGATAACTTGGTTTTGCGATCCGGATGGCCAAGTTTCGTAATCTAAGGATTCTAGAGAACTTGTTGAAAAAACTTAGTTCATAAAAAGATGAATTACTTCATTTTGCGACTGAGGATAACCAAATTTCTTAATCTAAAGATAACGACGATGCCTAAATAGCTAGAGCTTCATTCAAGAATAATCAAGCTTTCTTGTCAAACAAACAAAGCTCCTAAAAAGAAGGATTGCTTAGCTTCACGATTGAGAATGGCTAAGGTTCATAATCTAATGGTTCATAAGAACTTCTGCAATAACATTAGTTCCTAATAAGATGAACTCTTTGATTTCACTATGAAGAACAATCGGACATCTTAACCTAAGGATAATGAAAACTCTTCAATAGCCAAAGCTTCATTCAAGAATAACGGAGGTTCGTGTCAAATAACCTATGTTCCTAAAAATAAAGAGTGGGTGGCATGATCGAGGATAGCTAAGGTTCCTAAACTAAGGGCTCTTAGGATCTTATGCAGCAATCTTAGATCCAAACAAGATGGAACCCTCGATTTCACAATTAAGGATAAGCAAAGTTCCTAATGCGATCATAAAAGATAGATTAGTTGATTTCACTAATAAGAATGCCCAGTGTTCCCATTATGAGGATAACTAGAACTCTTAAGTAGCAAAAGTTAATTTCAAGAACGACTAGGGTTCATGTAGAGCAAACTAAGTTCCTAAAAGGATGGATTACTTAATTTCGCAATTGAGAGTAGCCAAGGTCCATAATTCGAAGACTCTTATGTACTTGTAGAATAACCTTAGTTCTCAATGAAACAGATTACTTGATTTCACGATTTAGAATAACCAAAGTTCCTAACATGACGGTTATCGAGGCTTTGAAATAACCGAAACTTCTCTCGAGAATAACTAGGGTTCTTATGCAATAACCTTAGTCCCTTAATAGAAGTATTACTTAATTTTACGATTATAGCTAGTCGTAGTTCCTAATATAAGGATTCTGAGAAACTTTCGGAGTTACCTTAGTTCCTAAGGTGATTTAACGCTTGATTCCACGATTCTAAATAACTTAAGTTCCTAACCTAAGGGTAATCGACACTCCTTAATAGCTAAAGCTTCTTTTACAAACAACGAAAGTTCCTGTCAAGTAACCTATGTTCCTTGACTAAAGGACTACTTGGATTTAAGAATCAAGATGGCCAATGTTCCTAATTCAAGGATACTTTGGAAATTGTAGTGTAACCTTAGTTCTGGAAATGTTGGATTAACTGATTTTGTGATGGAGGATAACCGATGCTCCTAATCAATAAACCAAGCTCCTAATCAACGATAACGAATAAGGTTCTCGTGAGACAAACTAAGTTCCTTGAAACAAGGATTACTTGGAACTTAGTTTCACGAGTGAGAATCACCATCATCCGTCATCGAAGGTTTCCTAAGAAGTTTTTGAATTACCCCAGCTCCCCGGATGACGGATCACTTGATTTATTGATTTGAAATAACTAAAATTTCTAACCTAAGGAGAGCTAAGGTTCTTAAATTGCCAAAGCTTCTTTCAAGAATAATGAATGCTCTTATCGGATAACCTAAGTTCCTAATAAGAAGGATAACTTGGTTTCGCAATCCAGATGGCCAAGTTTCATAATCTAAGGATTCTAAAGAACTTGTTGAAAAAACTTAGTTCATAAAAAGATGAATTACTTCATTTTGTGATCGAGGATAACCAAATGTTCTAATTCGAAGATAACAACGATGCCTAAATAGCTAGAGCTTCTTTCGAGAATAACCAAGGTTTCTTATTACACGAGCATAACTACTAAAGAAGAAGGATTGCTTGGCTTTAAGATGGAGAATGGCTAGGGTCTGTAGTTTGAGGGTTCATAAGAGCTTCTATAATAACATTAGTTCCCAATATGATGGAGTATTTGATTACACAATGAAGAATAACTAAACATCTTGACCTAAGGATGACGAAAGCTCTTGAATAGCCAAAGCTTCATTCAAGAATAATGAAGGTTCCTATCTAGTAAACTACATTCCTAAATATGAAGAGTAGGTTACACAATTGAGGAAAGCTAAGGTTCCTAATTTAAGGGCTTTTAAGAACTTGTATAGTAATCTTAGATCTAAACAAGATGGAACCCTCAACTTCGCGATTGAGGATATGGAAAGTTCCTAATCCAAGGATTGTAAGTGTAAACACTTAAAATTTTCGATCTAACTTTTGAAATAGACTCGAGTATGTTAGATAATTTAAGAGTCGACAAGACTAATGAAAGTGAAAACCCTAAAAGAATTAATCAATCGCGTAAGAAACTTTTCTACCCTAAATGTATCTAAATGCTGAAGATTTCATTCAAAAGTGATAAAAACCCTAAAATGATCACCTTAAAGACATATGTGCACTAATTCATCATGATATACCCTAAAACCCTATATTGGTAATATAATCCTCGCATTTTGCCAAATCATTAGTAAAAGGTTAGAGACGACTTTCATTCATGCATATATGTTTTGAATCCTCAAATAATCCTTTAGAAACTAAGATAATGAATCATAGATTACATTTATCTCTTAAGTATATGATTAAGATAGTATTACATAGAGTTAGGGATATAGTTGAAGATTAGGCTAAATGTAGTGAACCTTAATGCCTTGATTAGTACTTTTCATACTAGTTACACTAAGTAGTTTACCAAATGATCTATATAAGCTATAAATATCTAACGTAGGACCTTATCATCTATTTTGACTAATCAATTCACCAAATATCTCATTTTCTTAAATTTTCCCTTAATTACTACATTATGTGAACAAAATTACATATACTTAAAGAAAGTTGACCAAGTCAACACATGTTGACTAAAGTCAACAATTTGAAAAGTCAACAAAAGACACTAATGCATAAGGATAAAAAAATCTAAGCATCTAATGATTGCTTTTCTTTTCTTTTCTTTTGGTTTTTCTTCCTTCCCTTCCTTTTATTGCCGTCCATTCATCTCTCCTTCTAGACCCCACCATTCTCCTTCTTCCATAAACAAAACAAATCAAAAGAAACAAAACAAAAGCCCCCTCCATTGCTGTGAGCTTTCTTCTTCCCTTTCACCTTCAACACCTTCCTTTTTGTCTCCTTAATTCTAACACAAACTAAGGTATGTAATTAAGTTACTTTATGTTGCTTTATATTATTCATTAGTTAGGTAATTAGGTAGATTAAATGAGTAGACATGTGTTATGTGTGATCTTGAAGAAGAGGGGACAAAGTTCCCATCTTTAAGTCTAGAAATTTAGGAATCATGAAGAAGAAGAAAAGAATACATGAATATGTGCTCATAAGTATGTATACATAAGGGAATATCAAAAGAATACTTGTATGGGAATCTTTGTACATGGGTATTTACCATGTACATAACCTAAATTAAGACAAATCCTAACTATACATACCTATACTATACTAAATACACACTTGAAAACACAAAGGAATGAAATTAGGAAGATTTTCTTAAGAGGAAAATTAGGCATATGCAATTATACAAAAATACGTATAGGACCGTATAGGTATATGAGTATGTACACAAGTATAAATACGGTATAAGTATAAGTATATGTTTAAGTATACTAATATACATATAAGTATAGTAAGGGTATATATATATAGTAGTTTAATTGAAGTATACATAAGATATTTAAACATTACATAAGCATAAGGTAAGGCTTATGTAATTAAATGATGAAGTAAGCAATGAGGTAATCAAAAGATGACATAAGCGAATGATGATGTAAGCGATGATATAAGCGTAGGTTTAGAAAATGAGAAAATAAGAAGAGTGTATAATAATTAGGTACCTAACTTAGTAAACCCTAAGACACTTTCTAAATTGGATTATGCTTAATTAAGTACATAAATTAACAATAGCAAAGTAAAATTCTCTAAGTATAAGAATCTAGGGGTTAACTAAATCATTAAGTATAAATAAAGGATATAAATATGAGTAATAAGCATTATTAAGTTTTCATTATTAAAATTTCTATAAATTTAGCCTATATCATAAAACAGGGGTCTTAACGTCCAAAACGGACATCACCATATGAACGTGCGTCCGAAAACGATGAAAAATGACTATAAATTCATAAATGTTGAAAATAGAATGAAAAAGTTACGTATGATTAGCAATTAGGTTTAATCGAATAAAGGTTGATAGTAATTTAAGTAGAATTAGGTAGATAGATATCTAGAATCATTAGTTAAGTCAACTACTTATTATCCCTGTTATTTCGTAACGATCAGGTGATCTTGATGAGGGCGAGGATCTTCTAATCGGTTATTATGACTAGAGCGAGTCGTCATAGTTAAGTGAGTACTCCCGATGACTCTATACTTGTTTATGCTTGTAGTTAGTGCACTTAAATTGAATATCAATAACTTGATGCATGGGGTTTCGGGATATGCGTGTGCTTGATATTAATTGATTATTGTAAGAAATATTGTTAAATACGACAATTGATGATTTGATGGTATGATTGATTTTTATATGATTTGGATGGTTTGCTGATATTGATTGATCACCTCGTAATTTGACCTAATTATGTTTGACTTATCTTAAATTAAAAGGGTCATGCATTATTCATGCATTGCATTTACTTATTCCGGCCGTCACTTTACGCAAAGATAAAGAAAAGCCTTACGGGGGTTGTTTATATATATTAAAGTGTTTTTGTATGGTGCACTCGTCTAACATAACCTTACCTGAACCTACGGGCTTACTAAGTGATGGAGACACCAACCGTATGGCTGAAGGTCGAGTTTAGAGATCTCCACTGTAGGGTGTAAGTGTGGACTACGGGGGCCATCTCACCACTAGGCCTAGAACTTTGTGAACTACTGAATTTTTAGAAATGGAAATGTATTTTTGTGATATACGAAATTCAAAGTTATGGGTAAAAACCCAGGTGCTAGAGCTCGGTCATGATTGGTGCCGATGAATCTCTAACCCTTATCTCGGAGGGCATTAAAATCCGATATTATATGCAATACCGGTTAACTACATATATTGTTTGGCATACTGCGTATGCATGCATTCATATGGTTGTAACAATTTGTTTGATAACTTGTTTGCCAGTATGGTACGAAAGATAGCTCACTAAGCTCTTATAGCTTATTCCCTAATAGTCTTTCTTTTGCAAGTTTACATACGATGGGATTGGGATAAGTCTTGAGTGTTGAGTGCGAGATGAAGATATGTACATTAGTGTTAGAGTTAGTTGAGATCTTTATAGGTGATACATAAATTTTCTTTATAGAAAATATTCACATGTTAGAATTTAATATAATTTAATTTTTCCTACGGTTTTATAATGTTGGTATATCATGTCCTATTATTTGGTAGGGGATACCGATTCTCTACGGTTTTGAGGAACTGTGGGATATCGGACAACCATAGTTATTTATATTTGTATTTTATAGTAAATTAATTATTTAAAAATCACTAACCTTAGTGATTTATTATTTAGAGTCTTATAAGCTCTGACTTACAAGATGGTTTTCATATCATGGGTACACATATGTTATGGAAATTTTAGGTAATCTTACTAGGCCCCCTTTAAGGTCCTGACAGTAAGCAATGACCTAAGATCATAAAAGGATAGATTAGTTGATTCCACCAACGAGGATGCCTAGTGTTCCAAATTTGAAGATAACAAAAACCCCTAAGCTACATAAGCTAATTTCAAGAACGACTAAGGAACATGTAGAACAAACTAGGTTCCTAAACGGATGGATTACTTGTTTTCGTGATTGAGAGTAGCTAAGGTCCATAATTCGAGGACTCTTATGAATTTGTAGAATAACCCTAGTTCCGAATGAGACGGATTACTTGACTTCACAATTTAGAATAACCAAAGTTTCTAAAACAACGGTTATCAAGGCTCTAAAATAGTCGAAACTTCTCTAAAGAATAACTAGGGTTCTTATGCAATAACCTAAGTCCCTTAATGGAAAGATTACTTGATTTCATGATTACGGCTAGCCGCGGTTTCTAATATAAGGATTCTCAGAAACTTTCATAGTCATCTTAGTTCTCGAGGTGATTGAATGCTTGATTCCACAATTCCGAATAACCTAAGTTCCTGACGTAAGGATAATCGACACTCCTTAATAGCTAAAGCTTCTTTCAAGGACAACGAAAGTTCCTATCAAGTAACCTAAGTTCCTTGATCCAAGGATTACTTAGTTTCAAGAACCAAGACAGCTAAAGTTCCTAATTCAAGGATACTTTAGAAGTTGTAGATTAACCTTAGTTTAAAAAATGTTGGACTATTTGATTTTGCAAAGGAGGATAACCGAAGCTCCCGATCCAATGATAACTAAGGCTCCTTAACTGCCAAAGGATCTTTCAATAACGAATAGGGTTCTCACAAGATAAACTAATCTCTATGAAACATGGATTACTTGGTTTCACGAGTAAGAATTGCCATCATCGAAGGATTCCTACGAAGTTTTTGAATTACCCTAGCTCCTCGAATGATGAATCACTTGATTTATCAATTTGGAATAACCAAAGTTCCTAACTTAAGGAGAATTGAGCTTCCCAAATTGCTAAAGCTTCTTTCAAGAACAAAGAATACTCTTGTCAGAAAACTTAAGTCTCCAATAAGAAGGATAACTTGGTTTCATGATTGGGATGGCCAAGGTTCGTAATCTTAGGATTCTAGAGAACATGTGGAAAAAGCTTAGTTCATAAAAAGATGAAGCACTTCACTTTGCAATGAGGATAACCAAATTTCCTAATTCGAAGATAACGACGATGGCTAAATAGCCAGGGCTTCTTTAAATAATAATTGAGGTTTCTTATTGAATAAACATAGCTCCTAAGAAGAAGGATTACTTAGCTTCATAATCGAGAATGGCTAAGGTCTATAATTTGGAGTATTTGATTTCATAATAAAGAATAACTTAGCTTCCTAACCTAAGGATGACGAAAGCTCCTGAGAAGCCAATGCTTCATTCAAGAATAACGAGGGTTCCTATCGAGTAACCTGCGTGCCTAAATATGAAGGGTTGGTTGCACGATTAAGGAAAGCTATGGTTCCTAATTTAAGGGTTCTTAAGAACTTGCATAGTAATTTTAGATCCTAACAAGATGGAACCCTTAACTTAGCAATCGAGGATAAGGAATGTTCCTAATCTAATTATTGTGTGGAACAAGTGGAATGACCTAAGATCATAAAAAGATGAATTAGTTGATTCCATCAACGAGGATGCCCAGTGTTCCCAATTTGAGGATAACTAAAACCCCTAAGCTACAAAAGCAAATTTCAAGAATGACTAAGGTTAATGTAGAACAAACTGGGTTCATAGAAGGATGGATTACTTGATTTTGCGATCGAGAGTAGCTAAGGTCCGTAATCAAGGACTATTATGAACTTGTGGAATATCCTTAGTTCCCATTGAGACGGATTACTTGACTTCACGATTTGAAAAACCAAAGTTCCTAAAACAACACTCATCAAGGCTTTGAAATAGCTGAAACTTCTCTCGAGAATAACTAGGGTTCTTATGCAATAACCTAAGTCTCTTAACAAAAGGATTACATGATTTCACGATTACGATTAGCCGTGGTTCCTAATATAAGGATTCTTAGAAACTCTCATTTGATTAAACATTTGATAAGGATAACTGACACTCCTTAATTGCTAAAGCTTTATTCAAGGATAACAAAGATTCTTGTTAAGTAACCTAAATTCCTTGACTGAAGGATTGCTCAGTTTCAAGAACCAGGATAGCCAAAGTTCTTAATTCAAGGATACTTTGGAAGTTACGAAGTAACCTTAGTTTTGAAAATGTTAGATTAATTGATTTCACAATGGAGGATGACTGAAGCTTCCGATCTAATGATAACCAAGGCTCCTTAACAACCAAAGGATCTTTCAATAATGAAGAGGGCTCTTGCAAGATAAACTAAGTTCCTAGAAATAAGGATTTCTTGGTTTCATGATTGATAATTGCCATCATCCATCATCGAAGGATTCATGAGAAGTTTTTAAATAAACCCAATCCTTGAACGACGGATCACTTGATTTATCGATTCGGAATAACCAAAGTTCCTTACCTAAGGAGAATTGTGGCTTCCAAATAGCTAAAGCTTCTTTCAAGAATAATGAATGCTCTTGTCAAATAACCCAAGTTCCCAATATGAAGGATAACTTGGTTTTGGGATTGGGATGGTCAAGGTTCGTAATCTAAGGATTCTAGAGAACATGTGGAAAAAGCTTAGTTCATAAAAAGATGAATTACTTCATTTCGCGATTGAGGATAACCAAATTTCCTATTCCGATGATAACAACGATGCCTAAATAACCAAAGCATCTTTTGAGAATAACTAAGGTTTCTTATTGAACGAACATAGCTCCTAAGAAGAAGGATCGCTTGGCTTCACAATTGAGAATGGCTACGGTTCGTAATATGAGGGTTGATAAGAATTTATGAAATAACATTAGTTCCCAATAAGATAGAGCATTTGATTTCACGACAAAGAATAACTAGGCTTCCTAACCTATTAAGGATAACGACAACTCCTAATTAGCCAAAGCTTTATTCATGAAGACTAGGTTACATGATTAAGGATAGCTAAGGTTCCCAATTTAAGGGCTTTTAAGAACTTATCTAGTAATCTTACATCTGAACAAGATGGAACCCTCAACTTCGCGATTAAGGATATGGAAAGTTCCTAATCTAAGGATTATGTGGAACGACCTAAGATCATAAAAGGATGGATTAGTTGATTCCACCAATGAGGATGCCCATTGTTCCCAATTTGAGGATAACTAAAACCCCTAAGCTATAAAATCCAATTTCAAGAATGACTAATGATAATGTAGAATAAACTGGGTTCCTAAAACGATGGATTACTTGATTTCGCGATAGAGAGTAGCTAAGGTTCATAATCCAAGGACTCTTATTAATTTGTGGAATAACCTTAGTTCCTAATGAGATGAATTACTTGACTTCACAAAGTAAAATAAGTAAAGTTCTTAACACAATGATTATCATGGCTCTGAAATAGCCGAAACCTCTCTCAAGAACAATTAGGGCTCTTATGCAATAACCTGAGTCCCTTAATAGAATGATCACTTGATTTCACGATTATGACTAGCCATGGTTCCTAATATAAGGATTCTCAAAAACTCTCGTAGTCACCTTAGTTCCTAAGGCAATTGAATGCTTAATTCTATGATTTCGAATAACCTAAGTTCTTGACCTAAGGATAACCGACACTCATTAATAGCCAAAGCTTCATTCATGGCCAACGAAGGTTCCTATCAAGTAACCTAAGTTCCTTGATCGAAGGCTTGCTCGGTTTCAAGAACCAGGATAGCTAAAGTTCCTAATTCAAGGACACTTTGGAAGTTATGGAGTAACCTTAGTTTCAAAAATGTTGGATTAGTTGATTTCGCGATGGAGGATGACTGAAGCTCCCGATCCAATGATAACTAAGGCTCCTTAACAACCAAAGGATCTTTCAATAACGAGTAAGGCTTTTGTAAGATAAACTAAGTTCCTAGAAACAAGGATTACTTGGTTTCATGATTGAGAATCGCCATCATCTGTCAATGAAGGATTCATGAGAGGTTTTTGAATAACCCCAACTCCCCGGACAATGGATCACTTGATTTATCAATTTTGAATAACCAAAGTTCCTTACTTAAGGAGAATTGAGGTTCCCAAATAGCCAAAGCTTCTTTTAAGAATAACGAATACTCTTGTCGGATAACCTATGTTCCCAATATGAAGGATAACTTAGTTTCACGATCGGGATGGCAAAGGTTTGTAATCTAAGGATTCTAGAGAACTTGTAGAAAAAGCTTTGTTTATAAAAAGATGAATTACTTCATTTTGCGATTGAAGATAACCAAATTTCCTAATCCGAAGATAACAACGACACCAAAATAGCCAGTGCTTCTTTCGATAATAACTGAGGTTTCTTGTTGAACGAGCATAGCTCCTAAGAAGAAGGATTGCTTGGCTTCAAGGTGGAGAATGGCTAGGGTCTGCAATCTGAGGGTTCATAAGAGCTTTTAGAATAACATTAGTTCCCAATAAGATGGAGTATTTGAGTTCACCATGAAGAATAACCGAACTTCCTAACCTGAGGATGACAAAAACTCCTAAATAGGCAAAGCTTCATTCAAGAATAATGAAGGTTCCTACCAAGTAACCTACGTTCTTAAATATGAAGAGTAGGTTGCACAATTAAGGATAGCTAAGGTTCCTAATTTAAGGGTTGTTAAGAACTTGCACAGTAATCTTAGATCTTAATAAGATGGAACTCTCAATTTTGCGATTGAGGATAAGCAAAGTTCCTAATCTAAGGATTGGGTGGAACACGTGGAACAACCTAAGATCATGAAAATATGGATTACTTGATTCCACTAACGAGGATGCCCAGTGTTCCCATTTTGAGGACAACTAAAACCATTATGTTGCAAAAGCTAATTTCAAGAATGACTAAGGTTCATGTAGAACAAATTGTGTTCCTAAAAGGATGGATTACTTGATTTCGCGATTGAAAGTAGCCAAGAACATTAATCCAAGGACTCTTATGAACTTGTGGAGTAACCTTAGCTCCTAATAAGATGGATTACTTGACTTCACGATTTAAAAGAACCAAAGTTCCTAACACAATGATAATCAAGGCTTCAAAATAACCAAAACTTCTCTCGAGTAACTAATGCAATAACCTAAGTCCCTTAACATAAGGATTACGTGATTTTACAATTATGGCTAGCTACAATTCCTAATATAAGGATTCTCAGAAACTCAAGTCACCTTAGTTCCTATGGCAATTGAATGCTTGATTCTACAATTCTGAATAACCTAAGTTCCTGACCTAAGGATAACCGACACTCCTTAATAGCCAAAGCTTCATTCAATGACAATGAAGGTTCCTATTGAGAAACTTATGTTCCTTGACTGGAGGATTGCTCGGTTTCAAGAACTAGGATAGCCAAAGTTCCTAATTCAAGGATACTTCGGATGATGCGGAGTAACCTTAGTTCCAAAAATTTTGGATTAATTGATTTCGTGACGAAGGATATCTGAAGCTCCCAATCCAATGATAATTGAGGTTCCTTAATAGCCAAAGGATCTTTCAATAACGAATAAGGTTATCGCGAGATAAACTATGATCCTAGAAACAATGATTACTTGGTTTTACAATTGAGAATTGCCATCATTTGTCATTGAAGGATTCCTAAGAAGTTTTTTAATAACCTTAGCTCCCTGGACGATAGATCACTTGATTTATTGATTTGGAATAACCAAAGTTCCTAACCTAAGGAGATTTGAGGTTCCCAAATAGCCAAAGCTTCTTTCAAGAATAACAAATATGCTTGTTGGATAACCCAAGTTTCCAATAAGAAGGATAACTTGGTTTCGTGATGAGGAGAGTCAAGCTTTGTAATCTCAGGATTCTAGAGAACTTGAGGAAAAAACTTAATTCATAAAAGGATGAATTTCATCATTTTGTGATTGAGGATAACCAAATTTCCTAATCTGAAAATAACAACATCACCTAAATAGCCAGAGCTTCTTTCGAGAGTAACCAAGGTTTCTTGTTGCACAAACATATCTCCTAAAAAGAAGGTTGCTTGGCTTCATGATTGAGAATGGCTATGGTCCATAATCTGAGTGTTCATAAGAACTTTTAGAATAACATTAGTTCCTAATAAGATAGAGTATTTGATTTCATGATGAAGAATAACTAGGCTTCCTAACCTAAGGGTAACGAAAATTCCTAAATAGCCAAAGCAAATTCAAGAATAATGAAGGTTCCTACTGAGAAACTTACATTCTTAAATATGAAGAGTAGGTTGCACATTTGAGGATAGCTAAGGTTCCTAATTCAACGAATCTTAAGAACATGCATAGTAATCTTAAATCCTAACAAGATGGAACCCTCAATTTCGTGATTGAGGATAAGCATAATTCCTAATCAAAGGATTATGTGGAACAATCTAAGATCATAAAAAGATGGATTAGTTGATTCCACCAATGAGGATGCCTAGTATTCCCATTTTGAGGATAACTAAAACCCCTAAGTTACAAAAGCTAATTTCAAGAATGACTAAGGTTCATGTAGAACAAACTGGGTTCCTAAAAGGATGGATTACTTGATTTCGCGATGGAAAGTAGCCAGAGTCTGTAATTTGAGGACTCTTATGAACTTGTAGAATATCCTTAGTTCCCATTGGGACAGATTACTTGATTTCATGATTTAGAATAACTAAAGTTCCTAAAACGACGGTTATTAAGGCTCTGAGATAGTCGAAACTTCTCTTGAGAATAACTAGGGTTTTTATGCAATAACATAAGTCCCTTAACATAAGGATCACTTCATTTTACAATTACAACCAACTACAGTTCCTAATTAAGGATTCTCAAAAACTCTCACAGTCACCTTAGTTCCTAAGGTGATTGAATGCTTGATTCCATGATTCTGAATAACTTAAGTTCCCAACCTAAGAATAACCGACACTCCTTAATAGACAAAGCTTCATCCAAGGAAAACAAAGGTTCCTATAGATTAACCTAAGTTCCTTAACTGAAGGATTGCTCAATTTCAAGAACTAAGATATCCAAAGTTCCTAATTTGAGGATACATTGGAAGTTGCGAAGCAACCTTAGTTTCAAAAATGTTGGACTAATTGATTTCGCAATAGAGGATGACCGAAGCTCCTAATCCAATGATAACTAAAGCTCTTTAACGGACAAAGGATCTTTCAATAATGAATAGGGTTCTCGCAAGATAAACTAAGTTCCAAGAAACAAGGATTGCTTGGTTTCATGATTGAGAATCACCATCATCCATCATTGAAGGATTCATGAGAAGTTTTTGAATAACCCCTGCTCCTCGGACAATGGATCACTAGATTTATCGATTCAGAATAACCAAAATTCCTTACATAAGGAGAGCTGAGGCTCCCAAATAGCTAAAGCTCCATTTAAGATTAATGAATGCTCTAATCAGATAAACTAAGTTCCCAATAAGGAGGATAACTTGGTTTCACGATCAGGATGGCCAAGGTTCATAATCTATAGATTCTAGAGAACTTATGGAAAAAACTTAGTTCATAAAAAGATGAATAACTTCATTTCGCCACTGAAGTTAACTAAATTTCCTAATCTAAAGATAACGACGACACCTAAAATAGTCGGAGCTTCATTCGAGAACAACTAAAGTTCCTTGTTGAACGAACATAGCTCCTAAGAAGAAGGATTGCTTGGATTCACGATTGAGAAAGGCTAAGGTCTGTAATCAGAAGGTCCATGAGAGCTCCTAGAATAACATTAGTTCTCAATAAGGTGGAGTATTTGATTTCACGATGAAGAATAACCAGACTTCCTAACCTAAGGATAACGAGAACTCCTTAGTAGCCAAAGCTTCATTCAAGGATAATGAAAGATCCTATCAAGTAACCTATGTTGCTAAATATGAAGAGTAAGTTGTACGATTGAGGATAGATAAGGTTCCTAATTTAAGGGTTGTTAAGAACTTGTACAGTAATCTTAGATCCGAGCAAGATGGTACCCCCGACTTCTCAATTAAGGATAAGGAAAGTTCCTAATCCATGGATTGTGTGGGACGACCTAAGATCATAAAAGGATAGATTAGTTAATTCCACTAAAGTGGATGCTCGATGTTCCCAATTTAAGGATAACTAAAACCCCTAATCTACAAAAGCTAATTTCAAGAATGACTAAGGATTATGTAGAACAAACTAGGTTCCTAAAAGGATGGATTACTTGATTTCGTGATTGAAAGTAGCCAAGGTCCATAATCTAAGGACTCTTATGAACTTATGGAATAACCTTAGTTCCCAATGAGACGTATTATTGACTTCAAAATTCAGAATAACTAAAGTTCTTAAGACAACAATTACCATGGCTTTGAAGTAAAACTTCTCTTAAGAATAACTAGGGTTCTTAAGCAAGGACCTAAGTCCCTTAACGAAAAGATTACTTCATTTCACAATATGACTAGTTGCGGATGCTAATATAAGGATTCTTAGAAACTTTTGCAGTCACCTTAGTTCTCAAGGCGATTAAATGCTTAATTCCACGATTCTGAATAATCCAAGTTCTTGACCTAAGGATAACCAACACTCCTTAATAGCCAAAGCTTCATTCAAGGACAACAAAGGTTCTTATCGAGTAACCTAAGTTCCTTGACCGAAGGATTGTACAGTTTAAGACCCAAGATAGCTAAAGTTCCCAATTCAACGATACTTTGGAAGTTACAGAGTAAAATTTGTAAAACCCTAAATTTTTCGACCCAATATCTGAAGTAGACTCAAGTGTGGTAGATATTCTTAAGAGTCAATAAGGCTAGTTGAGGTAAAAACCCTAAGATAATAACCGAAGATTCAATCACGTATAAAACTTTTATACTCTAAATGTATCTAAACACTAAAGATTTCATTCGAAAGTGATAAAAACCCTAAAACTATAACTTTAAGAATATAAAT
Source organism: Lumnitzera littorea (assembly GCA_024138015.1). Taxonomy (NCBI): domain Eukaryota; kingdom Viridiplantae; phylum Streptophyta; class Magnoliopsida; order Myrtales; family Combretaceae; genus Lumnitzera; species Lumnitzera littorea. The sequence goes on along the minus strand of JAMXBB010000006.1, from coordinate 81,054,608 downwards.
GTACTAATTCACCATAACTTACTCTAAAGCCTTAATTGATAATATATCCTTAGTATCTTACCAAATAATTAGTGAAAGATCAAAGATAACTTTCAATCATTTATAAATACATATAATACTAATTTAATTTACTAGAAAACTAAGTTATTACATTATAGATCACATCCATCTTCTAATTATATAACTAGGTTAGTGTTAGTTAAAGTTAAGAGCTTAGTTGATGATTATACTCTATATAGTAAGTATTAGTATCCTAAATGACACTTTTCATGATAATTACATTAAGTAGCTTACCAAATGATGTGTATAGGATATAAATATCTAAAGAAAGATCTTATTATCTATTCTTACTGATTATTTCAATAAACTCCATATTTCCTTTCATTTCTTTAATTTTCTTCCCAACTTTCTTTAATTACTTCATTATGTACACTTAAATTACATGTAATTTCAAAGAGTTAACTAAGTTAATATTTGACCAATTCAAAGGTTGACTAAGTCAAAATGTTGAAAAGTCAATAAATATGTCATTGTCATCTAAAGTTTTCTTCTCTTTTCTTTAACTTTTTACACAATTTTTTTTTTCCAATTTCACCCCTTTGTTGCCATCCACTCCCTCCCACAATTAGTCCCCACTTGTCTTCAATATAAAATACAAAATACACAAAACAAAATCCTTTCCTTCCCCACCATTCCATACCATCACTCTCTTGCCTCCCCCCATTCTCTCAAAATTTTCAAATCTACTTCCATATCTCAACAACTTTTTATACACTAGATAAATTAATACCTCTCTTACATATATCAAGGACAAAAGGTATGTTTCATGTGATTTTCCATCTTATTTAGTAGTTAGATGTATAAGTTAGGTTAGTGTAGAAACTTTGTAAAATATGTACATATGTGTTGTTGAAGGTAGAAAGCTCCAAATACATGTTTAGAAGTGTAGGAAATCCTTAGAAAAATGGAAGAGGAACACATATACATATATATAAGTATGTGTATACAAGAATACACTTGATGAACACATGTATGGATACACTTATGCATGAGTACCCTTTATGTATATAACCTAAAATGATGAATATACTAACTATACCTATATATACTTTACTAAATAAACCCTTAAAGTACAAAAATATGAAATTTATCAAGCTTTCTTAAGAGGGTATACTAGGCATACGAAAATGCGTATAAAAATACATATGTAACCATATGTATATATGGGTATGTGTACTAGTATACGTATAAGTACACAAGTATACATATTAGTATATTAGAATTATAAGTATATACATAAGATATGTATAAGGTACATAAATAAATAAGATAAGTATAGACATATGTAAGCAATGACATAAGCAATAGATGACATAAGCAATTGATAATATAAGCGATGATGTAAGCTTAAGATGACATAAGGAAATAATATGTATATGTATACACATACATATGGGCCGAAACTTCTTTAAGCCCTTAATACACATCTTAAATTGAATTAGTCTCAATTAAGCACATAAATTAGTAAAAACAATGTAAAATCAAAGTATAAGAATTTAATGACTAATGAAATCATTAACTACTAAAATAGGATATAAAACTAGCTAATAAGAATATTTAAGTTTCAATAGTTAAAATTCCAATAAATTTAGTCCATATCGTAAAATATGGGTTTTAACGTCTAAAATGAACATCACCGTGTAAATGTACGTCCGAAAACGATAAAAAAACGACTATAAGTTCATAAATATTGGAAATAAAATGAAAAAGTTACGTACGATTAGTAATATGGTTTAATCGGATAAAAATTGATAGTAATCTAAGTAGAATTAGGTAAATAGATATCTAGAACCACTAGTTAATTCAATTACTTATCATCATTGTTATATCGTAATGATCAAGTGATCCTAACGCGGGCAAGGATCCTCCGATTGATTACTACAACTAGAGCGAGTCGTCATGACCGAGTGGGTATTTACCTTATGATTCCATGCTTGTGTGTGATTATAGCTAATGAACTTAAATGATTATGTTAATTGAATGTTGTGTAGGGTCGGGGAATGCCTGTGTGTGCTATTGTGTAATGATTTGTGAATTAACCTTAAATATGGATAACAAATTGTTGTTGCATAGTAGTATAAATGGTGATTGTATACAATATTGTTTGGTCACAATATAATTGGACTTAACTATACTTGGCTAATAAAAAGAAACTGGTACATGCATCGCATTGACCTAAATTCCGGCCATCACATCATACAGGAGTAGTGAGAGGCTATTCAAGGGTTATTATTATAAATGTATTGGTTTTATATGATGTACTCATACAAATTGACCTTACCCATCTCGCAGGAATACTAGGCATTGGAGGCACCAACCGCCTGGCTAAGGGTTAAGTCTAGAGGCCTCCGTTTAGGGGTGAGTGTAGACTGCAGGTGGCCACTCATGATTATATTGGCACTTGGTTTTTATGAAAATAAAGGATTTGTTGATTTAAATATAGAATGTAGAGTTCCGCAGTGATACAAGTTCTAATATAATACCCGAATCTAACTGGTGCCGTATATACTCTAACCCTGACTTCGGAGGGTATAAATCTGAGTTATGTATATTAATTAGTTCACTATACATATTTTTTAGCATTCTATTTGTTCATTCATTCATATGCGTGAATATAATGTATTTATAACTTGCTTGTGGTGTAACTAAAAGTTTTGCTTACAAAGTTTAGGCTTATACTCCCTTAGACTTTTGCTGTAGGATAGCTTATTCGTTGAGATTGGCTGGAGAATGCCAGAGGTTAGCTTGGGGATCTAGGCAAGAGCAAGCCATTCAATGTGTTAAGAGAACTGATTATGTGGATTTTTACTTATGTACTTTTATTATGTTAGTAATATAGACATAGATGTACTAAATTACTGCTTATTGTAAACTTTGTAGTTTAAATGTTATATAAATATGTTATGTGATGATGTCATTTGAATCTGTATGTTTCTAGGAAGCTAATATGTTGTAGAGCCTTATATATTGTGTGAAGAGTTCTTAATTGGAAGGGTAACCAATCAAGGGTTCTTCATACAGTATATGTTGTCTATCACGACTAGATTGTCCTCAATTTGTGACAACCTCAATTCCAAAAATGTTAGATTAATTGATTTCGCGATGGAAGATGACCGAAGCTCTTAATCCAATGATAACTAAGACTCCTTAATAGCCAAAGAATCTTTCAATAACGAATAGGGTTCTCACGAGATAAACTAAGTTCCAAGAAACAAGGATTGCTTAGTTCCACAATTAAGAATTGCTATCATCTGTTGTCAAAGGATTCCCGAGAAGTTTTTGAATAACCCCAGCTTCCTGAATGATGGATCACTTGATTTATCGATCTAAAATAACTAAAGTTCCTTACCTAAGGAGAATTGAGGTTCCCAAATTGCCAAAACTTCTTTCAAGAATAACGTATGCTATTGTCGGATAACCTAAGTTCCCAATATGAAGGATAACTTGATTTTATGATCGGAATGGCCAAGGTTCGTAATCTAAGGATTTAAGAGAACATGTGGAAAAAGCTTAGTTCATGAGAAGATCAATTACTTCATTTTGTAATTGAGGATAACCAAATTTCTTAATCCGAAGATAACGACGATGCCTAAATAACCAAAGCATCTTTTGAGAATAATCAAGGTTTCTTGTTGAACAAGCATAGCTCCTAAGAAGGATTGCTTGGCATTACGATTGAGAATGGATAAGGTCCGTAATCGAAGGGTTTATGAGAGCTCTTAGAATAACATTAGTTCCCAATAAGACGGAGTATTTGATTTCACGATGAAGAATAATCAGGCTTCCTATCCTAAGGATAACAAAACTCCTAAGTAGCCAAAGTTTCTTTCAAGAATAACAAAGGTTCCTATCGAGTAACCTATGATGCTAAATATGAAGAGTAAGTTGCATGATTGAGGATAGCTAAGTTTCCTAATTTAATGGTTGTTAAGAACTTGTGTAATAATCTTAGATCCAAACAAGATGGTACCCCCGACTTCGCGGTTGAGGATAAGGAAAGTTCCAAATCCATGGATTGTATGGAACGACCTAAGATCATAAAAGGATGGATTAGTTAATTCCACCAAAGTGGATGCCCGATGTTCCCAATTTGTGGATAACTAAAACCCTTAAGTCGTAAAAGCTAATTTCAAGAACGACTAAGGTTCATGTAGAACAAACTGGGTTTTTAAAAGGATGGATTACTTGATTTCGCGATTGAGAGTAGTAAAGGTCCGTAACCCAAGGACTCTTATGAACTTGTGGAATATCCTTAGTTCCCATTGAGACGAATTACTTAACTTCACGATTTAGAATAACCAACGTTCTTAAGACAACGATTATCG
>JAMXBB010000006.1:81020361-81045507 GCA_024138015.1 Lumnitzera littorea | reverse complement strand
GCATACATTCATATAAATACATACATATATATATTCGGCCTACATACCTATAAATACATATATATATGTTCGGTATATATATGCTTATATAGTATTTATCATTTATCATAAAATATATATCATTTATCATAAAATATGTATACTATATATTACATACATAATATACCGTATACTATTATATATATACATACTTATAAGAATACTCCACTATATACTATACAACTACACACATATATATAATCATATATGTATACCCATATATATATAAAGTTACGGCGCATACTGTAAACCCTACTTTTAGTGGGCCTAAGATTTGAATTAAGAGTACTTTCCGAACGTTCCTAAAGATCAACTAAACCAAAAACTTAAGTTTATATTTAGAAACGAATTAAATTTTTACAATTCAAAAACCAATTGTCGATAAAACCCGAGCTTAAAGAACTGCGAGCTCTAAAGCTACTTAAAATCCTAAACCTTAAAACCATTAAGGAATTTTAACCCTAAATAATTAATCAATAATTTAATTTGAATAATTTCATTCAACTTTAGAAAATTTCACAATTCTACAAAAATCAAATCATAAATCACAAAACAATGTAAGATAAAAATCCTAAAACAATTTTCTATAAAGCGACCAACCAATCACCTTAAATAACTTATCAATTGAGTGTTGGAATCATTTATCAATTGATAACTTATCAAAATCTAGTGATAAGACAATTTCCTTATCATCTCTTCACTTATACTACATATGGACAAATTTTCACAAGAATTCATAAGTTTAACTTTAATAAAAGTGACAAGACCACTCCATGGCCTAAAAAGACTTCCAATAGCAGATCTAAAAAGTGGAGAAAGGGGGGCCATGCACTTGTCATTCACCCATCAATTACTTCTTCTTACACATCACTATTCACCCCTTAATGCTTACATCATCAAGAGTTGCAATTGTTGACTTTTTGTAAGCTACAAGACAACACTTTCAAGACCTTTAAACACTCATTCTCTCTCCATTTCCAACCAGCCACACTTTCCACCATTTCTCTCCCTTTCAATTTCACTTTCACTTCATCTTTCTCTCCTTCGAAACAAACATAAAAAGGAGAAACAACCTTACCCCACAAAATCCATTTTTCTTCCATTTTTGAAGCTTCGCTCACGGCATTTTTTTCTCTTGTTCTTGTGTCATTTTCTTTCACCATCTAAGGCCTTTTAAGACCATTAGAATCTTCCATAAACCCCATTCTAAAAGAGCAAAAGATTCAAGTTCCAAAAGGTGGCAAAAAGGAGAAGGCAAAGTTAAAAGCTTCAGTGGAACCTTAGTGCACAACCACCAAACTTTGCGTTAAGGACGAGTAAGTGTTTCTTGTGATGTGTGGATTAGTATTTATGTTAGGGGACCTTGATTTCTTGAAGATATGAGTAAGGTTTAAGTTGTTATAGCACCAAAAATCGTTTTAAGAAACAAGCCATGAAACCCTTACATGAAGTTGAAACATGAGCATGTAAAGTTGATGTTTTGTAAAGACATTTGTTTAATGCTTTGAATGGAAGATTTTAAGCTAAGAAAATCTTGGAATGAGAACTTTAATGGAGGATAAGCATGCTGGACATGAGGGTTCCATAGTCATTTGGACGTTGATTTTATTTCCATTAAGTTAAACATGCTCAAATCTATACTTAAGTTAAAGAAAAATCCATCACATGAAGTTTTATGAAGAAATCAACTTTGTATGACATGAGCTATGATATGGAGGTTTTATTAAGTATAAGATTTTTTATTTCTTTATGTGGAGCATGAGTTAAAGGATCATTTGATGGAAGGAAACTTAAGTTAAGATTTGTACACAAGTAGTTAATTGCATAATCTACCACCTAAACTTAAGGAAATGATGAAACAAGTTGAAAAGCCAAGTAAGGACCCCTTGGAACCATCATGAACAGATCTGGAACGTAGGAAAAAGAAGCTTAAAAATATGATAAAAGTGAATGAACAAAGTGAAAAAGATTAACCAAAGAAAGTATGATAAGCATACAATGCCTAAAACTCAAAACCGAGCTTAAAACTCTCAAAACAAGCCGAGAACTCTAAGTTGGGCCTTCAATAAAAATATGACCAGCACCTTAAAGTACCAAGAGAAGTTGTTTTGAAGCCCATAAGAAATCCACCTAAGGCCCCATAAGCCCACCAAAGTCATTAACTTTAGTTTGAACCAAAAACAAGCTCATTTGACAACTTAAGCCCACTAAAAGGCCCAAGAAGTGGTTGTTAGCCTTAGGAATATAAATCAAAGTTGTAAATCTGATCTCAAGGAGTATTTTAAGCTTAGGATAAAATCTTAACGCCAAGCGCAAAGGATTCCTCAAGTTATCAAAAAGCCCTTTTACCAAACAAGGCCCAAAAACACTCCAACACATGAGGAACACTACTATTCTGACCCATGGACAGAATTGTATACCTCATTTTGACCTTACCACATTAAAGTACACTCGAAAATGATGAAGATTGACTATAAGATCATAAAAATCGGATTTAAAATGAAAAAGTTATATGCGATTGAACTTTAGGTAAAAACCGGGAAAAATTTCGAAAACTAGTCAAGAGTATAACTTAAGGAAAATTTACTTAGTTTCTTAAGTTTGTTTCAATTCCTTATAAAAATTATTTCAATGACCAGGGGACACTGTTTTCGGAGACGACTTGCCTCTGGATTACTTTGACTGACGCACATGGCAGAGTGAGTAAATTCCTGATAACTTTTTACTTGATTGTGCTTGTAGAATAGATGCACTCAAACTTATATATATGAATTTGGATGCTTATGGGATATGGGAGATGCATGTGTATGAATTTGTGGATGAATGTGATGACTTGTTAAGTATATTTAATAAGGGGAATTGCTTGCATCATATATACATATGAATTGTATGGAATGAAATTGTTTGATCACCCTGAAAATCGAGTTAATCACTTATGCGATTAAGAAATCAAAATGAATCATGTATACCCCATATTGCATACGGATAATACCGACTGCCGCTTCACACAGAAGATGGGAAGGGACTCACAGGAATATGAGTTTCCTGCAGGATTGGGCACTAGCTATGCCAGCATATATATTAAGTCTCTATCTTAAGCTGATGGGCTTACTAGGCGCCAGGAGACGCCAACTGTCGGCGAGGGCCCGAGTCTTGTGGCTTCTGCTTAGGGCGTGTGTTTGTGGACTGCAGGGGCCACCACATTGCTAGACTTGGGATTTTAAAAGATATGATTTGATTTTGGTAAAGGAAGTATGTATATATATATATATATATATATATATATATATGTAGAGTTTTGTTTTGGTATGAGCACGATAGTGCAAATGAAATAAAACCTAAGGTCTAGAACCCAGATTTTGGTTTGGGTCAGTTAATTATCTCCAAACCCCGACTTCAGGGGGCGTAATTCTGAGTCGTGTGCAGATCCTAGGTCACTGCATGCGTTGATTGGCATACTAATTGTTCATGCATTCATATGATTGTGCATATAATAAATTTCTTCTATGTGATGCTGACGAGGGCATTTATCTCACTAAGCGTAAGCTTACATCCCTATAGATTTTTGTTGATGCAGGAGAACCTCTTCGTCAATCCGGGCCGAGACATGCCCGTGGTAAGTCTCGTGTAGAGACGAGTTGGAGCGATCAGAGAGCGAAGAGGATATTTTGTAATAGATTATAGATATTTAGATACTTTTATGTTTTTGTACATAGCTTAGATTTTATGCAGTTCCGTTATGAACTGCATTTGTTTGTAATATTGTTTTGGTGTGGGTCTCACAAGCCTACACAATTAGTTAAATTATAACATAGAAGAAATTTTAGTTAAATTGCTCTATATTACTAGTCTATGGGCCTAGTGGTAATGTAGAGTAAAAGGAGCCTTGTGTGTCGTATGAAAGGCTTATGATCAGCAAAGGGGTTGATAATAGACCTTTATACGGTACACGGAGACCTATCACGACAACGATACTGTTGGGTCGTTATACATACATATATATTTATACTAGAATTATGTAAATTACTAATTAGAGGTATTAAAAAAAAACAAATACATAATACATACTATATACCTCAGTACATACATGTAGACATACTTAATCTTATATTTATACATATAATTAAATTTAGGTATTCATATAAATAAACATATACTATTAGTATTATATGTACAAATACCATAGAATATCATAAAAATACTATAATTCTAGACATGTATACTATCATATACATATATATTTCCTAAAATAAATCTCTTACCTTGTAGTTTTTATTTTTTTTTTCTTCTTTTCCTTCTTCTTTTTCTTCTTTCTTTCTTTTTCTCTCTTTTTTTTTCTTATGGTCTGCAGATTGTGTGTGTGTGTTTATGCATTTTTTTTTCTTTTTCCATATTTATATTAATTTCCCTTGCTCATGTGATGTTGGCTTCAATCTCAAGCTAAGTAACTTTTTATTAATGTAAATAAGACAACAAATATAACATTACGTGGCGGCTTCTTTTTGCTTTCAATTTGCTAACTTTGTTTCTTACGTTTTGTGCAAGGGAAGGAATAAAGTGGACATGAAGAGAGAAAATGAGATAAATTGAAAATAGAAGAGAAGGAAAATGAAAGTTATTATCAAATATGTGTAATTTTTCGAATCATATAAATTATAATGAATCTCCTCGTAGATTAGTTTTCAAAATTTTGTGAAATTTTATCAATTTAACTGGTACCCGTTACAATTATAATTTTTACAAGTTATTATGGTAATTTCATTACAATTTCGTACAAACAGACAATTTAGTCGAAAATTATATTCGACTATAATTTTATTGCTATTGTGTAATATTTAACTATTGTATAGGTTTACGTTTATGATTTTAGGGTTTCGAGCAATTTTGAGTTCAGTTTCGATTAATGATGCATAAACTAGTTTTAGGGTTTTAGTAAGCGATTTAGGATTTTGATAAATCCCTAAGGTTTTTACTATTTATAATATATTTAGATTTATGATTTATTAAATTGTTATCTTACTCGGCTTTGATGACTCTTCAAGTCATCTATAGTCTTAGAGTTCAATTCTTCTCTTAAATAGCTAAATTTGCGGGGTTTACATGGAGTATTTGATTTCATGATGAAGAATAACCAAGCTTCCTAACCTAAGGATAATGAAAACTCCCGAATAGCCAAAGGATCTTTCAATAATGAATAAGGTTCATGCGAGATAAACTAAGTTCCTAGAAAGAAGGATTACTTGGTTTCACGATTGAGAATTACCATCATTTATAATCAAAGGATTCCTAACTTTTTGAATAACCCCAGCTCCTCGGATGACAGATCACTTGATTTATTGATTTGAAATAACTAAAGTTCTTAACCTAAGGAGAATTGAGGTTCTCGAATAACCAAAGTTTCTTTCAAGAATAACAAATACTCTTATCAAATAACCTAAGTTCCCAATAAGAAGGATAACTTGGTTTCGTGATCAAGATGACCAAGGTTCATAATCTAAGGATTCTAAAGAACTTTTGGAAAAGATATAGTGCATAAAAAGATGAATTGCTTGATTTCGTAACTGAGGATAACCAAATTTCCTAATCCAAAGATAACGATGGTACTTAAATAGTTGGAGCTTCTTTCAAGAATAATTGAGGTTTCTTGTTGAACAAAAAAAGCCCCTAAAAAGAAGGATTGCTTGGTTTCACGATTAAGAATGGCTAAGGTATGTAATTTGAGGGTTTGTAAGAACTTTTGGAAAAACATTAGTTTCCAATAAGATGGAGCATTTGATTTCATGATGAAGAATAACCAGGCTTCCTAACCTAAGGATAACGAAAACTCCTAAATAGCTAAAGCTTCATTCAAGAATAATGAGGGTTCCTGTGAAGTAACCTATGTTCCTAAATATGAAGAGTAGGTTACACGATTGAGGATAGTTAAAGTTCTTAATTTAAGGGTTTTTAAGAACTTGAACAGTAATCTTAGATCCTAACAAGCAAAGTTCCTAATCAAAGGATTGGGTGCAACATGTGGAACAACCTAAGATCATAAAAAGATGGATTAGTTGATTCCACTAATGAGGATACCTACTATTCCCATTTTGAGGATAACTAAAACCCTTAAGTTGCAAAAGTTAATTTTGAGACAACCAAGGTTCATGTAGAACAAACTACATTCCTAAGAGGATGGATTACTTGATTTCGTGATTAAGAATAGCTGATGTCCATAATTTGAGAACTCTTATGAACTTGTGGAGTAACCTTAGTTCTCAATGAGACGGATTGCTTGATTGCACGATTTAGAAAAACTAAAGTTCTTAACATAGCGATTATTAGGGCTCTCAAATAGCTGAAACTTCTCTTGAGAATAACTAGGGTTCTTATGCAATAACCTCCCTTAACAAAAGGATTACTTGATTTCATGATTACGGGTAGCCGTAGTTCCTAATATAAGGATTCTCAGAAACTCTCACAATCACCTTAGTTCTCAAAGCGATTGAATGCTTGATTCCACTATTTCAAGTAATCTAAGGATAACCAACACTCCTTATAAACCTTACTTTTAGTGGGCCTAAGACTTGATTAAGAGTATCTTCCGAACATTCCCAAAGATCAACTAAACCAAAAACTTAAGTTTATATTTAGAAACGAATTAAATTTTTACAATTTAAAAGCCAATTATCGATAAAACCGAAGCTTGAAGAACTGTAAGCTCTAAAGTTACTTAAAACCCTAAACCTTAAAACAATTAAGGAATTTTAACCCTAAGTAATTAATCGATAATTTAATTTGAATAATTTCATTCAACTTTAGAAAATTTCACAATTTTATAAAAATCAAATCATAAATTACAAAACAATGCGAGATGAAAACCCTAAAACAATTTCCTATAAGGCCATGCCCTTATCTTCATGCCCTTTACACATAAATAAGTAAACCAACCAATCACCTTAGATAACTTATCAATTGAGAGTTGGAATCATTTATCAATTGATAACTTATCAAAATCTAGTGATAAGATAATTTCCTTATCACCCCTTCACTTATACTATATATGGACAATTTTTCACAAGATTTCATAAGCTTAACTTTAATAAATGAGATAAGACCATTCCATGGACAAAAAGGACTTGAAATGGCAGATCTAAACAAAGAAGAAAGGGGGGGCATACTCTTATCTTTCAACCATCAATCACTTTCTCTTACACACTACTATTCATCCTTTAATGCTTACATCATCAATAGTTGCAATTGTTGACTTTTGTGTAAGCTACAAAACAATCAAATAAAGTTTCTTGCACATACTTCTTTCCTCATTCAAAATCTGCCACTCTCTCCCTCTTTCACTCCCATTTTCACTTCCTTTTCTCTCACTTTAAACATAAATCAAAAGAAGAAATCAAACTCCACAAATTCCTAACATTGCTGCCACCATTTTTGCTTCCATACTCACGGCAATTTCTCTTCTAATTCTTGTGTCATTTTCTTTCACCATCTAAGATCTTTTAGAACCATTAGAACCTTCTATAAACCCCATTCCAAGAGATTAAAAGATTCGGGTTCCAAAAGGTGGCAAAAAGGAGGAAGCAAAGTTAAGAGCTTAAGTGGAACCTTAGTACACAACAACCATACTTTGCTTTAAGGACGAGTAAGTATTTCTTGTGATATGTGGGTTAGTATTTATGTTAGGAGATTTTGATTTCTTGGAGATTTTGATTTCTTCAAGATATAAGTAAAGTTTAAGTTGTTATAACACCAAAAACCATTTTAAGAAACAAACCATGAAACCCTTACATGAAGTTGAAATATGAGCAGGTAAAGTTGGTGTTTTGTAAAGACATTTGTATAATGCTTTGAATGGAAGATTTTAAGTTAAGAAAATCTTGAAATGAGAACTTTAATGGAGGATGAGCATGCTGGACGTGAGGATTCCATAGTCATTTGGATGTTGATTTTGTTTCCATTAAGTTAAACATGCTCAAATCTGGACTTAAGGAAAAATCCATTACATGAAGATTTATGAAGAAACCAACTTTGTATGATATGAGCTATGATATGGGAAGTTGTATTAAATGTAAGATCTTCTATTTCTTTGTGTGGAACATGAGTTAAAGAATCATCTTGTGGAAGAAAAGTTAAGTTAAGATGTGGACACAAGTAGTTAAGTGCATAATCTACCACCTAAACTTAAGGAAATGATGAAACAAGTTGAAAAACCAAGTGAGGACCCCTTAGAACCATCACGAACAGATCTGTGTGGGAAAAAGAAGCTTAAAAATATGATAAAAGTGAATGAACAAAGTGAAAAGATTAACCAAAGCAAGTATGGTAAGCATACAAAGCCTAAAACTCAAAACTGAGCCTAAAACTCTCAAAACAAGCCTAGAACTCTAAGTTGGGCCTTCAATAAAATTCTGACTATCACCTTAAAGTGTCAAGAGAGGTTGTTTTTAAGCCCATAAGAAATCCACCTAAGGCCCCATAAGCCCAACAAAGTCACTAACTTTAGTTTGAACCAAAAACGAGCCCATTTGACAACTTAAGCCCACTAAAGAGCCATGAAGTGGTTGTTTACCTTAGGAGTATAAATCAAAGTTGTAAATTTGATCTTAAGGAGTGTTTTGAGCTTAAGATAAAATCTTAAGACTAAGCCCAAAGGATTTCTCAAGTTACCAAAAAGCTCATTTACTAAACAAGGCTTAAAAGCACTTCAAAACATGAGGATCGCTACTGTTCTAACCCATGGACAGATTTGCATGCCTCATTTCGAAAATATAGCCTCACCACATTAAAGTACACTCAAAAACGATGAAGATCAACTATAAGATCATAAAAATCGGATTTAAAACGAGAAAGTTATATGTGATTGAACTTTTAAGTAAAACCGGGAAAAATTATGAAACCAAGTCCAAAGTATAACTTAAAGGGTTTTAGCTTAGTTTTCTAGGTCTTAATTCAAATCCTTATAGTATCGTATTTGTGATGTCCAGGGGACTCGACTTTATGGAGACGACCTATCCTGGATTATTTTGATTGATCCGCATGGTTGAGTAAGTAAATTCTCGATGACTCTTTACTTGATTTTGCTTGTAGAATAGATGCACCTAAACTTATATATATAAATTTGGATGCTTGTGGGATATGGGAAATGTATGTGTATGAATTTGTGGATGAATGTGATGACTTGTTAATTATATCTAATAATGGGAATTGCTTGCATTATATACACATGTGAATCGTATGGAATGAAATTGTTTGATCACCCTGAAAATCGAGTTAATCACTTATACGATTAAGAAATCAAAATGAATCATGCGTACCCCATATTGCATACGGATAACACTGACTGCCACTTCACGCAGAAGATGGGAAAGGACTCATAGGAATACGAGTTTCCTGCAGGATTATGCACTAGCTATGCCATCATATATATTGAGTCTCTATCTTAAGCTAATGGGCTTACTAGGCGCCGAGAAACGCCAACCGTCGGCGAGGGGTCGAGTCTTGTAGCTTCTACTTAGGGCATGTGTTTGTGGATTGCGGAGGCCACTACACCGCTAGACTTGGGATTTTGAAAACATGATTTATTATTCGATAGTGAAATTATATATATGTAGATATATACTTAGTTTTGTTTTGACTTAAGCACAATTGTGCTAATGAATTAAAACCAAGGTCTAGAACTCCAATTTTGGTTTAGGTTGGTTAATTATCTCTAAACCCCGACTTCAGGGGGTGTAATTCTGAGTCGTATGCAGTTCCTAGGTCACTGCATGCGTTGTTTGGCATACCGATTGTTCATGCATTCATATGATTGTGCATCTAATAAATTTTGCCATGCGGTATTGATGAGGGTATTTATCTCACTAAGCTAAAGCTTGCACCCCAACAGTTCTTTTCCTTGTAGGTTGATTGATAGTTGGGAATGGGATAAGAATCGAGTGCAGAGTACTACCATTGAATCAGTATGATGAAAAGCTTGTGTAGTTAATTTAGAATGTTCTGAAAAATGACTAATATTTCAATCAAGTTTAGTGTCTTTAGTAAGTTTAGAATTTTCTAGAATTGTTTATCTTATTTCACTATTTTGGTAGGGGATACCAATTCTCTACGATTCTGAGGAATTGTGGAAAAATGGATATCCATAATTATTTATATTATATAATGAGTTAATGAACGAAAATTGAAGACCTTAGCGAATAACTATTTAGAGTTTTCAATCTCTGACTTGCAAGGCGATTTTCTTATCATAGGTATACACGTGGTATAGAAATTCTAGGCAATACTACTAAGCCCCTCCTAGGGTCGCTACACTCCTTAATAGCTAAAGCTTCTTTCAAGGACAACAAAGGTTCTTGTTAAGTAACCTAATTTCCTTGACCAGAGGATTGCTCGGTTTTAAGAACCAGGATAATCAAAGTTCCTAATTCAAGGATACTTTGAAAGTTGCTTCCTAAAATGTTGGATTAATTGATTTTGCAATGGAGGATAACTAAAGCTCTCAATCTAATAATAACCAAGGCTCTTAAACAGCCAAAGGATATTTCAATAATGAACAGGGTTCTCATAAGATAAATTAAGCTCATTGAAACAAGGATTACTTGGTATCACGAGTAAGAATCGCCATCATCTGTCATTGAAGGATTTCGAAGAAGTTTTTGAATAACCCTAGCTCCCTGGACGATGGATCACTTGATTTATTGATTTGGAATAACCAAAATTCCTAACCTAAGGAGAACTAGGGTTCCCAAATAGCCAAAGGTTCCTAAATAAGAAGGATAACTTGGTTTTGCGATCAAGACGGCCAAGGTTCATAATCTAAGGATTCTAAAGAACTTATGGAAAAAACTTAGTTCATAAAAAGATGAATTACTTGATTTTGTGACTGAGGATAACCAAATTTCCTAATCCGAAGATAACGACAACACCCAAATAGCTAGAGCTTCTTTTGAGAATAAATAAGGTTTCTTGTTGAACAAATAGAGCTCCAAAGAAGAAGGATTGCTTGGCTTCACAATTGAGAATGGCTAGGGTCCATAATTTGAGGGTTCATAAGAATGTCTAGAATAACATTAGTTCTCAATAAGATGGAGTACTTGATTTCACGATGAAGAATAACTAAGCTTCCTAACCTAAGGATAACAAAAACTCCTAAATTGCCAAAGCTTCATTCAAGAATAACGAGGGTTCTTCTCGAGTAATATACGTTCCTAAATATGAAGAGTAGGTTGCACGATTGAGAATAGATAAGGTTCCTAATTTAAGGGTTCTTAAGAACTTGCGTAGTAATCTTAGATCCGAACAAGTTGGAACCCTCAACTTAGCGATTGAAGATAAGGAAAGTTCATAATCTAAGGATTGTGTGCAACATGTGGAACGACCTAAGATCATAAAAGATAGATTAATTAAGTCCACTAACGAGGATGCCTAGTGTTCCCATTTTACGGATAATTAAAACCCCTAAGTTGCAAAAGTTAATTTCAAGAACGACTAAGGTCATGTAAAACAAACTGAGCTCCTAAAAGGATAGATTACTTGATTTCACGATTGAGAGTAGCCAAGGTTAGTAATTCGAGGACTCTTATAAACATATGGAGTAAACTTAGTTCCCAATGAGATGGATTTCTTGACTTTACGATTTAGAATGGTCAAAGTTCCAAACATAGTGATTATCAAGGCTCTTTAAATAGCCAAAACTTCTCTCGAGAATAATTAGGGTTCTTATGCAATAACCTAAGGATTACTTTATTTCACAATTATGGCTAGCTGCGGTTCCTAATATAAGGATTCTTAGAAACTCTTGCAGTCACCTTTGTTCCTAAGGTGATTGAATACTTGATTCCACGATTTTGAATAACCTAAGTTCCTAACCTAAGGATAACCAATACTCCTTAATAGCCAAAGCTTCTTTCAAGGACAATAAAGGTTCCTATTGAGTAACCTAATTTCCTTGACCAAAGGATTGCTCAGTTTCAAGAACCAGGAAAATCAAAGTTCTTAATTTAAGGATACTTTGAAAGTTGCTTCGGAAAATGTTGAATTAATTGATTTTGCGATGGAGGATAACTGAAGCTCTCAATCCAATCATAACCGAGGCTCGTAAATAGCCAAAGGATCTTTCAATAATGAATAGGGTTCTCACAAGATAAACTAAGTTCCTAGAAACAAGGACTACATAGTTTTATGATTGAGAATTGCCATCATCCGTCATCGAATAACTCCTAAAAAGTTTTTGAATAACCCTAACTCCCCGGATGATGGATAACTTGATTTATCTATTTGGAATAACCAAAGTTCCTTACCTAAGGAGAATTGAGGTTTACAAATAACCAAAGCTTCTTTCAAGAATAATGAACACTCTTGTCAGATGACTTAAATTCCCAATAAGAAGGATAACTTGGTTTTGTGATTGGGATAGCCAAGGTTTGTAATCTAAGGGTTTTATAGAACTTGTGGAAAAAACTTAGTTCATTAAAAGATGAATTACTTCATTTCACGATTGAGGATAATCGAATTTCCTAATTCGAATATAAGGACGATGCCTAAATAGCCAGAGCTTCTTTTGAGAATAACTAAGGTTACTTGTTGAACGAACATAGCACCTAAGAAGAAGGATTGGTTTGCTTGACGATCGAGAATGGGTCCATAATCTAAGGGTTAATAAGAGATTCGAGAATAATGTTAGTTCCTAAAAAGATAGAATATTTGATTTCATGATGAAGAATAACCAAGCTTCCAAACTTAAGGATAACAAAAACTCCCGAATAGCCAAGGATCATTCAAGAATAATGAAGGTTCCAATCGAGTAACCTACTTCCTAAATATGAAGAGTAGGTTGTACGATTGAGGATAGCTAAGGTTCCTAATTTAAGGTTTCTTAAGAACATGTGTAGTACATTAGATCCTAACTAGATGTAACCTTCAATTCGCAATTGAGGATAAGAAAAGTTCCTTATCCAAGAATTGTATAGAACAACCTAAGATCATAAAAGGATGGATTAGTTGATTCCACCAACGAGAATGCCCAATGTTCCCAATTTGAGGATAACTAAAACCCTTAAGTTGCAAAAGCTAATTTCAAGAAGAACTAAGGTTCATGTAGAGCGAACTGGGTTCTTAAAAGGATGGATTACTTGATTTCATTAATAAGAGTAGCTAAGGTCCGTAATCCGAGGACTCTTATGAACTTGTGGAATATCCTTAGTTCCCATTGAGATGGATTACTTAACTTCACGATTTAGAATAACCAAAGTTCTTAAGACAACGATAATTGAGGCTTTGAAGTAGCTGAAAGTTCTCTCGAGAATAACTAGGGTTCTTATGTAATGACCTAAGTCCTTTAATGGAAGGATTATTTGATTTCACAATTACAGTTAGCTATGGTTGCTAATATAAGGATTCTCAGAAACTCTTACGGTCACCTTAGTTCCTAATGTAATTGAATGCTTGATTCCACAATTCCAAATAACCTAAGTTCCTACCCTAAGGATAACCAATACTCTTTAATAGCCAAAGCTTCATTCAAGGACAACAAGGGTTCTTGTCGAGTAACCTAAATTCCTTAATCGAAGGATTGCTCGGTTTCAAGAACTAGGACAGCCAAAGTTCCTAATTTAAGGATACTTTGGAAGCTGCAGAGTAACCTTAATTCCGAAAATATTAGATTAATTGATTTTGCGATGGAGGATAACCAAAGCTCTCAATCTAATGATAACCAGGGCTCCTTAATAGCCAAAGGATCTTTCAATAACAAATAGGGCTCTCGCGAGATAAACTAAGTTCCAAGAAACAAGGATTGCTTGGTTTCACGATTGAGACTCGCCATCATCTATCATCGAAGGATTCTCGAGAATTTTTTTAATAACCCCAACTCCCTAGATGAAGGATCACTTGATTTATTGATTTAGAATAACCAAATTTCCTAACCTAAGGAGAATTGATGTTCCTGAATAACCAAAGCTTCTTTCAAGAATAACAATGTTCTTGTCGAATGACCTACATTCCTAAATATGAAGAGTAGGTTGCATGATTGAGAATGGCTAAGATTCCTAATTTAAGGGTTCTTAAGAGCTTATGCAGTAATCTTTGATCTGAATAAGATGGAACCTTCGACTTCGTGATTGAGGATAAGGAAAGTTCCTAATCCAAGGATTGTATGGAACATGTAGAACAACCTAAGATCATAAAAAGATGTATTAGTTGATTCCACTAACAAGGATACTTGGTGTTCCCAATTTGAGGATAACTAAAACCCTTAAGTAGCAAAAGCTAATTTCAACAACGACTAAGGTCCATGTAGAACAAACTTAGTTCCTAAAAGGATGGATGACTTGATTTCACAATTGAGAGTAGCTAAGGTCTGTAATCCGAAGACTCTTCTGGGCTTATGGAATAACCTTAGTTTCCAATGAGATGGATTACTTAACTTCACAATTTAGAATAACCAAAGTTCCTAACACAACAATAATCAAGGCTCTACAATAGCTGAAACTTCTATTAAGAATAACTAGGGTTCTTATGCAATAACTTAAATCCCTTAACAACAGGCATACTGTATTTCATGATTATGACTAACCGCGGTTGCAAATATAAAAATTCTTAGAAACTCTCATAGTCACCTTAGCTCCCAAGGCGATTGTGTTAGGATCCTAAAGGAGACCTAGTATGATTGCCTAAAATTTCCATATTATATATGCACCCACTATATGGAAATCGCCTTACAAGTTAGAGATTACAAGACTCTAAATGATTAATCACTAAAGTTGATGATTTGTAATTAATTAATTTATTGTAAAATATAAATAACTATAGATATCCAATATCTCACAGTTCCTCAAAATTGTGAAAAATCGGTATCCCCTACCAAATAATAAGATAAGATATACCAACACTATAAAATTATAAGAAATATTAAATTATATTGAATTCTAACATACAAATATTTCCTATAAAGGATGTTTCTATATCACCTATAAAGGTCTCAGCTAATTCTAACAATAATATACTTATCTTAGACGCAGTAGAATTCTTATTATATATTGTTTGGACCTATTCTCTTCTTAAAGAAAGGTTTTACCTAGTTGATATATATATTTTCGATGAAATTAAAATATACTCTCCAAATATCTATTAGCTTCATCTATATAATTCAAGTAGATTTTGTACTTATTATTTAACTTAGCTTCTCCTGGGTGCCCTTGTTAAGTCAACATTTGACCAAGTCAACAAATGTTACTTTCAACTAGAAAATTCCTCTCTTTTCTAAAGATTTCCTTCATTTTTCACGTGTTTTTCTTCCCCTTATCCCCTTCTTTCTATCCAACATTTAGGGCCTTCTAGACTCCACTTGTCTCACTTGTAAAACACAAATTAATACCAAGCAAATCCCTTTTTCTTCCCTATCCCCAAATTGCCCCTTTCCCTTTCTTCTTACTCCTCTTCAAATTCTTGTTTTTACTTTTTACTTCACTCATCAATAACTTCCAAACCACCACTCTACATATATAAACTCCTATTTCATATTACAAGGAGAAAAATGTACAATTTCATTTGAATTTCTATTTCAACAAGTAGTTAGTTATTTATCTTAGGTTAATGTAGAAGGTTTGTGTAATATGTACATGTATGTTGACACAAATAGGATTCTTATATACATGTACATAAGTGTAGAAATACTTAGGTATAAGAGTGGAAATACATGAGTACATATACTATGTGGACACATATGAGATACTTATGTGGATTTTGGTAGAATAGTTATATATGGATGGGTGTAGAAACACATGTACACATATGGTATATATATACTTATATGGACTAAATAAGTATAAATTAGTAGAATACATAGTATAGCATACATACACATATAAATAAGAATAGGGAAACTACTTGTACATAAGTATAGATAGCCATATACATGAATACTTTCTATGTACCTAACCTAAAATAAGGAATATACTAAGTATGCATACATATAACTTACTAATTAAGCCTATAAGATGCAAAAATATGGATTTCATGAAGATTTCTTAAAGGAGTATAGAGGGCATACGAAAATACATATAAAATATGTATATACGGGTATATGTATGGGTATACATATGTTATATGTACAAGAATATGTACAAGTATACTAGTCTACATACAAGTATATTAGAAGTATATATACACACGGCATATGTATAAAACATATAAGTACATAACTATAAAAGTTGTACATAAGTAAATCATAACATAATTACTTAAAATACTATAAGATAGTATAATAAAATAATAAAATATATAATATATACACACGTATACATATTTAGGCTGAAACCACTATAAGCCCATAACACACATATCAATTTAAGTTAACCTCATTTAGGTACATAAAATAGTAATAATAATGTAAAATCATTTAAGTATAAGAATCTAATGGTTAATTAAATCATTAAGTACTAAAATAAGATATAAAAATAGATAATAAGAATATTCAAGCTTTAATAATTAAAATTTCGATAAATTTAATTCATATCGTAAAACACGGGTCTTAACGTCCAAAACAGACCTCACCGTGTGAATGTATTCCTGAAAATGATGAAAAACGACAACTTGTAGATATCGAAGATAAAATGAAAAAGTTATATACAATTAGCAATCAAGTTCAACCGAATAAAAACTGATAGTAACCTAAGTAGAATTAGGTAGATAGATATTTAGAAATATTAGTTAACTCAATTACTTATTATCGTTGCTATCTCATAATGATCAAGTGATCCTAACAAGGGTGTGGATCTTCCGATTGATTACTATGATTAGTGCGAGACAATATGGCCGAGTGAGTATTTATCCTATGATTTCATACTTGCGTATATTTGTAGCTAATGAACTTAAATGATTCTGTTAATTGAATGTTATGTGGGGTCAGGAAATGCTTGTATGTGTTATTGTTTACTGAATTGTGAATTTACCTTAAATACCGATAACAAATTGTTTGTTGCATAGTAGTATAAATAATGATTGTATGTGTTATTGTTTGGTCATACTATAATCGGATTTAACCATACTCGATTAATAAAAAGAAATTGGAACGTTATTAACATGCATTACATATACACTAATTCCGGCTGTCGCATTACATGGAGGTAAAGAGAGGCTATATGGGGGTTGTTACTTATAAGTATGTTGGTTTTGTAAGGTGCACGTGTACAATATGACCTTACCTTAGCCCACGGGAATACTAAGCATTGGAGGCGCCAATAGCCCGACTAAAGGTCAAGTCTAAAAGCCTCTGTTTATGGGTGAGTGTGGACTAGGGAGCCCACTCACAATTATACTTAGAACTTCATTTTTATGAAAATAAAAGATTTATTTTATTTAAATATGAAACGTGGAGTTTTGTAGAAAATAAGTTCTAGTATAATACTCGGATTTGATTAGTGCCGTGTATACTCTAACCCTAACTTTAGAGGATGTTAAATCTGAGTTATGTATAGTGACTAGTTAACTGTAGGTATTGCTTGGCATACTGTTCGCTCATTAATTCAATGATTGAATTTAATGTATTTATAACTTGCTTTTGGTATGGTTGAGGATTTTATTCACTAAGCATTAGCTTACACCCTCTTAGGCTTTTGTTGCAGGACTACCTATTTGTCGACGCTCACCGTAGGATGCTAGAGGTTAGCGTGGGGACTTGAGCAAGAGCAGGCTATTCAGAGTGTCGAGAGAACTCACTTTTGTAGACTTTCATATGCATACTTTTCATTTTGATAGTATTGTAGATATAGATATACTAGATTACTGTTTACTGTAATCCTTATAGTTTAAATCTTATATAAATACGTTTATGTGATGATATCATGTTGATCTGTATGTTCTTGGGAATCTAGTGGTTGTAGAGCATTGTATATTGTGTGAAGAGTTTATGATTCGAAGGGTAACCAATCAAGAGTTCTTCATATAGTATATGGTGTCATGGTGTCTACCATGACTAGACCGTCTCCCAGTTCGTGACAAAATAAGCATAAATAGCTCAGTGAGTTTGTTCCTTACTACTACCATTCAAACAAGTTATTAAACATTATTAATACACATGCAAGTTATCTACATACGAAATGAATGTAAGCATGATGAATGTAATCAATATATCCATAGGAGTCCGAAACTATAAACGATGTAGAATTATGTCATCTACTTTCGATTATCCCCTATACTTACCCATACAGGACACCTCAGCTTATCCGCATAAGGCTGCCTAGGGCACTACCCCTTCAAGCAACACTTGACTATTACCTTAATCGAGAAATGAATTCCAATCTAAATAGGTAGACCCCAAACTAGGGCTATCCACCATTCAAGGCACTTTAAGTACAAACATGCAAGTCCTCTCGCAATTAAAATCTATCCAAGGCCTCACAGGCACAAAAAGTGAGTCCTCTCGCTATCAATTAGAGATCTCATGCTAGCTTTGCCTTAACTATAAAATATTATCTACGGCAGCACAAGCCTTTATAAAAATCATACAAAAATATGTTTAAGATTAGAAAAGCTTTTTCCAAAAATATTTTTCTCAAAATTTTGCAAAGCTAGCACTCTCCATCAATAGATTTACTGGTTATTTTGGTCAAATATTTATATTTATCAGTTTAAAAAGGTGATCACATAGATGATAGCAAACAAGTAAAATAGTCATTTAGACATATAGACAACAACAAGTAGCAAAGCATCATACAAGTAACATGAACAAGTAGGTATTAGGTCATTAGAACTCCTTCACCTAGATTATTGCTCATTCTCTAAGCCTTTGGGGTTTCTAGAACTCGATATTTAAATGTCTAAAAGATAATAAAATCTATATGTATTTTGAAAAATTAGACTCTTTAGTTAACTAAAAGTCTATTGCAGTTTGTTTAATTTCTTAATATGACAAAAGTATGGTATGTGCAAGGTTTATCATACTTAGTGGGATCAATAGTAAATATTTTTGTATATTTGTAAGTTATGATACTTTATGTATTTAGTTATTTATTTCTCTTCATTATCAGTTTATGGGGTCCATTATTTAGTTATCTTACTTATTCTTTTCGATTTATCTTACATTTTTAGTCGTGTATAACTTTTTTATCCTAATTCCGATTTTTATGATCTTATAATTAATTTTCATCATTTTTAGATGTACGCTCGTGTAGCGGGGCCTATTTTGGATGTTAAGAGCCGCATTTTATGATTTGGGTTTAAATTATTATAATTTTAGTTATTGTGGCTTAATATTCTTTATTTAGTACTTTTATATATTCTTTTATTACTTTATGATTTAATTACTTATCATATTCTTATATTTTTATAATTTTACACCATTATTGTTATTACTTATGTTTTTATAAGGTTAATATATGTATTATGGGTCCATTATAAGTATTATAATGGATTACTTTAGTATTATATGTAGTTATGAATGATTGAAAATTATCTTTAATCTTTTACTAATGATTTGACAAGTATTAAGAATATATTATCAATTAGGGCTTTATAGTAAGTTATGATGAATTAGTACTTTTATATCCTTAAAGTTATAGTTTTAGGGTTTTTATCATTTTTGAATGAAATCTTTAATGTCTAGTTACATTTAAGGTATAAAAGTTTTCTATGCAATTAAATCTTCGATTGTTATCTTAAGGTTTTGATGAGGTTCAAGGTCAACTTTTGCAATTACATATATTTAAGGTTTTAAGGTCTTCATATACGATTAGAGATTCAATTGATAATTTAGGGTTTTTCATATTCACTTTAGATTTTGAATTGAGATTTTAATCGATTTTAAATCTCATTGGCTCTATTGACTTTAGGAAATCATTTACAATTTAGAGGTTTGATTCTATACTTAGAAGGCTAGATTTGCGGTGTTTACAATACTTATATATATACATGTACATATACCTATATTTACATACGGTGGTATACGTATTTGATACGTATTTTCGTATGTCCTTCATATACCTTTAAAAACTCTTCATATAATTCATGTTTTTGCATCTTATGGGTTTAATTAGTAAGTTATAGGTATGTATACTTATTATACTCCTTATTTTAGGTTATGTACATAGAAGATATTTATGTATAAGGGTATCCATACATATGTACATCAAGAATACCTTTGTATAAACATACTTAAGTATATGTACATGTGTTCCTTTTACACTTATCTAGCTACTCTTATACTTACACTATGTACTTTACTAAAATCCTTCCATAAATACTTCACATGTATCCACTTGTTATATGTACATATGTATTTCTAACATGTTAAATATACTTATGTGTTTCTACACTTACGCACAAGTATTCTCTCACTTATATATATGTGCATAAAGGTACTTAGTATACTAACACATGTACATCTTACACAAGTTCTAACAGTAACACAAAGTAATTAACAAGTCACTTATGGGAATAGAAATTTGAATGAAATTATACCTTTTTCTTCTTGTAATATGAAAGAGGAGTTTGTGTATGTGAGATAGCGGTTTGGAAATTATTGATGGATGAAGTAAAAAGGAAAATAAGAATTAGAAGGAGGATGAGAAGAAGGGGAAGTGACAGTTGAAAAGGGAGAAGAAAATAAAAGTGTTGTTGATGCTTTAAGTATATTTTTAAATGAAGTTTAGAGTGGGATCTAGGTCCTTCTATTGGTGGTGGCAAGAGGAGGATAAGAAGAAGAAAAAAAAATGCATGTGAAAAATGAGAAAAACATTAGAAAAGAGAAGATATTTCTAGTTGAAAGTGACATTTGTTGACTTAGTCAACATTTGACTTGGTCAACATTTAATTTAGTCAAATGTTGTATTAGTCAACTCTCTTAAATTTGTATGAAATTAATATACATAATAAGAAAATTAAGGATAATTAGGAGAAAATTTAAGGAAATGAAATAATTAGTAAAAATAACTATTGGAATCTTTTTATAGATATTTATATTCCCATATAAAATTTAGTATCATTGTTAATGTAATTAGTATGAAAAACACAATTTATAATACTGACATTGCTTATATGTAGTGTAAACATTAACTAAGTACTCAAATCTATATAATACTAACTTAGTTATATACCTATAAGACTAACATGATCTATAATGCAATATCCTAGTTTCTAATAAATTAAATTAGGACTGTATACATTTATGAATAACTGAAAGTTATCTTGATTATTTACTAATGATTTTGTATGATTTGGCATGTTACTTGGGATACATTATCAATTAGGGCTTTAGAGTAGATTATAATGAACTAGCTTTTATATCCTTAAAGTTATAGTTTTAAGGTTTTTATTACTTTCGAGAGTAGTCTCTAGTGTTTACATACATTTAGGGTTTAAAAATTTTGTACGCGATTGAATCTTCAATTGTTATTTTAAGGTTTTCATCTTATCTGGTCTTATTGACTCTTATGATTGTCTAGCACACTTAAATTTAATCTAGAATTTAGGTTAGAAATTTTAGCGGTTTATTGTCAGGACCCTAAAGGAAGCCTAGTAAGATTATCTAAAAATTTCTATGTTACGTGTACACCCATGATATGGAAACCACCTTGCAAGTCAGAGATTGCAAGACTCTAAATGATAAATCACTAAGATTACTAATTTTTAAGTAATTAATTTATTGTAACATAACATATAAATATAAATAACTATGGATGTTCGATATCCCACAGTTCCTCAGAACCGTAAGGAATCGGTATCCCCTACCAAATGATAAGATCGAATAGAATAAACTTGAAATTTAAACTTATTGAAGTTACTAAAACTAAATATATAAGTACATTTAAAGTCTCATATGAGTTATACAATCTTTCTTTAATTCTAACCTCTAGAACATCTCAATACTTGCACTCAATGTTCGACTCTTAACCCATGCCCAATTATCTATCAATCTACAAAAGAAAAGCTATTGGGAAATAAGCTAGAAGAGCTTAGTGAGCTATCCCTTATAATATACTAGCAAACAAGTTATCAAACAAGTTATCGAACAATTTGTTACAACCATATGAATGCATACACACACAGTATGCCAAACAATATATGTAGTTGATCGGTGCTGCATATAATATCGAATCTTAATGCCCTCCGAGATAAGGGTTGGAGATACATCCACACCAATCATGACCGAGCTCTAGCACCTAAGTTTTTAACCATAACTTTGAATTTCATATTTCATAAAATACATTTTCATTTCTGAAAATCCAGTAGTATATAAAATCCCAGGCTTAACGGTCAGGCAGCTCCCGCAGTCCATACTTACACCCTATAGCGGTGGTCTCTAGACTCGACCTTCAGCCACATGGTTGGCATCTCCATCACCTAGTAATCCCTTAGGTTCGGGTTAGGTCATGTTGTACGAGTTTATCATATAGAAACACTTTAATATATATATATAAACAACCCCCGTAAGGCGTCTCTTTACCTTCGTGTAAAGTGATGGCCAGAATAAGTAATGCAATGCGTAGATAATGCATGACCCTTTTATTTTAAGATAGGTCGAATATAATTAAGTTAAATTATGAAGCGATCAATCAATATTAGCAAACCATTCAAATCATGTAACAATCAATCATACAATCAAATAATCAATTATTGTAATTAACAATATTTCTTATAGTAATCAATCAATATCAAGCACATGTATATCCCGAAACCCCATTCATCAAGTTA
Organism: Lumnitzera littorea; assembly: GCA_024138015.1. Taxonomy (NCBI): domain Eukaryota; kingdom Viridiplantae; phylum Streptophyta; class Magnoliopsida; order Myrtales; family Combretaceae; genus Lumnitzera; species Lumnitzera littorea. Next base: position 81,022,794 of record JAMXBB010000006.1, on the reverse strand, counting down.
TTACTATTTAATTTAAGTGTATTAACTACAAATACAAAACAAATATAGAGTCATCGAGAGTACTCACTTGACTATGACGACTCGCTCTAGTTGTAAAATCGATCAGAAGATCCTCATCCTCGTCAGGATCACCTGATCATTACAAGATAATAGGGATAATAAGTAATTGAATTGACTAACGGTTCTAGATATCTATCTACCTAATTCTATTTAGATTACTATCAGTTTTTATTCAATTAAACCTAATCACTAATCATATGTAACTTTTCATTTTATTTTTTATATTTACAAATTTATAGTTGTTTTTCATCGTTTTAGGATGCATGTTCACATGGTGATGTCCGTTTTGGATGTTACGATCCATGTTTTACGATATGGACTAAATTTATTGGAATTTTAACTATTGAAACTTAAATATTCTTATTGCTTATGTTTATATCCTATTTTAATACTTAATGATTTAATTAGCCATTAGATTCTTATACTTAGATGATTTTATATTATTATTACTAATTTACATGTTTAATTAAGACTAATTCAATTTAAGATGTGTATTAGGAGTTTAAAGAAATTTCGACCCATATGTATATGTATACATATATATATATATATATATATATTATGTCATCTTATAATTTATTATTTTATAGGTTTATGTCATCACTTGCTTAGGTCATCAATTGATTAAGTCATGCTTATATCATCCATTACATATGTATACTTATCTTTATATATTCATATACTTTACACTACACATATGTCATATATATATATACTTATACTTCTAACATATGTATACTAGTGTACTCATATGTATACTAGTACATATACCCATAAACACATACGGTGATATACGTATTTTTATATGTACTTTCGTATGCTTAGAGTATCCTCTTAAGAAAGCTTTACAAATTTCATATTTTTGCACTTTAAGAGCTTATTTAGCAAGGTATATGTATGTATAGTTAATATATACCTCATTTTAGGTTATGTACATAATGGGTACTTATGTATAAGGGTTTTCATATATACATTTATCAAGTGTATTCTTATATACACATACTTAAGCATATGTACATATGTTCTTCTTCCATTTAACTAAGGATTTCCTACACTTCTAAGCATAAAAAAATGGAACGTTCTTCCTTCAACAACATATATGTACATATCACATAAACTTCCTACACTAACCTAACCTATTCATCTAACTATTAAATAAGATAGAACAATACAAAATAACATACCTTTTTCTTCTTGATTTATGATAGTAGGAATTGTGAAAGTGAAGTGAGAAAGTGTGGAAATAAGAGAGCAAGGGGGTTACGATTGGGTAAAGGGGAGAAAAGAGTTTTGATTGTGTTGTTTTGTGTCTTAAAAAAAAAAAAATGAAGACATGTAGGTTCAATGGTGGGAGGAAGTAGATGGCAAAGGAGGGGTAAAATTGGAAAAAAAAAATGGGTAGAAAGTTAAAGAAAAGGAAGGAATTCTCTAAATGATAATGGCATTCTGTTGACTTTTTAATATGTTGACTTAGTCAACCTTTGACTTGGTCAAATGTTGACTTAGTCAACTCTTTAAAATTACATATAATCTAAGTGTACATAATAAAGTAATTAGGGAAAATTATGAAGAAAATTAAGGAAATGAAAGGAAATATGGAGTTTATTGAATTGATTAGTAAAAATAGGTAATGAAATCTTCCTTTAGGTGTTATCCTATATATGTCATTTAGTAGTCTACTTAATGTAATTATCATGAAAAGTATCATTTAGGATATTAATACTTACTACATGTAACATAAGCATCAACTAAACTCTTAACTCTATATAATACTAACCTAGTTATATACTTAGAAGATGGATGTAGTCTATAATGCAATATCTTAGTTTTTAGTGGATTACTTTAGTATTATATGTATTTATAAATGATTGAAAATTATCTTTGATCTTTTACTAATGATTTAGTATAATACTAAGAATATATTAGAAATTAGAGTTTTAGAATAGATTATAGTGACTTAATACTTTTATATCCTTAAAGTTATAATTTTAGGGTTTTCATCACTTTTAGGTGCAATATCGAGTGTTTATATATATTTAGGGTCTAAAAATTTTATATGCGATTGAATCTTCGGTTGTTATCAGGTTTTTATCTTAACTATCCTTGTCAACTTTTAAAGTCTTCAAGTACACTAGAGTTCACTTTAGGTATTAGGTTAAAAATTTTAAGGGTTTACATTTACATTAATAGTGTCTACAATGTATTATCATAGTTTCTAATAAATTAATTTAATATGTAAGAATTTAGGAACAATTAGAAGGTATCTGTAAACCCCGCGAATTTAGCCTTCTAAGTATAGAAACAAACGTCTAAACTGTAGATAAATTCCCAAACTCAAAAGAGCCAGTGAGAATTAAAACCAATAAAAATCTC
>JAMXBB010000006.1:81003362-81017754 GCA_024138015.1 Lumnitzera littorea | reverse complement strand
AAAAAAGAAACAAACAACAACATCTTCATCAATTTTAGGTTAGCAGCTTTTGACTTAAATTTGGCAGCCTTGGTTCCTTTAATTGATAGCTCACTTGCACTTGATCTCCACTCCAATTTCATCTCCACTTTGATGTAAAATGTTGATTAATTTATGAGATGCAGCATACTCTTGTTGGATAGCTTCTTTCATTCGCTTGGCTCGTGCCCTCATCATTGGACCCCCAATTCCTTATAGTGGATTGTTGGATATGGTTGGTTCTTTGAAGTTTGATGTCATTTGATCTCCATCACTCAAATTACGAATCTTAGCCATTCTCAATCGTGAAGCCAAGCAATCCTTCTTCTTAGGAGCTATGTTCATTCAACCAACAAGAAACCTTGGTTATTCTTAAAAGAAGCTCTAGCTATTTAAGTGTTGTCGTTATCTTCAAAATAGGAAATTTAGTTATTCTCAATCGTGAAAGAAGTAATTCATCTTTTAATGAACTAAGTTTTTTCTACAAGTTATCTAGAATTCTTAGATTATGAACCTTAGCCATCCCGATAGCAAAACCAAGTTATCCTTCTTATTGGAAACTTAGGTTATTCGACAAGAGTATTCGTTATTCTTAAAAGAAGCTTTGGCTATTTAGGAACCTCAGTTCTCTTTAGGTTAGGAACTTTGGTAATTCCAAATCAAAAAATCAAGGGATCCATCGTTCAAGAAGCTAGGGTTATTCAAAAACTTCTTAGGAATCCTTCGAAGATGGATGATAGTGATTCTTGGTAAGTGTAAATTACTTTACACTTTTAAAGCATGTTTAGGTATAAAATTGATCATAAATATGATTTAATTCTTCAGATTGGGTACTTAATTGAATAAAATAATGATTTTAGGTAAATCACGAGAAAAGGGAGGAAGTATACACAAAAATAACAACTTTCAAGTTAGCCACGGTCGTGAAGGAGAAGAAATAAGTGAAGAAGCATCAATCACGAGCGTGATAATGAAGAAATGAAGAATCCACCTTGGTCACGCCCTTAATCATAGCCATGATTAAGGAGTTTTGTCAATTATAGCCATGATTGAATAGTAGAAGGATGATCACGACCATGGTCACGGGCATGATAAGATCTAATAATGTGACGAGGAGTTCACGGCCTCAATAACGGCCGTGATTGGTAAAGAATAATTCTTTTCGAGACTATCACACCCCTAGTCATGGGTGTGATAGGAAGGAGCACAACTATTCTTTTCACCTTTTTCATGTGAACCAATACATAGGAAACGTCAAGTGGTGTCGTGAAGGGATAAATTCAAGTCTTTTGACGAGGAGAATAAAAAAGTTACTGCAACTTGTAGAGGGGAAAATTCTTTTCAAACATCAAATTTTAGGAGAAGTAGACATCATTTAAAACAGCACATCACTTGCCTATACAGATCCATTTTTACCCATCCTGTACCAGTTTGTATCTTGTATCATTTCCTAAGTGTGTACTATATTTTTCCTAGAATCACTCAAGATAGATGACGGGAATTCGTTATTCGTATATTCATCAAACTTCTTCAATGGAATAAAAAGGGGTTTTTACTTTAACTATTCCATGTTTTATTTTTGTTTAATTATGTTTCCTGTTAGTTTGTGTCGTTGTTTTATTATATGTGAGTAATTTGTTAGGTCTTGCTTCATCAATTAGTATGATCAAGTGCTTGAAAAAAAAAAGTAATTTCCTAATGTTTGTTAATTCCAATGAATGACATTTAATGAATCTAAGTACGATGTAGTGCATAATATTGACTTAGGACAAATTTCAATAGAATATGTCAAGAGACAATTCTATTGAATAGATCTAGTTAATTGAAACAACTTACTTCTGATAATAGAAATATTATTAAGAAAGTTACTGCATTCGTAGGGGAATCGATACATTAACATGACATTAATACAATCTTAGTTGGTTGTTAATTAGGGAGAGATTTCAATAGACACAATTAGGATTAGAAATAAGTAATACTGAGAAGAATACTTATATATATTGTAATTTCCCGTAGTTAACAAGTATTAAGATGAAAAATATTTTAATAAGATTATACTAAATAATAAAGTAAGCCTGCATGTTAAGTGTATTTTTGTAATTGTTCTTGTAATCATTGTATTAATCACTCTAGATTGTAGATTAGTGTAGTTTAGTTAACATTTAGAATCTTAATAAACAATCACTTAATGAAATTGATTATTAGATAATGGGAAAAATTATTAAGTACTAGTATTTGAGTCATTTTCTTAGTAGAGACAACCCTGTACTTATCCGTGCTATAAAATGATAGGTACACTTACCTATCGAATTGAGTTAGGGATAGAACATAGGTTTATAAATCGTAAAACTCGGAAGCTTTGTTTAAAGGAGATCAATTCTCAATTGTGAAACCAAGCTCGCAAGAACCTTATTCGTTATTAAAAGATCCTTCGATTGTTAAGTAGCCTTGGTTATAATAAAGATTGGGAGCTTCGGTCATCCACCATCATGAATTCAATTAATCTAACATTTTCAAAACTAAGGTTACTTCATAACTTCTAAGCTATCCTTGAATTAGGAACTTTTGCTGTCCTGATTCTTGCAACCAAACAATCCTTTAGTCAAGGAACTTGGTTACTCAACAGGAACCTTTGTTGTCCTTGAATGAAGCTTTGGCTATTAAGAAGTGTTGATTATCCTTATGTTAGGAACTTAGGTTATATAGAATCGTAGAATCAAGCATTCAATCGCCTTGGGAACCAAGGTCACTAGAAGAGTTTCTGAGAATCCTTATATTAGCAACTGCGGCTAACCGTAATCATGAAATTAAGTAATCCCTCTATTAAGGGCCTTAGGTTATTATATAAGAACCCTAGTTATTCTCCAGAGAAGTTTTGGCTACTTCAAAGCCTTGATAATTCTTGTGTTAGGAACTTTGGTTATATTAAATCGTAAAGTCAAATAATCCGTCTCATTGAGAACTAAGATTATACCACAAGTTCATAAGAGTCTTCGAATTATAAACCTTAGCTACTCTCAATCGTGAAATCAAATAATCCATCTTTTTAGGAACCCAATTTGTTCTACATGAACCTTAGCTATTCTTGAAATTAGCTTTTGCAGCTTAAGGGTTTTAGTTATACTCCAATTGGGAACACCAGATATCCTCGTTGGTGGAATTAACTAATCCATCCTTTTATGATCTTAGGTCGTTCCTCACAATCCTTGGATTAGGAACTTTCCTTATCTACAATCGTGAAGTCGAAGATTCCATCTTGTTCGAATCTAAGATTACTGTGCAAAAACTTAAGAACCCTTAAAGTAAGAACCATAGCTATCCTCAATCATGCAACCTACTCTTCATATTTAGCAACATAGATCACTCGACAAGAACCTTTGTTATTCTTAAATGAAGCTTTGGCTACTCGAGAGTTTTCATTATCCATAGGTTAGGAAGCTTAGTTATTCATCATCATGAAATCAAACACTCCATCTCATTGGGAACTAATGTTATTCCAGAAGCTCTCATAAACCTTCTGATTATAGACCCTAGCCATTCTCAATCGTAAAGTCGAGCAATTCTTCTTCTTAAGAGTTATGTTCGTTCAATAAGAAACTTCGGTTATCCTTGAATGAAGATCTAGCTATTTAGGCGTTGTCGTTGTCTTCAAATTAGGAAATTTGGTTGTCCTCAATTGTGAAATGAAGTAATTCATTTTTTAATGAACTAAGTTTTTTCCACAAGTTCTCTAGAATCCTTAGAATATGAATCTTAGACATCCCAATCGCGAAACCAAGTTATCCTTCTTATTAGGAACTTAGGTTATTTGACAAGAGTATTCATTATTCTTGAAAGAAGCTCTGGCTATTTGGGAAGCTCAGTTCTCCTTAGGTTAGGAACTTTAGTTATTCCAGATCAATAAATCAAGTGATCCATCGTTCAAAGAGATAGGGTTATTCAAAAATTTCTCAAGAATCCTTCGATGATGGATGATGGCAATTCTCAATCATGAAACTAAGTAATCCTTGTTTCTAGGAACTTAATTTATCTTGTGAGAACCCTATTTGTTATTGAAAGATCCTTTGGCTGTTTAGGAACCATGGTTATCATAGGATTAGGTGCTTCGGTCATCCTCTACTGGAAAATCAATTAATCCAACATTTTCGGAACTAAGTTACTTCGGAACTAAGTTACTACGTAACTTTCAAAGTATCCTTGAATTAGGATCTTTCGCTATCCTGATTCTTAAAACCGAGCAATCCTTCGATTAAGGAACTTAGGTTACTCGACAAGAACCTTGTTGTCTTTGAATGAAGCTTTAGCTATTAGCGAGCATCGGTTATTCTTAAATTAGGAACTTAGGTTATTAGAAATTGTGGAATCAAACATTCGATCGCCTTGGGAACCAAGGTGACTACGATAGTTTCTAAGAATTCATATATTAGCAACCGCGGCTAGTCGTAATCATGAAATCAAGTAATCTTTCTATTAAGAGACATAGGTTATTGAATGAGAACCCTAGTTACTCTTGAGAAAAGTTTTTGACGACTTCAGAGCCTTGATAATCATTGTGTTAGGAACTTCAGTTATACTAAATCATGAAGTTAAGTAATTCGCCTCATTAGGAACTAAGGTTATTCCACAAGTTCATAAGAGCTATAAAACCTATTTTTAGCGGGCTTATGATTTGACTAAGAGTATTTCTCAAATGTTCCTAAGGATCAACTAAACTAAGAACTTAATTTTACATTTAAAAAAGAATTAAATTTTTCCAATTCAAAAACCAATTATCAATAAAACCTGAGCTTGAAGAACTGCAAGCTCTAAAGTCACTTAAGACCCTAAACCTTAAAACAATTAAGGAATTTTAACCTTATGCAACTAATCAATAATTTAATTTGAAGAATTTCATTCAACTCTAGAAAATTTTACAATTTTATAAAAATCGAATCATAATTTACAAAACAATATAAGAAGTAAATTCTAACACGATTTCCTATAAGACAATGCCCTTATCTTTATACCAAGCCTTACATATAGATAAGTAGACTAACTAATCACCTTAAATGACTTATCAATTGAAAGTTAGAATCATGTATCGATTGATAACCTATCCAAATCTAGTGATAAGACACATTCCTTATCACCTTTCCACTTATACTATATATGGACAAACTTTCATAAGGTTTCACATGTTTAACTTTAATAAAGGAGACAAGACAAGTCCATGCCCAAAAAGGACATCCTATGGCCAGTTTTAACAAGAAGGAGAGGGGGGCCATGCTCTTCTCTTTCATCCATCAATTACTTTCTCTTACATACCACTATTCACTCCTTAATGCTTACATCATCAATAGTTGTAATTGTTGAATTTTGTGTACAATACAAGATAGCTAAATCAAGCTTTCAAAACACCCATTCACTCCATCCCCCAACCGGTCACTCTTTCCCTCATTTCTCTCACTTTCCATTTCATTTTCACTTCCTTTTTCTCTCATTTGAAACCAACCCAAAAAGTGGGAACATTTAAGCCCCACAAAATCAACTTTGTCACCGCTTTCTAAACTTCACTCACGACACTTTCATTTTTTTTTTTCTTTTTTCTTGTGTCTTTCTCTTCCAACATCTAAGCTCCTTTAGGACCCTTAGAACCTTCTACAAACCCCACTCCAAAGGATCAAACAACTTGGGTTTCCAAAAAGGTACAAAAGAAGGAAGGTTAAGAGCTTAAGTGAAACCTTTGTGCACAACCACTATACTTTACTTTAAGGACGAGTAAGTGTTTCTTGTGTTAGTAGNTCACTATACTTTACTTTAAGGACGAGTAAGTGTTTCTTGTGTTAGTAGGTTAGTGTTTATGTTAGGAGACTTTGATTTCTTGAAGATATGAGTATGATTATAAGTTGTTATAACATCAAAGACCATCCTAAGAAACAAACACATGAAACCCTTGCATGAAGTTGAAATATGAGCATGTAAAGTTGATATTTTGTAGAGATACTTGTTTAGCACTTTAAATGAAAGATTTTAAGATGAGAAAATCTTGAAACAAGAACTTAAATGAAAGATGAGCATCCTAGACGTGAGGTTTCAAAATTCATTTGGATGTTGATTTTATTTCCATTAAGTTAAATATGCTCAAATTTAGACTTAAGTTAAGGAAGAATTCATCACATGAAGTTTTATGAAGAAACCAACTTTATATGATACGAGCTATGCTATGGAAGTTGTACTAAGTATAAGATCTCCTATTTCTTTGTGTGAAGCATGAGTTAAAGAATCATCTTACGGAGGAAAAGTTAAGTTAAGATTTGAATACAAGTAGTCTAAGTGCATGATCTAATACCTAAGCTTAAGGAAATGATAAAACAAGTTGAAAAACCAAGTGAGAACCCCTTAGATTCATCACGACCAAATCTGGAACATAACTAAAAGCTACTTAAAAATATGATAAAACTAAGTGAACAAAGTAAAAATATCAACCAAAGTAAGCATAGCAAGTATATAAAGCCTAAAACTCAAAACCGAGCCTAAAACTCTCAAAACGAGCCTAGAGCTCCAAGTTGGGCCTTCATTAAAATTCTAACCAGCACTTTAAAACATTAAGAGAGGTTGTTTTGAAGCCCATAAGAAATCCACCTAAGACTCCATAAGCCCAACAAAGTCACTAACTTTAGTTTAAACAAAAAACCCATTTGACAACTTAAGCTCACTAAAGAGCCCATGAAGTGGTTGTTAGCCTTAAGAGTATAAATCAAAGTTGTAAATCTAATCTCAAGGAGTATTTTGAGCTTAGGATAAAATCTTAAGACCAAGCCTAAAGAATTTCCCAAATTACCAAAAAGCCCATTTATCAAACAAGGCCCAAAAGCACTCTAAAACATGAGGATCACTACTGTTCTGACCCATGGCTAGATTTACGTGCCTCATTTCGAAAATCTAACCTCATCACATTAAAGTACACTTGAAAATGATGAAGATTGACTATAAGATCATAAAAATAAGATCTAAAATGAGAAAGTTATACACATTGAACTTTTAAGTAAAACCGGGAAAAATTATGAAACCAAGTCAAAAGTATAACTTAAAGGGTTTTAGCTTAGTTTTTTAGGTTTTATTTCAAATCCTTATAGTATCATATTTGTGATGTCCAAGGGACCCAGCTTTGGGGAGATGACCTATCCCGGATTATTTTGATTGATCCGCATGGCTGAGTGAGTAAATTCCCGATGACTCTTTACTTGATTTTGTTTGTAAAATAGATGTACCTAAACTTATATATATAAATTTGGATGCTTGTGGGATATGGGAAACGCATGTGTATGAATTTGTGGATGAATGCGATGACTTGTTAATTATATATAATAATGGGAATTGTTTGCACTAATATATACATGCGAATTGTATGGAATGAAATTGTCTGATCACCTTGAAAATTGAGTTAATTACTTATATGATTAAGAAATCAAAATAAATCATGCATTCCCCATATTGCATAAGGATAACACCAATTGTTGCTTCACATAGAAGATGCGAAGAGACTCACAGGAGGACGTGTCTCCTGCAAGATTGAGCACTAGCTATGTCATCATATATATTGAGTCTCTATTCTAAGCTGATGGGCTTACTAGGTACTGGGAGACGTCAACCATCGGCGAAGGGTCGGGTCTTGTGGCCTCTGCTTAGGCCGTGTGTTTATGGATTACAAAGGCCACCACACCGCTAGACTTGGGATTTTAAAAACATGATTTGTTAAAGGAAGTATATATACACGCATATATATATATATATATATATAGTTTTGTTTTAGCTTAAGCATAATAATGCAAATGGAATTAAACTCAAGGTTTAAAACCCGGATTTTGGTTTGGGTCGGTTAATTATCTCCAAACCTCGACTACAGGGGGCGTAATTTTGAGTCGCATGCAGTTCCTAGGTCACTGCATGCGTTGTTTGGCATACTGATTGTTCATACATTCATATGATTATGCATTTAATAAATTTTTGCCATGTGGTATTAACGAGGGTATTTATCTCACTAAGCTAAGCTTATACCCCAACAGTTCTCTTCCTTGCAGGTTGATCAATAGTTGGGAATGGTATAGGATTGGAGTGCAGAGTGCTACTATTGAATCAGTATGATGAAAAGCTTGTGTAGTTAATTCGGAATGCTCCAAAAAATGACAAATATCTCAATTAAGTTTAGTATCTTTAGTAGGTTTAGAATTTTCTGGAATTGTCTATCTTATTTCACTATTTTGGTAAGGGATACAGATTCTCTACGGTTTTGAGGAATTGTGGAAAAATGGTTATCCATAATTATTTATATTATATAATAAGTCAATGAACTAAAATTGAAGACCCTAGTGAATAACTATTTAGAGTCTTGCAATCTTTGACTTATAAGGCGATTTTTTTATCATGAGTACACACGTGATATGGAAATTCTAAGCAATACTACTAAGCCCCTCTTAGGGTCGCTATAGTATTTATCTTACTAAGCTTAAGCTTATATTCCAATAGATTTCTTTTGATGCAGGAAAATCCCTTCACTAATCTAGGCCGAGACATGCCTATGGTAAGTCTTGTGTAGGGACAAGTTAAAGCAATTAGGGAGCGAAGAGGAAATTTTGTAACAGATTTGTAAACAACTAGTACTTTTTATATTTTTGTTTATAACATAGATTAAAATTTCTAATGTAGTTCATAAGGGAACTGCATTTGTTTGTAATATTCTTTTCGTATAGATCTTACAAGTCCACATGTCTAGTTAAATTATACCATAGAAGTAATTTTAGTTAAATTGCTCTATATTACTTATCTATGGGCCTGATGGTAACATATAGTGAAAGGAGCCTTGTGTGTCATATGAAAGTCCTGTGATCAACAAGGGGGTTGATAGTAGACTTTTGTATGGTACATGGCAGCCTACCATGACAACGATATTGTTGGGTAGTGATAAGAGTCCTTGGATTACGAACCTTAGCTACTCTCAATTATGAAATCAAGTAATCTATCTTTTTAGGAACTCAATTTGTTCTACATGAACCTTAGCCGTTCTTTAAATTAGCTTTTGTAACTTAGGAGTTTTAGTTATACTCAAATTGGGAACACCGGGCATCCTCATTGGTGGAATCAACTAATCCATCCTTTTATGATCGTAAGTCGTTCCACACAATCCTTGGATTAGGAACTTTCCTTATCCTCAATCGTGAAGTCAAGGGTCCCATCTTGTTCGAATCTAAGATTACTATGCAAAAACTTAAGAATCCTTAAAGTAGGAACCTTAGCTATCGTCAATTATGCAACCAACTCTTCATATTCAGCAATGTAGACCACTCAACTTAGGTTACTCGACAGGAACCTTCGTTGTCCTTGAATGAAGCTTTGGCTATTAAGGAGTGTTGGTTATCCTTAGGTTAGGAACTTAGGTTATTCAGAATTGTAGAATTAAGCATTTAATCTGTAAACCCCTAAATTTTTCGACTTGATATCTAAAATAGACTCAAGTGTGCTAGGAAATCTTAAGAGATAATAAGGCTAGTTAAGATGAAAACCTTAAGATAACAATTAAAGATTTAATCATGTATAAAACTTTTAGACTCTAAATGTCTATAAACATTTGAGATTATATGTGAAGGTGATAAAAACCATAAAATTATTACTTTAAGGATATAAAATGTACCAATTCATTATAAATCTACTATAAAACCCTAATTGACTATATATGCTTAATAATATGCTAAATCATATAAAATCATTAACTAATGATCAAAGATACTGTCAGGACCCTAAAGGGGGCCTAGTAGGATTACCTAAAGGGGGCCTAGTAGGATTACCTAAAATTTTCATAACATGTGTGCACCCATGATATGAAAACCGCCTTGCAAGTCAGAGATTGCAAGACTCTAAATAATTAATCACTAAGGTTAATGATTTTCAAGTAATTAATTTATTATAACATGACATAATATATAATTATAAATAACTATAGATATCCGGTATCCCACAGTTCCTCAGAACCGCAGAGAATCGGTATCACCTACCAAATAATAAGATAGGATTACCAACATTATAAAACTGCAGGTAGAATTAAATTATATTAAATTCTAACATGTGAATATTTTCTACAAAGAGTCTTTATGCATTACCTATAAAAATCTCAACTAATCCTAACACTAATGTACATATCTTCATCTCGCACTCAGCACTCGAGACATATCCCAATCCCATCGTATGTAAACCTGTAAAGAAAACTAAGGGGGAATGAGCATAAAGCAGCTCAGTGAGTTCGTTCCTCACCACTACCGGTTAAGCAAGTTTTCATCCATTATTATCACACATGCAAGCAAGCTATCTACATACATAATGAATGCAGGCATGATGAATGCAAACAACACATCCATAGGAGTCCGGAACTATGGAAGGTATAGAATTACGTCGTCCACACTTCGATTATCCCCTGTACTTACCTACACAGGGTACCTCAGCTTACCCGCAGAAGCTACCTAGGGGCACCACCCCACTAGGCAAAACTCGACTATTACCTTAGCCGAGAAAAGAGTTTCAATCCAAATAGGGGGAGTCCGAACTAAGACTATCCACCCTCCAAGGCCCCTCGGGCACAAACATGCGAGTCCTCTCGCAACCAAAAATAACCAAGGCCTTTCAGGCACAATAAAGCGAGTCCTCTCGCTATCAAGTGGAGAACCCATGCTAGCTTTGCCTTAACATTAAAAATACTATTTATGGTTTCACAAGCCCTTACAGCGATCATGCAAAAATTTGTTTAAGGTTAGAAAAGCTTTTGCCAAAAATACTTTTCTTAAGATTTTTGCAAGGCTAGCACTCTCCATTCATACCTTTACCAAGTCATAGACATGCGACAAGTAGAACCGGTTATTTGGGTCAGACATTTATATTTATCAACTTAAAAAGGTGATTACACAGATGATGGCATACAAACAGAATAGTCATTCAAACATACAAGTAATAGCAAACAACAAAACATCATACAAATAACACGCACAAGCAAGTAGCAGGTCATCAGAATTCCCTCACTTGGATTATTACTCATTCTCCAAGCCTTTAGGGTTTCCAGGACTCAATATCGAATGCCTAAATCAAAATGGCAAACCTTATAAGTGTTCTGAGAATTCAGACTCCTTAGTCAACTAAAAGTCTATTGTAGTTTATCTAGTTTCCTCTAATATAACCCGAGTTTAGTGTATATAGGGTTACCATATTCCATGAGATTAATAGTAACTATTTTCTTATATTAGTAAGGTATGAGGCTTCCTTTATGTATTTTGAAATTTTTTTGTTCTGATTCTGATATTTGCGAACTTATAGTGGTTTTTCATCGTTTTCGGATGTACGTTCACACGAAAATGTCCGTTTTAGACGTTAAGACCCGTGTTTTATGATATGGGCTAAATTTATTAAAATTTTATTTTATTGTAGTTTAATTACTCCTATTAGCTAGTTTTATGTTCCATTTTAGCTGTTAATGATTTAATTAGCCATTTAGTCTTATACTTAGGGGCTTTTACTTTGTTATTATTAATTTGTGTACTTAATTAAGTATGATTCAATTTAGAAAGTGTATTAGGGTTTACTAATTTAGGATCCTAATTATGATACACTCTTCTTCTTTTCTTAGTTTATAATCTATGCTTATGTCATGCTTACATTATCATTTGCTTATGTCATTGCTTATGTCATCATGTGCTTACCTCATCACTCACCTCATCATTTAATTACCTAAGCTTCACCTCATGCTTATGTCATGTCTTAATGTCTTATGTATACTTTAATTAAACTACTATGTACATATACCTTTACTATACTTATATGTATACTAGTATACTTAAACATATACTTATACATGTACTTATACTTATACCGTATTTATACATGTATACCTACTCATATACCTATACGGTTGGATACATATTTTTATGCAAAAATTCGTATGCCTAATCTTTTCCTTAAGAAAAGCTTCCTAATTCCATTCTTTTGTATTTTTATGTATGTATTTAGTGTAGTATACACATATATAGCTAGATATGGTCTTAATTCAAGTTATGTACATGATAAATACTTATGTACAAAGGTTCACATACATGTATTCTTTTAGTATTCCCTTATGTGTACATACTTATAAGCATATACTCATGTCTTCCTTTCTTCTTCTTCATAATTCCTAATCCTTACACTTAAAGATGGAAACTTTGTTTCCTCTTCTTCAAAACAACACTAAACACATAACTACTTACCTAATCTACCTAATTAACTAACTAATGAAGAAGATAAAACAAGATAAAGTAACTTAGATACATACCTTTAATTATGTTGAAATTGAGAAGACAAAAGGAGGAGTGATGAGAGTGAAATGGAAAGAAGAAGCTCACGGCAAATGAAGAATGTTTTTTTTTTGTTTCTTTTCCTTTGTTTTCATTATGGAAGACATCAAATGGTGGGACCACAATGGACAATAAGTGGATGGCAATTGAAGAGAGAAGGAGGAGAAAAAAAAATCAAAAAGGAAGAAAAGAAAAGCCATCATTAAGGAAGAGATATTTTTTCTTATCTCTTAAGATCTTTGACTTTTCAAAGTGTTGACTTGGTCAAAATTTTGACCTTAGTCAACATGTGTTGACTTGGTCAACTCTCCTTAAGCTTATGTAATTTTGTGTACATAATGTAGAGATTAAGGGAAATTAAGAGAAAAATGAAGGAAATGAGAGGAAATGAGGTATTTGAT
This sequence comes from Lumnitzera littorea, assembly GCA_024138015.1. Classification (NCBI taxonomy): domain Eukaryota; kingdom Viridiplantae; phylum Streptophyta; class Magnoliopsida; order Myrtales; family Combretaceae; genus Lumnitzera; species Lumnitzera littorea. The sequence continues at coordinate 81,004,988 of JAMXBB010000006.1, read as the reverse complement.
GAATTGATTAGCAAACATAGTTGATGAGATCTTACTTTAGGTCTTTATAACTTATATATCTCGTTTGATAAACTACTTTGGATAACAAGTGCAAAAAGTACTGATTTGGGTATTAAAGTTCGCTACATGTAACCTAATCTTCAACTATAACCCTAACTCTAAGTGAAACTATCCTAATCACATACTTAAGGGATAAATATATTCTATGACTCATTATCTTAATTTCTAATGGATTACTTGAGGATTCGAATCGTATAAGCATGAATGAGGGTCATCTTTAACCTTTTACTAATGATTTGGCAAAATATGAGCATTATATTATCAATTAGGGTTTTAAGATTTACAATGATGAATTAGTGCTTTTATATCCTTAAAGTTGTAGTTTTAGGGTTCTTATTACTTTAAGGCACAATCTCTAATGTTTTTACACATTTAGGGTTTTATATATTCTTACGTGATTAAATCTTCGATTGTCATCTTAGGGTTTTGATGAGGTTCAAGGTTTTAGGGTCTTCGTATGCGGTTAGGGGTTCAATTGATGATTTAAGGTTTTTCGTATCCACTTTAGGTTTTGGATTGAGATTTTATTGGTTTTAAATCTCATTGGCTCTTTTGAGTTTAGAAAATCATCTACAGTTTGGACATTTGTTTCTATACTTAGAAAGCTAAATTCGCGGGGTTTACACTTACATTACCATAATGACTTGGTAAATCTAGTTTATAAATTGTCATTAATGCACTCTAACACTTGAAAATGGACCATCTCCTCTGGGGTGCAATTTAAACTTCCTCAGCTCAGCAAATCTTTCCTTCCTCAGATGTACCCACACCCAATCTCTAGGTTAAGAGGTAACTTTCACACGACCCTTGTTTGCTTGCCTTGTGTAGTGCTCATTCTTCTTCTTAATGTTAGCCCAAACTTTGGCATGTAAATCCTTGACAAACTTTGCCTTTTTCTTTCCATCAAAATCAACAAATTCACTAGTAAGCAAAGGTAAAATATTCAACAGAATCAAAGGATTAAACCCATACACAATCTTAAATGGTGAATAGGATGTAGTAGAATGTACTGCCCTATTTTATGCAAATTCAATATGAGGCAAACACTTTTCCCATTGTTTCAAGTTCTTTTGAATAACAACAAGCTACAATGTAGCAAGAGTCCTATTGACTACCTCAGTTTGTTCATCCGTTTGAGGATGTGCAACAATGGAAAACAAAAGTTTGGTTCTCAATCAACTCCACAAAGCATGCCAAAAATGATTTAAGAACCTTACATCCCTATCACTCACAATGGACTTAGGCAAACCATCCAGTCGCACAATTTCCTTAAAGAACAAATCATCAATATATGTTGCATCATAGGTTTTAGAACATGCTATAAAGTGAGCCATTTTACTAAACACATCAACAACAATAAATGCTATCTTTGCCATTTTGAGACAGTAGTAACCTTAAAACAAAGTTCATAGAAATGTCAATCCAAGGTTGGTTAGGCACAGGCAATGGGGTATATTCTCCATGTAGCATTACTTTGGATTTAGCCTATTTACATGTAATGCATTTCTTACACACAGCTTGCACATCATATTTCATTCTAGGCCAATAAAAATGCTCACACAAAAT